>CP136066.1:196558702-197771864 GCA_032622095.1 Siphonodentalium dalli | reverse complement strand
GGTCCACAGAGGATGAATTCAGTGTTGGATACCGTCGGTAGTCACCCTCTGGGGATCTCAGTCTGCTAAACAAATGGATTTCTCCCAATTTGAAACCTGTAGGCTGGTCCCTGCTTCCAACTTTTATTTTGTTTTCTCCTATTTTCTTCCTGTCATCAGGGTGACTTCTTGAAGAACATCTCTCCTGTTCGTATTCTCCAGTTTACATCCAGTTCATTCCTGCCATCAAAGTCACCTTGTCTCTGATGGGTGACAAAGTTCTCATATATTGTTTCTCCTGAAAGAAAGAAAAAAACAGCTCTGAGATATTATAATAGTGACTGACATGTGGTACAGTAATGCTCTTAAGTAATCGACTCCTTAACCACAGCAGAATTATGGGTAATTTTTCAGGATTTAGTCGGAAATATGGCAACAAGCCATATTTCAGACTAAATCCTGAAAAATTACCAATAATTCTGCTGTGGTTAAGGAGTCGATTACTTAGAGCATTACTGTATATGACACAAGTCTGATCATGGCATCAACGAAGTTGATCACACACATGCATGTCCATGCATGTAGTCGTAATCACGTACATACACATTTCAAGGTTTGTTTTCCCTTTTATGTGTACCCATACCATGTACAGTAATGCCCTAAATAATGGGCTCCTTAACCACAGCAGAATGATGGGTAATTTTTCAGGATTTATGTTTGAAATATGGCTCGTTGCCATTCATCGGAAAGATATGTGGTTAAGGAGTCAATTATTTAGGGCATTACTGTATAATGCCGATAACTGGATCAACCATCTGTCGTTTGTCGGCGCGTCCGTCTGTCCGTAGATACATGTCATCCCATGCAATGACTCAAAAGTATTTTTATCGGATCGTGTTCATATTGTATGTACAGGTTTATGATGACACACCCCTCACCTGTATAGCTTTTGATTGGTTTAGAAATTATTAGCACTTTCCATCCACTCATAGACATTGTGCTTTCAACGCGATAACTCAAGTATGTTTGTCGCATCATGTTCATATTTTATCTTTAGATTAGTGATGACTCACCCCTCACATGTATAGTTTTTGGTATCGATCAGTTGATCGGTTTAAAAAAAACATTAACACTTTTAGCCATCACAAACACATGACACTTACCTCCTATATAGGTCATGAGGATCCAATAGTCACGGAATCCAAGGTTTATTATATCTGTGCTGTTGAATCTCTCCACCAGAAAGTTTCTTAAATCTGATCCCATATTGGTAGATGCCTCATCCTGTGAGTAAAATTAGGTATTTATCGACGTGGCTGGTTGGTCTCCATATATGGGTCATCATTGTGCACAAATATTGGCAACGTATTTGTAATTTTGAGTAAGATTTTGAGAGAATATTTTGTTTTCAAAACAAGAACTAAGTTTCTTATCAGGGCAAAATTAGAAAGTAAGAACTCATAATTAGAAAGTAAGAAAGTGCCTTTCTTAATATATTAGAGAAAGTGCCTTTCTTAATATATTAGAAATAAATTCTAGATTTAAGAACTTTTTCTTGACATTTGAGAAAATATGTCTTTCATATTTGTAGATATTTAGAAAAAGACTTTCTAGAATATTAGAAAATATTTCTGACCTTTTCTAAATATTAAGAAAATATGTGAAAAATAATTAATCCATTCTTAGAAAACATTGAGAAAAATATTCTCATATTCAGAATTTAAATTTCTGTAAGAAATTAATTTTCTAAATGCTAGAAAACTTGATGTAAGCAAATTTTCTAGGTATACTCCCAAAATAATATTTCTTGTTTTAAGGTCATTATCCCTCAAAATAAGAAAATCCTTTTTGGCAGTGTACATGCACCCTCCCTCTCCCCCCCCCCCCCGAACCAGACCCAAATGTCAAAGTTCGACAGGTTCCGTTTTCACCCCCTTTTGCTGGAATTTTCCAAAAGCATGGTACCTAAGTATTTCAAATGAATATTTCCAATTTGACGCCCCTAAGGTAGCAGTACACGATTTATCAGGTTGTTGGGGTCTGAAAAATAGAAAAATAAGTATAACAGCCAGTGTAGCCTGTATTATATGTGTCATTACTGGTTGGTTTGAAAGTTTAATTATTTCAAATTGATACGATAACTTTTTTTCGATTTCAAATATTTCTCAGCTCTAACATAGCTCTATCGGGTGGAAGAAGCTTATTTTCTGACATTCGCTCTGTCACGGTCAGCTTTTGGGTTGAATATGGTCAATTTGAGTAAAAAAAAATGTTATATTTAGCGTTTTGTGTGTGAAAACCACGGGGCATAACTCAATGACAAATTTTTCAAAGAAGCTAAAGTACAGACATATGATTATACCTAAAAAAATTCTGTCGAAATTAAAACATGCTTGATGGGATCTATGCCAAAGATAATGGCTCAGCATTGAGTTGAAGTACAGTACCCCCTCCCAGGTTGGCCAAAATTGATGGAAATCGTGTATTGCTACCTTTAGGTTGTAAATTTTCAACAATTTGATCTAAGGTAATTTCACATTAAATTTCTGGTTGGAAAATCAAAACAATTTGAATCTATTTTAAGTCTGAAATTTCCAGCTGATGCATACCCCTCTGTTAATTTGTACTCAGGATTCAAATGTCGAATTTAACCAGTATTCTTATGGATTATCTCATAATCCTCATGTTAACTGGTATTCTGGATTCACCCCTCCTGTTAACTGGTATTCTGGATTCACCCCTTTCTGTTAAAGGTACTCAACCCGATAAAACTCCTCTCAATTACTATTTCAATGGCTTCGGGGGTCAAAAATATTTGATTCGAGTCGAGGAAGTCACCCATCAAAGCTCAGATTTGTTAGATATCGATTTTAGAAATCTATTATTTTTCATTATCGGGAATTCTTTCTGGCCCAGAATATAGTAAAAAATTCGTTATTATTACCCACTTGATTATAGAGTTATCCATCCTTGTCTGTTTGAATATAATTTTGGCGTAAAATCTCGAGCATGTTACCAAATTGACGGCAGTTATAAGTACTCATCTCGAGAACATAAGAATTTTCAAAAATCAATATCTAATGACTCTGAGCTTTGTTTGATGGGTTCCTCGACTCGAATCAAATATTTTTTACCCCCAAAGCCAAAGAAATAGTAATATAGGACCCTCTGATCGGATTGTTGTTGTTGGAATCTGTTGAGATGGGGACCCTCTTTACGGGTTGAGTACCTTTAACTGGTATTCTGGATTCACACCTTTCTGTTAACTGGTATTCGTGATTCACCCCTATCTGTTAACTGGTATTCGGGATGCACCCCTCTATGTTAATTGGTGTTAGGGCCAGCAGTCCGCCGCCACCACCCTGCCCATGCAACGTGTCACAATGATAGATTCATTCAACTTCGATTTTCGGCTGATTAATTTCCCGACATACTTACATAAGTTACTAGAATCAAGAGCTGTCCTTCAGGAATTGTTTGGATGTATGTTATGCATTCGGTTCCATAATCGCCAGCGTATGTGTCAAAGTTCTTGAATGCTAGGTATTGTCCCTGCAAAGAATTAACCCTTTACCCAACAGAAGGGCCCTGTGCCAATGCATTCTCTTATATATGCGAGTCGACCATAGGTCGCCTCGCATATATAAGAGAATGCATTGGCTTGACACATTAAAAATTATAAAATTGTTAAAGAATGTAAGAAAAAATGGTAAAAAGTGTTAAAAAAATGTTTTTTTAGGCCAATGCATTCTCTTATATATGCGAGGCGACCTATGGTCGACTCGCATATATAAGAGAATGCATTGGCACAGGGTATAACTATAACCATCACAATGTGGTCAATGAGCCGGTTCCAATGATATCCATATTTGTATGGTTTTATTGAGACAGACCGAAGATATTTTAGGCTGTTGAAGCTTTATTTGGCCGGTTTGTTGGATAAAGGGTTAATGTTCTTTCATATTTTATTGAGCATCCCCTATATACATTTCAAACAAATGTGTTTATAACAAACCAATATAGGATGAACGAACGGAGATTGGAGCACAAGTGGAGCTCCTCTCCCCAGGAGAAAGATGATGGTGCACGAATAAAAATTTAAACGCATAAATGTTGAACACAAACAAATCAATATGGAAAATGTTCAAGATGTGTTTGGGGTAATGGAAGATAGTTTTATCGTCATATGTTTAGTGCATGTTGTTCTCGATTTAAGTTAATATACGACTGGTGGTATTCACTAATTTTAATGCATCTGTTCATCGCCAAATCGCAATGAGTTTATAATATATTTCTGGACAGTTGCAAACAATTGGTAATTTCCTTCATTGGAAAGTGAGACTGATCCGCAAAGTTGATCGGCAACATGCATGTATTTTATGGGAGTCCAATCCGCACTATTTTTTCTTCTAGGTTGGACCTTTATTTTTGATAAAAGGGACAAGTAAAAAAGTAATGATCAGCGTTCAATTCCAGAGAATAGATGATGGCAGAGAATGACCCAGAAACACACTACACGAACTAGCTGCATTATATCGTAAAAGTAACGTATCCCACCAAACATTTCTTAAAAACGGTTCAATTATATTTTGGAACTTTTTTAGCGAATGAGTAGCTCAAAATTGTTATCACCATCAACCCGCAGGACAAGTCTCATGACCTTTTATCCAGGTAATAATTTCAAACTGAATATATAGGACCTGTGACATATCATAATGAAAACAAAAGATCGTCAGATAATCACAGACTTAAATTAATATGAAGTGTTACATAAGAACGAGTCAAAGTAGGTTTAAACTCACTCGAACTTCTGTCCATGTCTGAAAATATGGTGCCGGACATTCGCAGAATGAGGTTCACAGTGGGCTAGCAGCGCCAAAGTCATCCTCTATGGACCTCAATTTGCATGGACTCATCTGCTATAAGAGACTATTTTGGCCGTCATATTGGATTTTGGTGTCGGATTTTTGGCTAATTTGTAAGCGCTGTATATTAGCATAACGAATCGAGTTGACAATAAAACCGCATGTGATATAATTATTCACTATAATGGCGATCAGAGAGACCTGGTGAATATCAAACAAAATGACCGTCATGCATGATGAACACCATCTTGTCTGGAGTATCTGGTGCCATTTTTGGAGACATTAAAGGGGTACTATATAAGCCATTTTCAATAAATTCCCGGTGATAACACCGATTTAATATCGATAATATATAGAAAACTAAGTAATCTGAGTCGAAGATGTCTTCTGTAAACGTTCAGGTTAATAGGTTATCTTGAAATCAAAGTTAATAATTTGATATAAATTTAATTTATGGCTGGAGCCATAAATTAAATTACGAATTTCAGTGTGCAAGACGTAATCAAAATAATTCACGGATAGTGGATTGGGCAACGCGTGACACACATGATCGTGTAAAACATTGTGTTGATACGGGGCGTAAACTCAAGCCACTCACTGACTTGAATGTGACTATCCAATGACTTAAATGAGTATATGGGACCAGTATACATATAATATAACATTCATTTGATATATTTGCTTGAAAACTGTCCAAAAATTACTCGATAACGACAATTATTGGTAATTTCGCATTCCGGCTAATCTGCCATCCGTAACATTATACTTCGTACTCAAGATTTTCAAATAATGGAAAATCTGGTTACCTTATTCTACGACTCAGAGACTATAGAAACGAACAACAATATTTGAATACACTTTCCCTTTAAGGAAGAAAATTAGTGGGGTGAAGTGCTGGGGGATGCAAGGACCTACCAACATCTCTTGAACTATAATGGTTGATTTTTATGGATGTCCGTCCGCGTTGCCAGTGTGTTGCGAATGACGGTGATTGTAAGTGTTTTTCATTTTCTTTTGCCTGGTTAGCTGAAAAGTTGTTCAGAAAATTTTGACTAATTTGGTGTTAAATCATCGGATATACCATCTTGAAACACGTGAAGGTGTACATACTGTTGTCCCGTTGAATGTCAGTATATTTAATCCTCTGGCCTTCTCGTAATCATAGGCAATTATCTGGAAGCAGAAACATGATTTCAAGAAATTGTTAGATACTTTGTACGCGTATGTACGAAAGCGAATTGGGGCACCCGAAACACCACCGCACCCCAAATATATAAATACACAACTCGTTATAACGGGTTGTTGGAAATCATTATAACGTGTTGTGTATTTGTATATTTGGGGGGGCGCGCGGATTGCCCTAAAGCGCTGTCGAGCGTATGCCATCTCTTTATATAGGAATGTGCCCCACATCAAAGAACAAACATCTCTATGAAACTCGTTTGCTGTCACCCTTTTGAGTTTGTTAGTATCCCGGATAAACTTCTCGTTTCGTGAATATTTCAATTAAATTGATAGCAAAAAGGGTGTTAATATAAGACCATGCCGAATAGCCAGTGTTTTACGAATAGTAACAGTTGATCTAACCCTATAAGATCGAGACTCGCATATATAACAGAATGCACTGGCTTACAAGGTCAATGCAAATATTGTTAGGACAATGCATTCCATTATATATGCCAGATTCCCTATGGAATTGAAGATTCGCATATATATAAGAGAATGCATTGGCACAGAGTTTTTCCAAAATTTCAAGGAAGCTCCAGTCATGGAAGGGTTAAACAATCGCATTGCCACAAAACGAACTGCCAGATGACACTACCAACAGTTACTGATCAATGCAAAAAGATTGATATAAATATTTCGAGCAAACAATTATGAACAACTGATATTATCGTGCAGTTCAGGGTCCGCGGCGCAATTTGCTCAAATTGCCAAATGCAAACTAAATTCACATTTGGCAAAAGTTTTGGCAAAACTTTGGTTCCCGATCAAATCACCCATGAACAAACGAGATTCATTTGACTAACACGTGTCACGACTGTATATTGAATTTATACGACAGAATGGCGGTGCGTGTTGGCAATTTGAAACAAAATTCAAAAACACCGAAATATTTATATACTGGCTTCATATGGTCTGAAAAAACTGTCCATGGTCACAGCCATTCATGTATTCCAGTTGTTTTCATTTTTTCGCACAGAAGTGCAACAATATAACGCTCTTTACTTCTACCATATCAGGAATAGACTAATTTACACGTCAACATGCGTTTTTTATGTGACATATGATCAGGGTTCGCGTTGCCACTTGCCAAATTTTCCAATGGCAAAAATAATTCACATTTGGCAAAAAATATTTTCATTTGGCAAGTCACTTTTTAATTCTTCAAGACAGTTGACGAATACCACTATTAAGATGCAGTTAATCTGATAGCTATTAGTATCGATGGGTGGACAAAACTATAGAACCAATTCTTCTATATGGAAGTGAAATATGGGGTACAGAAAACACATCAGAAATAGACAAAGTAATTTTGAGATTTTATAAACATATTCTTAAACTGAAAATCAGCACGCCCACATTCATGGTGTATGGAGAAATTGGCAGATATCCAATCAGTATCAGATGTAAGATGAGAATTATTCAATATTGGAACCGCATACTAAATGGCAAGTGTTCGCCTCTAGCGCGGGAACTTTATTTACTTTTCGTCAACTTGGGGGAGCTGGGTAGGACGAACAAGGTGAAAACGTGGATTCAATCAGTTAAAGGCATACTGGACTCCGTCGGCATGAGTTACATATGGACATGTCAGAAAATTTCATCCGAAGAAATAATGGCCATCGAAAGCACACTCAAAGATCATTTTATTCAGACCTGGTGGTGGGACATGTACAACTCCTCTCGTGGTAAATTATACATGAACTTTAAACGGACAATGAAATATGAATCATATTTGCAAAATCTACCGCGCGACTTAGCCCAAGAACTATTACGACTAAGAACATGTAATCACAAACTGCGTTCTGAGTCTGGAAGGTGGTGTAAAAATAAAGAAAAATCCCGAGCCTGTCAAAAATGCATGACCCACATAGAAGATGAGTACCACGTTGTGATGATTTGTCAAAAATACCTGGATTTAAGAATAAAATATATTCCGGCTACCTTTCGGCAAGAGCCATCTAGAGCACGATTTTATATTCTACTTGGTAGCCAAAACCCAGCAATTCAGAAAAGTTTAGCGATATTTGTCAAGGCGTGTATGAAGATTCACGAAAAAACAAGAGATGACAAAACGTGATTCGATTAATCATATGTACATATGCTGTCATTATGAATGTTTAGTGTCTTATGTACCTAATCTACAAAATGAGAAAACAAATTACGACGATACTGATGATGGCGTTATAAACGTTGCCAGGACGACAATCACTAAGATGCCAATATGAAGATGATTAGCGACGATGATAATGATGACGATGATGATGATGACGACGGTGATGACGATGATGATGACGATAATGATGATGATAATGATGACGATGGTGATGATGATGGACAATGATGATGAGGATGAGGAGGATGGTGATGATGATGATGATGATGAAACTGATGATGATGACAATGTCGAGGACGATGATGACGATGGGGACATCGATGATGATGATGACGATGATGTAAGTGACCCCATTGTATATATGTATATATCCATGTTCTGCATTAATTTGCAGCTTTGACAATTAAAGCATAGCATAGGGATTACCCGTAGGCCTATTTAGTGTGTTGGTGTGTACATAGCCAATCCTTTGTGGTATATATATGCCCTTCTGATGAAGCGACCCTGCCATAATTTTATTGTTTGGTGATTGTTTTATTGTTGTACGATAAACCACAATAGAGATGCGAGTATAATTATTAACTAACTGCTTCCTATCGATATCAAAAGTCGTTCGGCAAATTATTTGGCAAAAGTATATCTCTGTCCAGCGCGGACCCTGCATTATTATGATGCCCGTAGAAAGGTAGTTCAGGTATTTATTGACCTATTTTGATACCGGGTAAAATTGAAAAGCGAATATTATTAGATGTATTTTTGATCACTAACCGCCATAACTGTGGCTATCTAACAGCTTCAAGATGTATCGACATAATTATGGTGAATCCCAATTATCAATGACAGATATATAGGCTTATAGAAAATCAGTCGAATACTACAATACACATTTTGTATCACAAACTTAGTAATTAACAAAGGAATGTTGACGTAACAGCCTGCTCTCCTGGACCATAAGCTCAATGTGAACCTATTCGGAGGTCAATGTGAACCTATTCGGAGGTCAATGTGAACCTATTCGGATGTCAATGTGAACCTATTCGGAGGTCAATGTGAACATATTCGGAGGTCAATGTGAACCTATTCGGAGGTCAATGTGAACCTATTCGGAGGTCAATGTGAACCTATTCGGAGGTCAATGTGAACCTATTCGGAGGTCAATGTGAACCTATTCGGAGGTCAATGTGAACCTATTCGGAGATCAATTTGAACCCATTCGGAGGTCAATGTGAACCTATTCGGATGTCAATGTGAACCTATTCGGATGTCAATGTGAACCTATTCGGATGTCAATGTGAACCTATTCGGAGGTCAATGTGAACCTATTCGGAGGTCAATGTGAACCTATTCGGAGGTCAATGTGAACCTATTCGGAGGTCAATGTGAACATATTCGGAGGTCAATGTGAACCTATTCGGAGATCAATGTGAACCCATTCGGATGTCAATGTGAACCTATTCGGAGATCAATGTGAACCTATTCGGAGATCAATGTGAACCTATTCGGAAGTCAATGTGAACCTATTCGGAGGTCAATGTGAACCTATTCGGAGGTCAAAATAGGCTCAATACGAAGGTATCTCGAATTCAAAACAAAATAAGACCAATTTGACACTATTTGAACAATAGGTTCTATACAAGACTTTTTACTATGGCAATGTGTTTTCAGTGTGACCAGCGCCATTCAACGGGCTAGCTTGTATATACGTTACGGTTCACTATGGGCCTATTTCAGAATCAGATAAGTATGTATGAACCGAATATAGCACACATGCACTCAGATTACACCCATAAAGTCCTACCTGTTCATCATCAACTTCAAGCTCTAGTCCGTTACCCACACCATGTGAGAGAATGTAAATGTGAACATCCAAATCTGTCAACAAAAAAGCAATGTCAAGATGGAAATATGAGCATATATACTGCATGCGCTCTATAATAATATGGTACATTATGGTGTCGCTGGACAAATTACAATTCTTACCCATCAGAGATACAGAATCCGATTCGATGGTCCACGTATCATCTAGTTACAACAACAACAATAACAACAACTAGAATGCACTCAGAGAGATGCCAACGTGCGCAAAAATGTAATAAACAATCATTTAAAAAATAATTTCACTGTATTTTACTTAATTTATTTTATTTAATTTAATGTTAGAAAAAAAAGACAATTACCATTTCTCATTTCATCACAGATAAAAGGCAAATTACTATATTAATCATTTAAGTAATTAAAACCAATTCCATGTTGCCGAAAGGATGAGACTTTAATATCGATTACATTTTTTTCAGCGGCATATTTTCATTTTCATTTTCCGATAGTCCAAGTTGACCAAAGGAGCAATTATAAGAAATAATTAATACCATTTGTGTAAATATTGATAGCAGCCAATATGAAACAATAAATATCAATAATTAATCAATAATTAATCAATAACGATCATTTTATGTAATAATAAACTCTTCAAACGGTGTTTGTGTCAACAAATGCGTTTTGTTTTGTGTTACGTCATTCGTCGTATTTGACCCGGAAATCGGCTGAAGGTTATATATATAGCTATTCAGCCTATTGCGTCGAATTACGAAATCACGTTTTGAATGTCTCTCTTTTCCCGCACGATAAAAAGAGGTCTTCGCACGAACCAAAAATGATAAAACTTCCCAATTATAAGTAAAAATACCCAAATGAAGGAGTCTATGTAGGTCCCGAAGGAGTCTATAGACTCTTTGGTGTAGAGTTCTGATGGAGAAAATGTAGGTCGATCTATTTTTGTCATAACTCTGACGTGTTTTGACCTGGGAGAAAAAATCGAAATCGAGGCTCACTACGAGCATGCCAGTTTTAAATATAGAAACATGGAATCCCGACAAATGACGATATCGGCGACAAACAAATAATCGAAAACAACACATAAAATAAACATAGCAAAAACGCGGCACAGTAAAAATGTCCGAACGCCACGAGGTTTTACGTCGTTTTTGGTGACGTCATGGAGTGAAACGGAGTATGTTGACACCAACCTACGAATCTGTCTGATCGCCATACTGTTGCGCTAGCGCACGTAACAACGGAATTTCACCAAAAGCCGATTTAGTTATCCAAATTATTGTATTACCAATACATACTCGCAACAACACCAATCAATGGCAATCATGATATCATGTAATTGCCAAACAGTCCTATAATAACGGATTTTCTTGGCAGTTTGGCCGATGAGAGAGTGTGGTTTACAACTTCCATATAGGGCGGTTCCTATTACAAATTGGAATTCCCCAACCCTTGTTATAGGAAATATGAACATATAGATTTACCAATTGTATAATTGGGTGGAAGAATCCATTCAATATATAAAGGGTTACAATCACCTTTTTCGCAGAATTGACCGATGTAGTATTGCGTACAGACACATGCACCTCTTTCAAGTTCTCCACCATTTTTGCATATCTAAAAAAAATATATAATATTCCATCATAGAACGCTTAAAGATGCATGCAGGGTTCCAGAGCTACAGTTAAAACAACAACATAACACAATTAAATTGACATCTTCAGTCGTCAAGCCTTGAAATAGGGTGTCTGTCATTTGCAGAATGAGGTCCCCAGAGGGTGAATTTAGAGATGCTACCCCGCATAGCGGGTTAGCATCACCAAATTCACCATCTGAGACCTCATTCTGCTTACAGCTCAGCAAAATGAGGTTCCCAGAGGGTGAATTTGGTGATGCTAGCCCGCTATGCGTGGTAGCATCACTAAACTCACCCTCTGGGGACCTCATTCTGCAAATGACAGACACCCTATTTCAAGGCTTGTCAGTCGTGCTCTGTTCTGCTCTGTTGAAACAAATTTGATAACGAAAAATTGACGCACAAACTAGACCTATAAACTACAAAGAGTGTCACTTTGTCAATGCATGATCTTATATATGCAAGTATCCCATCGGGAACCTCACGTATATATGAGAGAATGCATTGGCTTACAAGGTCAAGGTAAATATTGTTAGGCAATGTATTCTCTTATATAAGCGAAGCTCCCTATGGAGACTCGCATATACATGTATAAGAGAATGCATTGGCACAGGGTTTTCGCAAAATTTCAGGAAGCTCAAGTCATGGAAGGGTTAACAAACAAAATATTTGGTGTCCTTATAAAACGTTAAAATGTTACGAAATAAATGTAGAGAAAATTATATATCAAACAAATTATTGTCTTGTATGTAGCACTTCTTGTTTCAAACATGCCATTTTATACAATATACACTAGATTCTTAATAAAAAGTAAAATAGGCTTCGTAAACAAAACTAGCATGGGAATATAATTATTATTTAATCAAGTGTGAATGACAATGGCGCGTACATATCTAGTACCTTGCCTCATATTCTGGTCCTTTTACGGGGGGGGGGGGGGGGGGGGGGGTCAACATAATTATGACGAAAATAGTTATGTAAAATACATGTATCTGTCAATTTCCAGCTGCACCTGCTCCCTCCCAAACACATTTCCCATGTTTTACCATTTAGTAGTTAAAAAAACCCATTTACAACGGTTTTTTTTAGTGGTAAACTTACTATGGTAAAAACACACATACTTTCACTGGTTGTATGTAAACATGGTTTTTACCACAGAATCCATTGTAAAATTATACATGATAAATTAAAACCATGGTTACTGCAGTCAAACAATGGATTTACTGTTGTAGTTGTAAGATTGGTTAATCTCACCATATTTTTACGACAGCATCTATAGTTTTACCACAAAAACTATGGTAAACCCAAACATGGTGTGCAAATACTAGGAAGAATTTCATGAATTGTCATTTGAGAATGTACAATAAGTATCGTCTTATACGTTAGCACACCTACCCCATGAATATGGATGGTTCGAGACACACCTACCCCATGAATATGGATGGTTCGAGACACACCTACGCCATGAATATGGATGGTTCGAGACACACCTACCCCATGAATATGGATGTTACTAGACACACCTATCCTATGGATGTAGATGCTTCTAGACATGTGTACCTTCCCTATGAATGTGGTTGAATCTAGATATGCCTATCCTAAGGATATTGATGCTTCTAGACACACCTGCCCAGAGGCGGACTGGGCCAAAAAACCGGCCCGGGAAATGAATATAATACCGGCCCATTTGCCGAAGGCAGTTGCCGAGGCTCGAAGCGCCGAGAATTTTTGTTCTACACTGACACATTTTTTTCTACACTGACAAATTTTTTCTACACTGACAATTTTTTTCTACACTGCATAAAATATGTTCAACAACGTGATGTTTTATTGAACAAACTAAACATTAATTCTGCCCCTATTGAACAAAATTCGTCTGAATCTTTTAAGATTCTAGAACAAATTCTGAACCCAACAAACCCTAGCGATACTAGATATATCTGCGATTTTTGCTCTTGATATATTTGGAATAACGATTAAAAAATATTTTAGTTTGAGTTTAAACACCGGAATTTCCCGAAAACTGGAGAAATGGAATTATTAGACCACTCTTTAAAGGGAAGGGAGAATCTACCGAGCCTAATAACTACATGAATTTTGGGTTTACAGCTGGGAGTTACCATTAAAAACGGAACGAACCGAAGCTGATTACAGGGCGCAGTATGAAAGCCAGTGTTATCATTAGTTACTGCGAACGCCATATTGTGATTGTGTATGCATCTGATGGTACCCCCCCCCCCCCGAACGTCACATTATACTCACATGGGGAACCTGCAAACTTCCCAATTTAGGTAACTTCTGTCTTTCCTCGCCGGTTTTCCGCTTCTCGTGTGATATATATATATATATATATATTATCTATTATATATTTTGGAAGATCTGTGTGTGTGTGTGTGATCGCGATGGACTCGAAAACGACCGAGCCGATTTCGATGAAACTTGGTATGTGGGGGTATTTTCGGCCGGGGGGTGGCATGGGCCTATCAATTTTCAGATCCGATGTCAACTTTTCACGTGCCGCGGTCAAATCTGTTTTTACGCTGTGTTACCAGGGGGGGGGGGTCGGAAAAAATTTCCAGGCACGTATGATTGGGTGGGTGGGTGTCTCTCGGGTCCGAAAAGCAGTTTTTTCCATGTTCAAATTTTTTTTTCCATTTCTGCTATTGGGTCTTATTTTTATGTGTTTTGAACAGAAACAGGTCATATATAGATAATAGCAATGCTATACTATATATAGAGGTTATCAGAAGTTGGATCAGTTGCACAATGGCCAACAATAACCCAAATTCAACTTGATAGAACAAGAAACTGCGATATTGATAAAAAATAAAATTTAATCAGGATTCCATCTACTGATACAACAAAATAAGAATAACTATTCAAAACTCAGCTGAAAATAAGCAATAAAATGAAAGGACACTTGACCATATGTGACATGGAAATAAAGATATAATAAATAATGGAATAAAATAGACTTTTGAAAACGTAAAACATAAAATCTTAACATATAAATTGAAGGCCAGCCGGGCCAGCTTGAACAATTTCAAATTGTTTTCCAAGTTAATGTGGATCAGCTTTTAATGTTAATCACAGTAACAAAGATTTTATCGTCACTGATATCGTGAGCAAAAAAGAAGTGAGATTGGGCTATCTATCCATATGTTATTCCCAATTATTACGAAGCCTAATACTTCAGGCAGTGGCTACCAGCATGCCATTACACGCTATAACATGTTTCCTCAGTTCTGGTTTCTGAGATGCCCCGAGAAGAGTCATACGGGTATATCATGGCTATAATGTTTGGAATAAGCATTATTCTTTGAACTGGGATGAACAGTTGTATTTCCACATGTGTTGATAAACAATTTGGTTCAAGCAATAAATTACATAGCATATATCAAAATATAAAATAATCTGAAATGTGTTGTACCATGTAGTCTGTAGAATACTCAAATCTGATTATGTGACTAGATCATGTGACTATATATTATGAAAATGAATGTTAATAAAAACTTTGGCATTCTGCCTATCGCTAGAATTGTGATTATGTTGAAACATTTCTTGATTAATGACACTTATATGATAAATTCAAATAGTATCGTTATCTTCATTATGCACTGTTCTATTAAAATATCGCGCAATAAACTATGACAGACGGTTCTCAGACAGTTGCCGCAAACTCAGTCAAACTCCTGTATTTTGAATTGTTCTTATACAATATTGCATTTTTATTTCATGGTTCATATATCTTCATGGTTAAAGCCTAATAATGCTGGATAATGCAGGATAATCAGGGATAATGGATAATCAGCTATTTGGTTGCTCAATTGATAATTTTCTCAAATTTAGGGGGGGTGTCCAAAACTGACCGGAAAAAAATTTCTGAAATGGAAAAAAAAGGGTGGGTGTCCAAAATTGCCTGGAAAAAAAGGCCGGAAACTGAAGAAATTGGGTGGGTGGGTGGTCCGAGGCCGGAAAAAAAAATCATCATACGTGCCTGGAATTTTTTTCCGACCCCCCCCCTCCGGTGTTACGGGACTTTCATTTGAGTTCGGTGCTTACAAATCGATTCGAAACATCGCAAATAATAAAATGCCAGTCATAATAATGACACTGTGAGAATCTTTCGTGTTTCCTCTTTCCAACGATATATAATGCATATGTATTCGTTTTAGTTATCTGCCTCGATTATCAAGAAGAAGTGGTACTATCTTCCATCAGGATAAAAACAATGCGTAACTTCTATGACGTCGTTAGAGTTCATAACGTTAGATCACGTTAACGCTTAACCGGCCGATGCATTTGACTGTTTCAGACGTCTTGGCGATATCTCGGGCACCGATGGTAATTTATCTTTACGTTGAAACTTGATAATTAATGAGCGTGTGTATATGAGGCGCGTTTATATGCTTGAGTGGAAATCAAATCGGGTTAAAAGGTCAAATCGGGTAAAACCGGATGGATTTCGACGGGTACTTTTGTCGGGTACTTTGTTCGGGCAGTGTTTTGGACGGGTCAAATCGACACTGTGAGAATCTTTCGTGTTTCCTCTTTCCAACGATATATAATGCGTATGTATCCGTTTTAGTTATCTGCCTCAATTATCAAGAAGAAGTGGTACAATCTTCCATCAGGATAAAAACAATGCGTAACTTCTATGACGTCGTTAGAGGTCATAACTTTAGATCACGTTAACGCTTAACCGGCCGATGCATTTGACTGTTTCAGACGTCTTGGCGATATCTCGGGCACCGATGGTAATTTATATATCTTTACGTTGAAACTTGACAATTAAAGGTACTCAACCCGTAAAGAGGGTCCCCATCTCAACAGATTCCAACAACAACAATCCGATCAGAGGGTCCTATATTACTATTTCTTTGGCTTTGGGGGTAAAAAATATTTTATTCGAGTCGAGGAACCCATCAAACAAAGCTCAGAGTTATTAGATATTGATTTTTCAAATTTGTTATGTTCTCGAGATGAGTACTAATAACTGCCGTAATCTGCTCTGGATGTGTACTCCAAATCTATTCAAACAGACAAGGATGAATAACTCTAAAATCAAGTGGTAATTTTAACGCAATTTTGACTGAGTTCTGGGCCAGATAGTATTCCCGATAATGAAAAATAATAGATTTCTAAAATCGATATCTAACAAATCTGAGCTTTGATGGGTGACTTCCTCGACTCGAATCAAATATTTTTGACCCCCGAAACCATTGAAATAGTAATTGAGAGGAGTTTTATCGGGTTGAGTACCTTTAATGAGCGTGTGTATATGAGGCGCGTTTATATACTTGAGTGGAAATCAAATCGGGTTAAACTGGCGGATTTTTACGGACGAAATTTGATGCATAGGGTATCTCGGTATCCGTTGGGCCGATTTCCCGGTATCCGCTGGGCCGATTTCCACCATTTTTGGGGTGTTGGTGTTTGACCCCACCTGACCTTGACCTTCAAAATGGTCAATTCAAGGTCAAAGCCCGGACGAGCGCGAATAATAAAATGCCAGTCATAATAATGACACTGTGAGAATCTTTCGTGTTTCCTCTTTCCAACGATATATAATGCGTATGTATCCGTTTTAGTTATCTGCCTCGATTATCAAGAAGAAGTGGTACTATCTTCCATCAGGATAAAAACAATGCGTAACTTCTATGACGTCGTTAGAGGTCATAACGTTAGATCACGTTAACGCTTAACCGGCCGATGTATTTGACTGTTTCAGACGTCTTGGCGATATCTCGGGCACCGATCAGCACCGATGGTAATTTATCTTTAAGAGGTCATAACGTTAGATCACGTTAATGCTTAACCGGCTGATGCATTTGACTGTTTCAGACGTCTTGACGATATATCGGGCACCGATGGTAATTTATCTTTACGTTGAAACTTGATAATTAATGAGCGTGTGTATATGAGGCGCGTTTATATACTTGAGTGGAAATCAAATCGGGTTAAACTGGCGGATTTTTACGGACGAAATTTGATGCATAGCATAGGGTATCTCGGTATCCGCCGGGCCGATTTCCCGGTATCCGCTGGGCCGATTTCCACCATTTTTGGGGTGTTGGTGTTTGACCCCACCTGACCTTGACCTTCAAAATGGTCAATTCAAGGTCAAAGCCCGGACGAAGTCGGGTCACCTTCTAGTATATATATATATATATATATATATATATATATATATATATATATATATATATATATATATATATATTGGCAGTACACATTATCCGAAGTAAAACATTTTACATGTGGAATAATTTCCGAATCAATATATTCTTGTTTAGTGACGGTTCCACATATGGTTACAATCGGGACAATCTCAGACGTAAAAAAAACCCTCGGATTCTCGCTTGATAGAAAATCACGTGGAATCAGAATGTTTCCGGCCTCCGATTTTCCCGGTCTCCCGATCGGCCAGTCCGCCTCTGCACCTGCCCTATGAATATTGGTGCTTCTGGACACATACACTATGAATATGGACGCTTCTAGACACACACATACCCTATGGTTATGGATGGTTCGAGACACACCTACCCTATGAATATGGATGTTTCGAGACACACCTACCCTATGAATATGGGTGCTTCTGGGCACATATACACTATGAATATGGATGCTTCTAGACACAAACATATATGGTTATGGATGGTTCGAGACACACCTACCCTATGCATATGGATGCTTCCGATACACACCTACCATGAGAATATGGGTGCTTCTGGACACATATACATCATGAATATGGATGCTTCGAGACACATACCCTATGAATATGGATACTTCTAGAATCTGCAGCTAACTCCGAACATCCTGGGGATTCGTTGTCTAATAGCTGACATACACGAACATGCCTCGTACCATCATTAACGAAATTAGCTGTTATGCATCTTGGGTTCATTTTACAAGCTCTGGAACATGCTATGGCCGATGGCAGTTCAATATTATCGATAACGTGGCTCGACTCCGCCGTATATTTCCTATTTATACATATATGGAAAAGACCGACATCACTGCTAACAATGTTCCATAGAAGAATCAGACAGGGAACCAGGAACCACGGAGAGCGCATGCGCAATGTACCCATGACGGAATCGCGTGATGTGAATTCTGGTTTAATTCCTGGCAGTACTCTCAATGCTCCGAACCTGGCGGCAAGCCTGAAAATAGTATGTCTGTCTCTGTCATTTGCAGAATGAGTTCCCTATAGGGGGAGTTTACCCTCTGGGAACCTCATTGTTCTTAGGCCTCGACTGCTATGGGTATGGGAGACCTAGGATAAGATTGAAGTTCCCCATCTGAAGTTGGTGATGTTCACCCATTAGAGTCACCTCGATGATGCATTTAATGCAAATTAGGGAATATAGAAACTTCCCAGAAGGGAAAAATTATTAATTTGAGACGATAAATACTTCCCAGAAGATTAGGCCTACGCAGCATGAGATCCCCAGAGGGCGAATTTGGTGATGCTAGCCCGCTGTGCGGGATAGTGTCACTAAATTCGCCATCTGGGGACCTCACTCTGCAAATGACTGACAGACTATTTCGCAGGCTTACCTGTCGGTGGAATAAGTATCCTGGAAGATTATCAAGCTGGGGAATCGGGAACCACAGACAGCGCATTGCACACATGGCACAATCGCGTGATGTGAATTGGTTTCGATTAACTTTCGATATTTATTCTGCAATTATCGTTTGCGTAACAATGATTGATGATAAAAAATCTTTTTTTACAAGAGATTCTTCGTGTCATTACACAGATGATAATCTGTATAGCCACGCGGCAAGCAATTTTGAGAAATTAACCTAAAATTACCATTACCAGAGATGTGGATAACCTACATAACATATATTGTATTCGCCTCTATACCAATGGTTTATAGAGATGTCATTTTCGCGGTGGCTAATCCGAGCGGTTTGAAAAAAGTCAAATTGTGTATGAAACACTCAAGAACATACATGTACATATTGAAAAATATTTTAATAATGGCTGCTCTGGTGTTTGCAAACCGATACACATTTTGGTTATTGTCGTTTGCAACAACCTGCACGGCCAGTATCAAAATACTTTTAAGTGTATGCGTTTTGGAATATTTTATACAAATAATGGTTTTTAGTCGATTCGTTCAGAAAATGACAACTTGAGATAAAATACCGGAAAGTTTTCTTAACAGCATTGTTTGCCCCACCAGCGCTAACATCATAGCAATTTAGCAAGACCCACCAACACCATAGCAACACCATAGCAACACATGCCAGAGTTTACGCGTTCGTGTAACTCAGTGAGTCTATTTACTGACACATTTTTGGTCGCTGTTGGTGTTAGTCACCTTAACCGGTCACCGTGACCGTGGCATCTTCTTGGCGTGAGTGGGTGCATTTATAAATTACACGCTGTTGAATGAACAAATCGATATTAAATTGTCATTGTCATCAATACATTATTGAAACAATCATCTCACACAAACGAACCCGCCATGTTTTCCGCTTATCTCAGCGCGGGGCCGCAGTAATTTCCGCCGATGTGACATGCGCACTTAAATATAATGCTTCGTTCATAACACAAATGCTTTATTTAAAATGCTTTTTGTTATCTTAATCCATAGAACAAGACATGATATTGAGAATATGGTATGGAATATATACACAAAATCGCATGCGCAAATTACTGTTGCCCGTATATCGGACGAGTGCAATGGCGTAATGATCGCACGATCAGTCAAATGCAAATTGTTATCCTTGCGCGCGACGTAACTATGCAAGTATGTCATATTAAACTAGCGGTCATGCAGTAACACGGTATGCGGCTTATACGGACCCTGGCTCTTACGGACCCTGGCTTTTACGGACCACCGGCTGATACGGACCCTGGCTTATACGGACCCCGGCTCATACGGACCTCAATTAAAATATGCAATTTTCAAACTTACATTTATGAATTTAATATATAATTATGATTGTCTTTTCACACATATAACTGTATTAATTGAGAATTTCGGTGATTTTTTCAGTGATTTTCAAACTTATATTTATGAATTTAATATATAATAATGATTGTCATTTCACACATATATCTGTATTAATTGAGAATTTTTGTGATTTTTTTGGTGATTTTCAAACTTATATTTATGAATTTAACCGATATTTCGGGGTTTTTTTCAAATTTATATTTATGAATTTAATGTATAATTATGATTGTATTTTCACATATATATCTGTATTAATAGAGAATTTCGGTGATGTTCTGGCTTGAAAAAACATTTATTGAATCGCGTTAATTAAATCTCTTCATCAAGTGTCCCTACATCCCTGTAATATGGGTGTTGCTTAACACTGTTTCTTCAATAAATTTGTAAAATATCAAGTTCTAAACTCATAGATTTAACCACATAACCTGGAAATGTTAAGCATTTTAGTGAATATTTGTATTTTTCCTGCAATATCTATTTAACCTTTTAATGGTGGGAGCTGCACTGTTGCAGCATTAAAGACCATGTGCCAGTGCCTCCTCTTATACAGGGAGCCTCGTATATGTAAGAGAATGCGTTGGCACAGGGTTTTCGCAATATTTCCGGAAACTCCAGTCATGAAAGTGTTAAATTTAATAGACATCAAGCACCATCAGCATCAAAACTCTGCATAGCAGGTAGCTTCGAGAACACTGTACACAATTACTGGTTATGTCATAATTTTATTTAAGGCCGTATTATATATATTTTAATGCGTTCTTACATCACATATTTTCACACTGCGCTGTATCGATAAAGGACTTTCAGTCTATATTCTAGGATGCGTTGATCAATGTCGCAACCATATGGGCGTCCCTTCCGGAATATCGACATACACAACTCTGGAACGAATTGTGAAATAAAGAAATAGCCACCATTGAACTTCGTACCACTAATGGATGGACAGACTATTTCCATATATAATGTATGTCGCTAGCATCTGAACGCACTTGCCACCATATCAATATCACTTGCTTGGTATGAAATATGTATACAAAACCGTATTTATATCAAATCCAGTCGGAAGTCGGGATTTTTTTTACCCTGTGCCAATGCATTCTCTTATATATGCGAGTCGACCATAGGTCGCCTCGCATATATAAGAGAATGCATTGGCCTAACAATTTTTTATAATTTTAATAATTTTTTGTTGTATTCTTTAACAATTTTATAATTTCACCCATACAGAACACCAGACAAACATGAGCAGACGACACTCTTCTATATGCTTCTATATATGTGTGGGGCTCCCTGCAGGGTAATGGCGTAATGATAGCTTCACCTGTCAAATACACGTCAACGATGGCATGAATTTCATAAACATTCTGCAAGTAACACACATGTACAGTTATGTATTTATCACACGAAGATAACTATCTTCTAACTAGCCCCACACAATGTATTAACATCTTTGCAAGGTGTGTGTTCCTACAACGGAATTGCGAAAATGCAAGTTAGAAAATGGAAATTTTAATGATTTTAATACTATTGTTTGTAGTTCCCATACCTGCTTAAATATAACTGAGACCACACACCATCAATATCAAATCACAATCATACCATGTAGAGCTGAGAACACTGCAACCATTTACTGGTATACCACAATTGCATTAAAGGCTGTAGTTTTATTTTGGTTATACTGAGTTAATACGTCAATCATTGTCCACTGCACTACTACATCAATAAAGGATCTTTCAGTCCATATGTCAGGATGTGTTCACCAACGTCACAACCATATGGGCACACCTCACACAATATTGAAACATCACAAGTCTGGAACGCATTGTTAAGTAAAGAAATGACCAAATTAGCAGACTCTTGTCATAGTGTATGTCGCAAACATATGCACACATGTGCCACTATATCAATATGAAACGTTGGTATGGAATATATACACAAAACTGATTGTGTGTTCCTGTCGTCAGTTTACCAGACAAGTGAACTTAACAATTGCTGTTTGCAGTCGTTTTTCATAAACCTATATAGCTATAGTAGTACATGTACATGTAGCCTGATGTATAGGTAAGACAAAATTATAGTAAATATTTGTATAACATTATCCACAGTAATAAATACATGTATTAATTAATTTAATTTACTCTTTTCAACTAACGTTCCACACCAAAGTGAGAGTCACTCGTATTTGCTGTATAAGGAAGGCACTAAAAAGGACCATTCTTTATTAATACATATGTAACCTTCATATCATCTTCATTGTTATATGTCGGATTGAGTGTAGTTGTGGTTACAACTTATTGAAGGGTCAGTAAGTTGGCATACTAACATCATATTAATTTGACGTTCTTGTGACTTTACAAGTCTTATATTTTATTTGCAAGTTTGCATAACCTTTAATCAACAGAAATCAAACCATTTTTTGGTGGGAGTAACATAGGTTTGGTATGGAGGCCCAAGCACAATCAGATTGGCCTATCATTATAATAACAATATACCCCACTGTTGCTTGTTGGTGAATTTGGATTTAGTTCAAAAATAATATGATCATATTGTTGGCATCAATATTTTATTAATCAGAAGGCAATCACATCACAAGGAGTCATCATGTCTTTTTCATTACACTTTCTGTTAGACATACAGCACCTTCAAGTGTAAATTATTGTTATATTTATCGGGTACAGTGCAGCATTGTGAGTAATTATACATGAAGTGCAAGTGTGAAATAATACCTTTTAATAATACACCAATAGAAATACACGATGTTGTCAATAGGTTGGTTTGGATTCAAGTGATGGGTTTCGGTCAGCCTCGCCATCTCGTGAACTTCCGGCTATCTTCGGGCATCCTCGGTGGTTTCCGGATTTTCCCGTATCTTCGCTCCAATATCGCTATATTGGAGCCGTTTGCCGAGAAGCATCTATTTGATACCGGTTTTACTCTACCAGGCCTAACTATTAAAACCCATAAATACAACACTCTTCCCCATTTTAATAAAAAGAACGACCAACCTACTCTAAAATTCAGGGAAGGTGGATATACCAACACCTCTTGGCCCAAAATGAGGCAGTATAGTTCTCAGAGACATGGTTAACACCTCTCTGAGACCTCTCAATGGACACCGCTCTGATGGGTTCCAAAAACCCATGTTACGAACCCACGAGCCAAAACAGGGTTACTTGCTTGTGTTAAACCCTTAACAAATTCCAGCTAAATGAATTTTGAACTACAGAATTTTGAACTTTGATCGTAGAATCAGGTAATTTTATTACCATCAGCTGATAGTAATAAGAGGTACGAGTAATTGTGACGAGATATTTTGAACATGGCATAGTTTTCGTGTGCTGAGATTTCTCTCATGTGGGTGTGTTTTGCGTCAAAAGGACAGCAGTCCTCTTCATCGGGAACTTGTCAAATCAACTAATGGCTCTGTATGAGATAAGCTCTAACGTATGTCGTTTGACTTATTTCTTGCTAAGTTTAATTTGATATATTGCCCCGATCCGAATCATATGTACAATTGAAGCGCATCATATTCAGACTGCAGCTGCAGTCTAACCATCTTAAATATTTATGCGATTATTCAAACATTATCGTAGACCATTATTGAGCGTTAGCAAACGCTCATAAACTTCCCCTTGGGTCTGCCCCATCTCTGAGCTGGTCTATTATGCTTTGATATTTTGCTTTATTTTAGAGTTATTGTTCTTGTTAAATGTTACTGTAAACGATTCTTGAGTTCTCACAATTGGATGATGATAATACGATTTGCAACCCTTTTGTGAGTGGAAATCATGGAATGTGTTTCAAATATATATACATTCCCAAACAATGTATTGTTACCAGAAAGTAGGAATACAACAACTTGTGGATTGGCGGGTGCCTACATATGCCACTAAAAAGAGGGTGCAGACTTTACAACACAAACAACCCCCTACTCTCATATCTAATCGGGACCAATTGGTGATAGTGTTAGTTGGCCCTATACTGCTGGGTGATAATGTTATCTTCAGCAACGAGTGCCGACTCCCGTGCACTTATAATGATACACATACAAATGAAGGCAATGTTAGTGGTGAATTGGAAGAAACACAGAAATTAGTTAATCCCTATTTAATTTCTACCGAACGCCAATCCACTAGACACGACAAAAGAAAGGTAAATAGAAACATAAGATATAAAAAGAAACTCCTTGGTAATATTCGAGCCTTAGTCCGTAATCTTTTTCATTATGGTCATGTGATTAAACGCTCTTTATTGTCTATTCAGCAGAACAGAATGGAGGTTAGGATAAGGCATACTGTTGTAACTATATTTAATTTAGGCACTCTCGGATTAACAGCAAGTTCAGATGTTCATTATGGTTTATCTCAATTTTTTTAAACATTACTTTCTGTTGCTATATATTTCTGTTCTGGCAATATATGAAACTCTCTGCAATGCAGATGTGTCTTTAACAATAGCATGAGTATTCTCTTCTGAACAGCAGGTCAGAAGAGGCAAGATGCTTGTGAGCTTGAGTGATCATTTCAGTATCAATCCTACATTTGATGGAAGCCTACATTTAAGGAAGGCTCGTCACTATACTTAGATGCAGGAGATTGGGAACGAGAGCAGCAGCTCTGTCCAGTTTGTCTTGTGTTACACGCCCCTGTTCTGTGTTACGACTGATTTTTATTGTAACTAGGACTTTTGTTGACACATTGAAATAGTTACTTGGCGCCCATTCTGCTGAATGGGTGCAATGTTTGAGGTTAGATGCGACCATGTGCTGGAAAACGCATAATCGCTGGTGGTCCTATATATATATACAGTCTGACATTATACGACTCCATTTCCCCCTTTTCCTTTAGGCGCAAGGCATCACGTGAAAACAGCAGTTGTCACCAAAACAATGCAGCCATTATATATATATATGGAATATAATTACCGAAAAATAATTAAGTAATTATTATCCACCATGGTCAAGGAAAAATTAGACCATGAGGGATGTGAGACATACAAATACGTCAATATTATATTATATTGACGTCCACGAATCGACAAAAATTGATTTAAAATACACAAAAAATTGTGACGATATGCTGTGGACGTAGTTAATACCATAATTATTATGCAGATATACATGTAATGTATCTACATGTGTGCCCAAAAACCAGCTGGCTTTGGTGAATTGAAAATTTGTATAAAAAAACAGGCCACATTATCTATTACACTTTTCAATCACTCCATTTACCCCCGTTAAAAATAGAAAAAAGCATTTTCCTATGAGATCACAACTTAATTATTGTCGCGATGGTATACGAGGTCCGTGCATTACATGGAGAGTGTTAGTGCAAGAAGCTTTTTGCTTTCTTTCGCCATAACAGTGTGAACATCCATAATGACGAAAATGGTGTGATTACAGCCCTGGCTACTATAGTTCATTACTATTGTAACATTTCAATGATTTGTGCAAGAAACAGCGAGGACCATTCATTTTGGTTGACTTTTTGCAAATTTGTTTTTCCTTAGTTTGTTCGACTGTGGTTTTAGTATTTGAACATATTGAAAATATAGAGTTAGTGCGCCTTGTTTCTTTCTTCATTACGCAAGGCCCTACTCTGATAACATGTGTTTCTGGCATGTCAGTCCTGGACAAACTATTATCACTCTGGTGCGATTCGTCAAATTTAGCCGTTTCAGATGATTTAGTATTATTTGTGACGTCACACTGTGGTTGCATTTCGAGCGACTGTGTGTCCAACGATTGTGGTATGGAAATCATCGTTTTGGATTTTGTACAACAGTCGGCATGTTTCTTCGCAAGAAGCCTGTCATACTTGCAAAACGCGACCCCTTTTGATGTTATTAAACCCATTTTGTCATTTAAACAGAACATTTTACTTGTTTTCAATGAAATTTGTGACAACGAGCGGAGACACTGATCGGAAATTCCACTTAAATTTGATGTATTTGATTGCGATTTCAGCAGAAATCGTTCGTTAGATTCTTCGTTATTTAGTGTGTTCGATTGCGATTCCCGCCGTAGAAATCGTTCATGAGATTCATCGCCATTTGATGTGTTCGATTGTGATTTCAGCCGAAATCGTTCTCGAGATTCATCTTTGGATGTATTTGATTTTGATAGCGATTTCAGCAGAATTCGTTCATTTAATTCATTATTACTTCTCCAGTTGTTCCATTGAGGAAATGATATGGACTTATCTACAACATGTTTATCTCTGGTTCGCGGCGGACTGTTGTTTTCCGATTCAAAAGAATCACACGATAAATCTATCGTAATATTGGCATCGCCAAAAGTTACGTTTCGGTTAAATTGGTGGAATCGAACATTATGTTCTATAGCAGCAGCCATAGACTCTGTTGGGGTAGACACTTCTCGAAACTTTAGTTCTTCGACTTGCGGCCGATCATTATCACCGAACCTATTCCCCATTTCAATAAGGATTTCCTTGAACGTCATATGCGAACTATTTTCTTCGAGCGACTTGTGATAGTCGAGGGCGGAACCCTCCAGACAAGATGACAGTGTAGCTTTACATTCGGCTTTATTCCAACGTTGAAATTCAGCAAATGAACGGAATTCGAAATCAAACGGCTGCCCAGTTACTTTACCGTCCTTTGATAATGGTATTTGTGGCGGTATTGAGTTTACTCCATTTATAGGTACATCTCGACCATAATTTTGTCTGGGTCCCGTGTCAGCAGACGCAGGCATATTTTGGGCTGCTTTTGCATTTACCTTCTCGCGCCCGGATGTTACTGAAATTCCACTGATTGTTGGTTCCCGTAATGAGTTTTGGTAAGACCGACGTTGAAATGTTATGTCAACATCACCCCTTTCTGGCGATTTGGTTAGATTTTCCGTTGTAACAGTTTGGTAACCACCATAAACTTGTTCGTCAGTTCCGCTAATTGTTATAGGAACATTTTGCATAGGTGGGTTAGTTGGAATTCCGCAAGATGGATATTGTTGCATTGGAACATTCTGAGTAGTAACTAAACTCAGATTGTTGGACTGGGCCATGATCGGGGGGTTATTTGGTACCTGTATCTGAGGTACTGACGCATTCTCACCGTATTGTGTTGGCGGAACCTGTGGATCCACTCCCAATTGCATAGCTACATTTGATGGTTGCATTGTAGGTTGCATTGGTATTTGCTGATACGGTTGTTGACTAACAACCGGAGTCTGCCGAGAGTTTGTAGGTGGTTGATCTGTTATCGGAATATAAGGCACATTTTGACCAAAAGCATCCGTAAGCATCCAACCAGTTTGCTGTTTGGGGTCATTTCCACACGATGGTGCGGTGACAAACTGTTGACTCGTCGGACCAGGACTGTTCGTTGGAGGATTCATTGTTGTCCCCACGGGGAAATATTGCCCATTCCCCATTGACTGCATCCCGGAAACTGTCTGAGCAGAAGGGATGGCTCCGGCAATCATGGTTGTCGCTACAGACATCATTGCCCGATTTAAATAGCCCCCCAGGCGGGATTTGAACTGCCATAGCTTGATTATACCCTGGTTGTGGATGCATATTCACTGCAGGGTTATTTTGCTGTGCCAAAGCTTGGTGTATTTCTCCGGATTGGTTTACCACCGGTTTGTTAACGGGTGGGACCGAAACTGATGACCCGAACATTGTAGAAACCTCATTCTGAGGTACATGTTGGGGCACAGAACCCGACACAGAATTCCCCAGCCAAACTTGATTCGCCCCTGCATTGCTTTGCATTGCCCCAAGTGGACCCGATAATGTCCCTGAAGTCGTGCACACATTTGGGGTAGGCATACTCCGAATGTTTGTACCCCATGGCGTTTTATTTGGAACATAGCCATGTGGTAGTGACACTGTGGGCATGGGCCAAGATGTCGGCTGTACTGCCGGTGTCTGTACAGGAAGAGATATTTGTTTGAATGTACGATCTCCAAAGGGAGCATAATTTGTAGTAGCTCCTTTATACCGAGTCCCATCCAACTGAATGGGGGCAGTAGCCAACTTGGAAATCGGACACGTCCCTGTTCTGGAACATGTGTAATGAGACGTTGGTACTTGTATACCTTTCCAACCCAGTACGTCGCCCCTATTGGGATACGGTTTCCACCTGTTTGAAACTGGTTTCACTCTCCTAGTGGGCCCTGGATTGGTTACCTTATCAACATTGTGAATTCCCTCAACTTGCTTTGGTCTAACGACCTCGTGACTTCCCACTGGTTGTGGACTCACTTGATCTGTGACCACCTGAGCGCCATAATTAAGGAAAGGCGAACCAAACATTTGCATGTTATGTGGATTGAATACCGGCGGATTCCAATATGGCGGCGGTACATGTGGGCGACACCAAAATTGTGGCAAGCACGGTTGCACGTCTCTGGGTTGATAAGAGATATATGAACCATTTTTTGTCGGATCTGGTGTCAAATTTGTGTCCGATTGTGGAATTGTTACAGTCGACTCTGGAATTGTGGACATCAGCAGATTTCCCATCCCATTTCCCGATAAGTAACTGGACATATTTTGCACCTTGGTAACTTGGGCCCCTGAATCAGAAATGGTACCGTCAACATTAGTTGGGTACACTGGTTGTTGGTATGTCATGTTTTGATTCGTTCCAACTGCCATTTGTTCTGTATTCGGGGTTTGGACATTGCTGGACATTGCTAGCCTGCCAAGCGTTAATTTCAGTTGACAATAAGTCGGCGCGTTGAAACTGTTATGTGATGCCCCACCACCGTTACTCACTTGCGAATATCTTTTTTCGCAATGGTTAGTATCACTCCCGATAACCATTGAGTGCATGAACGTTTGATTTGATGGGTAATCATACATTAATCCGATTGAGATGTTTGACCCCGTGTGATTAGAAGCTCCATGAGCAAATCCGGACATTGAAACATCTTGTTGGCTAATCAGCGGATTAGCGACGGAGTGTATACCCACGGAGTGTGCGCTTGAGAGAACAATGGCTCAACTCGCTGGCTGTTTATCGGATTATACGCCGCTTTCACATCTGCCCTGATGTTTTGAATAATCATGCAAATGACCTACTTCCCGCTTCAACAAAATAACGATCGGCTGTTTTAGCAGATACGAATAGTTCCGAAAATTCCAGCAAGAATTTTCATGAGATCGCAACGTTGTTATAGCGACGTCCCCTCGTTGGACTGTTTGGAGAAATTATTCGTTATCTTCCAAAAAACAATTCGCGCAAATAAAAACTCCCAAAATTTGCTAATTTCGGAACTCCTCGATAAAAGATGTTATACAAGATGTAAATGCACGAATATTGAACAAATGGTGATATACTATCCGAAATATGCCTATATTTACGCTATTGGTAGCCTTTATAGACAAATTCCCCCACATTTATAAAACCATTTGAAAAATTGGAAAATAATCCTACGAAAATTGGCAAAAATAATACTCTGGGACAAAAATAATTCAATTGCATGAAATTAAAAAATTGAAAAGAAATTTCCGTGAAAATGGGCAAAAACGAAAAAATAAGTGCCAATTAATTGAAAAATACGGCGAACTTGATTGAAATGTCCGCGCAGCAGAATCAAAACAAAACAGCCTTCATTCCCTACAAAAAAAAAAAAAATAATCCAATAGCAACTGGTTTGAGAAAAAATAAATATTCAACAAAGTGGCAAACACTTGTGTGAAAAAAATAAAATGCAAGCCAAAAAACAATCAGAAAAATGGCAAAAAAGTATGACAAAAAGCTAAATTATCTTATAAATAAATAAATAGGAAAAATAGTATGCAGTGCAAAGTGCGGAGAGCAAAAATTACGGTGCGGATTGCAGAAATTACCAAAGATAATAAACGGATTGAAAAAACATGTGAAAAATTATTTTGCCAGTGTGAGAAAACAATGTAAATTACCGGCGAAAAAAATATCAAGAAACAGTGCACAAAAAACGCCGCAAAGATTCGAGTAAGATCGACGACGCCATTTGTTATATTTATCGGGTACAGTGCAGCATTGTGAGTAATTATACATGAAGTGAAAGTGTGAAATAATACCTTTTAATAATACAGCAATAGAAATACACGATTTTGTCAATACATGTAGGTTGGTTTGGATTCAAGTGATGGGTTTCGGTCAGCCTCGCCATCTCGTGAACTTCCGGCTATCTTCGGGCATCCTCGGTGGTTTCCGGATTTTCCCGTATCTTCGCTCCAATATCGCTATATTGGAGCCGTCTGCCGAGAAGCATCTATTTGATACCGGTTTACTCTACCAGGCCTAACTATTAAAACCCATAAATACAACATTATGGCACTTTCCAAACATAATACAAAAAAATTTACATTCTTCAGAATTGAAGCAGTGTATATTTTCCTTAGAACAAGTGGATCAATACGCTGTACTTTCATACGATGTTTTGCACTGGAGAAATAAATACACATCAGCTTTCTGGAGTGAATTTCTTTGGGACCTCAGGTCAAGAATCACTGTACCGTGTACACAACCTACACATGGATGCCTCCACCCCAAAAGTATCCATTGCAGAAATAATCCTGAAAATAGAACATAAAACACTTTAAGTATACATATACAATAATAACATGATTTTAACAAGTCTGGTTGCACAACTAATCAATTGATCAAGTGTGTGCTGCATTGTAAGTACTATGGCTTCTTTCAGACTATTTATTTAACAGAAAACAAAGAGTCCTGATAAATAATACCTTTTCCGGTTACGGGGTTATCTCCACAGGAGTCCCCCAGAGATATATTCTGGACCCTTTTTTATTCCTCGTCTACATAAACGATTTAGCAGATAATATTGACTCCATCACGAGAATGTCCGCAGATGATACTTGTATTATGAGCAGCCACTGGGATCTGGATGAACTTTCTAAAATTATGAATAATGATTTGACGAAAATAACCACCTGGTCAAAAAACTGGCTCGTGAGCTTTAACCCAACCAAAACCGTAGGTATGTCTTTCTCGTTGATCCCACCCTCTCCAGAAATACCAAACCTTAAATTTATAAACGACCCTATCGGCTTCGTGGAATCACATAAACAGCTTGGTCTTGAACTATAACAAAATCTAAACTGGAATCGCCTCTCGTCTGGCTCAGTTGAGGCGATTTAAATATCAACTCGATAGAAAAACGTTCGAAAAGATATACAAAACTTACATATTACCACTATTCGATTATTCTGATGTTGTAGGTTACAATACACCAAATGATTTACATAGGCCTCAGTGTTAACAAATCCCGCTGGCCTATATTCGTTGCAAAGCTTTGACCCTGCACGAGTATTTGAAATTAAAGAACGTCCTTTTAGACACACAGAAATGTGCAAAAAAGTACTTGTTAACATGGTAGATCACACTGGAGCTTGACAAACGTCACACTACCCTTAAAATTGTGAAAAAAATGACATCGAAAAAAACACAAACACCTCCCATAAATTATTCGCCACTTGCACAGCCATAACCATTTACCATGTGGTTATATTTGATGTTTCTCGACGGGAAACACATCTGTGCATTTTTTCGTGCACTTTTCATCCATGTATCATTGACCATTCAGCTGCCAGAATTTTTTTTATGCTGATCCTAGCTTGGGGGTCCCAGGGGAAATCACTCTACTAATTTGTATTTGGTGTATTGTAACCTATAGTGATCACTGGAAGGTAAAGAAAGTCGCCCAAATGATGTTATATTGCGTCCATTTATATACCCACGTCAAAATAAATAAATTTTATTCGAAATATGTCTGTGTTCTTACTTTATTAACCCTTTTCTGTCACCACCCATAGCTGAATTTGCAAACAAATTACTTTGACTTGAATGTCAATTTTTTTTCATTTTAGCTGAATATTGGCAAAGTAAACAATGACGATGTACATACAGGTTGTCGATCTGATAGCTTGTAGATGCCACTTCCAGAAAATATGCCATACGATTCGCTAGGCGAATTGGGCGCACTTAGGCTTCACATTGGGCGCACCTACACAATTTTCGAAAAATATCGACAGAAAATCAAAATTGTCCCGTCACAAGAATATATTTATTGGCCGAAATTTGTGCGCGTTGGATAGTCGAACCATTTCTGCAAACTTCCATGGTAGGCTTTTTTGTCAACCTGTCATCTAACAGGGGCAATTCAACTTAGTTTGACCCGAATCGGGTCCGATTTTGCATCACATTTTAGGGTATGGTCCATCTGACGTCACGCTTTACTCTCATGTCGTGCCCAAACCCGATAAATCTGCCTTGTCGTTCATCTAGGATGTCGGACGCCAACAAATATGGTCTCACATTCATTAAAGGGACACCATTGGGCCCAAAAATATGTCGAAAATGGTAATTTTCGGTTCTACAACGAGAAGCAGAAATAGCATCAGAGGGGTTAATTTGTAATTTTATTGGACGGCTCCGGCGCCAAATAAGCTGTCGTATCGCGTGCTTTATGTCTCCAATTTGTTTCATGGGCATAATAAGCACGGGACTTGTTTCAGAGCAGAAATTTGAAAAACGACCATTTTTCACTATAGTGATCACTGGAAGGTAAAGAAAGTCGCCCAAATGATGTTATATTGCGTCCATTTATATACCCACGTCAAAATAAATAAATTTTATTCGAAATATGTCTGTGTTCTTACTTTATTAACCCTTTTCTGTCACCACCCATAGCTGAATTTGCAAACAAATTACTTTGACTTGAATGTCAATTTTTTTTCATTTTAGCTGAATATTGGCAAAGTAAACAATGACGATGTACATACAGGTTGTCGATCTGATAGCTTGTAGATGCCACTTCCAGAAAATATGCCATACGATTCGCTAGGCGAATTGGGCGCACTTAGGCTTCACATTGGGCGCACCTACACAATTTTCGAAAAATATCGACAGAAAATCAAAATTGTCCCGTCACAAGAATATATTTATTGGCCGAAATTTGTGCGCGTTGGATAGTCGAACCATTTCTGCAAACTTCCATGGTAGGCTTTTTTGTCAACCTGTCATCTAACAGGGGCAATTCAACTTAGTTTGACCCGAATCGGGTCCGATTTTGCATCACATTTTAGGGTATGGTCCATCTGACGTCACGCTTTACTCTCATGTCGTGCCCAAACCCGATAAATCTGCCTTGTCGTTCATCTAGGATGTCGGACGCCAACAAATATGGTCTCACATTCATTAAAGGGACACCATTGGGCCCAAAAATATGTCGAAAATGGTAATTTTCGGTTCTACAACGAGAAGCAGAAATAGCATCAGAGGGGTTAATTTGTAATTTTATTGGACGGCTCCGGCGCCAAATAAGCTGTCGTATCGCGTGCTTTATGTCTCCAATTTGTTTCATGGGCATAATAAGCACGGGACTTGTTTCAGAGCAGAAATTTGAAAAACGACCATTTTTCACTATAGGTTACAATACACCAAATGATTTACATAGGCCTCAGTGTTAACAAATCCCGCTGGCCTATATTCGTTGCAAAGCTTTGACCCTGCACGAGTATTTGAAATTAAAGAACGTCCTTTTAGACACACAGAAATGTGCAAAAAAGTACTTGTTAACATGGTAGATCACACTGGAGCTTGACAAACGTCACACTACCCTTAAAATTGTGAAAAAAATGACATCGAAAAAAACACAAACACCTCCCATAAATTATTCGCCACTTGCACAGCCATAACCATTTACCATGTGGTTATATTTGATGTTTCTCGACGGGAAACACATCTGTGCATTTTTTCGTGCACTTTTCATCCATGTATCATTGACCATTCAGCTGCCAGAATTTTTTTTATGCTGATCCTAGCTTGGGGGTCCCAGGGGAAATCACTCTACTAATTTGTATTTGGTGTATTGTAACCTATAGTGATCACTGGAAGGTAAAGAAAGTCGCCCAAATGATGTTATATTGCGTCCATTTATATACCCACGTCAAAATAAATAAATTTTATTCGAAATATGTCTGTGTTCTTACTTTATTAACCCTTTTCTGTCACCACCCATAGCTGAATTTGCAAACAAATTACTTTGACTTGAATGTCAATTTTTTTTCATTTTAGCTGAATATTGGCAAAGTAAACAATGACGATGTACATACAGGTTGTCGATCTGATAGCTTGTAGATGCCACTTCCAGAAAATATGCCATACGATTCGCTAGGCGAATTGGGCGCACTTAGGCTTCACATTGGGCGCACCTACACAATTTTCGAAAAATATCGACAGAAAATCAAAATTGTCCCGTCACAAGAATATATTTATTGGCCGAAATTTGTGCGCGTTGGATAGTCGAACCATTTCTGCAAACTTCCATGGTAGGCTTTTTTGTCAACCTGTCATCTAACAGGGGCAATTCAACTTAGTTTGACCCGAATCGGGTCCGATTTTGCATCACATTTTAGGGTATGGTCCATCTGACGTCACGCTTTACTCTCATGTCGTGCCCAAACCCGATAAATCTGCCTTGTCGTTCATCTAGGATGTCGGACGCCAACAAATATGGTCTCACATTCATTAAAGGGACACCATTGGGCCCAAAAATATGTCGAAAATGGTAATTTTCGGTTCTACAACGAGAAGCAGAAATAGCATCAGAGGGGTTAATTTGTAATTTTATTGGACGGCTCCGGCGCCAAATAAGCTGTCGTATCGCGTGCTTTATGTCTCCAATTGGTTTCATGGGCATAATAAGCACGGGACTTGTTTCAGAGCAGAAATTTGAAAAACGACCATTTTTCACTATAGTGATCACTGGAAGGTAAAGAAAGTCGCCCAAATGATGTTATATTGCGTCCATTTATATACCCACGTCAAAATAAATAAATTTTATTCGAAATATGTCTGTGTTCTTACTTTATTAACCCTTTTCTGTCACCACCCATAGCTGAATTTGCAAACAAATTACTTTGACTTGAATGTCAATTTTTTTTCATTTTAGCTGAATATTGGCAAAGTAAACAATGACGATGTACATACAGGTTGTCGATCTGATAGCTTGTAGATGCCACTTCCAGAAAATATGCCATACGATTCGCTAGGCGAATTGGGCGCACTTAGGCTTCACATTGGGCGCACCTACACAATTTTCGAAAAATATCGACAGAAAATCAAAATTGTCCCGTCACAAGAATATATTTATTGGCCGAAATTTGTGCGCGTTGGATAGTCGAACCATTTCTGCAAACTTCCATGGTAGGCTTTTTTGTCAACCTGTCATCTAACAGGGGCAATTCAACTTAGTTTGACCCGAATCGGGTCCGATTTTGCATCACATTTTAGGGTATGGTCCATCTGACGTCACGCTTTACTCTCATGTCGTGCCCAAACCCGATAAATCTGCCTTGTCGTTCATCTAGGATGTCGGACGCCAACAAATATGGTCTCACATTCATTAAAGGGACACCATTGGGCCCAAAAATATGTCGAAAATGGTAATTTTCGGTTCTACAACGAGAAGCAGAAATAGCATCAGAGGGGTTAATTTGTAATTTTATTGGACGGCTCCGGCGCCAAATAAGCTGTCGTATCGCGTGCTTTATGTCTCCAATTTGTTTCATGGGCATAATAAGCACGGGACTTGTTTCAGAGCAGAAATTTGAAAAACGACCATTTTTCACTATAGTGATCACTGGAAGGTAAAGAAAGTCGCCCAAATGATGTTATATTGCGTCCATTTATATACCCACGTCAAAATAAATAAATTTTATTCGAAATATGTCTGTGTTCTTACTTTATTAACCCTTTTCTGTCACCACCCATAGCTGAATTTGCAAACAAATTACTTTGACTTGAATGTCAATTTTTTTTCATTTTAGCTGAATATTGGCAAAGTAAACAATGACGATGTACATACAGGTTGTCGATCTGATAGCTTGTAGATGCCACTTCCAGAAAATATGCCATACGATTCGCTAGGCGAATTGGGCGCACTTAGGCTTCACATTGGGCGCACCTACACAATTTTCGAAAAATATCGACAGAAAATCAAAATTGTCCCGTCACAAGAATATATTTATTGGCCGAAATTTGTGCGCGTTGGATAGTCGAACCATTTCTGCAAACTTCCATGGTAGGCTTTTTTGTCAACCTGTCATCTAACAGGGGCAATTCAACTTAGTTTGACCCGAATCGGGTCCGATTTTGCATCACATTTTAGGGTATGGTCCATCTGACGTCACGCTTTACTCTCATGTCGTGCCCAAACCCGATAAATCTGCCTTGTCGTTCATCTAGGATGTCGGACGCCAACAAATATGGTCTCACATTCATTAAAGGAACACCATTGGGCCCAAAAATATGTCGAAAATGGTAATTTTCGGTTCTACAACGAGAAGCAGAAATAGCATCAGAGGGGTTAATTTGTAATTTTATTGGACGGCTCCGGCGCCAAATAAGCTGTCGTATCGCGTGCTTTATGTCTCCAATTTGTTTCATGGGCATAATAAGCACGGGACTTGTTTCAGAGCAGAAATTTGAAAAACGACCATTTTTCACTATAGGTTACAATACACCAAATGATTTACATAGGCCTCAGTGTTAACAAATCCCGCTGGCCTATATTCGTTGCAAAGCTTTGACCCTGCACGAGTATTTGAAATTAAAGAACGTCCTTTTAGACAAACAGAAATGTGCAAAAAAGTACTTGTTAACATGGTAGATCACACTGGAGCTTGACAAACGTCACACTACCCTTAAAATTGTGAAAAAAATGACATCGAAAAAAACACAAACACCTCCCATAAATTATTCGCCACTTGCACAGCCATAACCATTTACCATGTGGTTATATTTGATGTTTCTCGACGGGAAACACATCTGTGCATTTTTTCGTGCACTTTTCATCCATGTATCATTGACCATTCAGCTGCCAGAATTTTTTTTATGCTGATCCTAGCTTGGGGGTCCCAGGGGAAATCACTCTACTAATTTGTATTTGGTGTATTGTAACCTATAGTGATCACTGGAAGGTAAAGAAAGTCGCCCAAATGATGTTATATTGCGTCCATTTATATACCCACGTCAAAATAAATAAATTTTATTCGAAATATGTCTGTGTTCTTACTTTATTAACCCTTTTCTGTCACCACCCATAGCTGAATTTGCAAACAAATTACTTTGACTTGAATGTCAATTTTTTTTCATTTTAGCTGAATATTGGCAAAGTAAACAATGACGATGTACATACAGGTTGTCGATCTGATAGCTTGTAGATGCCACTTCCAGAAAATATGCCATACGATTCGCTAGGCGAATTGGGCGCACTTAGGCTTCACATTGGGCGCACCTACACAATTTTCGAAAAATATCGACAGAAAATCAAAATTGTCCCGTCACAAGAATATATTTATTGGCCGAAATTTGTGCGCGTTGGATAGTCGAACCATTTCTGCAAACTTCCATGGTAGGCTTTTTTGTCAACCTGTCATCTAACAGGGGCAATTCAACTTAGTTTGACCCGAATCGGGTCCGATTTTGCATCACATTTTAGGGTATGGTCCATCTGACGTCACGCTTTACTCTCATGTCGTGCCCAAACCCGATAAATCTGCCTTGTCGTTCATCTAGGATGTCGGACGCCAACAAATATGGTCTCACATTCATTAAAGGGACACCATTGGGCCCAAAAATATGTCGAAAATGGTAATTTTCGGTTCTACAACGAGAAGCAGAAATAGCATCAGAGGGGTTAATTTGTAATTTTATTGGACGGCTCCGGCGCCAAATAAGCTGTCGTATCGCGTGCTTTATGTCTCCAATTTGTTTCATGGGCATAATAAGCACGGGACTTGTTTCAGAGCAGAAATTTGAAAAACGACCATTTTTCACTATAGGTTACAATACACCAAATGATTTACATAGGCCTCAGTGTTAACAAATCCCGCTGGCCTATATTCGTTGCAAAGCTTTGACCCTGCACGAGTATTTGAAATTAAAGAACGTCCTTTTAGACACACAGAAATGTGCAAAAAAGTACTTGTTAACATGGTAGATCACACTGGAGCTTGACAAACGTCACACTACCCTTAAAATTGTGAAAAAAATGACATCGAAAAAAACACAAACACCTCCCATAAATTATTCGCCACTTGCACAGCCATAACCATTTACCATGTGGTTATATTTGATGTTTCTCGACGGGAAACACATCTGTGCATTTTTTCGTGCACTTTTCATCCATGTATCATTGACCATTCAGCTGCCAGAATTTTTTTTATGCTGATCCTAGCTTGGGGGTCCCAGGGGAAATCACTCTACTAATTTGTATTTGGTGTATTGTAACCTATAGTGATCACTGGAAGGTAAAGAAAGTCGCCCAAATGATGTTATATTGCGTCCATTTATATACCCACGTCAAAATAAATAAATTTTATTCGAAATATGTCTGTGTTCTTACTTTATTAACCCTTTTCTGTCACCACCCATAGCTGAAATTGCAAACAAATTACTTTGACTTGAATGTCAATTTTTTTTCATTTTAGCTGAATATTGGCAAAGTAAACAATGACGATGTACATACAGGTTGTCGATCTGATAGCTTGTAGATGCCACTTCCAGAAAATATGCCATACGATTCGCTAGGCGAATTGGGCGCACTTAGGCTTCACATTGGGCGCACCTACACAATTTTCGAAAAATATCGACAGAACATCAAAATTGTCCCGTCACAAGAATATATTTATTGGCCGAAATTTGTGCGCGTTGGATAGTCGAACCATTTCTGCAAACTTCCATGGTAGGCTTTTTTGTCAACCTGTCATCTAACAGGGGCAATTCAACTTAGTTTGACCCGAATCGGGTCCGATTTTGCATCACATTTTAGGGTATGGTCCATCTGACGTCACGCTTTACTCTCATGTCGTGCCCAAACCCGATAAATCTGCCTTGTCGTTCATCTAGGATGTCGGACGCCAACAAATATGGTCTCACATTCATTAAAGGGACACCATTGGGCCCAAAAATATGTCGAAAATGGTAATTTTCGGTTCTACAACGAGAAGCAGAAATAGCATCAGAGGGGTTAATTTGTAATTTTATTGGACGGCTCCGGCGCCAAATAAGCTGTCGTATCGCGTGCTTTATGTCTCCAATTTGTTTCATGGGCATAATAAGCACGGGACTTGTTTCAGAGCAGAAATTTGAAAAACGACCATTTTTCACTATAGTGATCACTGGAAGGTAAAGAAAGTCGCCCAAATGATGTTATATTGCGTCCATTTATATACCCACGTCAAAATAAATAAATTTTATTCGAAATATGTCTGTGTTCTTACTTTATTAACCCTTTTCTGTCACCACCCATAGCTGAATTTGCAAACAAATTACTTTGACTTGAATGTCAATTTTTTTTCATTTTAGCTGAATATTGGCAAAGTAAACAATGACGATGTACATACAGGTTGTCGATCTGATAGCTTGTAGATGCCACTTCCAGAAAATATGCCATACGATTCGCTAGGCGAATTGGGCGCACTTAGGCTTCACATTGGGCGCACCTACACAATTTTCGAAAAATATCGACAGAAAATTAAAATTGTCCCGTCACAAGAATATATTTATTGGCCGAAATTTGTGCGCGTTGGATAGTCGAACCATTTCTGCAAACTTCCATGGTAGGCTTTTTTGTCAACCTGTCATCTAACAGGGGCAATTCAACTTAGTTTGACCCGAATCGGGTCCGATTTTGCATCACATTTTAGGGTATGGTCCATCTGACGTCACGCTTTACTCTCATGTCGTGCCCAAACCCGATAAATCTGCCTTGTCTTTCATCTAGGATGTCGGACGCCAACAAATATGGTCTCACATTCATTAAAGGAACACCATTGGGCCCAAAAATATGTCGAAAATGGTAATTTTCGGTTCTACAACGAGAAGCAGAAATAGCATCAGAGGGGTTAATTTGTAATTTTATTGGACGGCTCCGGCGCCAAATAAGCTGTCGTATCGCGTGCTTTATGTCTCCAATTTGTTTCATGGGCATAATAAGCACGGGACTTGTTTCAGAGCAGAAATTTGAAAAACGACCATTTTTCACTATAGGTTACAATACACCAAATGATTTACATAGGCCTCAGTGTTAACAAATCCCGCTGGCCTATATTCGTTGCAAAGCTTTGACCCTGCACGAGTATTTGAAATTAAAGAACGTCCTTTTAGACAAACAGAAATGTGCAAAAAAGTACTTGTTAACATGGTAGATCACACTGGAGCTTGACAAACGTCACACTACCCTTAAAATTGTGAAAAAAATGACATCGAAAAAAACACAAACACCTCCCATAAATTATTCGCCACTTGCACAGCCATAACCATTTACCATGTGGTTATATTTGATGTTTCTCGACGGGAAACACATCTGTGCATTTTTTCGTGCACTTTTCATCCATGTATCATTGACCATTCAGCTGCCAGAATTTTTTTTATGCTGATCCTAGCTTGGGGGTCCCAGGGGAAATCACTCTACTAATTTGTATTTGGTGTATTGTAACCTATATATAGTGATCACTGGAAGGTAAAGAAAGTCGCCCAAATGATGTTATATTGCGTCCATTTATATACCCACGTCAAAATAAATAAATTTTATTCGAAATATGTCTGTGTTCTTACTTTATTAACCCTTTTCTGTCACCACCCATAGCTGAATTTGCAAACAAATTACTTTGACTTGAATGTCAATTTTTTTTCATTTTAGCTGAATATTGGCAAAGTAAACAATGACGATGTACATACAGGTTGTCGATCTGATAGCTTGTAGATGGCACTTCCAGAAAATATGCCATACGATTCGCTAGGCGAATTGGGCGCACTTAGGCTTCACATTGGGCGCACCTACACAATTTTCGAAAAATATCGACAGAAAATCAAAATTGTCCCGTCACAAGAATATATTTATTGGCCGAAATTTGTGCGCGTTGGATAGTCGAACCATTTCTGCAAACTTCCATGGTAGGCTTTTTTGTCAACCTGTCATCTAACAGGGGCAATTCAACTTAGTTTGACCCGAATCGGGTCCGATTTTGCATCACATTTTAGGGTATGGTCCATCTGACGTCACGCTTTACTCTCATGTCGTGCCCAAACCCGATAAATCTGCCTTGTCGTTCATCTAGGATGTCGGACGCCAACAAATATGGTCTCACATTCATTAAAGGAACACCATTGGGCCCAAAAATATGTCGAAAATGGTAATTTTCGGTTCTACAACGAGAAGCAGAAATAGCATCAGAGGGGTTAATTTGTAATTTTATTGGACGGCTCCGGCGCCAAATAAGCTGTCGTATCGCGTGCTTTATGTCTCCAATTTGTTTCATGGGCATAATAAGCACGGGACTTGTTTCAGAGCAGAAATTTGAAAAACGACCATTTTTCACTATAGGTTACAATACACCAAATGATTTACATAGGCCTCAGTGTTAACAAATCCCGCTGGCCTATATTCGTTGCAAAGCTTTGACCCTGCACGAGTATTTGAAATTAAAGAACGTCCTTTTAGACAAACAGAAATGTGCAAAAAAGTACTTGTTAACATGGTAGATCACACTGGAGCTTGACAAACGTCACACTACCCTTAAAATTGTGAAAAAAATGACATCGAAAAAAACACAAACACCTCCCATAAATTATTCGCCACTTGCACAGCCATAACCATTTACCATGTGGTTATATTTGATGTTTCTCGACGGGAAACACATCTGTGCATTTTTTCGTGCACTTTTCATCCATGTATCATTGACCATTCAGCTGCCAGAATTTTTTTTATGCTGATCCTAGCTTGGGGGTCCCAGGGGAAATCACTCTACTAATTTGTATTTGGTGTATTGTAACCTATAGTGATCACTGGAAGGTAAAGAAAGTCGCCCAAATGATGTTATATTGCGTCCATTTATATACCCACGTCAAAATAAATAAATTTTATTCGAAATATGTCTGTGTTCTTACTTTATTAACCCTTTTCTGTCACCACCCATAGCTGAATTTGCAAACAAATTACTTTGACTTGAATGTCAATTTTTTTTCATTTTAGCTGAATATTGGCAAAGTAAACAATGACGATGTACATACAGGTTGTCGATCTGATAGCTTGTAGATGCCACTTCCAGAAAATATGCCATACGATTCGCTAGGCGAATTGGGCGCACTTAGGCTTCACATTGGGCGCACCTACACAATTTTCGAAAAATATCGACAGAAAATCAAAATTGTCCCGTCACAAGAATATATTTATTGGCCGAAATTTGTGCGCGTTGGATAGTCGAACCATTTCTGCAAACTTCCATGGTAGGCTTTTTTGTCAACCTGTCATCTAACAGGGGCAATTCAACTTAGTTTGACCCGAATCGGGTCCGATTTTGCAAAACATTTTAGGGTATGGTCCATCTGACGTCACGCTTTACTCTCATGTCGTGCCCAAACCCGATAAATCTGCCTTGTCGTTCATCTAGGATGTCGGACGCCAACAAATATGGTCTCACATTCATTAAAGGGACACCATTGGGCCCAAAAATATGTCGAAAATGGTAATTTTCGGTTCTACAACGAGAAGCAGAAATAGCATCAGAGGGGTTAATTTGTAATTTTATTGGACGGCTCCGGCGCCAAATAAGCTGTCGTATCGCGTGCTTTATGTCTCCAATTTGTTTCATGGGCATAATAAGCACGGGACTTGTTTCAGAGCAGAAATTTGAAAAACGACCATTTTTCACTATAGGTTACAATACACCAAATGATTTACATAGGCCTCAGTGTTAACAAATCCCGCTGGTCTATATTCGTTGCAAAGCTTTGACCCTGCACGAGTATTTGAAATTAAAGAACGTCCTTTTAGACACACAGAAATGTGCAAAAAAGTACTTGTTAACATGGTAGATCACACTGGAGCTTGACAAACGTCACACTACCCTTAAAATTGTGAAAAAAATGACATCGAAAAAAACACAAACACCTCCCATAAATTATTCGCCACTTGCACAGCCATAACCATTTACCATGTGGTTATATTTGATGTTTCTCGACGGGAAACACATCTGTGCATTTTTTCGTGCACTTTTCATCCATGTATCATTGACCATTCAGCTGCCAGAATTTTTTTTATGCTGATCCTAGCTTGGGGGTCCCAGGGGAAATCACTCTACTAATTTGTATTTGGTGTATTGTAACCTATATATAGTGATCACTGGAAGGTAAAGAAAGTCGCCCAAATGATGTTATATTGCGTCCATTTATATACCCACGTCAAAATAAATAAATTTTATTCGAAATATGTCTGTGTTCTTACTTTATTAACCCTTTTCTGTCACCACCCATAGCTGAATTTGCAAACAAATTACTTTGACTTGAATGTCAATTTTTTTTCATTTTAGCTGAATATTGGCAAAGTAAACAATGACGATGTACATACAGGTTGTCGATCTGATAGCTTGTAGATGGCACTTCCAGAAAATATGCCATACGATTCGCTAGGCGAATTGGGCGCACTTAGGCTTCACATTGGGCGCACCTACACAATTTTTGAAAAATATCGACAGAAAATCAAAATTGTCCCGTCACAAGAATATATTTATTGGCCGAAATTTGTGCGCGTTGGATAGTCGAACCATTTCTGCAAACTTCCATGGTAGGCTTTTTTGTCAACCTGTCATCTAACAGGGGCAATTCAACTTAGTTTGACCCGAATCGGGTCCGATTTTGCATCACATTTTAGGGTATGGTCCATCTGACGTCACGCTTTACTCTCATGTCGTGCCCAAACCCGATAAATCTGCCTTGTCGTTCATCTAGGATGTCGGACGCCAACAAATATGGTCTCACATTCATTAAAGGAACACCATTGGGCCCAAAAATATGTCGAAAATGGTAATTTTCGGTTCTACAACGAGAAGCAGAAATAGCATCAGAGGGGTTAATTTGTAATTTTATTGGACGGCTCCGGCGCCAAATAAGCTGTCGTATCGCGTGCTTTATGTCTCCAATTTGTTTCATGGGCATAATAAGCACGGGACTTGTTTCAGAGCAGAAATTTGAAAAACGACCATTTTTCACTATAGGTTACAATACACCAAATGATTTACATAGGCCTCAGTGTTAACAAATCCCGCTGGCCTATATTCGTTGCAAAGCTTTGACCATGCACGAGTATTTGAAATTAAAGAACGTCCTTTTAGACAAACAGAAATGTGCAAAAAAGTACTTGTTAACATGGTAGATCACACTGGAGCTTGACAAACGTCACACTACCCTTAAAATTGTGAAAAAAATGACATCGAAAAAAACACAAACACCTCCCATAAATTATTCGCCACTTGCACAGCCATAACCATTTACCATGTGGTTATATTTGATGTTTCTCGACGGGAAACACATCTGTGCATTTTTTCGTGCACTTTTCATCCATGTATCATTGACCATTCAGCTGCCAGAATTTTTTTTATGCTGATCCTAGCTTGGGGGTCCCAGGGGAAATCACTCTACTAATTTGTATTTGGTGTATTGTAACCTATATATAGTGATCACTGGAAGGTAAAGAAAGTCGCCCAAATGATGTTATATTGCGTCCATTTATATACCCACGTCAAAATAAATAAATTTTATTCGAAATATGTCTGTGTTCTTACTTTATTAACCCTTTTCTGTCACCACCCATAGCTGAATTTGCAAACAAATTACTTTGACTTGAATGTCAATTTTTTTTCATTTTAGCTGAATATTGGCAAAGTAAACAATGACGATGTACATACAGGTTGTCGATCTGATAGCTTGTAGATGGCACTTCCAGAAAATATGCCATACGATTCGCTAGGCGAATTGGGCGCACTTAGGCTTCACATTGGGCGCACCTACACAATTTTTGAAAAATATCGACAGAAAATCAAAATTGTCCCGTCACAAGAATATATTTATTGGCCGAAATTTGTGCGCGTTGGATAGTCGAACCATTTCTGCAAACTTCCATGGTAGGCTTTTTTGTCAACCTGTCATCTAACAGGGGCAATTCAACTTAGTTTGACCCGAATCGGGTCCGATTTTGCATCACATTTTAGGGTATGGTCCATCTGACGTCACGCTTTACTCTCATGTCGTGCCCAAACCCGATAAATCTGCCTTGTCGTTCATCTAGGATGTCGGACGCCAACAAATATGGTCTCACATTCATTAAAGGAACACCATTGGGCCCAAAAATATGTCGAAAATGGTAATTTTCGGTTCTACAACGAGAAGCAGAAATAGCATCAGAGGGGTTAATTTGTAATTTTATTGGACGGCTCCGGCGCCAAATAAGCTGTCGTATCGCGTGCTTTATGTCTCCAATTTGTTTCATGGGCATAATAAGCACGGGACTTGTTTCAGAGCAGAAATTTGAAAAACGACCATTTTTCACTATAGGTTACAATACACCAAATGATTTACATAGGCCTCAGTGTTAACAAATCCCGCTGGCCTATATTCGTTGCAAAGCTTTGACCATGCACGAGTATTTGAAATTAAAGAACGTCCTTTTAGACAAACAGAAATGTGCAAAAAAGTACTTGTTAACATGGTAGATCACACTGGAGCTTGACAAACGTCACACTACCCTTAAAATTGTGAAAAAAATGACATCGAAAAAAACACAAACACCTCCCATAAATTATTCGCCACTTGCACAGCCATAACCATTTACCATGTGGTTATATTTGATGTTTCTCGACGGGAAACACATCTGTGCATTTTTTCGTGCACTTTTCATCCATGTATCATTGACCATTCAGCTGCCAGAATTTTTTTTATGCTGATCCTAGCTTGGGGGTCCCAGGGGAAATCACTCTACTAATTTGTATTTGGTGTATTGTAACCTATAGTGATCACTGGAAGGTAAAGAAAGTCGCCCAAATGATGTTATATTGCGTCCATTTATATACCCACGTCAAAATAAATAAATTTTATTCGAAATATGTCTGTGTTCTTACTTTATTAACCCTTTTCTGTCACCACCCATAGCTGAATTTGCAAACAAATTACTTTGACTTGAATGTCAATTTTTTTTCATTTTAGCTGAATATTGGCAAAGTAAACAATGACGATGTACATACAGGTTGTCGATCTGATAGCTTGTAGATGCCACTTCCAGAAAATATGCCATACGATTCGCTAGGCGAATTGGGCGCACTTAGGCTTCACATTGGGCGCACCTACACAATTTTCGAAAAATATCGACAGAAAATCAAAATTGTCCCGTCACAAGAATATATTTATTGGCCGAAATTTGTGCGCGTTGGATAGTCGAACCATTTCTGCAAACTTCCATGGTAGGCTTTTTTGTCAACCTGTCATCTAACAGGGGCAATTCAACTTAGTTTGACCCGAATCGGGTCCGATTTTGCAAAACATTTTAGGGTATGGTCCATCTGACGTCACGCTTTACTCTCATGTCGTGCCCAAACCCGATAAATCTGCCTTGTCGTTCATCTAGGATGTCGGACGCCAACAAATATGGTCTCACATTCATTAAAGGGACACCATTGGGCCCAAAAATATGTCGAAAATGGTAATTTTCGGTTCTACAACGAGAAGCAGAAATAGCATCAGAGGGGTTAATTTGTAATTTTATTGGACGGCTCCGGCGCCAAATAAGCTGTCGTATCGCGTGCTTTATGTCTCCAATTTGTTTCATGGGCATAATAAGCACGGGACTTGTTTCAGAGCAGAAATTTGAAAAACGACCATTTTTCACTATAGGTTACAATACACCAAATGATTTACATAGGCCTCAGTGTTAACAAATCCCGCTGGTCTATATTCGTTGCAAAGCTTTGACCCTGCACGAGTATTTGAAATTAAAGAACGTCCTTTTAGACACACAGAAATGTGCAAAAAAGTACTTGTTAACATGGTAGATCACACTGGAGCTTGACAAACGTCACACTACCCTTAAAATTGTGAAAAAAATGACATCGAAAAAAACACAAACACCTCCCATAAATTATTCGCCACTTGCACAGCCATAACCATTTACCATGTGGTTATATTTGATGTTTCTCGACGGGAAACACATCTGTGCATTTTTTCGTGCACTTTTCATCCATGTATCATTGACCATTCAGCTGCCAGAATTTTTTTTATGCTGATCCTAGCTTGGGGGTCCCAGGGGAAATCACTCTACTAATTTGTATTTGGTGTATTGTAACCTATAGTGATCACTGGAAGGTAAAGAAAGTCGCCCAAATGATGTTATATTGCGTCCATTTATATACCCACGTCAAAATAAATAAATTTTATTCGAAATATGTCTGTGTTCTTACTTTATTAACCCTTTTCTGTCACCACCCATAGCTGAATTTGCAAACAAATTACTTTGACTTGAATGTCAATTTTTTTTCATTTTAGCTGAATATTGGCAAAGTAAACAATGACGATGTACATACAGGTTGTCGATCTGATAGCTTGTAGATGCCACTTCCAGAAAATATGCCATACGATTCGCTAGGCGAATTGGGCGCACTTAGGCTTCACATTGGGCGCACCTACACAATTTTCGAAAAATATCGACAGAAAATCAAAATTGTCCCGTCACAAGAATATATTTATTGGCCGAAATTTGTGCGCGTTGGATAGTCGAACCATTTCTGCAAACTTCCATGGTAGGCTTTTTTGTCAACCTGTCATCTAACAGGGGCAATTCAACTTAGTTTGACCCGAATCGGGTCCGATTTTGCATCACATTTTAGGGTATGGTCCATCTGACGTCACGCTTTACTCTCATGTCGTGCCCAAACCCGATAAATCTGCCTTGTCGTTCATCTAGGATGTCGGACGCCAACAAATATGGTCTCACATTCATTAAAGGGACACCATTGGGCCCAAAAATATGTCGAAAATGGTAATTTTCGGTTCTACAACGAGAAGCAGAAATAGCATCAGAGGGGTTAATTTGTAATTTTATTGGACGGCTCCGGCGCCAAATAAGCTGTCGTATCGCGTGCTTTATGTCTCCAATTTGTTTCATGGGCATAATAAGCACGGGACTTGTTTCAGAGCCGATATTTGAAAAACGACCATTTTTCACTATAGTGATCACTGGAAGGTAAAGAAAGTCGCCCAAATGATGTTATATTGCGTCCATTTATATACCCACGTCAAAATAAATAAATTTTATTCGAAATATGTCTGTGTTCTTACTTTATTAACCCTTTTCTGTCACCACCCATAGCTGAATTTGCAAACAAATTACTTTGACTTGAATGTCAATTTTTTTTCATTTTAGCTGAATATTGGCAAAGTAAACAATGACGATGTACATACAGGTTGTCGATCTGATAGCTTGTAGATGCCACTTCCAGAAAATATGCCATACGATTCGCTAGGCGAATTGGGCGCACTTAGGCTTCACATTGGGCGCACCTACACAATTTTCGAAAAATATCGACAGAAAATCAAAATTGTCCCGTCACAAGAATATATTTATTGGCCGAAATTTGTGCGCGTTGGATAGTCGAACCATTTCTGCAAACTTCCATGGTAGGCTTTTTTGTCAACCTGTCATCTAACAGGGGCAATTCAACTTAGTTTGACCCGAATCGGGTCCGATTTTGCAAAACATTTTAGGGTATGGTCCATCTGACGTCACGCTTTACTCTCATGTCGTGCCCAAACCCGATAAATCTGCCTTGTCGTTCATCTAGGATGTCGGACGCCAACAAATATGGTCTCACATTCATTAAAGGGACACCATTGGGCCCAAAAATATGTCGAAAATGGTAATTTTCGGTTCTACAACGAGAAGCAGAAATAGCATCAGAGGGGTTAATTTGTAATTTTATTGGACGGCTCCGGCGCCAAATAAGCTGTCGTATCGCGTGCTTTATGTCTCCAATTTGTTTCATGGGCATAATAAGCACGGGACTTGTTTCAGAGCAGAAATTTGAAAAACGACCATTTTTCACTATAGGTTACAATACACCAAATGATTTACATAGGCCTCAGTGTTAACAAATCCCGCTGGTCTATATTCGTTGCAAAGCTTTGACCCTGCACGAGTATTTGAAATTAAAGAACGTCCTTTTAGACACACAGAAATGTGCAAAAAAGTACTTGTTAACATGGTAGATCACACTGGAGCTTGACAAACGTCACACTACCCTTAAAATTGTGAAAAAAATGACATCGAAAAAAACACAAACACCTCCCATAAATTATTCGCCACTTGCACAGCCATAACCATTTACCATGTGGTTATATTTGATGTTTCTCGACGGGAAACACATCTGTGCATTTTTTCGTGCACTTTTCATCCATGTATCATTGACCATTCAGCTGCCAGAATTTTTTTTATGCTGATCCTAGCTTGGGGGTCCCAGGGGAAATCACTCTACTAATTTGTATTTGGTGTATTGTAACCTATAGTGATCACTGGAAGGTAAAGAAAGTCGCCCAAATGATGTTATATTGCGTCCATTTATATACCCACGTCAAAATAAATAAATTTTATTCGAAATATGTCTGTGTTCTTACTTTATTAACCCTTTTCTGTCACCACCCATAGCTGAATTTGCAAACAAATTACTTTGACTTGAATGTCAATCTTTTTTCATTTTAGCTGAATATTGGCAAAGTAAACAATGACGATGTACATACAGGTTGTCGATCTGATAGCTTGTAGATGCCACTTCCAGAAAATATGCCATACGATTCGCTAGGCGAATTGGGCGCACTTAGGCTTCACATTGGGCGCACCTACACAATTTTCGAAAAATATCGACAGAAAATCAAAATTGTCCCGTCACAAGAATATATTTATTGGCCGAAATTTGTGCGCGTTGGATAGTCGAACCATTTCTGCAAACTTCCATGGTAGGCTTTTTTGTCAACCTGTCATCTAACAGGGGCAATTCAACTTAGTTTGACCCGAATCGGGTCCGATTTTGCATCACATTTTAGGGTATGGTCCATCTGACGTCACGCTTTACTCTCATGTCGTGCCCAAACCCGATAAATCTGCCTTGTCGTTCATCTAGGATGTCGGACGCCAACAAATATGGTCTCACATTCATTAAAGGGACACCATTGGGCCCAAAAATATGTCGAAAATGGTAATTTTCGGTTCTACAACGAGAAGCAGAAATAGCATCAGAGGGGTTAATTTGTAATTTTATTGGACGGCTCCGGCGCCAAATAAGCTGTCGTATCGCGTGCTTTATGTCTCCAATTTGTTTCATGGGCATAATAAGCACGGGACTTGTTTCAGAGCCGAAATTTGAAAAACGACCATTTTTCACTATAGTGATCACTGGAAGGTAAAGAAAGTCGCCCAAATGATGTTATATTGCGTCCATTTATATACCCACGTCAAAATAAATAAATTTTATTCGAAATATGTCTGTGTTCTTACTTTATTAACCCTTTTCTGTCACCACCCATAGCTGAATTTGCAAACAAATTACTTTGACTTGAATGTCAATTTTTTTTCATTTTAGCTGAATATTGGCAAAGTAAACAATGACGATGTACATACAGGTTGTCGATCTGATAGCTTGTAGATGCCACTTCCAGAAAATATGCCATACGATTCGCTAGGCGAATTGGGCGCTCTTAGGATTCACATTGGGCGCACCTACACAATTTTCGAAAAATATCGACAGAAAATCAAAATTGTCCCGTCACAAGAATATATTTATTGGCCGAAATTTGTGCGCGTTGGATAGTCGAACCATTTCTGCAAACTTCCATGGTAGGCTTTTTTGTCAACCTGTCATCTAACAGGGGCAATTCAACTTAGTTTGACCCGAATCGGGTCCGATTTTGCAAAACATTTTAGGGTATGGTCCATCTGACGTCACGCTTTACTCTCATGTCGTGCCCAAACCCGATAAATCTGCCTTGTCGTTCATCTAGGATGTCGGACGCCAACAAATATGGTCTCACATTCATTAAAGGGACACCATTGGGCCCAAAAATATGTCGAAAATGGTAATTTTCGGTTCTACAACGAGAAGCAGAAATAGCATCAGAGGGGTTAATTTGTAATTTTATTGGACGGCTCCGGCGCCAAATAAGCTGTCGTATCGCGTGCTTTATGTCTCCAATTTGTTTCATGGGCATAATAAGCACGGGACTTGTTTCAGAGCAGAAATTTGAAAAACGACCATTTTTCACTATAGGTTACAATACACCAAATGATTTACATAGGCCTCAGTGTTAACAAATCCCGCTGGTCTATATTCGTTGCAAAGCTTTGACCCTGCACGAGTATTTGAAATTAAAGAACGTCCTTTTAGACACACAGAAATGTGCAAAAAAGTACTTGTTAACATGGTAGATCACACTGGAGCTTGACAAACGTCACACTACCCTTAAAATTGTGAAAAAAATGACATCGAAAAAAACACAAACACCTCCCATAAATTATTCGCCACTTGCACAGCCATAACCATTTACCATGTGGTTATATTTGATGTTTCTCGACGGGAAACACATCTGTGCATTTTTTCGTGCACTTTTCATCCATGTATCATTGACCATTCAGCTGCCAGAATTTTTTTTATGCTGATCCTAGCTTGGGGGTCCCAGGGGAAATCACTCTACTAATTTGTATTTGGTGTATTGTAACCTATAGTGATCACTGGAAGGTAAAGAAAGTCGCCCAAATGATGTTATATTGCGTCCATTTATATACCCACGTCAAAATAAATAAATTTTATTCGAAATATGTCTGTGTTCTTACTTTATTAACCCTTTTCTGTCACCACCCATAGCTGAATTTGCAAACAAATTACTTTGACTTGAATGTCAATTTTTTTTCATTTTAGCTGAATATTGGCAAAGTAAACAATGACGATGTACATACAGGTTGTCGATCTGATAGCTTGTAGATGCCACTTCCAGAAAATATGCCATACGATTCGCTAGGCGAATTGGGCGCACTTAGGCTTCACATTGGGCGCACCTACACAATTTTCGAAAAATATCGACAGAAAATCAAAATTGTCCCGTCACAAGAATATATTTATTGGCCGAAATTTGTGCGCGTTGGATAGTCGAACCATTTCTGCAAACTTCCATGGTAGGCTTTTTTGTCAACCTGTCATCTAACAGGGGCAATTCAACTTAGTTTGACCCGAATCGGGTCCGATTTTGCATCACATTTTAGGGTATGGTCCATCTGACGTCACGCTTTACTCTCATGTCGTGCCCAAACCCGATAAATCTGCCTTGTCGTTCATCTAGGATGTCGGACGCCAACAAATATGGTCTCACATTCATTAAAGGGACACCATTGGGCCCAAAAATATGTCGAAAATGGTAATTTTCGGTTCTACAACGAGAAGCAGAAATAGCATCAGAGGGGTTAATTTGTAATTTTATTGGACGGCTCCGGCGCCAAATAAGCTGTCGTATCGCGTGCTTTATGTCTCCAATTTGTTTCATGGGCATAATAAGCACGGGACTTGTTTCAGAGCCGAAATTTGAAAAACGACCATTTTTCACTATAGTGATCACTGGAAGGTAAAGAAAGTCGCCCAAATGATGTTATATTGCGTCCATTTATATACCCACGTCAAAATAAATAAATTTTATTCGAAATATGTCTGTGTTCTTACTTTATTAACCCTTTTCTGTCACCACCCATAGCTGAATTTGCAAACAAATTACTTTGACTTGAATGTCAATTTTTTTTCATTTTAGCTGAATATTGGCAAAGTAAACAATGACGATGTACATACAGGTTGTCGATCTGATAGCTTGTAGATGCCACTTCCAGAAAATATGCCATACGATTCGCTAGGCGAATTGGGCGCTCTTAGGATTCACATTGGGCGCACCTACACAATTTTCGAAAAATATCGACAGAAAATCAAAATTGTCCCGTCACAAGAATATATTTATTGGCCGAAATTTGTGCGCGTTGGATAGTCGAACCATTTCTGCAAACTTCCATGGTAGGCTTTTTTGTCAACCTGTCATCTAACAGGGGCAATTCAACTTAGTTTGACCCGAATCGGGTCCGATTTTGCAAAACATTTTAGGGTATGGTCCATCTGACGTCACGCTTTACTCTCATGTCGTGCCCAAACCCGATAAATCTGCCTTGTCGTTCATCTAGGATGTCGGACGCCAACAAATATGGTCTCACATTCATTAAAGGGACACCATTGGGCCCAAAAATATGTCGAAAATGGTAATTTTCGGTTCTACAACGAGAAGCAGAAATAGCATCAGAGGGGTTAATTTGTAATTTTATTGGACGGCTCCGGCGCCAAATAAGCTGTCGTATCGCGTGCTTTATGTCTCCAATTTGTTTCATGGGCATAATAAGCACGGGACTTGTTTCAGAGCAGAAATTTGAAAAACGACCATTTTTCACTATAGGTTACAATACACCAAATGATTTACATAGGCCTCAGTGTTAACAAATCCCGCTGGTCTATATTCGTTGCAAAGCTTTGACCCTGCACGAGTATTTGAAATTAAAGAACGTCCTTTTAGACACACAGAAATGTGCAAAAAAGTACTTGTTAACATGGTAGATCACACTGGAGCTTGACAAACGTCACACTACCCTTAAAATTGTGAAAAAAATGACATCGAAAAAAACACAAACACCTCCCATAAATTATTCGCCACTTGCACAGCCATAACCATTTACCATGTGGTTATATTTGATGTTTCTCGACGGGAAACACATCTGTGCATTTTTTCGTGCACTTTTCATCCATGTATCATTGACCATTCAGCTGCCAGAATTTTTTTTATGCTGATCCTAGCTTGGGGGTCCCAGGGGAAATCACTCTACTAATTTGTATTTGGTGTATTGTAACCTATAGTGATCACTGGAAGGTAAAGAAAGTCGCCCAAATGATGTTATATTGCGTCCATTTATATACCCACGTCAAAATAAATAAATTTTATTCGAAATATGTCTGTGTTCTTACTTTATTAACCCTTTTCTGTCACCACCCATAGCTGAATTTGCAAACAAATTACTTTGACTTGAATGTCAATTTTTTTTCATTTTAGCTGAATATTGGCAAAGTAAACAATGACGATGTACATACAGGTTGTCGATCTGATAGCTTGTAGATGCCACTTCCAGAAAATATGCCATACGATTCGCTAGGCGAATTGGGCGCACTTAGGCTTCACATTGGGCGCACCTACACAATTTTCGAAAAATATCGACAGAAAATCAAAATTGTCCCGTCACAAGAATATATTTATTGGCCGAAATTTGTGCGCGTTGGATAGTCGAACCATTTCTGCAAACTTCCATGGTAGGCTTTTTTGTCAACCTGTCATCTAACAGGGGCAATTCAACTTAGTTTGACCCGAATCGGGTCCGATTTTGCATCACATTTTAGGGTATGGTCCATCTGACGTCACGCTTTACTCTCATGTCGTGCCCAAACCCGATAAATCTGCCTTATCGTTCATCTAGGATGTCGGACGCCAACAAATATGGTCTCACATTCATTAAAGGGACACCATTGGGCCCAAAAATATGTCGAAAATGGTAATTTTCGGTTCTACAACGAGAAGCAGAAATAGCATCAGAGGGGTTAATTTGTAATTTTATTGGACGGCTCCGGCGCCAAATAAGCTGTCGTATCGCGTGCTTTATGTCTCCAATTTGTTTCATGGGCATAATAAGCACGGGACTTGTTTCAGAGCAGAAATTTGAAAAACGACCATTTTTCACTATAGTGATCACTGGAAGGTAAAGAAAGTCGCCCAAATGATGTTATATTGCGTCCATTTATATACCCACGTCAAAATAAATAAATTTTATTCGAAATATGTCTGTGTTCTTACTTTATTAACCCTTTTCTGTCACCACCCATAGCTGAATTTGCAAACAAATTACTTTGACTTGAATGTCAATTTTTTTTCATTTTAGCTGAATATTGGCAAAGTAAACAATGACGATGTACATACAGGTTGTCGATCTGATAGCTTGTAGATGCCACTTCCAGAAAATATGCCATACGATTCGCTAGGCGAATTGGGCGCACTTAGGCTTCATATTGGGCGCACCTACACAATTTTCGAAAAATATCGACAGAAAATCAAAATTGTCCCGTCACAAGAATATATTTATTGGCCGAAATTTGTGCGCGTTGGATAGTCGAACCATTTCTGCAAACTTCCATGGTAGGCTTTTTTGTCAACCTGTCATCTAACAGGGGCAATTCAACTTAGTTTGACCCGAATCGGGTCCGATTTTGCATCACATTTTAGGGTATGGTCCATCTGACGTCACGCTTTACTCTCATGTCGTGCCCAAACCCGATAAATCTGCCTTGTCGTTCATCTAGGATGTCGGACGCCAACAAATATGGTCTCACATTCATTAAAGGGACACCATTGGGCCCAAAAATATGTCGAAAATGGTAATTTTCGGTTCTACAACGAGAAGCAGAAATAGCATCAGAGGGGTTAATTTGTAATTTTATTGGACGGCTCCGGCGCCAAATAAGCTGTCGTATCGCGTGCTTTATGTCTCCAATTTGTTTCATGGGCATAATAAGCACGGGACTTGTTTCAGAGCAGAAATTTGAAAAACGACCATTTTTCACTATAGGTTACAATACACCAAATGATTTACATAGGCCTCAGTGTTAACAAATCCCGCTGGTCTATATTCGTTGCAAAGCTTTGACCCTGCACGAGTATTTGAAATTAAAGAACGTCCTTTTAGACACACAGAAATGTGCAAAAAAGTACTTGTTAACATGGTAGATCACACTGGAGCTTGACAAACGTCACACTACCCTTAAAATTGTGAAAAAAATGACATCGAAAAAAACACAAACACCTCCCATAAATTATTCGCCACTTGCACAGCCATAACCATTTACCATGTGGTTATATTTGATGTTTCTCGACGGGAAACACATCTGTGCATTTTTTCGTGCACTTTTCATCCATGTATCATTGACCATTCAGCTGCCAGAATTTTTTTTATGCTGATCCTAGCTTGGGGGTCCCAGGGGAAATCACTCTACTAATTTGTATTTGGTGTATTGTAACCTATAGTGATCACTGGAAGGTAAAGAAAGTCGCCCAAATGATGTTATATTGCGTCCATTTATATACCCACGTCAAAATAAATAAATTTTATTCGAAATATGTCTGTGTTCTTACTTTATTAACCCTTTTCTGTCACCACCCATAGCTGAATTTGCAAACAAATTACTTTGACTTGAATGTCAATTTTTTTTCATTTTAGCTGAATATTGGCAAAGTAAACAATGACGATGTACATACAGGTTGTCGATCTGATAGCTTGTAGATGCCACTTCCAGAAAATATGCCATACGATTCGCTAGGCGAATTGGGCGCACTTAGGCTTCACATTGGGCGCACCTACACAATTTTCGAAAAATATCGACAGAAAATCAAAATTGTCCCGTCACAAGAATATATTTATTGGCCGAAATTTGTGCGCGTTGGATAGTCGAACCATTTCTGCAAACTTCCATGGTAGGCTTTTTTGTCAACCTGTCATCTAACAGGGGCAATTCAACTTAGTTTGACCCGAATCGGGTCCGATTTTGCATCACATTTTAGGGTATGGTCCATCTGACGTCACGCTTTACTCTCATGTCGTGCCCAAACCCGATAAATCTGCCTTATCGTTCATCTAGGATGTCGGACGCCAACAAATATGGTCTCACATTCATTAAAGGGACACCATTGGGCCCAAAAATATGTCGAAAATGGTAATTTTCGGTTCTACAACGAGAAGCAGAAATAGCATCAGAGGGGTTAATTTGTAATTTTATTGGACGGCTCCGGCGCCAAATAAGCTGTCGTATCGCGTGCTTTATGTCTCCAATTTGTTTCATGGGCATAATAAGCACGGGACTTGTTTCAGAGCAGAAATTTGAAAAACGACCATTTTTCACTATAGTGATCACTGGAAGGTAAAGAAAGTCGCCCAAATGATGTTATATTGCGTCCATTTATATACCCACGTCAAAATAAATAAATTTTATTCGAAATATGTCTGTGTTCTTACTTTATTAACCCTTTTCTGTCACCACCCATAGCTGAATTTGCAAACAAATTACTTTGACTTGAATGTCAATTTTTTTTCATTTTAGCTGAATATTGGCAAAGTAAACGATGACGATGTACATACAGGTTGTCGATCTGATAGCTTGTAGATGCCACTTCCAGAAAATATGCCATACGATTCGCTAGGCGAATTGGGCGCACTTAGGCTTCACATTGGGCGCACCTACACAATTTTCGAAAAATATCGACAGAAAATCAAAATTGTCCCGTCACAAGAATATATTTATTGGCCGAAATTTGTGCGCGTTGGATAGTCGAACCATTTCTGCAAACTTCCATGGTAGGCTTTTTTGTCAACCTGTCATCTAACAGGGGCAATTCAACTTAGTTTGACCCGAATCGGGTCCGATTTTGCATCACATTTTAGGGTATGGTCCATCTGACGTCACGCTTTACTCTCATGTCGTGCCCAAACCCGATAAATCTGCCTTGTCGTTCATCTAGGATGTCGGACGCCAACAAATATGGTCTCACATTCATTAAAGGGACACCATTGGGCCCAAAAATATGTCGAAAATGGTAATTTTCGGTTCTACAACGAGAAGCAGAAATAGCATCAGAGGGGTTAATTTGTAATTTTATTGGACGGCTCCGGCGCCAAATAAGCTGTCGTATCGCGTGCTTTATGTCTCCAATTTGTTTCATGGGCATAATAAGCACGGGACTTGTTTCAGAGCAGAAATTTGAAAAACGACCATTTTTCACTATAGGTTACAATACACCAAATGATTTACATAGGCCTCAGTGTTAACAAATCCCGCTGGTCTATATTCGTTGCAAAGCTTTGACCCTGCACGAGTATTTGAAATTAAAGAACGTCCTTTTAGACACACAGAAATGTGCAAAAAAGTACTTGTTAACATGGTAGATCACACTGGAGCTTGACAAACGTCACACTACCCTTAAAATTGTGAAAAAAATGACATCGAAAAAAACACAAACACCTCCCATAAATTATTCGCCACTTGCACAGCCATAACCATTTACCATGTGGTTATATTTGATGTTTCTCGACGGGAAACACATCTGTGCATTTTTTCGTGCACTTTTCATCCATGTATCATTGACCATTCAGCTGCCAGAATTTTTTTTATGCTGATCCTAGCTTGGGGGTCCCAGGGGAAATCACTCTACTAATTTGTATTTGGTGTATTGTAACCTATAGTGATCACTGGAAGGTAAAGAAAGTCGCCCAAATGATGTTATATTGCGTCCATTTATATACCCACGTCAAAATAAATAAATTTTATTCGAAATATGTCTGTGTTCTTACTTTATTAACCCTTTTCTGTCACCACCCATAGCTGAAATTGCAAACAAATTACTTTGACTTGAATGTCAATTTTTTTTCATTTTAGCTGAATATTGGCAAAGTAAACAATGACGATGTACATACAGGTTGTCGATCTGATAGCTTGTAGATGCCACTTCCAGAAAATATGCCATACGATTCGCTAGGCGAATTGGGCGCACTTAGGCTTCACATTGGGCGCACCTACACAATTTTCGAAAAATATCGACAGAAAATCAAAATTGTCCCGTCACAAGAATATATTTATTGGCCGAAATTTGTGCGCGTTGGATAGTCGAACCATTTCTGCAAACTTCCATGGTAGGCTTTTTTGTCAACCTGTCATCTAACAGGGGCAATTCAACTTAGTTTGACCCGAATCGGGTCCGATTTTGCATCACATTTTAGGGTATGGTCCATCTGACGTCACGCTTTACTCTCATGTCGTGCCCAAACCCGACAAATCTGCCTTGTCGTTCATCTAGGATGTCGGACGCCAACAAATATGGTCTCACATTCATTAAAGGGACACCATTGGGCCCAAAAATATGTCGAAAATGGTAATTTTCGGTTCTACAACGAGAAGCAGAAATAGCATCAGAGGGGTTAATTTGTAATTTTATTGGACGGCTCCGGCGCCAAATAAGCTGTCGTATCGCGTGCTTTATGTCTCCAATTTGTTTCATGGGCATAATAAGCACGGGACTTGTTTCAGAGCAGAAATTTGAAAAACGACCATTTTTCACTATAGGTTACAATACACCAAATGATTTACATAGGCCTCAGTGTTAACAAATCCCGCTGGTCTATATTCGTTGCAAAGCTTTGACCCTGCACGAGTATTTGAAATTAAAGAACGTCCTTTTAGACACACAGAAATGTGCAAAAAAGTACTTGTTAACATGGTAGATCACACTGGAGCTTGACAAACGTCACACTACCCTTAAAATTGTGAAAAAAATGACATCGAAAAAAACACAAACACCTCCCATAAATTATTCGCCACTTGCACAGCCATAACCATTTACCATGTGGTTATATTTGATGTTTCTCGACGGGAAACACATCTGTGCATTTTTTCGTGCACTTTTCATCCATGTATCATTGACCATTCAGCTGCCAGAATTTTTTTTATGCTGATCCTAGCTTGGGGGTCCCAGGGGAAATCACTCTACTAATTTGTATTTGGTGTATTGTAACCTATAGTGATCACTGGAAGGTAAAGAAAGTCGCCCAAATGATGTTATATTGCGTCCATTTATATACCCACGTCAAAATAAATAAATTTTATTCGAAATATGTCTGTGTTCTTACTTTATTAACCCTTTTCTGTCACCACCCATAGCTGAAATTGCAAACAAATTACTTTGACTTGAATGTCAATTTTTTTTCATTTTAGCTGAATATTGGCAAAGTAAACAATGACGATGTACATACAGGTTGTCGATCTGATAGCTTGTAGATGCCACTTCCAGAAAATATGCCATACGATTCGCTAGGCGAATTGGGCGCACTTAGGCTTCACATTGGGCGCACCTACACAATTTTCGAAAAATATCGACAGAAAATCAAAATTGTCCCGTCACAAGAATATATTTATTGGCCGAAATTTGTGCGCGTTGGATAGTCGAACCATTTCTGCAAACTTCCATGGTAGGCTTTTTTGTCAACCTGTCATCTAACAGGGGCAATTCAACTTAGTTTGACCCGAATCGGGTCCGATTTTGCATCACATTTTAGGGTATGGTCCATCTGACGTCACGCTTTACTCTCATGTCGTGCCCAAACCCGACAAATCTGCCTTGTCGTTCATCTAGGATGTCGGACGCCAACAAATATGGTCTCACATTCATTAAAGGGACACCATTGGGCCCAAAAATATGTCGAAAATGGTAATTTTCGGTTCTACAACGAGAAGCAGAAATAGCATCAGAGGGGTTAATTTGTAATTTTATTGGACGGCTCCGGCGCCAAATAAGCTGTCGTATCGCGTGCTTTATGTCTCCAATTTGTTTCATGGGCATAATAAGCACGGGACTTGTTTCAGAGCAGAAATTGAAAAACGACCATTTTTCACTATAGGTTACAATACACCAAATGATTTACATAGGCCTCAGTGTTAACAAATCCCGCTGGTCTATATTCGTTGCAAAGCTTTGACCCTGCACGAGTATTTGAAATTAAAGAACGTCCTTTTAGACACACAGAAATGTGCAAAAAAGTACTTGTTAACATGGTAGATCACACTGGAGCTTGACAAACGTCACACTACCCTTAAAATTGTGAAAAAAATGACATCGAAAAAAACACAAACACCTCCCATAAATTATTCGCCACTTGCACAGCCATAACCATTTACCATGTGGTTATATTTGATGTTTCTCGACGGGAAACACATCTGTGCATTTTTTCGTGCACTTTTCATCCATGTATCATTGACCATTCAGCTGCCAGAATTTTTTTTATGCTGATCCTAGCTTGGGGGTCCCAGGGGAAATCACTCTACTAATTTGTATTTGGTGTATTGTAACCTATAGTGATCACTGGAAGGTAAAGAAAGTCGCCCAAATGATGTTATATTGCGTCCATTTATATACCCACGTCAAAATAAATAAATTTTATTCGAAATATGTCTGTGTTCTTACTTTATTAACCCTTTTCTGTCACCACCCATAGCTGAAATTGCAAACAAATTACTTTGACTTGAATGTCAATTTTTTTTCATTTTAGCTGAATATTGGCAAAGTAAACAATGACGATGTACATACAGGTTGTCGATCTGATAGCTTGTAGATGCCACTTCCAGAAAATATGCCATACGATTCGCTAGGCGAATTGGGCGCACTTAGGCTTCACATTGGGCGCACCTACACAATTTTCGAAAAATATCGACAGAAAATCAAAATTGTCCCGTCACAAGAATATATTTATTGGCCGAAATTTGTGCGCGTTGGATAGTCGAACCATTTCTGCAAACTTCCATGGTAGGCTTTTTTGTCAACCTGTCATCTAACAGGGGCAATTCAACTTAGTTTGACCCGAATCGGGTCCGATTTTGCATCACATTTTAGGGTATGGTCCATCTGACGTCACGCTTTACTCTCATGTCGTGCCCAAACCCGACAAATCTGCCTTGTCGTTCATCTAGGATGTCGGACGCCAACAAATATGGTCTCACATTCATTAAAGGGACACCATTGGGCCCAAAAATATGTCGAAAATGGTAATTTTCGGTTCTACAACGAGAAGCAGAAATAGCATCAGAGGGGTTAATTTGTAATTTTATTGGACGGCTCCGGCGCCAAATAAGCTGTCGTATCGCGTGCTTTATGTCTCCAATTTGTTTCATGGGCATAATAAGCACGGGACTTGTTTCAGAGCAGAAATTTGAAAAACGACCATTTTTCACTATAGGTTACAATACACCAAATGATTTACATAGGCCTCAGTGTTAACAAATCCCGCTGGCCTATATTCGTTGCAAAGCTTTGACCCTGCACGAGTATTTGAAATTAAAGAACGTCCTTTTAGACACACAGAAATGTGCAAAAAAGTACTTGTTAACATGGTAGATCACACTGGAGCTTGACAAACGTCACACTACCCTTAAAATTGTGAAAAAAATGACATCGAAAAAAACACAAACACCTCCCATAAATTATTCGCCACTTGCACAGCCATAACCATTTACCATGTGGTTATATTTGATGTTTCTCGACGGGAAACACATCTGTGCATTTTTTCGTGCACTTTTCATCCATGTATCATTGACCATTCAGCTGCCAGAATTTTTTTTATGCTGATCCTAGCTTGGGGGTCCCAGGGGAAATCACTCTACTAATTTGTATTTGGTGTATTGTAACCTGTATGGGACTGCGCACCACGTTACCTATTAAACAAGCTCGACCGCCTCCATGCAGATGCTGGCCGTATAGTCTCTGGACTGACACGCTCGGTTTCTAATTTTTTGTCCTGCAGGAGGTAGGTTGGCTTTCTTTCGAAACGCGGCGCCAATTCCACAAGCTTGAAGTGATTTACAAAATAGTAAAAAATGAATCGCCCAATTACTTATCTACAATCCTCCCACCAGAGCTAGCCAGGTCTCAAGTTATTATTTCAGACGCCAGGGAAAATTATATTCTTATCGATGCCACACTGAGCACTATAAAAGACCTTTCTGCCCTCGGCGATAGCTGATTGGTACAAAATCCCAACTGAAATGACCGACGTTGTCCCTTTCTCTGACTTCAAATTCAATTTACGACTCATATACCAACCCCAAACCCCATGAGCCCTCATTTCTATTCAGGTCTCAGACGATATAATATGATACATTCCCGAATTCGAAACGGGCGCAGTGATCTCCGTGCTGATATGTATCAAAACTACATAGCCGAAAGTCCTGTTTGCAGTTGTGGGAACCCTTTGGAAGATGCATACCATTTCTTTTTAAAGTGCCCTTTATATCAAAATGAACGGTTGGATCTTGACGATAAGTTAACCCGCGAACGCTTCATTGTGACCGACGTCGATCAGTTTTTTTTTCTCGGGATATTGTACATCTAAATTCCGGAGAATATAAGGTTTTTCCAAATAGTGCAACAGTATATTGCTGCGACAAAACGCTTTGATTCATGACTGTCTGGCTGCGATGACATATAGCCACAATCCAATTTCAACCACAAATCGCTCAACATAGACCAAACACAAACATTGCTAGACACCCCTCCCTCATTCGGATCACCACATCCACCATTTGTATACACATCGATAATTTATTCCAGCGTAACTGTCAAGGGCGTCATCGGACGAATCGCCAAATTCACTACTATACCAATTCAGCTTAACCTTACAGTCAAATGTTTGATACATACATGGCCTTGAAATCTATATTTCACATCTTCCTTAAATATCACAATATATATATATATATATATATATATATATATATATATATATATATGCATTGATATACGAATAAAATATGTTTAAAGTAAAAGTACGCTTTGCTATTTTGTCAGCCTAGCAAAAATGATCGCCTGTTATTAAGAGCGTCCATGCTTGTCGGCAAAAAGCTGTAGATAACAAGAGCGTTCTCCAGTTTGTAGCAGGTACATGGCGACACCCCAACTGGTCAAAACCTTCAACAGTTGGAAATTTCGTACTGACACAAATTTAGTTGGAAATTTCACACCAATGATAGGCAGGGACATGGTTATAGGGTCTCCGTTGGGGTGTCTACTTTGGGAAATTCCAACAGAACCCCCCCCCCCCCCCTTGAATCCGACCAAACACAATTTTTGCATAATTCCATTTGCACCCCTTGTACATCCATACTCAGGCCTAATAGCCTATATATTCATAAGCCATGCTTGTATATACCCGGTATCAGAACATTCAAATATTTGAACCTGAAAATTGCATAAATCCTAACATCTAGTGATCCAACTTTCGACAAATGCAAACGGCTACGGACAAGAGACCAGGATACACCGGGCCGACCATGGTTGTTCGGCCTGATGTGAGAAGAGTTTGAAAACAAGAAAATCGCAAAATCCTAGCATCTAGACTGGCCTCAAGCTTTCCTAGTGTTGGAAATTTCAAACCTCATACCCTTAGGTTGGAAAATATCTCCAACTGATGACAATTTCAGTCCACAATTTTGTCCAAATGTAGTAAAATATTGTTTTCTTAGACTAATTAGAAATTTTTTATTGTCCAGGGGAGGGACCATGACACACCGGGCCGACCATGGTTCGGCCCGGCGTGTGCGAAAATTTTGAAATCCGAACAAGAAAATCGCTAAATCTTAGCATCTAGACTAGCCTAAAGCCTTCCTAGAGTTGGAAATTTCAACCCTGACATCCCCACTGAGGTTGGAAATTTTCCAACTGATGACAATTCCAATGACCATGTTGACCAAATGTAGGACAATATTGTTTTCTTAAATTAACTAGTAGTTTTTGACTGGCCACCGGGGAGGGACCAGGACACAAGGTTTCCAAGTGTTGGAAATTTCCAACCTAACACCACCCTAAGGTTAGATAATTTCCAACTGATGGCCATTTCCGTCCAAATTGTTTACCAAAAGTTGGAAAATATGCAAATATTGCTCCAAAAACAATAAATTCCCCCAAAATATTGTTTGAAAATCAAACGACAAGAACATTTTCAACCTATTGTTGGTGTGAAATTTCCAACTGAATTTGTGGTTGGTATGAAATTTCCAACTGCTGAAAATTTTGACCAAAGTTGGGGGGGGGGTGAGACAAAACAAATCAGGGTGTGAAATTTCCTGGAGTTAAACCACTATAATGTTAAGATTTCGAATTGTTTAGATTCAGATCTCAAAATGTTCTCACATTGGATATTTAATGCTTTAATTCCCCCCAACTGATACCTCAGTCAGAGTGGGATGGTCAATGAGGTGTGTGCTTGGATATTCCAAGTTGGATACCCCCCCCCCCCCCACAACAGAGCATACTGACTTCTACAAATAATATTATAGCAACAGAAATCACAAATGTTTCAGAGTTTTGGCAACAAAAGACCGGAACATTCAACAGTCTTGTAAACCTAAAAAAAAATTTAATGTGAACATAAACTAATTTAGATTTTTCGGATAACTATGGATAGTGAAAATAAGACTAGTAAATTTAAGCTTGGCCGTGCTCCCACAAACCTTGAATTCGGTGGGTTCTTCGAAGAACCAAACTTAGGATATTGGTTCCATATTGTTTCTTGTGGTGAACCAAACTGTTTGGCTCTATGTTGGTATTTGGTTCTCCGGGGAACCAAATTTGGAGCTATTTTATTAGAGTATATGATGGTGTGGTGCTTGATCATGGGTGAGGGCCACCTGTTTAAATAACACTTACCACCTTTATGAAAGAAATATGTTTGGGTAACCATTTTTTTTTTTTTATTTAATGGCCATTCCTTCATTTACTTATCAGCATAGGTATGTTCAAATGACACACCAGCGTAGCATTTCAATCAGCTCTCAGGGCAAGTATACGCACGGATGACTCACATTGAACGTCCACCAACTTGAAGGTAAAATGATGTAATTGTTTCCAGTGAATCGTCACCATATTATACGCACACATGTAGACCCACCCATGTATTTTTTTACTCATGGACCCATCCATGTATTTTACCAAGGTATTTTACCGGTATGCAAGTATATATGTTGTGGTTATATTACAGTAATTCTACCAGGGTAATTTACTTCGGTATTACGGTAAGTTTGAGACAACAGATTTGAGGTAATATGAATGGCACATGTGATTACGTAAGGTATTAAAGGTACTCAACCCGTAAAGAGGGTCCCCATCTCAACAGATTCCAACAACAACAATCCGATCGGAGGGTCCTATATTACTATTTCTTTGGCTTTGGGGGTAAAAAATATTTGATTCGAGTCGAGGAACCCATCAAACAAAGCTCAGAGTTATTAGATATTGATTTTTGAAATTTGTTATAAACTCGAGATCAGTACTACTAACTGCCGTAATCTGCTCTGGATGTGTTCTCCAAATCTATTCAAACAGACAAGGTTGGATAACTCTAAAATCAAGTGGTAATTTTAACGCAATTTTGACTGAGTTCTGGGCCAGATAGTATTCCCGATAATGAAAAATAATAGATTTCTAAAATCGATATCTAACAAATCTGAGCTTTGATGGGTGACTTCCTAGACTCGAATCAAATATTTTTGACCCCCGAAGCCATTGAAATAGTAATTGAGAGGAGTTTTATCGGGTTGAGTACCTTTACACTCTTCTGGTCTTGGCTGACTTATTTATAAGAACGTTATGTATGATACCGGGTACAATTGTTTTCCACTGATTAACCCTTTACCCAACAGAACGGCCCTGTGCCAATGCATTCTCTTATATATGCGAGTCGACCATAGGTCGCCTCGCATATATAAGAGAATGCATTGGCTTAACACATTAAAAATTATAAAATTCTTAAAGAATGTAAGAAAAAAATGGTAAAAAGTGTTAAAAAAAGATTTTTGTTAGGCCAATGCATTCTCTTATATATGCGAGGCGACCTATGGTCGACTCGCATATATAAGAGAATGCATTGGCACAGGGCATAACTGTAACTATCACAATGTGGTCAAGGAGCCGGTTCCAATGATATCCATATTTGTATGGTTCTATTGAGACAGACCGAAGATATTTTAGGCTGTTGAAGCTTTATTTGGCCGGTTTTGGCCGGTTTGTTGGGTAAAGGGTTAACGCACACAATATTCTCACAACAGAGACAGGACACACACCAACTGCGTAATAATAAGTTATGAGCAGTGAAAGCTGCATGCACATGAGACCAAACAAAGTTAACAGTTGGATTATTAACCCTTTAATGACGGGAGCTTCCGGAAATTTTGCGAATACCCTGTGCCAATGCATTCTCTTATATATGCGAGTCGACCATAGATTGCCTCGCATATATAAGAGATTGCGTTGGCCTAATATATCTTATCTTAAATTTTATAATTGTTATAAAGTGTCCGAAAAAATGTAAAAAAAATTGTTAAAGATTTATTAAAAACAAATTAGAAAATTTGTAAAAAATTGTGTATGTAAGAAAAAAATTACAAAAAAACGATAAAACTGTTAAAGAATGTAAGAAAAATGGATACAAAATTATATTTTAAAATGGTTAGGCCAATGCATTCTCTTATATAATCGAGGCGACCTATGATCGACTCGCATATATAAGAGAATGCATTGTTGTTTAATGAAATCGAACACATCACCACTTCGTGTAACACTCCTGTCATTCATGCTCTAAGATACCATTACTGGTGCATGATCATAGACCGTTTCGGGGCGGATACTTTCGTCACTTTAGACTCACTGCATCAAGACCACTTCCATGCGATCCTCCACTTCCATGCGATCCTCCACTTCCATGCGATCCTCCACTTCCATGCGATCCTCCACTTCCATGCGATCCTGCTCGGTGCCAAATTCTTCGCGGAATTATGTGGAGCGACTTCTTGCTTCTGCATCATTACTCTTCACGTGCACACAATTAATCCGCCCAAGATAACTTATGGGTGTTGCTAGCCCATACGGATGCGAGTGGCGCTTCATTCGTGGCTTCATTTGATTTATAACACATTTAGGATAATCGCCGGTTCTTCGACGCCTGAACACTCTGAACTAACTATCTCTCTATATTTACATACACCTAATATCGCTTCCGATTTCCCCATAGCGTTACGGTAGACACGCCCCCCCTGAGTCCATGTGTTCATAAACATATGAACGTAACGTGACGTCACTTTCAATGTCGGATTGAAAATGTTTTACTGAGAAGATCTTGTCTTTTTTGATAAGCGCTATGAAGAAATTTAGCTACTTATATGACATAATTTCTGCACCGATTGCGACGAAATTTGGTATGGATATGAATCTGTACTCTCCGGTTATAACATGGGCAGGGTTGGCATGTATGCATATATAGCGTTTGATGGGGGTGGGGGGAAAGAGATAGTGTTGATAATTTTGACAATATTCTCCGTGTATTTTGTATATAGGAAATTGTTCCTGGTGCCTATTTACCCATACATCATTTCCCTGTGAAATAAGCGTATAAGGATCATACTTAGTGAGTGAGAGAGAGAGATAGAGAGAGAGAGAGAGAGAGAGAGAGAGAGAAATGGATAGAGGGAGAGAGAAAGAGAGATCGAAAGGGAGATGGAGATATAGAGTGAGAGAGAGAGAGAGAGAGAGAGAGAGAGAGAAATGGACCCAGAGGGAGAGAGAAAGATAAAAAGAGACAGTGTTGGCAATTTCGAGAATATTCTCCGTGTATATTGTAAATAGGAATTTGGTAAAATATGCGCAGTCGAATGTTGAATGATAAAGGTTGAACATTCTCGTTTCTGCACCGATTGCGACGAAATTTGGCATGGATATGTATCTGTACTCCCCGGTTAACATGGACATGGTTCGCATGCATGCATATATAGCGTTTGGTTGGGTGGGGGGAGTCGAATAACTTTCACAATTCTGCACCGTTGGCGGGAGGGGTCCTGATGCTGACCGACGTCGCCTTTTGACGTTATGGCGTCATATCCGCATTACAGAACATAATAACACGACACAAACGCTCTTTATATTCACCACATTTGGACAAAGTTCTACTCTAACGCTATTTATACTTGACCTTATCGGGACAGCGAAAGCGTGCGTGTATTCTGTCATTCATAATACCTTGAATCAGTCTGTTCCAATCCCGGTGAAAGGATTAGGGGAGTTTTTGCAAACATCAGTTCCTAATTCATTACGAACTATTTAAATTTTGCCACATTTGGTCCGTGCAACGGCGGGTACATCAGCTAGTAAGCATATTATATTTCTCATTATTCAAAATCTAATTAGATTAGCTCATGCCATGATGCACGGTGCAAAGTTCAGTATTATAGCCTGGCTCGATATAAGGTAAATATTTCGATTATTTTTAAGCACAATTTTTTTCCAACTGGGTACATAAATTATCAAATTCTGGCACTTCTTCGCAATGTAGTAGATAAGTAACTGACTCAACACAAATGTCCGATATTTGATAACAGATGAGAGCATCTGATAATTTTGCCACAATCAAATGTTCTATTCAGAGACAACAAGACAATTTTATTGCTGTTTTCATTGTTTTGAACATCGGCAAATTTCATATTTGGTCTATAATACTTGGTGACCGGTTTGAATGGCACCGTAATGGCACGGCACCTTTTATGACATGGTGCTGTGAACACGACATGTATCGGAGGGTCTTGTTGACTAGTTGTTGTTTTCACCATTTCACCAGCCATATATGTTTTAAACACTTTACCACAAAGTTCAGTTTTAAAAATGTCACAATTCCATCGGATCTCAGTGTGGCACTAATTTCTTGGATCTTCACAGACATTTGTGTTAAAATTCAGAGGACAACATTATTGTTTTTAATTCAACTGAATATCTTGATTATTTGGTACGTGATTCAAATTTCAGAAGACAGATGCCCAGTTTGAATTTGGTCACGGTCCGATGAATGTTGACATCGTTATAAAACGCTATCCTTACAACATTGGAGACTTTTGAATTGAACATTTTTTCGAATAGCATGCAGAAATTAGACACCTTTCGAATAATGAACTACGACCGATAATTATTACGAATCGGGTACTATGTCACTAGAATTTGTGTTCTTTCTATTCGTTGTCGTTTTTCCCTATAGAGACCTTTCGCAAAACTCACGTTTACGATTACGGATACGGATAGGGTACTACGTCACCAACCTTTGTGTACTTTATAATCGTTCTCGTATTTTACTATCCGTAATGACGGTTACGATTTCATGGTTTCTAATAAGCTCAAATAACACCTGAAATTTATTTTCTGCAATATATCACTTTACTCCGTTCGAGACTGTATATGTATATCATGTAAACCATCCAGTTGTATTGAGCTACGACCTCGATATGCTGTTTAGATTGTCAATCACTGTACTCGTCGTCGTGAATCACGAGCTTCCCGCGAAATAAGATCGCTATTCACAACGGATAGCCATTGCTGGCTGCGACAGAAAACTTTACAGTAAGAGGAGTGCACTATGAAACCAGTCGCCAAAAATACAGTATATAATGTGCGATGCATGAGGAGTTTTGAGTGATTATTATGTGCAAGATAGTACACAATATATAGTGAAATTCAACAATTATTTAATTCAACAACCCATGGTGGTGTCCTAGCGTATGTAGTTATAGAATGCCTCAGGAGAGCCCAAAGAATGGTATAACCCTATTAATGAATAGTGAAAGATTTTGTGTTCTCTTCCCCTTTCCCGAATTGAATAGTTCATTCAATTTAATAATATTCGGTTTTCGGTAGAAGTTGGGTTCTATATATCTCTCTCGTAGAGTCTGTAATGCAGGGCATTTTAAAATAACATGGAATTCATAACCGATTTAAAAATTACATGGAATTCATAACCGAGTTCTAAGTTACATAAAGTACTCTGTCTGAGTAATCTGAACCTACCCTGGATCCCGATTCAACTGGTAAGTAGTGATTTCTGCTCCTGAACCGTAACTAAAATAATATTTGGCACACCCACCGACACCACCAGAGCTCAGGAGTCTCTGTCAGGTTTGTTCTTTGCATTTATTTTTAATTTAAAGAACACGCACAAATGCGGCATTTAAAGGTACTCAATCCGATTAGATGTCACCATATCATCAGATTCCAACAACAATTTTTTTGTTGAAATGCCGATTCTGTTATCAGAATCGAGTAATTGCTCAAAATTAATGCTAACCACGGTCAACTATATTATAAAATTGCCCAAAATATCTGACAAAAAAGCAACTTGATGCACATCGCTTCTACCGTGTCAACTTTGTTTCGATTTGGTAGTAACAAATCAGAAGTGATGCACATCAGCGAGCTCACCAACCTTATGTCGGATTTCCTAAACCCAAAGAGGTGAAGCCGAAATCGCATTGAAATCAACTCGCGGACTTGAAGGGGCTTGAACGATGGCGTCGTGGTTGATGTGAGGTCCAAATTCAGGAACCCCTCTTCCCCATCAGCATAACGTCTATCTGGTCATCCATGCTAACAACGAACTGAATTTCCACCACATATGACCTGGCATTTATACCTGTATTGCCACAATATATCACGAGAATCCCGGGTCGTACGTTGTGACTGGTCGAATTATTGACAATATTAGCAGGTCATGAGTATCGCATTGTTGCCAATGAGACGATAAGTGAAGTATTAAGGGATTGTATACCAAACACACGCTTTGAGTTGTAAAAGTGGTACGAAATAATGATCGTACGTGTTCGTCAAAACTCTTACGCGTAATCGTTTTGCGAAAGGACTTTTTGGCCATACGGATAGACTTACGACTACGAATAGCTATCCGTATTCGTAATCGTAAACGTGAGGATGCGAAAGGTCTCTATTGTTGTTATTTCGGCCAATTTGGCCGGTTACTTCATGTGACTTTTTCATCTGACGTGTGTGTCGGATAATTGATCTGGAGGATTTATGTAAATGTTAGCCCAAACTACTTGGCCGGTTACTTCATGTGACTTTTTCATCTGACGTGTGTGTCGGATAATTGATCTGGAGGATTTATGTAAATGTTAGCCCAAACTACATTTCCAAGTAACGATGGTTTTGTTGTTTATTTTGAGGAATAATACCGCGTCAGATGAATTCAGCCCAAATATGTTAACAGTTGTCGTGTCAAACATTCGGCAGTAGGTTAGCGTTATTTAGTATTTGTGGATGTCCTTTAACATGGGGAAAATAGACTACTGCGCTTGAACGAGCATGTGAATTTGTCGTTTTTAATGTACAGCAACTTGATAATCAATAACAGAGGCATTCTCTGTCAAATAAGGTCGCTCTATTTACGGTATTAATTGCGGAACTTTCTAAAGTAAACTACGCGTAAACGGATACATACGGTAGATTATAGAATGTGCCGGAATCGGCCTAATCGCCCCATGGCCAACTCGCCCAGTCGACGTGTGTCAATTCGGTACCTACTATAACATGTACCCGAGTCCGATTCGGAATAAAAGATGTATACGGGTGTTATATAGCGTTTGGTCCGTTGTTTCTCAATGAATATTATTGAAATTTGGTGTATATGTCCGGGCTGGGACATGGAATACAACAACGTTTGAATTGTTTTTAAATTTACAAATTTGTTGATTTTATTCAATTTTTTTTTCGTTCTGAAAACACACTATAAAGTGTATATAATATAATAACGAACACGAGACATACATAATTTATAAACTGTTAACAAAAGATATCAAATTCAATACATGACAAAGATGACTCAGTGGAGTTTATAAAGTGAACATAAAAATATTAAGGTAAGAATCTTTTTAAGCATTACTAAACCGTTTAGCACAGACCACAGTCCACTTCACTCATCCGATCATCACCAAACTTCATATTTATCTTGATATTGATCTATCAGATGAGAGCTATCAAATATTTTTTTAATTTCATAGGAAAAAATGGTCGCCAGCGGCCATATTGCATTTACGTTATATTTTATCGCGTCATGTCGATATCTAGTATTACTTAGAAATTTCACCTTTCCAGATTCATAATTGCTCCATTGACTGTAACAGATGAAATTATTCCCCTCTTCGGATAGAGTGTCACTGAAACTTTATTTTGTCAGACTGTCTGTATAATCACTGATTATATATGGCAATAATCTGTAATAAGATGTAGCACTATTTTATTTTATATTTACATGCAGTGCTGTTTTTATACATCAATTCTAATCCCCCTAGATCATCATGTGATCGATCATACATCGCGCGAGGACCTGGTTGAATTAAGGGGGGTTTTATGGATCACTTCTGTCCTCAAGCTAGATTATACTTATGACATTTAATGGCATGTTCTGACGTGGAGGGTTAGATATGCTTGAGAAACCACCACTCTTTAATTCACCCCAAGTTCTCAGCTGTCATGTTCGGATATTAGAACCCATAGCCATGATATATGGTTTATTTTGTGTATACTAGTAATATAGTTATTTTCAGTACCTTTATATACCAGTACTGTGTATAACAATGCATATAAATTAATCCATGTATACATGTATATTGATTCAACGGATTCAGTGGTTTTGTCCATCAGTCTATCAAATTTGCGGGGAAAACATGGCCACAAGCAGTACACCCTGCTAAATTTCGAATTTGAATCAATTGGCGCACCCTGCAGCCAGCTTTTATTGGAGAACTTTTTCTTATGTGGATATTTTGGGTCACCGCTAGATGTGAGCCATATTTTGTTCTCAAACTGTCCTTGTGAAGACATCACTGCCAGCGGTGATCTTCAATTTTACTATTTTTATGGCTAAATAATTTGGTTGATCCTACAGACGACACCCTTGTCCGATCGTCATCAGATTCCACAATTATCTTCTGGATAACCAGGGTGAGAGTAATCTAATTTTCCCGAATTTCGTTAAAAAACATTACCACAGGCAGCAATTTGGTATCTTACTCTTTGATCCTCTTTTGCATGACTGAATTGTTTAGCAACTGTACAGACATATCCCTCATCTGGTTTTTATATACATGTATATCTCTTCATGCGGATAGCCAGTATTACGTAGGTACTTCAACTTTCTGCATTCCTGTCATCATTTGAAATATAAAAATTTACCTGATACATGCACCCTTCAAAATTTGTTTCGTCGTATCTATTTTAATGACCCGTATGGTAATATTGATACAGATATATTTGTCAAACATTTCTTTGTACAATATACAGGTATTTAGTTTGTAACTAAATCTAGAAATATATAATAGTAGCTCGTGGACCCCACTTCGTCCGGGATGTTCCCCTCTGATTTTCGGAGAAATGCGCGATTTAACCTTGAATTGACTATTTTAAAGGTGAAGGTCATGTCGGGGTCACGATTTGACCCGTCCAAAACACTCCCCGGACAAAAGTCACGACAAAAGTACCCGTCGAAATCCGCCCGGTTTTATACCCGATTTGACCTTGAATTGACAATTTTGAATGTCAAGATCAGGTCAGGGTCATGATTTGACCCACCCGAAACACTCCTGGGACAAAAGTAACAGTAGGTATCAAATTTCGTTGAAATACTTCCGTTTTACCAGATTTGACCTTGAATTGATCTTTTTGAATGTCAAAGTCAGGTCGGGATCAAGATTTGACCCGTCCAAAATACTCCCTGGAAATAATTTCCCCTAGGTATCAAATTTCGTCAAATCTGTCCGGCAGTTTTCCCGGCCATAGCTAACAGACAAACAGACAGACAAATGTCCAAAATATATATTAAACTAGCTGATGTACTCGACTTCGTTCGGGCTAGTTAGGGATTTTTTTTGTGATCGCCTCCATCTGGACAGTACCCAGTATATACAGCGTCTGGCCAAACTATTGTTCAATTGGTCCAGAAACATGCCTATATCAGCACGTTCGAGAACATGGTCCCACGTGAAATTGGACCCGTCCATATTGCTCCCGGGATCGAAGTAGTCCTACACACAATTTTTTAGTCGGATCGGTCAAGGTCCAGAAACATGCCTATGAGCGAGGTCAAGTTGACACGTTAAATACCAAATTCGAGCAGTGTTAGAGTCTATAACACATACACACATGCATTCACGCATACACACATACATACATACATACATACAGACAGGTGTTTCAAAATGTATAATCGATAGCTACAACAATTCTATGGTAGATAGTTCACGGCCGACCTGATGCATGCATCTTAGTTTTCTTGTGATTACTGTTTCGGACTTTCAACAAAACTCACAAAAAACAGTGTTGGAGAAGATTCTGAGATTATTTCCGTAAATTGTTATCGCCATGTGGCCTTAATGTTTACCTATTAGTGGCAATCAAATCGTTCGTCGTGAAACGCGAGCAATTTTACCCACAATGGTGCATTGCGCATATAGCACCACGTGAATGTTGGGCAATGTTTTTTACTCAACGCAGGGTAACAATTTACCCAATATTAACCCTTTACCCAACAAACCGGCCAGAACCGGCCAAATAAAGCTTCAACAGCCTAAAATATCTTCGGTCTGCCTCAATAGAACCATACAAATACCATAGGTCGCCTCGCATATATAAGAGAATGCATTGGCCTAAAAAAAATCTTTTTTTAACACTTTTTACCATTTTTTCTTACATTCTTTAACAATTTTATAATTTTTAATGTGTTAAGCCAATGCATTCTCTTATATATGCGAGGCGACCTATGGTCGACTCGCATATATAAGAGAATGCATTGGCACAGGGCCCTTCTGTTGGGTAAAGGGTTAATTTACAGGTACAAAAGATCGCCCAACGCAGAAGGGAAATTAATATTGGGTAAATTGTTACCAATAAATTTACCCAACATTTAGCGTGGTGAACGAATTTTGTTGGGTAACATTTTACCCAACGTGATTTAGAGTGCATCGCGCAAGAACTGGGATGTTTAGGCTCCACATATAATGATGTTTGAAGAGTTGTTGCACGTGTCCTTACCCCGACAGGGTATTCTTTTTCTGGATTTATGCCTTTTCTGCATTATTTTTGCGTTGCAGTCACATCAAAATGTCGTTTACCTACTATAATACATGGCCAGTCTTGTGGCGGTTAAGTTGTACTCATTCAGACAAAAGTGTTGAACTGTACTATGAAACGTTCAAAGCTAATATTCTATTTTCGTTGTGAAAAAAGGCAAACAATTAGTGAGACATCTATTGTTATTTAAAAAGAACATTGCAATGCTTTTAGGTCGACATCAAAATTTGAAACGACTATAACAATATTGTTATTGGGCGCACCGCGGGAAGAGATAGATCATCTTTTAAGTAAAAATTCATCTTGCATGCTGAGTATAGAAAAAAACTTTGATTCGCCGCTGATGTACCATCCATCACCCGGCATACGTGTCCGAGAGCCGCTGGATACTTTATAAAATAGCCTATCTCAACATTAATCGTATGTATTTACTGAAATAAGTAAGGTTTTGGTTCAGGACGTGACCTCTGGCATCACCGCTCTCCATCCGAAGTCAGAAATCGCAAACGTTGAGGTTTATATTTAGTTGACACAATCATGCAACTTAATCACTTGGTTACTATTTGAGTCATTATCAGTAACAATATTCAGAAACTGCTTTTATCTTTTATCATAAAACAACCTAAGGTTTGCATAATTTTGCCTAATGTTTGAAGGTATCTCCGATCATTCCTCTGGTTAATAGCGGCCGAATGACCCAGCGCGATCATCACACGATAAGCAGGGCTGGCGGTCTAGAAAATCCAGGAGGGCTATTAATAGCCCTCCTAGATTTGGCTAGGAGGGCTATAGCCCTCCTCAACTTTTACAGTTATGATTTTTTATACCTTAATTAGTTACTACTGTCCTTAGTGTGTCTATTTTTGACGTTTAACTTCATCTAAATTAATTTTGTTATTAGAAAAAAAAATGTCCAGATTTGTGAATGTCAAATCCCCAACAGTATGGTATGGTGAATAATTAATTATGTTGTATATGTTATGATAATTAAAATAAACCACAAACAAAACGTAAGAGTGTGTGTACTCAACAATTTGTCAGTCGGTGTCCAACCCATGCAACGAAATTGGGTGAGTTTGTCGATGTTTAAAGCATTTTCTACAATGTGAAATGTTACATAGAATAGACAATCAAGTGGCATATTAAATCCAGTATATGTACACTTGAATACAGTTACAAATGACTGTTTTATTTGTCAAAGTAATCCATATTCCATCACCGATGACCAGACCACTTTCGCAGATTGCTGCTTCAAGTAGCTCGGTGTAGATTTACTGGATGTTTGCAATTTGGGACATAGAGAATATTTTCTCAACTTTAATAATTTAATAACATTGTAAACAAGAATATTCACCACAGTGATTGATAACTTGGAGACATTAGCTCATATATTAAGATTATTAATCGAAGTGAGAAAATTATCGATTTAAATTGTGATATACAATTTTCTCTGATAGGAACAGGAAACGGAACGAAAGGTTGAACTAAATCGAGACGATGACATTTGGTTCTCACTATCCACAGTTATATGTTGCTTTTATCCAGTGAAATGTATTGTAAGCTCAATCTTATGAAGAGAAATAATTTATTTTGTCCTTAAAATGTGTGAGAATCAATCAAAAGATCTGATTTACGGAATATTTTTTTCCGGAATTTAATGATTCCGCATTTGACATTATTACCATCTGTTGCAGAGATCACGCATGTGCACACTGTACAATTTAAATCTTCAATTTCGATGCCGTAAAACCCGATGAAATAAATTAATAAATTTCCTATTGTTGACGAGGCGGGCTATAAAAAGCCCACCTTGGAAAATTCTAGGCGGGCTGTAGGCGGGCAGCCCGCCAGCCCGCCTTAAGATTTCAAGGCCTGAATCCAGTAAATATATACCGAGCGACTTGACCGCGGGAAGCAGCAATCTGCGAAAGTGGTCTTGTCACCATTGGATCAGCTATGGAAGACTAGTGGTACAGGATTCTTTCCATGAAAGAATTTCTGGTTATGTGAGGTCAGTGAGTCCAGATCTGATCAGCTAACCATCAAGCACAGTGGCTTTACCAGCACATAGGAAACTAAAATATGGCATTTTCAGGTCTGCAAGGGTGATCCAAATAACTGGGTGTGGGTGTATATTGAATTAGTTGAACACAGATATGCTCTCGTCAAAGTACTGAATCATTTTCTTAAATGTATCCAAGTTTTAGTGCTATTAACTTTCCAATGACCATACCCACCAGTGGAAATGACACACGTTCATGATATATACGGTTATACCTGTACATCACTGGCTGTAAAATCCAAAATACTTGTTAGTTTAGCTTCTTATAACAATTGGTATGTGTGTCATTAACTTGATAATGTCATGGGTATTTCATCATCATGTGACTCCTTGATAAATTCTGAAAATTCCTTGAAAAATTGACATTTTTTATCAAAAATAATAGTATTTTTTTGGGCTGATATTAATGAAAGAAGACACATCAGCAGCAAGAATTAGAGATTCGGTGGACTAAAAGACCAAGCTGTGAAAAATGCCTCAAAACACCTTAAAGTGACTCCCATGGATAAAAAAATGCAAAATAGCTCATTTTTGCCCTTTGTAAATATTTTCCATGGGCTTGAGTTCAAATGTTTTAGCATATAGCCATATACTGTTTACAATATAAATCCCAGGTCAAACATTTTATTTAAATCTGAAAGATTGACATTTGCGGAAACTTTCTAGGTAAAATAAATCGTATCCATCTAGCAGGGAATTTACCTTTAAATTACTTGTGTCAGAACTGCACTAAAAAAATAATGTCATACTTTAGACCACTCCAAAAAATTCAAACTGCACTACTACAAAGGGTTAATTCCTGTGCCAGTGGCTATTTTACCTTTGGGAAATTATAGGGAAGAGGTGTGATGTATTTTTTGTGCTAAAAAACTCAAGGCTATTGGCCAATCAGGACCCAGTGTCTATTTTATGCTCTCCTATATATCCGCTAGATGTCACTCCGAACCAGATTTACACCAGTGTAACCTACAGAATCAAATAAGTGTTTAAGGACTAAATAATAGTGCTAATATGCACGATATGAGAAAGGAGGCATAGAAATATATAATGCATTGACATATGAACTACTTTTTATCTTGGAAATACATTTTATGGTGAAAAATGTAATATTTTTTGTGTATTTGCACAAAAACATGGAAGCAAAACATGTTTTATGGCATTTTATACTTAGAAATAGCAATGCAATAATTTGAGGTCATGTAACTCAGCTTTTTTTTTTTTTTGCACACTTGCCTCCTTTCTCTTCCCATTCAATTTTTAACACAGATGTATATAATATTCATATATATTTATAATGTGTTTTCGCTGCGACCCACGTTATTGAACGGAATAACAGGCATTTGTCCTATATGGGCTTATTGCAGAATCAAATAAGTCCAATATGAACCTATGTGAATATTTAGTCGCTTGATGAACCTATTTGCACGATATGTTGACTTATACCGTTGGATGACAGTGACAGCGAAAACACACACAAAGAGCGTTCAGCTTTATAACGCATACTGCACTAATAATATTTGGTTTATTATTTTCCAGCTGGTTTCGTAAAAATAAGCACAGTATTGAAATAGTCCCTGACTGTCAGTTTTAGCACGATTATTACTTTTTATGGGATAAAATTTCCAACATTTTACCATTTGTCATGAAGCCAGCAGTGAAGCAACATGTGAATAATGAATATTATTATCAAGGCAACATGTGAATAGCATTGTCAATCAGGAAGACATGTTTTTCATCAGTGCAAGTTAGGCCTTGGTTATTTAATTTGACAAGGGTATGCATGTAAAATTATCCAGTTCTTTGAATCATGAGCAGAGCCTGGTTGGAATACTACTGTGTGGCGAGCCACACTCGTCTGCGAGCTATTGATGCCATATATGCATGGTGATATGATGATTTTAATGTGGAAGGGCAAATTGCTCGTAGCCCTCGCAATAGTGATTTCACACCAGGTTCTATTCAGTATTCACAAAGCGCTCGCAATGGCAATTTAAATGCTAAACATTTGGTTAAGATTGCTTGGTCAATGGTTGTAGCCGGAAATTTTGTCTGAATACAGTATCAGTGTTACACAGTATGTACATGTATGTGTACATGATATATAGATGTATGTATTATATGTATCTACACATATAATAATACACAATGATATATGTATATCATATGGTATTATTATATAGATAGGTACGATGTATTAATGTATATATCAATAAGTCAAGCACTTTAAAGGAAGCCTTTTTTTAAGAAGTATGTATATATCTCTATACGCATATATAAATGTATAATATGATCATACGTGACACGTCGCGGCGCAACCACATGCGATGCTTTGTCGGATCCAGTTACTTTTTTTTGGAGGTAATTCACTCGGAACATTCTCGATGCCGAATTAAGCATCATCCCAGTTAGAACGGGCATGGTGCATGTTACTTGTATTTGTGGAATATGGTAGGTCTCGGCGGCACGATGTATGTCATATAGTTCACTGGGTCTGGTCTCTGTGACACGAGACAGAACACATTGTATTCAATAAACAGCTCCCGTTAACATGCGCATCTCCAAATCGCGATTTTACCCACAATTTCACTCGTCTTCTATGTTACTAGCTGGTGGGCCGACTTCGTCCGGGCTATTTAGGGATTTCTTTGCCAGAAACATGACTATATGAGCGTACATGAGTAAGGACACGGTCACATGCGAAATTGGACCAGATTTGACCTTGAATTGACCATTTTGAAGGTCAAGGTCATGTCGGGGTCACGATTTGACCCGTCCAAAACACTCCCCGGACAAAAGTACACTAGGTATCAATGTCGTCGAAAACCGCTAGCTTTACCCGATTTGACCTTGCATTGACCATTTTGAAGGTCGAGGTCAAGTCGGGGTCATGATTTGACCCGTCCAAAACACTCCCCGGACAAAAGTACACATAGGTATCAAATGTCGTCGAAAACCGCCAGCTTTACCATATTTGACATTGAATGACCATTTTGAAGGTCGAGGTCAAATCGGGTCACGCTTTGACCCGTCCAAGACAATCCACGGACAAAAGTACCCCTAGATATCAAATTTCGTCAAAATCCGTCCCGCAGTTTTCCCGGCCATAGCTAACAGACAAACAGACAAACAGACAAAAGTCCCAAAATATATATTAGATTCTCCATGGAGGTCAAGTTCATATTGATATCGTAGTCCCATGTTTCTATTCGTCAGATACAGACTCAGGCATGTAGGAGCCTCCTTGATACTGGTATATTTATCACGGTAGCTATACGAGGCCCCTGAATAGTGACATAATCGTGTACATCGCAACACATGTCTAGCAAAATGGCCCTTTAAGTGAGATGTCTTTCAACAGAGGTCAAGGTCATTTTAGTGTCAAGGTCATATAAGCCCCCCCCCCCCCCCCCCCCACATCAACTTGACAAAAATTTGGTTGAGGTCCCATCTCAACTTCTGCCAGCACGTCGACCCATGTTAAGATGGACACGGAATCGTTCTTCATGGCTAACGACAACGCTGACAAAACATTTAAAAAAAAAACCCTGCGAGCCTATGTTGAATTACATTAGCGACAGCCGGCCAATTGCTTTCGCGCGACTCAAACCGCGAAGCTTGTCCCCTTGTTAGGGTAGATTGGTTCAATTATATATCTCGCGCGAAATGATATGCCGCTGAAATTTCTGTGCGGCCAATTCTTTGCGAGACGGGAATTTATTGAATCTGTTGTCCGCCTATTAGGGGGAATATTCGTTAATCAATTTGTCTGGAGGGAAATTAAACGCAGTTGAGTCGAGCGCATTATTACAAAACGCCATAACTAAACACCGGCGCAACGCACGAAATGGAACACTCTTGGCTATTTAACTGGAGTAATTTGATTCTGAAGTAGGCACGTTTGCGTTGTGTTATTTTCGCATATATCTTTTGCGAAAACGGTTATCATTATATTTATATGTATGATAATTCATAATGCCTACAGACCATGCATGCACACGCATTGGACTACTAAACTAATTACAAACAATTTCATTCAAGTGAAATTGCGCTGTGCTTAACTAAAATTGCGATGCGATTAAGCGAAATTGCGCTGTGAATAAGCGATCCAGCGAGCACACTGTAACCAACGAGCGAGTACCAGCGTGGTTTCGGCGGCCAAATACACACGCTCTGACTATTGCGCTAATGGACACAATTGCACAGTGGTCACGATTGCGCTGCATTGCACTAAATAGAAAAGCATCCCAATTTCGCTGCGTTGCAACGAAATTTGCGCTACAATGACGCGCAATTACATAAAACTGCAGCGACAGTACAATGTACTGAAGCACATTAGCATTGTATTGCAACGACATTGTGCTGCACTCAAGCTCAATTACACTGTGGTGCGGCGAAATTGTGCTTCACTCAAGCGCAATTGCACTGCGATGTCGCGACATTGCTATGCACTCAAGCGCAATTGCACTGCGATGCCGCGACATTGCGCTGCACTCAAGCGCAATTGCACTATGATGTCGCGACATTGCGCTGCACTCAATCGCAAATTGCACTGGTGCGATGTGTACTGCGGTATGGCGACATTGCGCTCCACCAAGCGCAATTGCACTGTGGTACGGCGACATTGCTCTGCATTGATGCGCAATTGCACTGGTGCAGCGACATTGCGTTACACTGAAGCTCAATTGCACTGCAATGCCGCGACATTGCGCTGCACTCAAGCGCAATTGCACTGCGGCGACTTTGCGTTGCACTCAAGCGCAATTGCACTGTGGTACGGCGACATTGCTCTGCACAGGAGCGAAATTGTAGTGTGGTGGAACGACATTGCGCCGACCTGAAGGCGCCAATTTCATAGCCGAGTACGCGCATTGGCAGTATCCAGGTGGTAAATAAAGCGTGTATGTGTATATATAATTGAGTCTAGTCCAGTCATGTGAAATCAGTCTTTCCGGTGGAGACCAAATTGGTCTGGATTCTGGCCCACAGCCAAATGACGTAAATTACGTCATATAGCATGTCATGACGTCTTCGCTGGTTTTCGTTCAGCTAACCAACGAAATTGGTCAAAATGAAACTAATGTATAGGCCTAAATCACATAGGAATTGTTCGGAAAAACTGAAGTTGCTAAATTCATAATCATCCCACTGTCCACTGCCGATTCCGTGATTTGACCATTTCCTTGGGAGATCAATTGCCCCCAGAGGGGATACCAATTACCAATTCAATAGCAATACACGACCGGAAGTCACGTGATTTTTCACCCCTATTTTGTACGCCGCTCCAGATCGCGCCGAAATTATGTTTCATGGTATTGTAAAAATTAGTGACGTCATTCACGCCTAAACCTATAGTGGTTGCTATAAATATGCACTTTTTAGTGCAGCGTGCGTTATAAATAGACGTGGCACTTTTTTAGTGCAGCGTGCGTTATAAACGGGCATGGCTGATTTTAGTGCAGCGTGCGTTATAAGTGGGCGTGGCACTTGTTTTTAGTGCAGCGAGCTTCATAAGTGGGCGTGACACTTTTTTAGTGCAGCGTGCGATATAAGTGGGCGTGGCACTTTTTTAGTGCAGCGTGCGTAATAGGTGGGCGTGACACTTTTTTAGTGCAGCGTGCGTTATAAGTGGGCGTGGCACTTTTTTAGTGCAACGTGCTTTATCAGTGGGCGTGACACCTTTTTAGTGCAGCGTGCGTTATAAGTGGGCGTGGCACCTTTTAGTGCGGCACGCGTTATAAGTGGGCGTGGCACTTTTTTAGTGCAGCGTGTGTTATAAGTGGGCGTGGCACCTTTTTAGTGCAGTTGGCGTGGCACTTTTTAGTGCAGCGTGGGTTATAAGTGGGCGTGACACTTTTTTAGTGCAGCGTGCGTTATAAGTGGGCGTGGCTGATTTTAGTGCAGCGTACGTTATAAGTGGGTGTGGCACTTTTTTTGTGCAGCGTGCGTTATATGTGGGCGTAACACTTTTTAGTGCAGCGTGCGTTATAAGTGGGCGTGGCACTTTTTTTAGTGCAACGTGCTTTATCAGTGGGCGTGACACCTTTTTAGTGCAGCGTGCGTTATAAGTGGGCGTGGCACTTTTTAGTGCAGCGTGGGTTATAAGTGGGCGTGACACTTTTTTAGTGCAGCGTGCGTTATAAGTGGGCGTGGCTGATTTTAGTGCAGCGTGCGTTATAAGTGGGCGTGGCACCTTTTAGTGCGGCACGCGTTATAAGTGGGCGCGGCACTTTTTAGTGCAGCGTGTGTTATAAGTGGGCGTGGCACTTTTTTAGTGCAGTTGGCGTGGCACTTTTTAGTGCAGCGTGGGTTATAAGTGGGCGTGACACTTTTTTAGTGCAGCGTGCGTTATAAGTGGGCGTGGCACTTTTTTAGTGTAGCGTGTGTTATAAGTGGGTGTGGCACTTTTTTAGTGCAGTTGGTGTGGCACTTTTTAGTGTAGCGTGCGTTGTAAGTGGGCGTGACACGTTTTTCGTGCAGCGTGTGTTATAAGTGGGTGTGGCACTTTTTTAGTGCAGTTGGCGTGGCACTTTTTAGTGCAGCGTGGGCCTGACACTTATTTTACTGCAGCGTGCGTTATAAGTGGGCGTGGCTGTTTTAGTGCAGCGTGCTTTATAAGTGGGCGTGTCACTTTTTTAGAGCAGCGTGCGTTGTATGTGGGCTTGGAACTTTTTTAGTGCAGTGTGTGTTAAAAGTGGGCGTGGCTATTTTTAGTGCAGCGTGCGCTATTAGTTGGTATGGCACTTTTTTAGTGCAGCGTGCGTTATAAGTGGGCGTGGCTGTTTTGAGTGCAGTGTGCGTTATAGGTTGGCCGGGCCCCTTTTAGTGCAATGTGCGTTATAAGAAGCCGTGGCAATTTTTCAGTGCAGCGTGCGTTATAAGTGGGCGTGGCACTTTTTAGTGTATCGTGCGTTATTTAATGCAGTGCGCGTTATAAGTGGGTCTGGCACTTTTTAGTGCCGTGTGCGTTATAAGTGGGCCGGGCACCTTTTAGAGCAGCGTGCGTTATAAGTGGGCGTGGCACTTTTTTTAGTGTAGCGTGCGCTATAAGTGGGCGTGGCACTTTTTTCGTGCAGCGTGCGTTATAGGTGGGCGTGGCATTTTCTTAGTGCAGCGTGCGTTATAAATGGATGTGGCTGTTTTAGTGCAGCGTGTGTTATAGGTGGGCGTGACACTTTTTAGTGCAGCATGCGTTATAAGTGGGCGTGGCTGTTTTTATTGCAGCGTGCGTTATAAATAGATGTGGCTGTTTTAGTGCAGCGTGTGTTATATGTGGGCGTGACACTTTTTTAGTGCAGCGTGCGTTATAAGTGGGCGTGGCTGTTTTTATTGCAGTGTGCGTTATAAATGGATGTGGCTGTTTTAGTGCAGCGTGTGTTATATGTGGGCGTGGCTGTTTTTAGTGCAGCGTGCTTTATAAGTGGGTGTGTCACTTTTTTAGAGCAGCGTGCGTTATATGTTGGCTTGGCACGTTTTTTGAGCAGCGTGCGTTATAAGTGGGCGTGGCTATTATTAGTGCAGCGTGCGTTATAATTGGGCCGGGCCCTTTTTAGTGCAATGTGCGTTATAAGAGGCCGTGGCACTTTTTCAGTGCATCGTGCGTTATAAGTGGGCGTGGCACTGTTTTAGTGTATCGTGCGTTATTTTAGTGCAGTGTGCGTTATAATTGGGCCTGTCACTTTTTTGGTGCAGTTCGCGTTATAAGTGGGCCTGGCACTTTTTAGTGCCGTGTGCGTTATAAGTGGGCCGGGCACTTTTTAGAGCAGCGTGCGTTATAAGTGGGCGTGGCACTTTTTTTAGTGTAGCGTGCGCTATAAGTGGGCGTGGCACTTTGTTCGTGCAGCGTGCGTTATAGGTGGGCGTGGCATATTCTTAGTGCAGCGTGCGTTATAAATGGATGTGGCTGTTTTAGTGCAGCGTGTGTTATAAGTGGGCGTGGCACTTTTTTGTGCAGCATGCGTTATAAGTGGGCGTGGCTGTTTTTATTGCAGCGTGCGTTATAAATGGATGTGGCTGTTTTAGTGCAGCGTGTGTTATATGTGGGCGTGGCACTTTTTTTAGTGCAGCGTGCGTTATAAGTGGGCGTGGCTGTTTTTATTGCAGTGTGCGTTATAAATGGATGTGGCTGTTTTAGTGCAGCGTGTGTTATATGTGGGCGTGGCTGTTTTTAGTGCAGCGTGCTTTATAAGTGGGTGTGTCACTTTTTTAGAGCAGCGTGCGTTATATGTTGGCTTGGCACGTTTTTGGAGCAGCGTGCGTTATAAGTGGGCGTGGCTATTTTTAGTGCAGCGTGCGTTATAAATGGGCGTGGCTGTTTTAGTGCCGTGTGCGTTATAAGTGGGCCGGGCCCTTTTTAGTGCAATGTGCGTTATAAGAGGCCGTGGCACTTTTTCAGTGCATCGTGCGTTATAAGTGGGCGTGGCACTGTTTTAGTGTATCGTGCGTTATTTTAGTGCAGTGTGCGTTATAATTGGGCCTGTCACTTTTTTGGTGCAGTGTGCGCTATAAGTGGGCGTGGCACTTTTTTAGTGCAGCGTGCGTTATATATGGGCGTGGCACTTTTTTAGTGCAGCGTGCGTTATAAGTGGGCGTGGCTGTTTTTAGAGCAGCATGCGTTACAAGTGGACGTGGCACTTTTTAGTGCAGCGTCCGTTAGAAGTGGGCGTGGCACTTTTTGTTAGTGCAGCGTGCGTTATAAGTGGGCGTGGAACTTTGTTGGTGCAGCGTGCGTTATATGTGGGCGTGGCACTTTTAAATAAAGCCACTTATAACGCACGCTGCACTAAAAATATGCCACGCCTACTTATAACGCACGCTGCACTAAAAAAGTGCCACGCCCACGTAAACGCACGCTGCACTAAACAGTGTCACGCCCGCATATAACGCACGCTGCACTAAACAATTGCCATTCCCACTTATAATGCACGATATACTAAAAACGTGCCACGCTTCTACCAATTAAAGATGGTCCATCTCTTACTATAACAAGTTTTATATAGTTTCCTTGGTATAAACTAATGAATATGAACCGAAGACTCCTGTCTGGAAACACTTCTATCAACTAACATATATAATATATACATATGATATAATATATACATACAATCAATTTGGGACACTTTTCGGCTCGCGTTCATTCGGCGCATACCATGTGAAATAACTCGATCTAAAAATAGTATGAAAATTTTTTCCCACTTGATGGTTTTAAGGTCCCATGACTTCAAAAAACCGCGGTTGAGGACGACAGTATGTATAAAAACCCGGGTTTTAAGGAACCATGATGTCAAAAAAATCCGGGTTTTAATGTCCCATGCGCTTATAACACACGCCCACTTATAACACACGCTGCACTGAAAATGTGCCACGCCCACTTGTAACACACGCCGCACTGAAAATGTGCCACGCCCACTTATAACACACGCCGCACTTATAACACACGCTGCACTTATAACACACGCCCACTTATAACACACGCTGCACTCAAAAGGTGCCACGCCCACTTATAACACACGCTGCACTGAAATGTGCCACGCCCACTTATTACACAACGCACTGAAAATGTGCCACGCCCACTTATAACACACGCTGCACTGAAAAAGTGCCACGCCCACTCATAACACACGCTGCAAAAAAAAGTGCCACGCCCACTTATAACACACGCCCACTTATAACACACGCTGCACTAAAAAGTGCCACGCTCACTTATAACACACGCTGCATTAAAAACGTGCCACGCCCACTTATAACACACGATGCATTGAAAAGTGCCACGTCCGCTTATAACACACGCTGCACTTATAACACACGCCCACTTACAACGCACGCTACAATAAAAAAAGGTGCCACGCCCACTTATAACACACCCTGCACTAAAAAGTGTCACGCCCACTTATAACGCACGCTGCACTAAAAAGTGCCACGCCCACTTATAACACACGATGCACTGAAAAATACCACGCCCACTTATAACACGCTGCATTAGAAAATGTGCCACGCCCACTTATAATGCACGCTGCACTGAAAACAGCCACGCCCACTTATAATATAACTAAAACACGGGTTTTAGGGTCCCATGATTTAAAAAATCCGGGGTTGAGGACGACAGGATGTGTAAAAACCCGGGTTTTATGGAACCAAGATGTAAAAAAAAACCCGGGTTTTAATGACCCATGATGTCAAAAACTCGGGTTTTATGAAGACATGATGTCTTAAAACCCGGGTTTTAAAACACCTGGATGCGTATGTGCTTATATAGGTTCATAATATAGCGTAATTCCGATTAAAATAATCCATATATTGGTTTCCTAGCTGAAACAGGCTCCCTTGAAACAGCCTTTATTCAGCGTCGTATATATGGGCCTGCTACGAGCACATGACAGGCATACCCATACTTTTGTATGTATAGATAATATTTAATAAACTAATTCAATATATCCTGGTGAAATAGGTTCACATTTGGACATAATGCTTGAGATGTGTTCATATTGGAGGTTCTGAAATATGCAAATAGGTTCATATGGAACCTGAATATTTACATCCATTTGGTTCTGAAATAGGCAGTAGTGAGCTTATTTTGTGTGTTTTTTTAATTTATTTATTTAATAAAAACATTTTAGATCGCAATTTAAAAAGCCAATAAATAACGCCGTTATGACCTCCGCCATGGTACGCCGATTTACTACACCAAATTTGGATGACATTGGACTAGCAGTCTGAGAGAAAAATCCGGACAGACAGACAGATTCTACTCTTTTTTTTCAGTGCATACATATATTTGTGTTTTTGAAATAAGTTCTATATGACCCTATTTTCGATAAGAAATGAGAACTCGTTCAATGAACACTCATAATGAGTCCGTGCCTCCATGTATCTGATCTAATTATCCCATCGATGTTGACAATTTGTAATGGCAAGCGTATAATACCCGACATATTATCTCGATTAAATCTAAAATGTCACCACTCTCATTTCCCAACATTTCAAGATGAATATTTCAGTCATGCTTGAAAGTGTGTCTTATAAATATTGAGCAACTTGAATTAACTCTCGCCGGATACAGATGCATTTTGCCAACTAAAGTGAAAAACATATACGCTCTTTATATCTGCCATATGCGGAATACACAAACACGGAACGCTCTCTTCCGTGCACATGGCTGTTGTTTACATAAACATTTGGAAAGTTGGCCCTACATCTAATATATTCTCGCATACCCCAATATTTAATATATTACTTTCGAGATAAACTCCGAGTAGATGCGAAACAATGTCGGCCGTTTCTTTCACCATCTCAAATACTCATTCGTCACTGCTCGCCTCGTGCCACACACTAAACGGGGACTCTTGTCCTTTTCGAATCGACCTTCATTTTCTTTTCTCATAAAAATCTAAAATAATTTTCACCTAAAATTTGGCTCTCAGAAAAAGCTATTTTCTCTCAGTCAAGCGAAAGAGTTCTCCCAAAATAATCCTTTATATATATAATATACTCCGTATCAAAGACGCGGCCGTAACTTTCATCACGTCTTATTCAAATACTGATTCACAACGTTCCCGTTATGTTACACACGAAACGGAGTCGACTTTTGTGGAGTCCAGAGTCCAAAACGGGTTCAAATTAGCCTGTTCCAGAATAGTCGTTCATGAACAAATCACGCCGGAAAAAAGCCCCAGTTTTCACACATAAAATTTTGCTCTTAGAAAAACTATTTTCTCTCAGTCAAGCGAAAGAGCTCTCCAAAAATAATCCCGCATATATATATAATATATTAGTTTACTAATATACGAAAAAATTGTCACTCCTCCTGCCCCATCCTCTGTGTCATCGCCCTTCAATCGAACACACCACCCCCTTCCGCGGGGTAGACGCTAATCTCTTTCGCCACAATCCGATCTCAGTCCACGCCAAATATTCCATATTCAACGAGGTATCGTTATCTATTAGCGCCCATCTGAGCCGTTATCGACAAATAAATTCATCCACGTATATAACACCACACAATCATAAAGTTTACATCCCGTGGTTTCTGCTACATTATCATTGTCAACCTCAATCGTGTCCTTTCCATGCACTTTCCTATAATTATCGTAGCATATTCGTAACGGCGATAATCACATACACCCCCCCCCCCCTCATCAATTCCTAATAACAATACGTATATCTCGACACAAAGTACAGTATTCTTGCTTTATATCCTGTTTTTTCAATCTCCATATCCCCAAAATTACAAATGCACACATACTTTCTACTTTCACGAACTAAAACACCGCACTTCGTGTCGCGTCTCGTCACACGTAAGTCAACGCGCATAAAGAGCGCTCGTTCATTTTTACTTAATTCTCTCGCACCTTCACGTCCTTATTAAATCATTGTCTGTGCATGCATATGTGTTACCTTTGCTGATGCAATGAATGTAAACACCGCACAAAATGTAAGTTCCCCCCTAAATGACGACCGATATTTTCCGAATTAATGATCGGATATTGATGTAATTTGGCATGTATGTTCTATGGCATTCTACCAGTGCATGTGTAGCATAACTTTAAATGTTCTGGTCCATTGCATGCTCGACTGGTCAACAATTGAAGATGAAAATGATGTTTTTTCGAAATCGCACTTCACCATTCGGCTTCGGCGAAAAATTGGTTACCCTCGCGTTCGGTGAAAAATGGGTTACCCTCGCGTTATTTATCTCTTGAGTGGTATCGGTATAGCGACAGATTAGGATAATCCCCTATTTGACCTGTAGCCAATGGGATCGAGCGAATGGTATGGCCGGCAAATTCCCCCGATCTGAATCCCATCGAACACTTATGGGATCAACTCAAGAGGGCTGTTTACCGGCGAGTTGACGAGGGGACCACTATGGTTGATCTGCGGCGGCGTCTTTTACAAGAGGAATGGGCAGCAATTCCGCAAAACCGTGTAGCAAAGCTTGTGAACACCACGAGGGAAAGATGTCAACACGTCCTGCATCGACACGGAAGTTACACCACATATTGAAGAGTCACGAACTCAAAAAAATCAAATTCCCTTACCCGAAATCAATGAATTAAATGTTCTGTAGAAATAAAATTGACCCCTTGTTTGGTTACTTGCTGCTCATTGAACCATGTCGCTATGAATATGTTCACAAATAAGCGCATCATATTGGTAAATGGACCATTGTAATAAGTGTGAAATGTCACAAATATCCACCCATAATATTTGGAATTATTGGTCATTATATGAGGGGGGAACTTATACTTTTTGTGTTGTGTTTATATTCTATTGCGATAAAAAGGTATTGTTTTGCACCAACGAATCAGTGTGATCACTGTGCATGGAACATCGCTTTTACAATCTTTTACAATTTATGATGTCACCAAAACGTATTATATGTTTCGCATTTTGATTCTTTCTGTTTGACAATATCTTTCTGACAGGCATGCCCGATCTTTCGTTATTAATGTGTGTGTTCGGGGCAGGGTATATGTGGACATGCAGCCCCACGTTCAGATGAGAAGGCATTGTGATCATATATGCATGGATCTGACTTCCGGTATGGCGGACAGTAAAGACGGTGTTTACATCGATGGACGAAAATTTTAATCATAATGGATGCAACAAGTAGATAATCTATATTGTGTTAACGCTGTTTGTGGGATACATGTGATTATTATATATACAAGTAACATTGCAACATGTCCGAGCAGAGGAAACGTCAGTTAACAGCGTTTTTCAACCGGGGTCGTCGACTTGGAAAGTTCACGCACAAGGATGTTCTTACTGGGCTGACTTCGGTTATTGACACCAAGGATGTTCGCGGTATTCAAATAACAGATGATTATTGCTATATAACAGTAAGTAAAGACCAAGCAAAAAATGTTATAATTGCATCGGGGCTCAAATTTAATGGATTTGATGTTTCTCTGCGTGACTCTGACATACGTGCTATATTTGTGACAGTGAAAGATGCGCCCATTGATATAGAAGACAGCATTTTCATTGACACACTTTCCAAATATGGCAAAATTGCTGATAAAAGTCTCAAAAGAGGTACAATCGAGGGAAATCCGGATGTTGAAACTGGGACCCGATATTTGCAAATCCAGGATTGCGTAGAAATTCCATCATCTATCGAGATTGACGGATTTCAGGTTAGAGTTTTTTCGGACAAGACGAAAAAATTGTATAAACAATGTGACGTCATCCACATGCCGTCTGAGAAATGTGGCCCAATCAAACGCGCGTGTTTTCGATGTCATAGTGAGTCCCACACAGCACGTGATTGTGTGAATGAGATTGTTTGCGCATACTGTAGGATTAGCGGCCATATTCGCAGGGTATGCCCTAAATTTGTGGGACGAGACAATCAAGAAACGACAAGTACAAAAGGTGATTGCAGTGACGATGATGATGACCAGTCAGATCGCGGTAGCGTTACCAGCGAACAGGACGAAGTACCGTTAATCCCCAGGGATTACGATGGACATTCCATAGTACTCGGGGCAAGTAATTGCGTGGCATATGTGTAAATAAACCGGATTGCCCCGTTGTGTTTATATCTGGGGCAACAGCCGCGAACGTCAGCGCAGTGATCGAAAAGGCAAAATCTACACAAGGTGTAATTCCGAGTGATACTCACAGTGTTACCATGCATTTGGGCACAAACGATATGAAAAACTCGAAGTTGGACACCACAACGGTCACGTTCAATATCCATGCAAGACGCAGTGTCAGAGATACAAAATGAATTCACTAAAGCCATAGTTTCGGTGTGCAGCATTCCGCCTAAAAAGGGCAAGGGATCCGGGACATCGGAGTACAATGATGCTTGTGACAAAGTCAACTCGGCCGTGAAAAAATGGTGTGCGAGCGGTACGGGCGTGCGACGTTTATTGACAATAACGGTATATTTGTAAAACATGGGAATGTAGTACGGGCGCTGTTTGACAAAGATGACAAAAAAGGGATCCACTTAAGTCCCAGCGGTAAAGAGCGTCTTGCGGCTTCTTTTGCCGATGCTTCTACTTCGGCTCTGAAAACCTGGAGGATAAAAAGGGGTAGGGATATTACAAGCCCACCAGAGCGTCCCAACAAAAACTCAAAACATATTTGATCATCTATCCGTTGTATTGACATTACAGAACCTGCATTGTACAGCAGTTCTGACTTATATTTACAAACTGTACCTTATTTCCATAAGTTAGAAGTAACAGACAATGACCAAAAATTAATTGATTCTCAAATTATAATGATCTTTTACATGTTGTGTATAGTATATATTTTAGCATACTTAAATGCGCCATTTATGAAATATTCGAATGCCAAAATATTTTGTGATGCCGAAGATGATATTGATGATGGGGCTGATGATGATAATGACGATGGTAATGATTTTGCTGATGTTGAGGTTATTAACAGAGGTTTTGACGACGATGGCGTGGATTGCAACGATAGCTACAATGATGACGATAATCATAATGATGATATTAAATACATTGTTAAAGATGATGATGACGACGATTATGGTGATAATGGTAATGATGACGATGACAACGATGATGATTATGAGGATGGTGATAATGGTGATGATGACGACGATGACGACGATGATGATGAAGATGGTGGTGGTGGTGAAGGTGTGGATGGTGGTGTTGGTGATGATGATGAGAATGGTGATAGTGACGATGATGATGGTGATGATAATGATGATGTTGATGATGGAGTCGGAGATGTTGACGGTGATGACGATACTGATGATAATGATGACGATGATGAATATAATGATGGCGATGACGATGATGATGATGATGACAGTGATGATGGTGTTGTTATTAATGATGATGATGATGATGATGACGATGATGATGGTGATGATGGTGAAGAAGAAGTTGATGATGATGACGACGATGATGATATATGTAACGATAGTGATGACAGTGTCGACGACGACGACGACGATGGTGATGGTGATGATGATGATGATAATGATGATGATGATGAAAATGATTATGAAGACTGTAACCATAGTGCAGAGGATGATGATGATGATGTCGATGATAATGATAAAAACGTTAAGGTTCTCTCAATAAATGTGTACGGGCTCAGTTCGAAGCTGAACTATCCAGAATTCCGTAACCTTATAGCGAAGTATGACGTAATCTGTTTTTCTGAAACTAATACATTTTATGGAGTAGCACCGGACGTACCCGGTTTTAAAATGTTCCCAACCAAAGGGAGAACTACTGAGACCGCGCGAATATCCGGGGGGATTATAATGGCTGTAAGCAAGCGCATTGAACATTCTTGTCATATAATTAAGAATGAATCAGACTGCGTGGTCTGGCTACGTATCACAAATAATACACGTTCCGACGACAGGTTCGCGTTATGCAAATGACAACTGGGGGGGGGGGGGGTCGAGATTGGAAATGAAATAGGCGCGCTGAAACGCGACGGGGAGGGCGTTCTGATTATGGGAGATTTTAACTCTAGAACAGCAGAAAAGAACGATTTTGTTGAGCAGTATGATAATTCTGAGCGCATTCATATTTTGGATTGCACAACATTTTCCGACGGTGATATCCCTGACAGTTCGTTCGACTTCGAGCTTAGCAGGCATTCAAAAGACCGGACTAGTAATGCAAATGGAAATTCGCTACTCAGTTTATGCAAGCACGTCGATTGTCAATTGCGTATCATAAATGGACGATATGGTCACGATAAAGGGGTGGGCAATTTTACGTGTCGGAATTCTAGTATGGTTGACTATATGATCGCATCAAAAGATATATTATGTATGATTGTCGATTTTGAGGTTCTTGAATTTTCACCGCTCCTTTCAGATGTCCATAATCCGTTACATTTAGTACTGAAATTATTTAGCCAGAATGAGTTTGGTAATACTGATGCCCATAGAGATGAAACTGCAAAGTTTCGCCAAAGATTAGGCCTTGGGATGAAAGAAAAGGTGTAGAGTTCCTTTACACCTTCAATAATATATTCGCTGAGAGGGGGGACAAAATTTACGACTTACTTGGCACACAAGCATGTGATGTATACGACGTAGAGCAAGCTTGTGATGAAATCAGAAATATATTTATTGATTCCGCTGAAACGGTGTTTGGGCGCTATCGGCAAAATAATCGTGTTCAGAAAAAAACAATTAACAAGCAATGGTTTGATGAAGATTGCAGAAATCAACAGAAGCGTTTTAGAAAAACACGAGTAAAGTATACCCGGAACAAAACTGGTAAAAATAAATGTGTGTTTAAAGAGGCGGGTAAGGCATATACAAAAATAATAAACCAAAAAATCTACAAAAATAATGAAGATTGCATTCGCGAATTACGGTCAAGCACGATGGCTAAAGACTTTTGGAGAATACTGCGGCAGCATACCACTGGAAATTATAGGGACGATAGCGGGTCACAGATACCAATAGAAGAGTTTCTAGAACATTTCAAATCTATTAACGAAACTGCAGATGATATGACTGATAACATAGATACATTATTGGATGAAATTTATGACGAATGTACCGATGAGGGACTAAATGACCCAATCGGAGAAACCGAAATTCTTAAAGTTATCGAATCACTAAAAAATGGCAAGGCAGCGGGACCCGATGAAATCACTAACGAATATATCAAGCAAACACAGTATATAATGGTGCCAGTTTATAAACAGCTTTTTAATGCAATACTAGACTCTGGGAAATATCCAGATAGTTGGGGTTCAGGGTTTATACAGCCGATATATAAAAAGAAAGGCGACATGAGAAATACTGACTCCTATCGCGGGATCACTTTATTGAGCTGTATGAGTAAAGTATTATCAGGTGTATTAAATATTCCGATAAATTACATCTAATAAATGACAACCAGGCGGGGTTCAGAGAAAATCATTCAACGACTGAGAATATGTTCATACTCTATTCGTTGATTGAGATTTATTTGTTGAGAAATAAGAGGTTATTTTGTTCCTTTATCGATTTAAGAAAAGCTTTTGATACGGTTTGGAGAAAAGGGTTGATGTATAAACTTTTGAAAAGTAATATTGGAGGAAAAACGTTCAAGATTATCAGAAGTATGTATGATGGCATTAAATCGTGTGTTAAAAATGGGGACTCCACATCAGATGTATTTGCATGCAACATAGGTGTGAGGCAGGGAGTAAGCATACCCCCTTCCTATTCTCAATATTTTTAAACGACCTGGAAGACTTTCTATCGGACTGTGGTATACAAGGCCTTGATGATATTGGAGATTCGTTTTTTGACCAGTTCGGCGAATATCTTAAACTGCTGTGCATCCTTTATGCGGATGACACCGTTCTGATGGCCGAGAGCCCAGATGGTTTGGGCATTGAATTCATTCGCGGATTACACTGAGTCATGGAGATTAACAGTTAATGTTGAGAAAACTAAAATAATGATCTTTTGTAACAAAAAGTCACAAACTGAGTACAAATTCACGATGAATGGGACCAGTGTTGAAACGGTTGATATTTTTTGTTACCTGGGAGTACAATTTTTCCGAAATGGTCGATTCTGTAAGGCGGTGCAAAGAATCAGTCAAGTTGGAACGAATGCCATGTACGCACTCATCCATATAATCGGGAAGCTCAACATGCCCGGTGATCTGTCGCTTAGACTGTTTGATACAATGTTTGGTCCAATCTTGATGTACGGCAGTGAAGTCTGGGTGTTCGAAAATACTGACAGCTTAGAAATAGTCCATCGAAAATTTATCAAATATTTATTACGAATGAAAACATCTACACCAAATTTTATGGTTTACGGAGAAACGGGAATATACCCAATTTCAGTGAATATAAAGGCAAGAATGCTTACATTCTGGTCAAAATTAGTTGAAGGTCGTTGTTCCAAATTAGCGCATAAACTTTATATTGTTATAAAAGGCATAGATGGCAGTGCATATCTCCGGGGGAAGTCGATACGCTGGATCAGCTGCATAAAATATAGCTTAGCAATATGTCGGTTGGGAGCAAATTTGGATGTCACAAAAACAACTTAGTCATTTAGAAATAGGAATCTATCGCAAAATACGTAATAAATTATTTGAGACTCAATGGCGCAACGATATCGAAAGTTCATCGCGGGGGGACATTTTACGGTAGTTTTAAACATGAGTTAAGTTTGGAAATATACCTCAAGATTATTCCCCAAGACATGGCATTTTCTGTTATAAAGTTAAGAACAGCTAACCATAGACTCCCAATTGAGACCTCTCGGTGGGAGAAGAACAAAAAGAAAGAAAAGACAACAAATAAGGAATCCCAGATATGTCGACTATGTTATAAAGATGTCGGGGACGAATATCATTTCAATTTAATGTGCGAGGCACTGAGCGACATCCGCTGTAAATACTTACCAAAACTATACCACGAGCAACCGAGTAATAGCAAACTGATAGACTTGCTTCAATGTGAAGACAGAAGTACTTTGAAACAGCTTGCTATATTCACAAAATTAGGATTGACTAAACTAAACGACAAGCCTATATATCTGTATCAATATTACCATACGGGTCATTAAAATAGATACGACGAAACAAATTTTGAAGGGTGCATGTATCAGGTAAATTTTTATATTTCAAATGATGACAGGAATGCGGAAAGTTGAAGTACCTACGTAATACTGGCTATCCGAATGAAGAGATATACATGTATATAAAAACCAAAATAGAAGATGACTGCTGGCGACAATGTTTTCCAAAAAAATTCAAAGCATTCGATAGCTTCCATCTAATTGTCAGCCCGAAGATCAATATGAAGTTTGGTGACTATCAGATGAGGGATATGTCTGTACAGTTGCTAAACAATTCAGTCATGCAAAAGAGGATCAAACAGTAAGATACCAAATTGCTGCCTGTGGTAATGTTTTTTAACGAAATTCGGGAAAATTAGATTGCTCTCACCCTGGTTATCCAGAAGATCATTGTGGAATCTGGTGACGATCGGACAAGGGGTGTCGTCTGTAGGATCAACCAAATTATTTAGCCATAAAAATAGTAAAATTCAAGATCACCACTGGCAGTGATGTCTCCACAAGGACAGTCTGAGAACAAAATATGGCTCACATCTAGCGGTGACCCAAAATATCCACATGAGAAAAAGTTCTCCAATAAAAGCTGGCTGCACGGTGCGCCAATTGATTCAAATTCGATAGACTGATGGACAAAACCACTGAATCCGTTGAATCAATATACATGTATACATGGATTAATTTATATGCATTGGTATACACAGTACTGGTATATAAAGGTACTGAAAATAACAATATTACTAGTATACACAAAACAAACCATATATCATGGCTATGGGTTCTAATATCCGAATATGACAGCTGATAACTTGGTGTGAATTGAAGAGTGGCGGTGTCTCAAGTATACCTAACCCTCCACGTTAGAAACATGCCATTAAATGTCATAAGTATAATCTAGCTTGAGGACAGAAGTTATCCATAAAACCCCCCTTAATTCAACCAGGTCCTCGCGCGATGTATGGTCGATCACTTGATGATCTACATGTAGGAGGGATTAGAATTGTTGTATAAAAACAGCACTGCATGTAAATATAAAATAAAATAGTGCTACATCTTATTACAGATTATTGCCATATATAATCAGTGACTATACAGACAGTCTGACAAAATAAAGTTTCAGTGACACTCTATCCGAAGAGTGGAATAATTCCATCTGTTACAGTCAATGGAGCAATTATGAATCTGGAAAGGTGAAATTTCTAAGTAATACTAAATATCGACATGACACGGTAACATATAACGTAAATGCAAAATGGCCGCTGGCGACAATTTTTTCCTATAAAATTAAAAAAATATTTGATAGCTCTCATCTGCTAGATCAATATCAAGATAAATATGAAGTTTGGTGATGATCGGACGAGTGAAGTGGACTGTGCTAAACGGTTTAGTAATGCTTAAACAGATTCTTACCTTAATATTTTTATGTTCACTTTATAAACTTCACTGAGTCATCTTTGTCATGTATTGAGTGTGATATCTTTTGTTAACAGTTTATAAATCATGTATGTCTCATGTTTGTTATTTTAATTTATGTGTTTATTATCATTAAATAAAGTTGCATTCCTTAAAAAGATTCTTACCTCAATGTTTTTATGTTCACTTTATAAACTCCACTGAGTCATCTTTGTCATGTATTGAATTTGATATCTTTTGTTAACAGTTTATAAATTATGTTTGTCTCGTGTTCGTTATTATATTATATACACTTTATAGTGTGTTTCAGCTGGTTTCAGAACCAAAAAAAAGAAGAATAAAATCACCAAATTTGTAAATTTAAAAACAATTCAAACGTTGTTGTATTCCTTGTCCCAGCCCGGACATATACACCAAATTTCAATAATATTCATTGAGAAACAACGGACCAAACGCCATATAGCACCCCGTATACATCTGTTATTCCGAGCTGGCCTTTTATTCCGAGTTGGCACACGTCGATTGGGGCGAGTTAGCCCTGGGGCGAGTACGCCGATTCCGACACCTTCTCTATTTGCAGCAGGTATACGTTTACGCTGATTTACGCGTAATTTAGGGTGCGATGCTTTGGCTGGGATTGTTGCCCCCCCCCCCCCCCCCCCCCCGCCCACAAACGTTTTCAAACTTCAAAATTCGGGCAAATCGGAGATATTATCGGTCAAATTCGGGCAGATTGAATGGTATTTCAGGGGGTACACTCTTATGACTAATCTGTAGGTTTTCTACACAAAATGTGTAGCCCTGCTACACAATCATTATTCAATTTTGATCTTAAACATATTTGTGTAGTATATGTGTAGTTTCATATTCGTACACAAATTGTGTAACAATTTTTACACATAAATGGGTAAATTTTTACACATTTATACACAACTGTGTGTATAAAATCAACACATATCCCTTACACATTTTGTGTAGGTTCTTACACATACAGTTCGTAGACAAGAAATGCAAGTTCAGTAGTCCGACCTGTGGGTATAGTATTAAAGATATATGCAGATTTATATGTTAAAACTTTCATGGCGCATAGTGGTATGTAGTATTTTGTTCTGTACTGTGAGTTTTTGCTTTGAATGAACAAACCAGGGTCGAGGCGTGATTCCATAATATTAGTATTATTACAACAATCATAACAAGAGTCTAAGGGCAGTAATCGCCATGAAAGTGTTAACAAATAAATCCTCATATACTATTAATACTAAATCCACAAATTGGAATTCTGAACTTACATCCTTGTCAACGATCGCTGTAGATTGTATTCCAAAAAATATACTCAAACAATATGGCCGTCACGTAGCAGACTATGAAACTGAAGGCACCACAATGCGCATGCTCTACGTTCTTACACAATTGTGTGTAACAAAATATACACATTATGTGTAGAACGGCACTTGGTCAATGTATTTGTATGTAAAACTACACATTGCTATGTGTATTAACCGGGTTTACACATTTGATGTGTAATCGTTTCTACACATTAGTTATAAGAGTGTAAATTGTGGCCTATTATATACGGTATAGTATTGTATACATATTTAAGGTTAATTGGAATCTATTCTGTTATATTTATGTGTATATACAACATAAATTCTACAAAAACTGTATATTACAACCATGAGTATATCACGTAAAAACAAAATCGGGCAAAAAGTCTCAGCCTTAAATATTCGGGCGCCCCTACGGCTATGATAATGACTCAACAGTGCGGGGAAATTAGTTACTTTGTTTTGCACGATTGCCAAAAAAAATTGCCATGCATGCAGATTCATAAGTATTTCAGGGGACCAGCCTCGAGTGAGACATGGGAGAAGTTACTTCTATCTCATATAACAATATGCATATGTCCGAAAAGCACATTTAACTTATTGGATCACAGAAGGGTGATGTTGTGGTGTAAATTGAATTTCTCCTAAATCACCAAATCCGAATTTGTAACCTCTTGTTTTGGTCCTTGGGCATATTTAGGTCTAACGATTGTGCGTGAGTTTTCAGGTGCGTGATTCGACGCGAAAAAGTATTTTCCCATAGTAATATGTCCACTGTATGGGGTTTATGTTATATATAGTGTTAGAAATGGATTCCGTTTTTTTTTATGACCAACTGTACTGATGGAAATTGAATATTATATAGATTTTTCCGAGTTCCGGCCATTCTATGAAGTTAGTGTGAGCCTTTTCAAAGACCCTTCTTACCTGACATTTTAGTTATTATAACCCAAACATGCCCAGTTATCAAAGGTTTGTTCAAAGTGACACTTGGAAGTTGGAAGTACCGTGTTACATGCTCACGTATTTCATATAGAAATCTGGAACCAACCGCCCTACAACTACAAACTCCATTCACAATTGTCTCGAGGTAATTTGTTGTTATACACTTCGGAGGTACGTTCTTTGCTTAATACACACATCTGTAATCCCCGGTAATATGCACTGTGTCTGTTGTTATATAGCTATTTATATATGCATGTACGGGAGTCCCAAAACAACAACAACAACCATCGCACTTTGAAATTCCACACATAATCATGACGCGGTTACTCCGTTTATAAGGCCACCGAATGTACCGCTGTTGTTTATAACGTACAAGTACCCCACATTAAAATTGTGGACGAAACGCTCTTCATATGAATTTGCTTACACCACAGATTCCACTTACTGAGAGTGGGGGTGTATAACTTCAAATTCCAGGCATGTCGTTTCACGAATAGGCATTGAATTTTTAATTGTTAAAATTTCTCAAATCTAATTCCGTTCCCGGGCGGCATGTTGTAGCACCCCTCACGATGAAACCTAAACCAATATAGTAATTGACATGTATATGTAGTCCTTCGATCTTCAGTATTACCCGCGATCTCAAACTACAAGATCGCTAAATCTCCGATGAGGGCACCTTCTACTTATTGTGACCGATAACCTATAGGCTAATTATAGACATTCACGATCTTTATATTGACCATATTCGGAGGTGTTAAGGATTAACGCTCTTTATTACAATCGAAGCTGCTAAACGGCTACCCATGCGTAAAATACGGATGCAAATGCAAAACGAAACGCGGAATGCAATTATCTCGATTAAAAAGGCAGAATGGGTTGTTGTGTCATATATGTCCTAGGAACAGGGGAATTTTTCATCGGGTCAGTCTTTGAGGGACGGGTACCATGAATTAATTCATGAAAAACAAAAAATGCGTGTTGTGCTGTCGTTCATAGGTTCACAGTTTGTGTCTTTATCGGTCCCACATCAATTTTGATTGGCTGCATCACCATTTTGTATAAAGGTTCTACAATTTTCCTAACACGTACATTATTTAAGAACAAATAATGGCTAGCCTGGCATGGTTGCCTATATTTATATCCTGATATATGTATACGTACACGTATATGTATATTTGCCCTAAATTGTTTCTGGTTCAAATTTGGGAGTTTGTAAGAAAATAAGTCATAAGAAAGATGCAGTTGCAGTAATGTTAAAATATATTGTCCTGTTCAGAACTAACAAATACATGTCCAGTTATAATAAATCCACACATTACAAATATAGGACTTCCATATATACAGAGTGAGTTAGAAGAAAAATACAAGCATCAGTTGATATGCCGATATAAATACATACAAATCTACATTCTGCAGGTAGCCATGCTATGCAATCCTCCCTCATGGTTCAACTTATCAAGGAAAAATGATCACATTACCAATGACTATGATAGTCAGATGTTTTTTTGTAGATTTAGTAGATTGGTGGATGTTGTAGATTTTGTAGATTTCTGGATGTTGTAATGCAATATAGATGTCCATTATAGTTGCACAAATTTATTTTTCATTTCGTCCCTTTAAATTGACTTTTATTTTTATGTATGTATATTTGCCACTCCAAAAATGTCAGTAAACGTACTGTAAACCGTTTGGTTTGATGTTATAGGCACAGGATATATATATATATACTTTACATGTCAAATATTGTGAACCATGCAGGTACGTGTATGTGTGTCAGTCGCCTTATGTGTGTGATGTACATGCAGTAACTACATGTATATTCCAATAAAATTTATGGTCTGCACTCTGCAGTATTTCAAAACATGCTATGGCCATGCCTACATATAATATGTACACCGATTCTAACACAATTATTGTCTATTATAATCTATGTTTGAGGAAAGTTACTATGTATTTTTCATTTGTGTTGCATTTGTCCCAGGAGCCCAGATGTTACTAGTGTAGAGCCCATTTAATTTTCATGAGACTGGTGGACGTCATGCATATACTCCTAAAATAAACATGACTCTGAGTCTTATCATACCAAGACGGTATTGTGCAGGTTTTACTAGAATTATATTTAGAAAAAACTCAACCATTATTTTCCACTGCCCTATATATCACAATATATTCATTTGGCAGTATTCATCCCAAGTTTAGTGGTGGTGCTAATAAATTTGGTATGATATTCAGGTAGAGCAAAGCGATCTGAACAAATCGAGGATAAGCCACTATGTGTAGAAAACATTAAAAACATGTATATTGTGAAATATTTCAATAATGGGTGCTGGTTTTTACAAACTGGCCATACTTGAGATGACTATTCCTGTTGTTTACCAAACATCAGCGTACACATTAAATATTTTGAAGTATATATGTTCTTGAATGTTTCATACAGATACTGACTTTTGCACAAATTGCTCGGATTAGCCAAACAATGCAAAAATAACCAACTTTAGGTAAAATGATGGTACTTAACATAATCGCTTTGACCTACAAACATCATAGCAATCCAGCAGTACCCATCAGCATAATATAAAATTAACAGGACCACTTAACCTGGGGTGGTATTGAAAATGAAAATATCTTTAAAATGGTAAGTTATGAGGGCTATTAGCTATTATGAAGAATTATGTTAGTGAAATTATAGACCCTCATCTTCTTCAACCTGCAAGTGCTGCAACTATCATGGCCAATCAAAATTAATTCCATCATTTCGTAAAACTGTTTGTGAGATGAGGTGTCATTTTGGAAGAATTGATTACTTCTGAAATATATACTGGTACATATGGTTATCTCTTATCTGATTACAACATGTTTTTACTATGCCCAGATGCAATACCCATTTTAGGATCGCAACATGTGGCTGCTGCATGAAGCTAACAGCTGGTCATTCCATTTAGTAAAAGTGTTTAGCATGTTTCATAGCTTGGTCACTTAAATAAGATCAGCTGTTAAATTTTGATAACAAATTTTGAAAACCTGTTTTGTTCAATATGTACATTTCTGTTGATTAGAGCACAATTGTTACCTGATTTTTGGTAAAGCGCACCAGTTTCCAAGGCATGTTCAGTCGTGAAGAGCTCATGTTGTGTGTCGGGGTCAACACATCCTCAGTAGCAATTTCCAGCTAATCCCATTGTGTGTGGTCAATTGTGCTCTTAAGTCGATCAGAGAATTCGGATAGTTCTTTAAAAAGTGTCATACATATGCTGTGGCCTTGGTGGTATTGTATACTTGTGGTGCGTAACATGCTGAAAATTGTTTTTGGCAAATATCTCAAAAACCATTGACGTTTGGATATGAAAATGTATTACTGACCCCCCATAATGTGGATTTTCAGGGTCAATAGCTCCTTGAAGGTCAATCCCATCCGATAATGGTACAGCAATTATACCTTTATGTGGTACTGATGGATATAGATCAATAAAATTCGAATTGGGAGCTCAGCTTTGAGATAAAAGTGCTGAACCCCAAAATTGGGCCCTTAAAATGGATTTGTTTTTGTTTTTGGCAATTATCTTAAAAACCATTGACTTTCGGATATGCAAATGTATTACTGACTCCCTCACATTTTGAGTTGTCATACGACCCCCTATGTCCAACGGTTCTGGAGATATAGTCACGGCGGGTGGTAGTACTTTGCGCAAAAAGGGGCGTGGCCATTTTACCCATTTCGCCCTCAATGGGAAATGTGTCACCAACCAAATATTGTTCGTGTACCTGACCTGACCTGACCAACCACGCCAGTGGCGGGCTAACCTGCTATCTCATATATATTTAGAAGACCTCTGTCTGTATGTATGTTTGTTTGTTTGTCTGTCTGTCTGTCATTTATACAAATCTACGATTCTCGACCGATCGGGACGAAACTTGGTACGTGTGTGTAATTTGACCAGGCGGTGAACGTTGTCGTATTGGCGAGCCCGTGCGGCGCCCGCTTCGCGCATGCGCAGACGAGATCTCGGAAACGGGTGGAGCTATCGACTTGAAATTTGCTATGTGAATGTATCTTGCCCCGGATACGAATTTTATCGGGTCGCCGAGCCCGTGCGACACCAGCTTCGCGCATGCGCAGACGAGATCTCGGAAACGGGTGGAGCTACCGACTTGAAATTTGCTATGTGAATGTATCTTGCCCCGGATACGAATTTTATCGGGTCGCCGAGCACGTGCGACGCCAGCTTCGCGCATGCGCAGACCAGATCTCGGAAACGGGTGGAGCTATCGACTTGAAATTTGGTTTTTGAATAGCCCGGACAACGTCGGGCTCATCGGCTAGTCTCATATATATTTTGAAGACCTCTGTATGTTTGTATGTCTGTCTGTATGTCTGTCATTTATACAAATCTACGATTCTCGACCGATCGGGACGAAACTTGGTACGTGTGTGTAGTTTGACCAGGCGGTCGACGTTGTCGTATTGGCTTGCCCGTGCGGCGCCCGCTTCGCGCATGCGCAGACGAGATCTCGGAAACGGGTGGAGCTATCATGATCGACTTGAAATTTGCTATGTGAATGTATCTTGCCACGGATACGTATTTTATCGGGTCGCCGAGCCCGTGCGACGCAAGCTTCGCGCATGCGCAGACCAGATCTCGGAAACGGGTGGAGCTATCGTCTTGAAATTTGGTATGTGAATGTATCTTGCCCCGGATACGAATTTTATCGGGTCGCCGAGCCCGTGCGACGCCAGCTTCGCAGACCAGATCTCGGAAACGGGTAGAGCTATTGACTTGAAATTTGGTTTTTGAATAGCCCGGACAACGTCGGGCTCATCGGCTAGTCTCATATATATTTTGAAGACCTCTGTTTGTTTGTATGTATATATGTTTGTTTGTATGTATGTCATTGATACAAATCTACGATTCTCGACCGATCGGGACGAAACTTGGTACGTGTGTGTAGTTTGACCAGGCGGTGAACGTTGTCGTATTGGCGAGCCCGTGCGGCGCCCGTGCGGCGCCCGTGCAGCGCATGCGCAGACAAGATCTCGGAAACGGGTGGAGCTATCGACTTGAAATTTGCTATGTGAATGTATCTTGCCCCGGATACGAATTTTATCGGGTCGCCGAGCCCGTGCGACGCCAGCTTCGCGCATGCGCAGACCAGATCTCGGAAACGGGTGGAGCTGTCGACTTGAAATTTGGTTTTTGAATAGCCCGGACAACGTCGGGCTCATCGGCTAGTCTCATATATATTTTGAAGACCTCTGTTTGTCTGTATGTTTGTCTGTATGTATGTCATTTATACAAATATACGATTCTCCACCGATCGGGACGAAACTTGGTACGTGTGTGTAGTTTGACCAGGCTGTCGACGTTGTCGTATTGGCTTGCCCGTGCGGCGTCCGCTTCGCGCATGCGCAGACGAGATCTCGGAAACGGGTGGAGGTATTGACTTGAAATTTGCTATGTGAATGTATCTTGCCCCGGATACGAATTTTATCGGGTCGCCGAGTCCCCGTGCGACGCAAGCTTCGCGCATGCGCAGACCAGATCTCGGAAATGGGTGGAGCTATCGACTTGAAATTTGGTATGTGAATGTATCTTGCCCCGGATACGAATTTTATCGGGTCGCCGAGCCCGTGCGACGCCAGCTTCGCGCATGCGCAGACCAGATCTCGGAAACGGGTAGAGCTATCGACTTGAAATTTGGTTTTTGAATAGCCCGGACAACGTCGGGCTCATCGGCCAGTCTCATATATATTTTGAAGACCTCTGTTTGTCTGTATGTTTGTCTGTATGTATGTCATTTATACAAATCTACGATTCTCCACCGATCGGGACGAAACTTGGTACGTGTGTGTAGTTTGACCAGGCGGTCGTCGTTGTCGTATTGGCGAGCCCGTGCGACGCCCGTGAAGCGCATGCGCAGACGAGATCTCGGAAACGGTGGAGCTATCGACTTGAAATTTGCTATGTGAATGTATCTTGCCCCGGATACGAATTTTATCGGGTCGCCGAGCCCGTGCGACGCAAGTTTCGCGCATGCACAGACGAGATCTCGGAAGCGGGTAGAGCTATCGACTTGAAATTTGGTATGTGAATGTATCTTGCCCCAGATACGAATTTTATCGGGTCGCCGAGCCCGTGCGACGCCAGCTTCGCGCATGCGCAGACCAGATCTCGGAAACGGGTGGAGCTATCGACTTGAAATTTGGTTTTTGAATAGCCCGGACAACGTCGGGCTGGGTAGAGCTATCGACTTGAAATTTGGTTTTTGAATAGCCCGGACAACGTCGGGCACATCAGCTAGTTAATATATATAAGAATGACAGTGTGTGTTGTCGATTTGGATATAATATTTGTAAAAATTACTACTTTGAACAAGATTTTTCTCCATTCCTCTTTAATCACCCTACCAGGGTGTTTCACATCACTTTATTAATGACGCTAACGTAATTTTATGTTTTCAGTCGTCATTGTTTGTATTTCTCTTAGTTATGGAGGCACGGACTCAGTATGAGTGTTTATTGCTTCCAGCGTGCTTGATTCGGTGGCAACCTGTCCCGATACATGTGCGTGATCTGCTCAATAAATTCTAGTTTGTTCTAGTGTGTACATCATTTTTTTTGGCAATTTCATTAAACTGGGAACATTATCATCTCACTGAATGTGGGGTTGTTGCGAAGATGGTCGACAATATACAATAATCCATAATGTGATCCCTGTCAGTATGTGGTTGCTGAATCAATTCAACGGAACTATCCCATTTGTTTGCAGAAACACAACAATATCTAAAACTCACATACGACCTTGTTCTGGTTGTTGAGACTTTTTTAAATTCCCACAAATTTAATGGATATTGTCTCATTATTAAGTCTCAAAAACATGTTAAAAATTAGATTCAGACAAAAGTTCTAATACCTCATAGACATATGTTGACATGCATGGACATTAATTTTGTGACACTCCTGGACAGATACCTTATTATTTTGAGACTTTCAAAAAGTCCGATAAACCGGAAAAAGTCACAGAACATGCTTGATAAATTTCGAATTTTTCCCCAAGTTGCCAGGAGTTATGGCCCTTTTTGGACTTAGAATGCATTTTTTTTTTGGGTTTTTGGTTTCTGGGTGATACAATTATATAGTTTGGGGACTTCGGTCGCCTAGAAACTTGGTATTTTGAGGTTTAGTCCCAGAGGAGGTAGTTCGTACAAAGACAGTCCAATAACTCTAGTCGAAATTCCCACAAACAGGAAGCCCCAAAACTGCACGGATTATCGCCCGTAAAGTTGGATTCTCGCTGGGGTTGTTTATTAATTTTCTGAGGTGGCTAAATTCGAATGATATCTTAATCCGGGCCGTGATGACTGGAAAAAAGCTATTGTTTCCACATCATTATACCATTGTGGTTCATGAATATACCAAAGATCATTCCAATCCATTCTAAGATGACGGAGATACATACAGAAACGTATTTTACAGTCGATGGATCATAGCTGATGACGAAATGAATGGACAAAACATGTCCCATGTGAATATTTCCCCCTTAATTGCTATCTCGTAAGAACACTAACATGACAAATAAGTTGAGGATCCAAAGTTGACAAAAAACATTTTACTCTAAGGGTCATAACTCTGCAATAATTGAATGGACGAAACAGGATGTCACTTCGCCCATGTAACGGTGGTTCGTGCGCATAACGCAGATCATTCAAATCTGACCTAAAATGATTGAGGTACAAATCTTCAAAATTGTTACCGACTGAGGGCTAGACGGACGGACGGTAGTCGGCTGCACGGATGTTTTTTTTACGACGACTACAAGACTAATGCTCCACAATGACAACATGGCTTTAGGTGGGGTTTTTATTCCAGTCGTTTGATTGTTTACCATGGAGGCATTGTGTGTCACACATCGATACCCCACAACGTTAGTTGGAAAATTCAGACCAAACGCAGGTTGACTTTAATGTTCTAACTACTCCAATATATATAGTAGTCTTTATTATGAAATTTATTCTTTCTGTCATTTTTGTACTGAAGACAATTGGCAACCTATTAATAGATAGAACTACACAAGTGTGTGAACTGGTGAACGTTATTGCACGAGTTTCTTGTGACGCGATGGTAAAACGAGAACCGGAGGTTCCGAGTTTTACCTCGCGGCACGACAAACAAGTGCAATAACGTGAACATGTTCACACAACTGTGTTGTTCTATGTCTATTGCACACTCTGAAAATTGCAGCTTGTAACATACTAACATTTAGGTCGAGATTGTTGTATTTAATTGAACAAACGTGTGCTTAATGTAGACTATACCCCATAATTTAGCGAAGACATTTTCTGTTAACGTTGACGTCGACAGTGACGTTATTGACGTAATAGGTTTGTATTGTTCAAGAACAATACACACTATTTTTATTGAACGTTTCAATTCGTCTGTATTTTGCTGTATTTCGCACAAATACGCCATTGGGTGTGTAATAAAACCTTTTTTTCTGGAAATGTGGACAGTTAGAATTACCAGCAATTTTTACAATTCCGCGGTGGCGACATCCACCCCAACACCCTCCTTTGAAGAAATTTACATGTCACTATATACATGTAATCCTTAATACTGCATAATAATTTACAGCAAGTCGTGCGATCGAAGAAGGTATTTATTTAGTTATATTATAATGATGGTAACATTGGGTCGCTGATAATTGTCATATCATGCTGTTCGTTGTAGCAACCGGTCTTCTATTGCATGTAGCACACACGCACCTTCTTCTTGACAAGTTTCCCCTGAAAAAGATAACAGGTTGAATGTGTTATTCAGCATTAGTGTGTAACCAGCTCGAGTGGATTGAGCGTGGGAGATTGAGCCACCCAGGTTTGATTGTCGTCATAGCTACCAAAAATAAACAAACAACCGCATCTTTATGCCGCAATATGGATTGACTGTTGCTTTGGCATAAGGCAATGGTTAAACGATTTACACGATTATTTTAATGAAGCTTAAATTAGCACATATCACGCGGTGTGTGTTATATGCCAACAACATGGTACAAGTCCAGAACACGTGTATTAACGATAAGCACAGTAATGTTGATACCACTCCCACATACCTACATAATGTGGCCATACGTTAACGCGATTAACGAACCAAAGCTAAACCACTGATCTGATTTCTGAACTTCTGATTACGACAACATTAACATTCTGCTGTGCGACATTTCTTCTCCCCAACGAGTTTTCACTTGGTCGGTATATATTTTTAAACATTGGTGCGTCACAAAATCAGATTATAGCCTATCTACGAAACAAAGCTTTGATTCGTTATTAAGATATAACCACGCATATTTTTACCTCCGATATCTGGGAGCGGTCGCTGATTCAGATGTTTTAATATGTCTGCACACACCCAGACTCAGAAGAATCTGAGCTAGTTACAGAGGAGTCGTCGCAACTGCGTTTTTCTCTGTTCTACAATAAACGGAATACATCACAAATTAATAAAAAAGAAGGTTTAGATTTAAAACAAATATATAACTGCGCTCATCAGATATAGCCGATCTCGTTTGTTGTCAATGAGACACGAAACGTGCAATACTATAGTCAGCATTAAATACGGTCGCCATTCGTGCGTAACAATTCACACTCGGTGTTTGGCCGAGTTTAACAACATACTGTATTCGTTTTGCTATTGGCCACGATATCCCACCACACTGCGTTAAATAGTATGGTTTGATATTTATTTCTCAATTAAGTACATGTCAGTCTTTATGCAAACACTGTACATTTAAAGCGATGTTATGTACTTATCGACATGTATATCGGATAAAACAAATATTATATGCCAAATATTACCCGCAAAGAACAACCCGATTTATAATAAAACATAAGCAAAGTATTCTGTAACATTTCAGCCATTCGTCTCGCTAGAAGGACTATCAAATATCGTCAAAGTGATAACATCAGCACAGTTTTCACGAAGCGAATACTAGATTGGCTTCGCTCAATCATGTATATGAAACTGGGTCAGTTCTGCGCATGTACATGTGTCGCCCTCAGCCATAAATCGACTCTGCGATGAAACTGGGTCAGTTCTGCACTTCTGTTTTGTCGCTGATCCAGGCGATTGACACCGATGCCACTCTATTTCTGTCCACTTTAGGATATTTGAATGTTGTACATAGTGAGATACAGTCGTAGATGTCGAGTGTACGTCTTATGCATATATATATATATATCCCTAATCGGTAATGTCAATATGGTAGATCAAGGAGCGGATAGCTCAGTTGGTTTGTGGGCCGACCTCTGAGTTACACCTTCGACACGGTCGAGGGTTCAAATCCGACAAAATATCGGTCGGACTTTGTGTCGCCATCTGCATTCCCAGTACCATGGGCATCACAAATCAATCATCGATGCCACGATCAGTGATCTGAGAAAGATTCCAGAAGCCAAAGAGTCTCAGACAAAATTTGAAAAAAATGCGTACTGGACTAACTTCGTACCTCTGCTCCTCTCGTAATGTCATGACCAGGGATGACACTACACTTGGCACACCGTCGGATCGGGAGCCGACGCTAATGGCTGTCCCGTTAAAGATCCCTACCGTGGCGAAGAAGTCACGGGTTCGGCAAAAAACTTCCTGGAAAAATTATGGATCTACTCGATCCCGTCCTGTAAAAGCCAGCATTAGTCACTAGGACGTAACAACTACAGATACAGAATATAGAACCATGGTGAGCAATATTGGTCTAGGAAGCCTATCGTATATGTGGCGTCATGTCACGTGACATAGAAGTAGAAGGTAAAATAAAACCGATAAGTCGGGATAGACCGGGGCTTGTTTCTCAGGGATGGGGCATGCAATCAACACATCTGTGTTGTTTGTCGGATATACGTGAATAGCGAACAAATAATCCAACTAAATCATATCTAAGAATATTAATTTTGATATATACTTCGAGTCAGCCAAATAAAATGTGTCTGAATCTAGCATCACACAACGTGGAATTGACTAGTTACAGCCTACTATGGTACAATGGTGGCTTGAATTTAGGCGAATACGTTGTTTGTGCGAATCTTATTTTAAATTACGTTTTAGATACACCTGATAGGTAATGGATGCATTCAACCTTTCTTTACTAAATAGATTATCCCATCCAGTTATCAAATTATATTGGAATGGTCTATTATTCATTTGGAGGGATGTTCGGGAAATTTAACAGACGACAAACATACGAAAGGGGAAAACAAGTGCATAATTATACCTATATATTCGTTGGTGAGAATTGTTGCATGGGATAATCAGTTTTAACAAACGGTCTATGATTGTTTGTTGAACTATACTAGCTGAGAATTTCCTTAGGGATCTACAGTACAGTGTAAATCCATGTACTGTGTAACATGTTCCTAACTCTCAAATGTAGTTGTGACTATGCGATACCTCTCTATGCAAATTAATGTTGGCAATAGTTTCTGTAATAAGTTTACATATTACTTACCAATAATGGAGCTTCCACAACCGTTAGTTTCTGAAATGAGAATGTGAGACATTGTACGAACATCTGAACACCTTTCTAAGGCCGCGTCCAGCCGTTCACATGCACACTCGAAAATTTGACTGACGTAATAAATAGAGCTAGGATCTACAAAGAGACCCCAGTTTATAGCGGAATGTACAAAACGAGTCCAGTAAATTAAGTCTGGACGAGCCACCAGACCTAATTTACTGGATTAGTTTTGTAAATTCCGCTATAAACTGGGGACGAGTTGTACATTATATTTATTACATGATCCAAAACCTCGACAAAACATACTTAAATCAGCAAATGGGACGCGAAACTAATAGCGGCTAATATAAGGCATGCGATGGAGTTTCACGTACATGTATATAAATATGCGTTGTTTGCCCGCGTAGAGAAATGGTCCTGATAAACAAAGACTCTTTAGCGTATTTAAAGGCGTATATTTAATGATAGAACTTTTCAAATTTTTCATTCATTGTAGTCTGTTTGAAAACAAATTGGAATCCATAGTATTTTAAGACGTAGCGCACGGAATGAAAGTAAAACAAACGACAAACCGGAAATCAAAGGTCACATGAAACTATTTACTGTTATTAAACGAGCGTTTAATATCACAATTTATAGGATTGGTTTATTGAATGAAATAAGGGTAGGATCAAGTAATAAACTTGTTTATTTTGTTGATATAAATTTCGATACAGTAAGCTATACTGTCTAGAAAACACACGCAGAAATGCTTATAAAATGTATCTCTATACGGCATGCAGCGAACCAATGGAGCTTTCCACAGAGGCAACGCCCACAGCGTAGTCCCGCCCAATGGCAATTTATTACAATATATTCGACCAATCAGATGCCGAGCCGGCCGCTGGCTGCGGAGATTTGTTTTCGACGCCATCTTTCTTCACCCTAATTTTGATATCCATGCATACATTCAGTGTTAAATTGGCTATATTCAAACAACTTTTTTGTTGTCAAATCATAATATACTGAGATTTATATTTGCGGCATGATGTTATAAATTTATCCGTGATTATAACAATGTTTTTCGTTTAGCATGACACTTGTCATATTTTTCACATTTAATGGCAAAACGAATGTATGTTCTCTGGTTTAGATATATTAGAGTTCGGTGATCTGTCTGTCTGTTCTGGTCTGTATGCAATTTTTCTTCCAGAGCCCTTGGTCGATTTTAACCAAATTTGGTGTGGTGCCTCGGGGTACCACGGCAGATGTTATAACGAACTTATATTTTAAATTAAATCTTTTAAACAAATTATTATTTTGTTTTTTTCTGAATTTTTGAATTTTTTAGGAAGAAGTTTCAATCTAAAAATCTAAAAAGAATTTTTTTTAATTAAATAAAATAAAAATTTAATTGAGTTAAAAAAAAATTTAAATTAAAAATTAAAACAAATTTTAAAGATTCAATCTAAAAATCTAAAATGAAAATAAAAACAAAATTTAATTAAAAAAATTGTAATTTAAAAAAAAAAAAATTGTAATTTAAAAAACAAATTATTATTTTGTTTGTGTTCAACAGATCAAAGTTCAATCTAAAAAAAAAGTTACAAATTTAATCTAAATAATTTTTTGAAAATCAAACTGGTTAAAAGATCAAATTTGAACGAATCATATACATGAGTCTGTTTCAGCGAGTTAACATAAGGGCAAGTGCTGATGTGTCCACTTCGGAAGTCGATCTCGGGTAACAGACAATATTTATGTGGATAAAGTATTTTTACCAGTGGGCGGGACTACCGCTGTGGGTGTGGCCTCTGTGGAAAGCTCCATTGCAAGTGAGATGTAAATAATCTGACCTGTAACAATGCTACCGACATTATCTCGTAAGAATCAACAATACGTGTATCTGAAGAAATATGTTAGCAGTACCGTAATATGTGGAACTACAATTTTTTTTACTTCGCATTATGTCGTCACCTTTGGAAAAGATGCATTTTATATGCATGTTTTCGTTCATATTCAGGCACCATATTATTATAACCTTATGTGACGAAACGCATGCACAAAATACCAGACCTATTTACCAGTGGGCATGTGTCTGTGTGTCTGTGTGAATGCGTACTATATTAGATCTATCACGGAGCTGGCAAATTTGCATGATAAATGTTCATACAATTCGTCACAGATGACTATACTGTGCGTGCACTTTTGACCTAAAAACTTAGGTATTACGCAATATGTGTATTCGTTTGTTGTATGCATGTTCCTATCACTTAGAAAAGTTACGAAATATTTCGCATTTTGTTCTCGTCTTTAATTTATAGTTTTTGGTAAAATAGCAGGTGGCTTTGTTTTCCAACAAAAAATCAACTTCTGGCAAAATATCTTCTAACAAACTTTGATTTCAACTTGATCTTAATTGACTGTTAAAGATTATCCGACTGTGGCCAATTTCGACTTACACGGCGACTTATTAAATGTGAACCATAACCAAATATAAAGAATTATGTTGAATAATGCTTAGGTTATCAACCGGACAACACCACAATTGTGAGTTCTAAGTAAAAAGAAGCATAATTCTGTCAAAAAATTGGAACTGTGACAAAATTTTAACTCGACATATGTTTTCTGAAAATACGAACCATATGTAGAAACAGTTCGATAGAATATTGCTCTAGTTGCCATATGGCCGCAAATATTATAAGAAAATATTGACACTAAATTTGATTTTAAAATCAAACCATGAGAACAAATCCAACTTATTATTTAGTTTGATATTTCTAACTCATGTGTTAGCCATAAAATATTGAAGAGGTTGACCCAAAGTTGAAAACACCACCCTCCCGCCGCCTATATGATATACAAGTGAATATGTTATCAATCATTATTAAACATGCAGTCCAATATATGAGGACCGGACCCGTGCCCTATCCGGATTCCCACGACAGGGACGATGCGACAACTTTAATAAATTATTTCAACATTTGAAAATTTCATACTTGACATAACATCATCACTTGGAAATTTCACACCAAAAATAGGTTGAAATTGTTTTCACAGTTTAATTTTACTACCAGTGCTTAGAGGGAAAATTGTTGTTATTGACAGTCCCATATTTTCCAAAATTCTATCAATATGTTGGACTAATATGACCATTCTGTTGGAAAATTACAAGCCTGAGGGATGTGCCAGGTTGAAAATTTCCAACAGTTCGAAAGCTTGAGATACACAAGATGGCAATTCCAACCCAAGTAATGCATATATAATTTCGCGAACATGTGATGTTTGTCTGGTTCAATGGGGTGCAGATGAACGTTTCATGGTAGGCACCCCCAACGGAGACCCTCTAGACACGCGCCCCCGATGCTGTTAACAAATATATATTTTTTAATTTGTCTTTTTCGCGGTGTTCATAATCTGAACATATCCAGGAAAAGTCATTATGCGTATAATAACAAACATTCAAAAACACATTTATTACGAAACATTTTTAATATACTGTTTGTATTAGTTGTTGAAAATCGACTATAATCAAAATAGTTATTCACGTTGTTTTAGAAACACCAGCGCAAGCATTATTGTATTTTAAAAAATAGATATATTCTTGAATATTTTATACACACACCGTGTTCTTTTATTGTTTCTGAAATCGCTCCGATTAGCCAAGCACAGCAAAAATTGCAATCATTAGAAAACATAACGGTACTTTATCGTAATGGCATCAGTGTTCCATAGCATTTCAGCAGGACCAACAGCATCATATCATATATATTAGCAGGAGCACTTGAACAGGGGTGATACGACAACATTCGATCTCATTCATATTCAGTCTATGCACGTACATGTAATTTAGTTATAAGATGTCAGTTCATGGCATGCTGTACACGACTGGTTATCGCCCAACGAGCCACTATCACATGTAGGAGCTTTTGGTGACCTGACATCGACTTTAAAATAGAAACGTTTGGAATTTCTGTCAGGCTAACAATAATTCAAATTGTCGTCTCGTATAAAGAGCGTTTACGCGTCCGTTCGCAATTATGAGCTTTTGATATCGATTTATGCGTATTGATTTAAGGATTTTCGCGATGGCTGTGTGATACAAATGATGGTGACTGCAGTTATTTTTCTTTTATCTTTTGGTGGTGATGTTTTACAGACTTGTGTTTTTTTTCTCCCAAACATATCCACCGAGAGTGCCTTGGGTCTCTTTAAAATGGAGGTCAAGTGACACATTTTGAATGTGGATTTCCGTGAAAATATCTGGAGTAAACGTTAATATGAAGCAGATGTCCGAGAACTAAATTAACGAAATAACGTATATAATTTAAAATGGAAGGTGGACGAGGCAAATTATAATTTGTTGCTATAAATTTTTTTTTTCTGAAATACAATACGTGACATACTTTTGAATAATCAATATCAAATTCAATAATACACAAACAGGCTGATGGAGCAAGTTCTGAGCCGATCAGCCAAATAGCCACCTATTAATTTCACTATCACATCAAGTCACAAAATCATGGAAACTGTTATGCATCTCTAACATTTGCTCGATCCAGAGATTTGCATTAAATCCCCATTAAAATTTGGCCACTTGACCTCATGCTCAAAACTGCAACACCGGTGGGCTCTATGCTCTCCAAACCATATTGATGCGACTCTGCATATTCTACCCCGACATCGGTTTATGATACTCTTTTATTCCCACAGAAAGCATATATTGATTATTTAAACTGCAAAGTTCGGTGAGCCCTGTGTTATGCATACCCACCTCGACATCGTCTCCACTGCTTCCGGAAATTCGATTCGAGTGAACGAGCTGTACCATCATCATGGCGACCACAGCAAGAATTAAAAACTTCTTCATCTTCGTAACTTCGTTAGCACTGGTTTACAAGTGACAGAACTGAGTAGAGACCAATGATCATTCAGCGAGATCGCGTCGGAATATATAGGGTGCTTATCGTGTGATGATCGCGCTGGGTCATTCGGCCGCTATTAACCAGGGGGAATGATCGGAGATACATTCAAACATTAGGCAAAATTATGCAAACGTAAGCTTGTTTTATGATAAAAGATAAAACCAGTTTCTGAATATTGTTACTGATAATGACTGAAATAGTAACCAAGTGATTAAAATGCATGATTGTGTCAACTAAATAACATCAACGTTTGCTATTTCTGATCATTTCTGACTTCGCGTGGAGAGCGGTGATGCCAGAGGTCACGTCCTGACCCACACCTTACTTATTTCAGTAAATACATACGATTAATGTTGAGATAGGCTATTTTATAAGTATCCAGCGGCTCTGGGACACGTATGCCGGGTGATGGATGGTATATCAGCGGCGAATTAAAGTTTTTTTAATACTCATGCAAGGTGAATTATTTTTACTTAAAAGATGATCTATCTCTTCCCGCATCGCGCCCAATAACAATATTGTTATAGTCGTTTCAAATTTTGATGTCGACCGAAAAGCATTGAAAGTTTTTATTAAATAACAATAGATGTCTCACTAATGGTTTGCCTTTTTTTCCACGACGAAAATAGAATATTAGCTTTGAACGTTTCATAGTGCAGTTCAAAACTTTTGCTGAATGAGTACAACTTAACCGTTGTTCATTTGCGATCACCCGCCACAAGACTGGCCATGTCTTATAGTAGGTTGGTCGTCTTGATGTGACTGCAACGCAAAAATAATGCAGAAAAGGCATAAATCCAGAAAAAGATGACCCTGTCGGGTTAAGGACAACAACTCTTCACACCGTATATGTGGAGCCTAAACAACCCAGTTCTTACGCGACGCACTCTAAATCGCGTTGGTAAAATTTTACCAAACAACATTCGTGCACCACGCGAATGTTGTGTAAATTTTACCCAATGCTGGGCAATGTTTTTACTCAACGCAGGGTAACAATTTAACAAGATTATAACAAACAATGCCATAGAATACCACGTGTTCACAAAAAGAGGCCAACATGTACTGCTACAAACATTTGTTCACCCATTGTCTAAACACTATAGGTTGCAAGCCTATTCGTTTATTGACATTATATAAAGCACGTGCACGTGAGAGGGATTTTCAAAACATTACTATAACTGATGTACCCGCCGTTGCACGGGCCAAGTGTGGCAAAATATAAACAGTTCGTAATTAGGAACTGATGTTTGCTAAAACTCCCCAAATCATATCACCGGGCTTGGAACAGGCTGATTCACGGTATTATGAATGACAAAATACACGCACGCTTTCGCTGTCCCGATAAGGTCAAGTATAAAGAGCGTTCGAGTAGAACTTTGTCCAAGTGTGGGGAATATAAAGAGCGTTTGTGTCGTGTTATTATGTTCGGTAATGCGTATATGACGCCATAACGTCAAAAAGGCGATGTCGGTCAGCCCCAGGACCCTTCCCAAGTTACCCGGAGAGTCGAAATACATTTACATTCAAAATTTCATCGCAAACGGTGCAGAAATGTGGAACTTATTCGACTCAGAATATTTTCAAGATTTCCTATATATGCAATATGTTCTCTCTCTCCACACCCCACCCAAACGCTATATATGCATGCATGCGAACCCTGCCGATGTTAACCGGGGAGTACATATTCATATCCTTGCCAAATTTCGTCGCAATCGGTGCAGAAATGTGAATGTTCAGCCTTCATCGTTCAACATTCGACTGCGCATATTTTCCCAAATTCATATATACAATTTTCACGGAGAATATTCCCCACACTATCTCTCTCTCCCTCACATCTATCTCTCTCTCTCTATCTCTTTCTCTCCCTCCATCTGGTTTCATTTTCGCTCTCTCTGTCTATCTCTCTCGCACCCTCTATATATCTCTATCTCCATCTCCCTTTCGATCTATCTTTCTCTCTCCATATATCCAGTTATATCCCCCTCCCTCTCTACCCTCTCGCTCTCTCTCTCTCTCTCTCTCTCTCTCTCTCTCTCTCTCTCTCTCTCTATCTCACTAGCAATCTCTATATCTCTCTAACTCCATCTCCCTTTCGATCGATCTTTCTCTCTCCGTCTATTCAGTTCTCCCCTCTCTCTCCCTCTCCCCCTCTCTCTCTCTATATATATATATCTCTCTCTCTCTCTCTATCTATCTATCTCTCTCATATAGGCACTAAGAACAATTTCCTATATACAAAATACACGGAGAATATTGTCAAAATTATCAACACTATCTCTTTTTCCCCACCCCCATCAAATCAAACGCTATATATGCATGCATGTGAACCCTGCCCATGTTATAACCGGAGAGTACAGATTCATATCCATACCAAATTTCGTCGCAATCGGTGCATAAATGTGAATGTTCAGCCTTCATCGTTCAACATTCGACTGCTCATATTTTCACAAGTTCCTATATACAAAATACACGGAGATTATTCTCCAAATTGCCAACAGTATATATATATATATATCTCCCCCCCCCCAATCTCTCTATCTTTCTCTCTCCATCTGGGTCCATTCTCTCTCTCTCTCTCTCTCTCTCTCTCTCTCTCTCTCTCTCTCTCTCTCTCTCTCTCTCTCTCTCTCTCTCTCTCTCTCTCTCTCTCTCTCTCTCCGGACCCCTCTCGCCCCTATATATACTAGCAGGTTAGCCCGCCACTGGCGGCAATCGTCAGAAAGATGACAATTTTTAATTTTTGTAATTAATTTTTTTGTTTTTCAATGAGTTAATTGTGCCTTTTTAATTTTTTTATTTAATTTTTTGTTTTTAAATTTTACCCGATTTCACCTTGAATTGATCATTTTCAAGGTCAGATCGGGGTCACAATTTAACCCGTCCATGACACTTCCCGTAGGTAGAAAGTTTGAGCTCAATCGGTTCGAGTCTATAAAGGACACACATATATATATATCATATACAGTCACGCTCACGCCCGGACCCAGACGTAAGAATCACATACACACGCATACGCTCTTTATCAAAGACACTGCGTATACGAACGCTCTTTAACTATCACCGCGATTAACCCCACGGTGCCGTTTTTGTGACTGGGTGTGATGAACGGGTGCTCGGAGCTTCTCCAAAACGCCGCGACGACCATTCCCGTGGGGATTTTTACCCTTAGACGGGAAGTTTGGTGCAGCCGTTTTCGATTCTATAAAGTACAAATATATATATACACATATATATACACATATATACGTAGTTCTCAAAATATATAGTAGATATATTGGTTGAACGATGACCTATAACTTCACTTTCAAATTTTGACACACAACTGAAATAAACGCTCTTTATTTTGACCATATCAGGAATAGACTAACACGAAACGCTCTGCTCTGTTCCTTGCCTTGAATATGGATGTGTTTGATTGTGATGTTGCATTCTGATGATTTATTCGGATTAAAAGTGGATTATAATGGAAATAGCATTCATTTACAGGTATGATTTATATTCTAACCATTAATTAGTATATAGTCTGCTGCATTGTAAACGCGCTGAGTTCATATATCCGATATTTATCCGTAATTTGAGAGAATATTCGTCGACGAAAAATCCCTATGGGAAATTTTGGAATTGTGTGTGTTCTCTGTACACTGACCTAGTTTTGCAAATATATCAGCAATTATAAAATAATATTTCCAATTTGACGCCTGGTAAATATCCTTATCTATGTTTGTATTTTCAAAATAGGTCATAACTATAGTTGAATTGAAGCTTAACGACTAATATGTCATGGATTTGTCTACAAAATGTCAACAATGACTCCAAAGTCAAGATTGAGTTCACTGTCCTGAGATGTTCAGCTTTAAATGTATTACAGCAAATTAGCCAAAACACTTGTTCCGTTCATGTACTAATAGCTTGCAGAGAAAAATAGCATCTAACTGTATATGCAGTGGATTAGAATTTCCATTTAGCAGAATGGAATTTGAGCAACAATGTCATAAAACATGTTTTGTATATCTACAACTGAAGTTGTTTAAATCCAACAAGCGCCTCCAATCCATTCATACACAGTGTATTAAATCAGATGACTGGTGCCATTCTATGAGCATGTAACTGGTTGGAAAATATATGTTGATGACTGAAATAACACTATAGTATTCAACATGACCAGGGCATCACCCACTTCAGCAATACAAATAGCCCAAACAGGCCACAAGGACATTTAGTGCAGACAGATTCGAGCCGTCCAAAAACACTCAGTGGACAAAAGTAACCCCACGTATAAAAATTCGTCGAAATCCCATAAAAATTCGCGATTTGACATTGAATTGACCCGATTTCATGGTCAATGTCACGTCGCACGGGCAAACGAATAGACTTTCGACACTCCCCACACGAAAGTATCCCCATACACTAATTTTCATCGAAATCCCGCGTTCGACCTTGAAATGATCCGATTTCAAGGTCAAGGTCACGTCGCACGGGCAAATTTATAGGCCCATGCCACTCCCCGGTCGAAAGTACACCACATACAAAGTTTCATCGAAATCGGCTCGGCCGTTTTCGATTCCATCGCGAACAGACACACACACACTGGCAGACAGACAGACAGACAGACATATCTCCCAAAATATATAATATACTAGCAGGTTAGCCCGCCACTGGCGGCATTCGTCCCATGGCTTTGTTCGAAAAAGCAATTGCAACAGGTTCCGAGACACTTGTGCCATGACAATTTTAATTTAATTTTTTGTTTTTCAATGAGTTAATTATTTTGTTTTTCAAGGAGTTAATTGTGCCTTTTTAATTTTGTTTTTCAATTTTACCCGATTTTTTTTTTTCAATGAACCCGTCCATGACACTTCCCGTATTTAGCAAGTTTGAGCTCAATCGGTTCGAGTCTATAAAGGACACACACATATATATGACACTTCCCGTGGGTAGCAAGTTTGAGCTCAATCGGCATTCCCTGGAATTTCCCAGTCACCAACGCGGCGTAATTTTGGTACATATATATAGAGACCAATTGTCCATCGGCTGTCATGTGTAGTAAAGATGTCTTATAAGCCGACATTGCCGTGGGGATGCCCGTTCCTACACGCGTTTTCGATTCTATGAAGTACCCACATATATACACACATACATTGTTTCAGAAACATGACATTTTTGAATATGAATTTAATGTTTTTTAAATTTAATATATTTTGTTTCTGAATTGTTTTTTTATTGTTAATTTTTTTTTTTTTTAAATTGTTTTAATTAAATTGTAAATTGTTTTAATTATTTTTTTTGTTTCTGGCGGAAAAATTTACCCGTAGAAATCCCCCCTTCCTAGGAACGACAGACAACGCATTCTTTGTTTCGTGAAATCTCTCTACGATAACATTGCATTGAATTTAAAACAAACGCTTCCCGTCGGGAAATCTGTCTGCATAATATTTTGAGTCTGCCGTACCCGTCGTAATGTCGTGAAATCTCTCTGCATAATAGATAACATTGCATTGAATCTGTTGTTGGCATTCAGGGCTTCGGGTCGTTGTTGTTGGCATCACGGCTCCCCGAAAACTCTCACATTGCCGAAAACGTGTATTTAGTAATATCGTTGTTGTTGATATTTACGGCTTGGGGGCTATTTTCTTATTTAGCAAGTTTGAGCTCAATCGGTTCGAGTCTATAAAGGACACACTCATATATATGACACTCCCCGTGGGTAGCAAGTTTGAGCTCAATCGGCATTCCCTGGAATTTCCCGTAGATTGGCAGATTCCAGTAGGTTTATAACGGTATATCTGGGGAGAAATCTGATGCTATATTCGTGATTATCTTGGATGATTTCGGTATATAACTATATACTGTAAAAACAAAGCGCGCCATCCGTGCTCGCAGGGTTGGTCAGAAACAAATTTTTTTTAAATTTAATGTATGTTCCGTATATCTCTCTGCAGATGCAAATAACGTTGAATGGCAAACAGACGCTCTTTATAGAGATGCGTCAAAAACAAACGCTCATTAAATAATCACTTGATTAACCCACGCCGTGCCTTTGCGGTGATTTGAGATTGGAGAACGGGTGCTCTGAGCTTCCCTAAACCGCGACCACGGTCGTGTCGGTGGGATTTGACACTTACATAGGAAGTTTGAGCTCAATCTGTACACGCGTTTTGGATTCTATGAAGTACACACACACATATATACGAAGTCTCAAAATATATAGTATAGATTGGCAGATTCCAGTAGCTTTATAACGGTATATCTGGGGAGAAATCTGATGCTATATTCGTGATTATCTGGGATGATTTCGGTATATACCGAATGTATATACTGTAAAAACAAAGCGCGCCATACGTGCTCGCAGGGAATAAATTTCGAGCGTAAATACGAAATTGTGAGTGTTGGTTTGTAACCGGGATTTCTGAGAAGCATTATGCCTATAACTACCCCCCCTAAGCCCTGACCTAAGTGTCATACATACTAACAATGATGTTGTAAGAGCTCCAATAAATCTCCCCGCATAGGCAAGCACTCAATGTTCCCGTATAACTCTGCAGACGCCAATAACGTTGAATGGGAAACAGACGCTCTTTATAGAGATGCGTCAAAAACAAACGCTCATTAAATAATCACTTGATTAACCCACGCCGTGCCTTTGCGGTGATTTGAGATTGGAGAACGGGTGCTCTGAGCTTCCCTAAACCGCGACCACGGTCGTGTCGGTGGGATTTTACACTTACATAGGAAGTTTGAGCTCAATCTGTACACGCGTTTTGGATTCTATGAAGTACCCACACACATATATACATATATATATTCGAAGTCTCAAAATATATAGTATAGACTAGCTGGTGGACCCGACTTCGTCCGGGCGGTTTCCCCTCTGCTTTTCGGCGAATTGCGCGATTTGACCTTGAATTGTCCATTTTGAAGATCAAGGTCAGGTGGGGTCACGATTTGACCCGTCCAAACCACTGCCCGGACAAAAGTACCCGACAAAAGTACCCGTCGAAATCCATCCGGTTTTACCCGATTTCACCTTGAATTGATCATTTTGAAGGTCAAGGTCAGGTCGGGGTCACGATTTGACCCGTCCAAAACACCCAGTGGAGAAAAGTAACCCTATGTATAAAATTTCGTCGAAATCCCATAAAAATTCGCGATTTGACCTTGAATTGACCCGATTTCAAGGTCAAGTCACGTCCCACGGGCAAATGAATAGGCATATGAAACTCGCCATACGAAAGTATCCATAGACACCAATGTTCATCGAAATCCCGTGATACTCGGGCGTTTGACCTTGAAATGACCCGATTTCAAGGTCAAGGTCACGTCGCACGGGCAAATTAATAGGCCCATGCCACTCCCCGGCGAAAGTACCCACACATACCAATTTTCATCGAAATCCCGTGATACCCGGGCGTTTGACCTTGAAATGACCCGATTTCAAGGTCACGTCGCACGTGCAAATTAATAGGCACATGCCAGTCCCCGGCCGAAAGTACCCCCACATACCAAGTTTCATCGAAATGGGCTCGGGCGTTTTCGAGTCCATCGCGAACACACACACAGACAGACAAATTTCCCAAAATATATAATAGATATTCTCTATGGAGGTCAAGTTCATATTGATATCGTAGTCCCATGTTTCTGTTCGTCAGATACAGACTCAAGTATGTAGGAGCCTCCTTGATATTTATTTATCAAGGATAGTTATACGAGGCCTCTGAATATTGACATAAGCGTGTACATCGCAACACATATCTAGCAAAATGGCCCTTTAAGTGAGATGTCTTTCAACAGGGGTCAATGTCGTTTTAGGGTCAAGGTCAAGGTCACATAAGCCCCCCACATCAACTTGACAACAAATTTGGTTGAGGTCCCATCTCAACTTCTGCCACCACGTCGACCCATGTTAAGATGGACACGGAATCGTTCTTCACGGCTGACGCCAACGCTGACAAAACATTTAAAAAAAAACCCTGCCAGCCGATGTTGAATTAGAATAGCGGCAGATGGCCAATTGCTTTCGCGTGACTCAAACCGTGAAGCTTGTCCCCTTGTTAGGGTAGATTGGTTCAATTATATATCTCGAGCGAAATGATATGCCGCTGAAATGTCTGTGCGGCCAATTCTTTGCGAGACGGGAATTTATTGAATCTGTTGTCCGCCTGTTAGGGGGAATATTCGTTAATCAATTTGTCTGGAGGGAAATTCAACGCAGCTGAGGCGAGCGCATTATTATAAAACGCCACAACTAAACATCCGGCACAACGCACGAAAGGGCACATTCTTGGCTATTTAACGGGAGTAATTTGATTCTGATGTAGGCACGTTTGCGTTGTGTTAATTTCGCATATGCGAAAACGGTTATCATTATATTTATATGTATGATAATTCATAATGCCTACAGACCATGCACGCACACGCATTGGACTACTAAACTAATTACAAAAAATTTCTCTTAAGTGAAATTGCGCTGTGCTCAACCAAAATTGCGATGCAATTAAGCGAAATTGCGCTGTGAACAAGCGATCCAGCGAGCACACTGTACTAGTAACCAACGAGCGAGTACCAGCGTGGTTTCGGCGGCCAAATGCACACGCTCTGACTATTGCGCTAAGGGACACAATTGCACAGTGGACACGATTGCGCTACATTGCACTAAATAGAAAAGCATCCCAATTTCGCTGCGTTGCAACGAAATTTGCGCTACAATGACGCGCAATTACATAAAACTGCAGCGACAGTACAATGTACTGAAGCACATTAGCATTGTATTGCAACGACATTGTGCTGCACTCAAGCGCAATTACACTGTGGTGCGGCGAAATTGTGCTGCACTCAAGCGCAATTGCACTGCGATGTCGCGACATTGCTATGCAATCAAGCGCAATTGCACTATGATGTCGCGCTGCTGCGATGTGCACTGCGGTACGGCGACATTGCGCTCCACCAAGCGCAATTGCACTGTGGTACGGCGACATTGCTCTGCATTGATGCGCAATTGCACTGGTGCAGCGACATCGCGTTACACTGAAGCTCAATTGCACTGCGATGCCGCGAAATTGCGCTGCATTTTAAGCGCAATTGCACTGCGGTGACTTTGCGTTGCACTCAAGCGCAATTGCACTGTGGTACGGCGACATTACTCTGCACAGGAGCGATATTGTAGTGTGGTGGGACGACATTGCGCCGACCTGAAGGCGCCAATTTCATAGCCGAGTACGCGCATTGGCAATAATCCATAATGTGATCCCTGTCAGTATGTGGTTGCTGGGTCAATTCAACGGAACTATCCCATTTGTTCGCAGAAACACAACAATATCTGAAACTCACATACGACCTTGTTCTGGTTGTTGAGACTTTTTTAAATTCCCACAAATTTAATGTATATTGTCTCATTATTAAGTCTCAAAAACATGTTAAAAATTAGATTCAGACAAAAGTTCTAATATCCCATAGACATCTGTTGACATGCATGGATATTTTGTGACACTCCTGGACAGGTACCTTATTATTTTGAGACTTTCAAAAAGTCCGATAAACCGGAAAAAGTCCCAGAACATGCTTGATAAATTTCGAATTTTTCCCCAAGTTGCCAGGAGTTATGGCCCTTTTTGGACTTTTTGGTTTTTGGTTTCTGGGTGATAAAATTGAATAGTTTGTGGACTTCGGTCGCCTAGAAACTTGGTATTTTGAGGTTTAGTCCCAGAGGAGGCAGTTCGTACAAAGACAGTCCAATAACTCTAGTCGAAGGTCCCACAAACAGGAAGCCCCAAAACTGCACGGATTATCGCCCGTAAAGTTGGATTCTCGCTGGGGTTTATTAATTTTCTGAGGTGGCTAAATTCGAATGAAGTAATGACTGGACAAAAGCTATTGTTTCCACATCATTATACCATTGTGGTTCATGAATATACCAAAGATCATTCCAACCCATTCTAAGATGACGGAGATACAGACAGAAACGTATTTTACACTCGATGGATCATAGCTGATGACGAAATGAATGGACAAAACATGTCCCATGAGAATATTTCCCCCTTAATTGCTATCTCGTAAGCACACTAACATGACAAATAAGTTGAGGATCCAAAGTTGACAAAAACATTTTACTCTAAGGGTCATAACTCTGCAAAAATTGAATGGACGAAACAGAATGTCACTTCGCCCACAACGGTGGTTCGTGCGCATAACGCAGATCATTCAAATCTGACCTAAAATGATTGAGATACAAATCTTCAAAATTGTTACAGACGGAGGGCTAGACGGGCGGACGGTAGTCGGCCGCATGGATGGCTTTAGGTGGGGTTTTTATTCCAGTCGTTTTATTGTTTATCATGGAGGCATTGTGTGTCTCACACCGATACCACACAACGTTAGTTGGAAAATTCAGACCAAACGCAGGTTGACTTTAATGTTCTAACTACACCAATATATATAGTAGTCTTTATTATGAAATTTATTCTTTCTGTCATTTTTTTTACTGAAGACAATTGGCAACCTATTAATAGATAGAACTACACAAGTGTGTGAACTGGTGAACGTTATTGCACGAGTTTCTTGTGACGCGATGGTAAAACGAGAACCGGAGGTTCCGAGTTTTACCTCGCGGCACGACAAACAAGTGCAATAACGTGAGCATGTTCACACAACTGTGTTGTTCTATGTCTATTGCACACTCTGAAAATTGCAGCTTGTAACATACTAACATTTCGGTCGAGATTGTTGTATTTAATTGAACAAACGTGTGCTTAATGTAGACTATACCCCATAAGTTAGCGAAGACATTTTCTGTTAAAGTTGACGTCGATAGTGACGTTATTGACGTAGTAGGTTTGTATTGTTCAAGAACAATACACACTATTTTTATTGAACGTTTCAATTCGTCTGTATTTTGCTGTATTTCGCACAAATACGCCATTGGGTGTGTAATAAAACCTTTTTTTCTGGAAATGTGGACAGTTAGAATTACCAGCAATTTTTACAATTCCGCGGTGGCGACATCCACCCCAACACCCTCCTTTGAAGAAATTTACATGTCACTATATACATGTAATCCTTAATACTGCATAATAATTTACAGCAAGTCGTGCGATCGAAGAAGGTATTTATTTAGTTATATTATAATGATGGTAACATTGGGTCGCTGATAATTGTCATATCATGCTGTTCGTTGTAGCAACCGGTCTTCTATTGCATGCAGCACAAACGCACCTTCTTCTTGACAAGTTTCCCCTGAAAAAGATGACAGGTTGAATGTGTTATTAACAATTAGTGTGTAACCAGCTCGTGTGGATTGAGCGTGGGAGATTGAGCCACCCAGGTTTGATTGTCTTCATATCTACCAAAAATAAACAAACAACTGCAACTTTATGCCACAATATGGATTGACTGTTGCTTTGGCATAAGGCAATGGTTAAACTATTTACACGATTATTTTAATGAAGCTTAAATTAGCACATATCACGCGGTGTGTGTTATATGCCAACAACATGGTACAAGTCCAGAACACGTGTATTAACGATAAGCACAGTAATGTTGATACCACTCCCACAGACCTACATAATGTGGCCATACGTTAACGCGATTAACGAACCAAAGCTAAACCACTGATCTGATTTCTGAACTTCTGATTACGACAACATTAACATTCTGCTGTGCGACATTTCTTCTCCCCAACGAGTTTTCACTTGGTCGGTATATATTTTTAAACATTGGTGCGTCACAAAATCAGATATAGCCTGTCTACGAAACAAAGCTTTGATTCGTTATTAAGATATAACCACGCATATTTTTACCTCCGATATCTGGGAGCGGTCGCTGATTCAGATGTTTTAATAGGTCTGCACACACCCAGACTCAGAAGAATCTGAGCTAGTTACAGAGGAGGAGTCGCAACTGCGTTTTTCTCTGTTCTACAATAAACGGAATACATCACAAATTAATAAAAAAGAAGGTTTAGATTTAAAACATAGATATAACTGCGCTCATCAGATATAGCCGATCTCGTTTGTTGTCAATGAGACACGAAACGTGCAATACTATAGTCAGCATTAAATACGGTCGCCATTCGTGCGTAACAATTCACACTCGGTGTTTGGCCGAGTTTAACAACATACTGTATTCATTTTGCTATTGGCCACGATATCCCACCACACTGTGTTAAATAATATGGTTTGATATTTATTAGTGAGTGAAGTTAGCGATACACATCGTTCGTATGAACACTCCTTGACGACTTTAAATTATCCTATTGTTAATTCCAATTCGGGTTCTGGAACCTACGTCATAATTTTCTCAAAAATGGTGGCCAGATATCTCACATAGAAGTGAGCAACCATCGTTTTCTTCGCCTAAATAAATAACTTAACAAAAAAAGATAGTAAGTGAGCCATGTGACGAATTTTGTTAGCGCAGTGTGAATCCTGTCCAACCATATACCTATAACTGTTAGGAAGAGATATGAGTGTTCAGGTGACTTCGGTCATCATTTTTCGTGTTAATGAAATATATGGCAACGGTACATATCATTAAAACATATATGTTCGATATCCGGTTTTTGTAGTATCCGAGATGATTGTTGTGTTATAGCTCATTAGATAGCTCATTTGCATAATAGCTTGCTGATATCTTTGGATAAACGTAGAGAGAAAAAACGAATGTGAAAATTGTCCGGCGTGATATATTTATCAAGCAAATTATGACGCAGGTTCTGACCATGAAATTGTATTCGTTACATGAAGTCCTTTTCCGTGTAAGTATACGTGAACGAATGACTGAATGATCGGTTGCATTCAGTGTAGATGACATTTTATTCTCAATTAAGTACATGTCAGTCTTTATGCAAACACTGTACATTTAAAGCGATGTTATGTACTTATCGACATGTATATCGGATAAAACAAATATTATATGCCAAATATTACCCGCAAAGAACAACCCGATTTAGAAAAAAACATAAGCAAAGTATTCTGTAACATTTCAGCCATTCGTCTCGCTAGAAGGACTATCAAATATCGTCAAAGTGATAACATCAGCACAGTTTTCACGAAGCGAATACTTGATTGGCTTCGCTCAATCATGTATATGAAACTGGGTCAGTTCTGCGCATGTACATGTGTCGCCCTCAGCCATAAATCGACTCTGCGATGAAACTGGGTCAGTTCTGCACTTCTGTTTTGTCGCTGATCCAGGCGATTGACACCGATGCCACTCTATTTCTGTCCACTTTAGGATATTTGAATGTTGTACACAGTGAGATACAGTCGTAGATGTCGAGTGTACGTCTTATGCATATATATATATATATCCCTAATCGGTAATGTCAATATGGTAGATCAAGGAGCGGATAGCTCAGTTGGTTTGTGGGCCGACCTCTGAGCTACACCTTCAACACGGTCGAGGGTTCAAATCCGACAAAATATCGGTCGGACTTTGTGTCGCCATCTGCATTCCCAGTACCATGGGCATCACAAATCAATCATCGATGCCACGATCAGTGATCTGAGAAAGATTCCAGAAGCCAAAGAGTCTCAGACAAAATTTGAAAAAAATGCGTACTGGACTAACTTCGTACCTCTGCTCCTCTCGTAATGTCATGACCAGGGATGACACTACACTTGGCACACCGTCGGATCGGGAGCCGACGCGAATGGCTGTCCCATGTGCAACAATGTGCGCACGTTAAAGATCCCTACCGTGGCGAAGAAGTCACGGGTTCGGCAAAAAACTTCCTGGAAAAATTATGGATCTACTCGATCCCGTCCTGTAAAAGCCAGCATTAGTCACTAGGACGTAACAACTACAGATACAGAATATAGAACCATGGTGAGCAATATTGGTCTAGGAAGCCTATCGTATATGTGGCGTCATGTCACGTGACATAGAAGTAGAAGGTAAAATAAAACCGATAAGTCGGGATAGACCGGGGCTTGTTTCTCAGGGATGGGGCATGCAATCAACACATCTGTGTTGTTTGTCGGATATACGTGAATAGCGAACAAATAATCCAGCTAAATCATATCTAAGAATATTAATTTTGATATATACTTCGAGTCAGCCAAATAAAATGTGTCTGAATCTAGCATCACACAACGTGGAATTGACTAGTTACAGCCTACTATGGTACAATGGTGGCTTGACTTTAGGCGAATACGTTGTTTGTGCGAATCTTATTTTAAATTACGTTTTAGATACACCTGATAGGTAATGGATGCATTCAACCTTTCTTTACTAAATAGATTATCCCATCCAGTTATCAAATTATATTGGAATGGTCTATTATTCATTTGGAGGGATGTTCGGGAAATTTAACAGACGACAAACATACGAAAGGGGAAAACAAGTGCATAATTATACCTATATATTCGTTGGTGAGAATTGTTGCATGGGATAATCAGTTTTAACAAACGGTCTATGATTGTTTGTTGAACTATACTAGCTGAGAATTTCCTTAGGGATCTACAGTACAGTGTAAATCCATGCACTGTGTAACATGTTCCTAACTCTCAAATGTAGTTGTGACTATGCGATACCTCTCTATGCAAATTAATGTTGGCAATAGTTTCTGTAATAAGTTTACATATTACTTACCAATAATGGAGCTTCCACAACCGTTAGTTTCTGAAATGAGAATGTGAGACATTGTACGAACATCTGAACACCTTTCTAAGGCCGCGTCCAGCCGTTCACATGCACACTTGAAAATTTGACTGACGTAATAAATAGAGCTAGGATCTACAAAGAGACCCCCCAGTTTATAGCGGAATGTACAAAACGAGTCCAGTAAATTAGGTCTGGACGAGCCACCAGACCTAATTTACTGGATTAGTTTTGTAAATTCCGCTATAAACTGGGGACAAGTCGTACATTATATTTATTACATGATCCAAAACCTCGACAAAACATACTTAAATCAGCAAATGGGACGCGAAACTAATAGCGGCTAATATAAGGCATGCGATGGAGTTTCACGCACATGTATATAACTATGCGTTGTTTGCCCGCGTAGAGAAATGGTCCTGATAAACAAAGACTCTTTAGCGTATTTAAAGGCGTATATTTAATGATAGAACTTTTCAAATTTTTCATTCATTGTAGTCTGTTGGAAAACAAATTGGAATCCATAGTATTTTAAGACGTAGCGCACGGAATGTAAGTAAAACAAACGACAAACCGGAAATCAAAGGTCACATGAAACTATTTACTGTTATTAAACGAGCGTTTAATATCACAATTTATAGGATTGGTTTATTGAATGAAATAAGGGTAGGATCAAGTAATAAACTTGTTTATTTTGTTGATATAAATTTCGATACAGTAAGCTATACTGTCTAGAAAACACACGCAGAAATGCTTATAAAATGTATCTCTATACGGCATGCAGCGAACCAATTGCAAGTGAGATGTAAATAATCTGACCTGTAACAATGCTACCGACATTATCTCGTAAGAATCAACAATACGTGTATCTGAAGAAATATATTAGCAGCACCGTAATATGTGGAACTACAATTTTTTTTACTTCGCATTATGTCGTCACCTTTGGAAAAGATGCATTTTATATGCATGTTTTTGTTCATATTCAGGCACCATATTATTATAACCTTATGTGACGAAACGCATGCACAAAATACCAGACCTATTTACCAGTGGGCATGTGTCTGTGTGAAGGCGTACTATATTAGATCTTTCACGGAGCTGGCAAATTTGCATGATAAATGTTCATACAATTCGTCACAGATGACTATACTGCACGTGCACTTTTGACCTAAAAACTTAGGTATTACGCAATATGTGTATTCGTTTGTTGTACGCATGTTCCTATCACTTAGAAAAGTTACGAAATATTGCGCATTTTGTTCTCGTCTTTAATTTATAGTTTCTGGTAAAATAGCAGGTGGCTTTGTTTTCCAACAAAAAATCAACTTCTGGCAAAATATCTTCTAACAAACTTTGATTTCAACTTGATCTTAATTGACTGTTAAAGATTATCCGACTGTGGCCAATTTCGACTTACACGGCGACTTATCAAATGTGAACCATAACCAAATATCAAGAATTATGTTGAATAATGCTTAGGTTATCAACCGGACAACACCACAATTGTGAGTTCTAAGTAAAAAGAAGCATAATTCTGTCAAAAGATTGGAACTGTGACAAAATTTTAACTCGACATATGTTTTCTGAAAATACGAACCATATGTAGAAACAGTTCGATAGAATATTGCTCTAGTTGCCATATGGCCGCAAATATTATAAGAAAATATTGACACTAAATTTGATTTTAAAATCAAACCATGAGAACAAATCCAACTTATTATTTAGTTTGATATTTCCAACTCATGTGTTAGCCATAAAATATTGAAGAGGTTGACCCAAAGTTGAAAACACCACCCTCCCGCCGCCTATATGAGATACAAGTGAATATGTTATCAATCATTATTAAACATGCAGTCCAATATATGAGGACCGGACCCGTGCCCTATCCGGATTCCCACGACAGGGACGATGCGACAACTTTAATAAATTATTTCAACATTTGAAAATTTCATACTTGACATAACATCATCACTTGGAAATTTCACACCAAAAATAGGTTGAAATTGTTTTCACAGTTTAATTTTACTACCAGTGCTCAGAGGGAAAATTGTTGTTATTGACAGTCCCATATTTTCCAACATTCTATCAATATGTTGGACTAATATGACCATTCTGTTGGAAAATTGCAAGCCTGAGGGATGTGCCAGGTTGAAAATTTCCAACAGTTCGAAAGCTTGAGATACACAAGATGGAAATTCCAACCCAAGTAATGCATATATAATTTCGCGAACATGTGATGTTTGTCTGGTTCAATGGGGTGCAGATGAACGTTTCATGGTAGGCACCCCCAACGGACACCCTCTAGCCACGCGCCCCCGATGCTGTTAACAAATATATATTTTTTAATTTGTCTTTTTCGCGGTGTTCATAATCTGAACATATCCAGGAAAAGTCATTATGCGTATAATAACAAACATTCAAAAACATATTTATTACGAAACTTTTTTAATATACTGTTTGTATTAGTTGTTGAAAATCGACTATAATCAAAATAGTTATTCACGTTGTTTTAGAAACACCAGCGCAAGCATTATTGTATTTTCAAAAATAGGTATATTCTTGAATATTTTATACACACACCGTGTTCTTTTTTTGTTTCTGAAATCGCTCCGATTAGCCAAGCACAGCAAAAATTGCAATCATTAGAAAACATAACGGTACTTTATCTTAATGACATCAGTTTTCCATAGCACTTCAGCAGGACCAACAGCATCATATCATATTATAATAGCAGGAGCACTAGAACAGGGGTGATACCCCAACATTCGATCTCATTCATATTCAGTCTATGCACGTACATGTACATGTAATTTAGTTATAAGATGTCAGTTCATGGCATACTGTACACAACTGGTTATCGCTCAACGAGCCACTATCACATGTAGGAGCTTTTGGTGACCTGACATCGACTTTAAAATAGAAACGTTTGGAATTTCTGTCAGGCTAACAATAATTCAAATTGTCGTCTCGTATAAAGAGCGTTTACGCGTCCGTTCGCAATTATGAGCTTTTGATATCGATTTATGCGTATTGATTTAAGGATTTTCGCGATGGCTGTGTGATACAAATGATGGTGACTGCAGTTATTTTTCTTTTATCTTTTGGTGGTGATGTTTTACAGACTTGTGTTTTCTTTCCCCAAACATATCCACCGAGAGTGCCTTGGGTCTCTTTAAAATGGAGGTCAAGTGACACATTTTGAATGTGGATTTCCGTGAAAATATCTGGAGTAAACGTTAAGTATGAAGCAGATGTCCGAGAACTAAATTAACGAAATAATGTATATAATTTAAAATGGAAGGTGGACGAGGCAAATTATAATTTTTTGCTATAAATGTTTTTTTTCTGAAATACAATACGTGACATACTTTTGAATAATCAATATCAAATTCAATAATACACAAAAAGGCTGATGGAGCAAGTTCTGAGCCGATCAGCCAGATATCCACCTATTAATTTCACTATCACATCAAGTCACAAAATCATGGAAACTGTTATACATCTCTAACATTTGCTCGATCCAGAGATTTGCATTAAATCCCCATTAAAATTTGGCCACTTGACCTCATGCTCAAAACTGCAACACCGGTGGGCTCTATGCTCTCCAAACCATATTGATGCCACTCTGCATATTCTACCCCGAAATCGGTTTATGATACTCTTTTATTCCCACAGAAAGCATATATTGATTATTTAAACTGCAAAGTTCGGTGAGCCCTGTGTTATGCATACTAACCTCGACATCGTCTCCACTGCTTCCGGAAATTCGATTCGAGTAAACGAGCTGTACCATCATCATGGCGACCACAGCAATAATTAAAAACTTCTTCATCTTCGTAACTTCGTTAGCACTGGTTTACAAGTGACAGAACTGAGTAGAGACCAATGATCATTCAGCGAGATCGCGTCGGAATATATAGGGTGCTTATCGTGTGATGATCGCGCTGGGTCACTCGGCCGCTATTAACCAGGGGGAATGATCGGAGATACCTTCAAACATTAGGCAAAATTATGCAAATTTAAGCTTGTTTTATGATAAAAGATAAAACCAGTTTCTGAATATTGTTACTGATAATGACTGAAATAGCAACCAAGTGATTAAAATGCATGATTGTGTCAACTAAATAACATCAACGTTTGCTATTTCTTATCATTTCTGACTTCGGATGGAGAGCGGTGATGCCAGAGGTCACGTCCTGACCCACACCTTACTTATTTCAGTAAATACATACGATTAATGTTGAGATAGGCTATTTTATAAGTATCCAGCGGCTCTGGGACACGTATGCCGGGTGATGGATGGTATATCAGCGGCGAATTAAAGTTTTTTTAATACTCATGCAAGGTGAATTATTTTTACTTAAAAGATGATCTATCTCTTCCCGCATCGCGCCCAATAACAATATTGTTATAGTCGTTTCAAATTTTGATGTCGACCGAAAAGTATTGAAAGTTTTTATTAAATAACAATAGATGTCTCACTAATGGTTTGCCTTTTTTTCCACAACGAAAATAGAATATTAACTTTGAACGTTTCATAGTGCAGTTCAAAACTTTTGCTGAATGAGTACAACTTAACCGTTGTTCATTTGCGATCACCCGCCACAAGACTGGCCATGTATTATAGTAGGTTGGTCGTCTTGATGTGACTGCAACGCAAAAATAATGCAGAAAAGGCATAAATCCAGAAAAAGATGACCCTGTTGGGGTAAGGACAACAACTCTTCACACCGTATATGTGGAGCCTAAACAACCCAGTTCTTACGCGACGCACTCTAAATCGCGTTGGTAAAATTTTACCAAACAACATTCGTGCACCACGCGAATGTTGTGTAAATTTTACCCAATGCTGGGCAATGTTTTTACTCAACGCAGGGTAACAATTTAACAAGATTATAACAAACAATGCCATAGAATACCATGTGTTCACAAAAAGAGTCCAACATGTACTGCTACAAACATGGTTCACCCATTGTCTAAACACTAGGTTGCAAGCCTATTCGTTTATTGACATTATATAAAGCACGTGCACGTGAGAGGGATTTTCAAAACATTACTATAACTGATGTACCCGCCGTTGCACGGGCCAAGTGTGGCAAAATATAAACAGTTCGTAATTAGGAACTGATGTTTGCTAAAACTCCCCAAATCATATCACCGGGCTTGGAACAGGCTGATTCACGGTATTATGAATGCCAAAATACACGCACGCTTTCGCTGTCCCGATAAGGTCAAGTATAAAGAGCGTTCGAGTAGAACTTTGTCCAAGTGTGGGGAATATAAAGAGCGTTTGTGTCGTGTTATTATGTTCGGTAATGCGTATATGACGCCATAACGTCAAAAAGGCGATGTCGGTCAGCCCCATGACCCTTCCCAAGTTACCCGGAGAGTCGAAATACATTTACATTCAAAATTTCATCGCAAACGGTGCAGAAATGTGGAACTTATTCGACTCAGAATATTTTCAAGATTTCCTATATATGCAATATGTTCTCTCTCTCCACACCCCACCCAAACGCTATATATGCATGCATGCGAACCCTGCCGATGTTAACCGGAGAGTACATATTCATATCCTTGCCAAATTTCGTCGCAATCGGTGCAGAAATGTGAATGTTCAGCCTTCATCATTCAACATTCGACTGCGCATATTTTCCCAAATTCATATATACAATTTTCACGGAGAATATTCCCCACACTATCTCTCTCTCCCTCACATCTATCTCTCTCTCTCTATCTCTTTCTCTCCCTCCATCTGGTTTCATTTTCGCTCTCTCTGTCTATCTCTCTCGCACCCTCTATATATCTCTATCTCCATCTCCCTTTCGATCTATCTTTCTCTCTCCATATATCCAGTTCTATCCCCCTCCCTCCCTCTCGCTCTCTCTCTCTCTCTCTCTCTATCTCACTAGCAATCTCTATATCCTTCTAACTCCATCTCCCTTTCGATCGATCTTTCTCTCTCCGTCTATTCAGTTCTCCCCTCTCTCTCCCTCTCCCCCCTCTCTCTCTCTATCTCTCTATCTCTCTCTATCTATCTCTCTCATATAGGCACTAAGAACAATTTCCTATATACAAAATACACGGAGAATATTGTCAAAATTATCAACACTATCTCTTTTTCCCCACCCCCATCAAATCAAACGCTATATATGCATGCATGTGAACCCTGCCCATGTTATAACCGGAGAGTACAGATTCATATCCATACCAAATTTCGTCGCAATCGGTGCATAAATGAGAATGTTCAGCCTTCATCGTTCAACATTCGACTGCTCATATTTTCACAAGTTCCTATATACAATATACACGGAGATTATTCTCCAAATTGCCAACAGTATATATATATATATATATCTCCCCCCCAATCTCTCTATCTTTCTCTCTCCATATGGGTCCATTTCTCTCTCTCTTTCTCTCTCTCTCTCTCTCTCTCTCTCTCTCTCTCTCTCTCTCTCTCTCTCTCTCTCTCTCTCTCTCTCTCTCTCTCCGGACCCCTCTCGCCCCTATATATACTAGCAGGTTAGCCCGCCACTGGCGGCAATCGTCAGAAAGATGACAATTTTTAATTTTTGTTATTAATTTTTTTGTTTTTCAATGAGTTAATTGTGCCTTTTTAATTTTTTTATTTAATTTTTTGTTTTTAAATTTTACCCGATTTCACCTTGAATTGATCATTTTAAAGGTCAAGGTCAGATCGGGGTCACAATTTAACCCGTCCATGACACTTCCCGTAGGTAGAAAGTTTGAGCTCAATCGGTTCGAGTCTATAAAGGACACACATATATATATATCATATACAGTCACGCTCACGCCCGAACCCAGACGTAAGAATCACATACACACGCATACGCTCTTTATCAAAGACACTGCGTATACGAACGCTCTTTAACTATCACCGCGATTAACACCACAGTGCCGTTTTTGTGACTGGGTGTGATGAACGGGTGCTCGGAGCTTCTCCAAAACGCCGCGACGACCATTCCCGTGGGGATTTTTACCCTTAGACGGGAAGTTTGGTGCAGCCGTTTTCGATTCTATAAAGTACAAATATATATATACACATATATATACACATATATACGTAGTTCTCAAAATATATAGTAGATATATTGGTTGAACGATGACCTATAACTTCACTTTCAAATTTTGACACACAACTGAAATAAACGCTCTTTATTTTGACCATATCAGGAATAGACTAACACGAAACGCTCTGCTCTGTTCCTTGCCTTGAATATGGCTGTGTTTGTTTGTGATGTTGCATTCTGATGATTTATTCGGATTAAAAGTGGATTATAATGGAAATAGCATTCATTTACAGGTATGATTTATATTCTAACCATTAATTAGTATATAGTCTGCTGCATTGTAAACGCGCTGAGTTCATATATCCGATATTTATCCGTAATTTGAGAGAATATTCGTCGACGAAAAATCCCTATGGGAAATTTTGGAATTGTGTGTGTTCTCTGTACACTGACCTAGTTTTGCAAATATATCAGCAATTATAAAATAATATTTCCAATTTGACGCCTGGTGAATATCATTATCTATGTTTGTATTTTCAAAATAGGTCATAACTATAGTTGAATTGAAGCTTAACGACTAATATGTCATGGATTTGTCTACAAAATGTCAACAATGACTCCAAAGTCAAGATTGAGTTCACTGTCCTGAGATGTTCAGCTTTAAATGTATTACAGCAAATTAGCCAAAACACTTGTTCCGTTCATGTACTAATAGCTTGCAGAGAAAAATAGCATCTAACTGTATATGCAGTGGATTAGAATTTCCATTTAGCAGAATGGAATTTGATCAACAATGTCATAAAACATGTTTTGTATATCTACAACTGAAGTTGTTTAAATCCAACAAGCGCCTCCAATCAATTCATACACAGTGTATTAAATCAGATGACTGGTGCCATTCTATGAGCATGTAACTGGTTGGAAAATATATGTTGATGACTGAAATAACACTATAGTATTCAACATGACCAGGGCATCACCCACTTCAGCAATACAAATAGCCCAAACAGGCCACAAGGACATTTAGTGCAGACAGATTCGAGCCGTCCAAAAACACTCAGTGGACAAAAGTAACCCCACGTATAAAAATTCGTCGAAATCCCATAAAAATTCGCGATTTGACATTGAATTGACCCGATTTCATGGTCAAGGTCACGTCGTACGGGCAAACGAATAGACTTTCGACACTCCCCACACGGAAGTATCCCCATACACAAATTTTCATCGAAATCCCGCGTTCGACCTTGAAATGATCCGATTTCAAGGTCAAAGTCACGTCGCACGGGCAAATTTATAGGCCCATGCCACTCCCCGGTCTAAAGTACACCACATACAAAGTTTCATCGAAATCGGCTCGGCCGTTTTCGATTCCATCGCGAACAGACACACACACACTGACAGACAGACAGACAGACATATCTCCCAAAATATATAATATACTAGCAGGTTAGCCCGCCACTGGCGGCATTCGTCCCATGGCTTTGTTCGAAAAAGCAATTGCAACAGGTTCCGAGACACTTGTGCTGCATTTGCAGCAAATTTCGGCAATAGTCAGAAACATGACAATTTTAATTTAATTTTTTGTTTTTCAATGAGTTAATTATTTTGTTTTTCAAGGAGTTAATTGTGCCTTTTTAATTTTGTTTTTCAATTTTACCCGATTTTTTTTTTCAATGAACCCGTCCATGACACTTCCCGTATTTAGCAAGTTTGAGCTCAATCGGTTCGAGTCTATAAAGGACACACACATATATATGACACTTCCCGTGGGTAGCAAGTTTGAGCTTAATCGGCATTCCCTGGAATTTCCCAGTCACCAACGCGGCGTAATTTTGGTACATATATATAGAGACCAATTGTCCATCGGCTGTCATGTGTAGTAAAGATGTCTTATAAGCCGACATTGCCGTGGGGATGCCCGTTCCTACACGCGTTTTCGATTCTATGAAGTACCCACATATATACACACATACACATATATATATATATATATATATATATATATATATATATATATATATAGCTATATATATATATATATATATATATATATATATATATATATACGGAAGTCTCAAATTATATAGTAGATTGGCAGATTCCAGTAGCTTTATAACGGTATATCTGGGGAGAAATCTGATGCTATATTCGTGATTATCTGGGATGATTTCGGTATATACCGAATGTATATACTGTAAAAACAAAGCGCGCCATACGTGCTCGCAGGGAATAAATTTCGAGCGTAAATACGAAATTGTGAGTGTTGGTTTGTAACCGGGATTTCTGAGAAGCATTATGCCTATAACTACCCCCCCCCCTAAGCCCTGACCTAAGTGTCATACATACTAACAATGATGTTGTAAGAGCTCAAATAAATCTCCCCGCATAGGCAAGCACTCAATGTTCCCGTATAACTCTGCAGACGCCAATAACGTTGAATGGGAAACAGACGCTCTTTATAGAGATGCGTCAAAAACAAACGCTCATTAAATAATCACTTGATTAACCCACGCCGTGCCTTTGCGGTGATTTGAGATTGGAGAACGGGTGCTCTGAGCTTCTCTAAACCGCGACCACGGTCGTGTCGGTGGGATTTTACACTTACATAGGAAGTTTGAGCTCAATCTGTACACGCGTTTTGGATTCTATGAAGTACCCACACACATATATACATATATATATACGAAGTCTCAAAATATATAGTACTAGCAGGTTAGCCCGCCACCGGCGGCTTGTCCGAAACATGACATTTGTTTAATATTTTTTTTCAATTTTTAGCTCCACGCGTTTCAATAAGAAAAATTTGTACCCGGTAGCTCCACCCGTTTCCGAGATCTGGTCTGCGCATGCGCGAAGCTGGCGTCGCACGGACTCGGCGACCCGATAAAATTTGTACCCGGCGCAAGATACATTCACATAGCAAATTTCAAGTCGATAGCTCCACCCGTTTCCGAGATCTCGTCTGCGCATGCGCTGCACGGGCGTCGCACGGGCTCGGCGACCCGATAAAATTTGTACCCGGCGCAAGATACATTCACATACCAAATTTCAAGTCGATAGCTCCACCCGTTTCCGATATTTCGTCTGCGCATGCGCTGCACGGGCGTCGCACGGGCTCGCCAATACGACAGCGACGACCACCTGGTCAAACTACACTCACGTACCAAGTTTCGTCCCGATCGGTCGAGGTGTTGGTATCTGATGCAAAAGACGAAATTGTGAGTGTTGGTCAATAGTCCCCGCCGTGAACCTCATCGTCGCAAAGAGCGGACAGTCAATTAACCCCGTTGTGAACCTCAATCACCAACGCGACGTAAACATGTGTTGCGTTCTAAAAATAGGAAAGCATTTTCTCTCTGCATAATTCTGCAGATGCTAATAACGTTGCTCCCCGTAGGTAGCAATATCGTTGTTGTTGATATTTACGGCTTGGGGTGATATTTTCTTATTTAGCAAGTTTGAGCTCAATCGGTTCGAGTCTATAAAGGACACACTCATATATATGACACTTCCCGTGGGTAGCAAGTTTGAGCTCAATCGGCATTCCCTGGAATTTCCCGTAGATTGGCAGATTCCAGTAGCCTTTTATAACGGTATATCTGGGGAGAAATCTGATGCTATATTCGTGATTATCTGGGATGATTTCGGTATATAACTATATACTGTAAAAACAACGCGCGCCATCCGTGCTCGCATGGTTGGTCAGAAACAAATGTTTTTTAAATTTAATGTATGTTCCGTATATCTCTCTGCAGATGCAAATAGCGTTGAATGGCAAACAGACGCTCTTTATAGAGATGCGTCAAAAACAAACGCTCATTAAATAATCACTTGATTAACCCACGCCGTGCCTTTGCGGTGATTTGAGATTGGAGAACGGGTGCTCTGAGCTTTTCTAAACTGCGACCACGGTCGTGTCGGTGAGATTTGACACTTACATAGGAAGTTTGAGCTCAATCTGTACACGCGTTTTGGATTCTATGAAGTACACACATACACACATATATACGAAGTCTCAAAATATATAGTATAGATAGACTAGCTGGTGGACCCGACTTCGTCCGGGCTGTTTCCCCTCTGCTTTTCGGCGAATTGCGCGATTTGACCTTGAATTGTCCATTTTGAAGATCAAGGTCAGGTGTGGTCACGATTTGACCCGTCCAAACCACTGCCCGGACAAAAGTACCCGACAAAAGTACCCGTCGAAATCCATCCGGTTTTACCCGATTTCACCTTGAATTGATCATTTTGAAGGTCAGGGTCAGGTCGGGGTCACGATTTGACCCGTCCAAAACACCCAGTGGAGAAAAGTAACCCTATGTATAAAATTTCGTCGAAATCCCATAAAAATTCGCGATTTGACCTTGAATTGACCAGATTTCAAGGTCAAGGTCACGTCGCACGGGCAAATGAATAGGCATATGAAACTCGCCATACGAAAGTATCCATAGACACCAATGTTCATCGAAATCCCGTGATACTCGGGCGTTTGACCTTGAAATGACCCGATTTCAAGGTCAAGGTCACGTCGCACGGGCAAATTAATAGGCCCATGCCACTCCCCGGCCGAAAGTACCCACACATACCAATTTTCATCGAAATCCCGTGATTTCCGGGCGTTTGACCTTGAAATGACCCGATTTCAAGGTCACGTCGCACGTGCACGTGCGAACACACACACAGACAGACAAATTTCCCAAAATATATAATAGATATTCTCTATGGAGGTCAAGTTCATATTGATATCGTAGTCCCATGTTTCTGTTCGTCAGATACAGACTCAAGTATGTAGGAGCCTCCTTGATACCGGAATATTTATCAAGGATAGTTATACGAGGCCTCTGAATATTGACATAAGCGTGTACATCGCAACACATATCTAGCAAAATGGCCCTTTAAGTGAGATGTCTTTCAACAGGGGTCAATGTCGTTTTAGGGTCAAGGTCAAGGTCACATAAGCCCCCCACATCAACTTGACAACAAATTTGGTTGAGGTCCCATCTCAACTTCTGCCACCACGTCGACCCATGTTAAGATGGACACGGAATCGTTCTTCGTGGCTGACGCCAACGCTGACAAAACATTTAAAAAAAAACCCTGCCAGCCGATGTTGAATTAGAATAGCGGCAGATGGCCAATTGCTTTCGCGTGACTCAAACCGTGAAGCTTGTCCCCTTGTTAGGGTAGATTGGTTCAATTATATATCTCGAGCGAAATGATATGCCGCTGAAATGTATGTGCGGCCAATTCTTTGCGAGACGGGAATTTATTGAATCTGTTGTCCGCCTGTTAGGGGGAATATTCGTTAATCAATTTGTCTGGAGGGAAATTCAACGCAGCTGAGGCGAGCGCATTATTATAAAACGCCACAACTAAACATCCGGCACAACGCACGAAAGGGCACATTCTTGGCTATTTAACGGGAGTAATTTGATTCTGATGTAGGCACGTTTGCATTGTGTTAATTTCGCATATGCGAAAACGGTTATCATTATATTTATATGTATGATAATTCATAATGCCTACAGACCATGCACGCACACGCATTGGACTACTAAACTAATTACAAAAAAATTCACTTAAGTGAAATTGCGCTGTGCTCAACCAAAATTGCGATGCAATTAAGCGAAATTGCGCTGTGAATAAGCGATCCAGCGAGCACACTGTACTAGTAACCAACGAGCGAGTACCAGCGTGGTTTCGGCGGCCAAATGCACACGCTCTGACTATTGCGCTAAGGGACACAATTGCACAGTGCGTTGCAACGAAATTTGCGCTACAATGACGCGCAATTACATAAAACTGCAGCGACAGTACAATGTACTGAAGCACATTAGCATTGTGTTGCAACGACATTGTGCTGCACTCAAGCGCAATTACACTGTGGTGCGGCGAAATTGTGCTGCACTCAAGCGCAATTGCACTGCGATGTCGCGACATTGCTATGCAATCAAGCGCAATTGCACTATGATGTCGCGCTGCTGCGATGTGCACTGCGGTACGGCGACATTGCGCTCCACCAAGCGCAATTGCACTGTGGTACGGCGACATTGCTCTGCATTGATGCGCAATTGCACTGGTGCAGCGACATTGCGTTACACTGACGCTCAATTGCACAGCGATGCCGCGAAATTGCGCTGCATTTTAAGCGCAATTGCACTGCGGTGACTTTGCGTTGCACTCAAGCGCAATTGCACTCTGGTACGGCGACATTGCTCTGCACAGGAGCGATATTGTAGTGTGGTGGGACGACATTGCGCCGACCTGAAGGCGCCAATTTCATAGCCGAGTACGCGCATTGGCAGTATCCAGTAATCCATAATGTGATCCCTGTCAGTATGTGGTTGCTGGGTCAATTCAACGGAACTATCCCATTTGTTCGCAGAAACACAACAATATCTGAAACTCACATACGACCTTGTTCTGGTTGTTGAGACTTTTTTAAATTCCCACAAATTTAATGTATATTGTCTCATTATTAAGTCTCAAAAACATGTTAAAAATTAGATTCAGACAAAAGTTCTAATATCCCATAGACATCTGTTGACATGCATGGATATTTTGTGACCCTCCTGGACAGGTACCTTATTATTTTGAGACTTTCAAAAAGTCCGATAAACCGGAAATATCCCAGAACATGCTTGATAAATTTCGAATTTTTCCCCAAGTTGCCAGGAGTTATGGCCCTTTTTGGACTTAGAATGCATTTTTGGTTTTTGGTTTCTGGGTGATAAAATTGAATAGTTTGTGGACTTCGGTCGCCTAGAAACTTGGTATTTTGAGGTTTAGTCCCAGAGGAGGCAGTTCGTACAAAGACAGTCCAATAACTCTAGTCGAAGGTCCCACAAACAGGAAGCCCCAAAACTGCACGGATTATCGCCCGTAAAGTTGGATTCTCGCTGGGGTTTATTAATTTTCTGAGGTGGCTAAATTCGAATGAAGTAATGACTGGACAAAAGCTATTGTTTCCACATCATTATACCATTGTGGTTCATGAATATACCAAAGATCATTCCAACCCATTCTAAGATGACGGAGATACAGACAGAAACGTATTTTACACTCGATGGATCATAGCTGATGACGAAATGAATGGACAAAACATGTCCCATGAGAATATTTCCCCCTTAATTGCTATCTCGTAAGCACACTAACATGACAAATAAGTTGAGGATCCAAAGTTGACAAAAACATTTTACTCTAAGGGTCATAACTCTGCAAAAATTGAATGGACGAAACAGAATGTCACTTCGCCCACAACGGTGGTTCGTGCGCATAACGCAGATCATTCAAATCTGACCTAAAATGATTGAGATACAAATCTTCAAAATTGTTACAGACGGAGGGCTAGACGGGCGGACGGTAGTCGGCCGCACGGATGGTTTTTACGATGACTACAAGTCTAATGATCCACAATGACAACATGGCTTTAGGTGGGGTTTTTATTCCAGTCGTTTTATTGTTTATCATGGAGGCATTGTGTGTCTCACACCGATACCACACAACGTTAGTTGGAAAATTCAGACCAAACGCAGGTTGACTTTAATGTTCTAACTACACCAATATATATAGTAGTCTTTATTATGAAATTTATTCTTTCTGTCATTTTTTTTACTGAAGACAATTGGCAACCTATTAATAGATAGAACTACACAAGTGTGTGAACTGGTGAACGTTATTGCACGAGTTTCTTGTGACGCGATTGTAAACGAGAACCGGAGGTTCGAGTTTTACCTCGCGGCACGACAAACGAGTGCAATAACGTGTACATGTTCACACAACTGTGTTGTTCTATGTCTATTGCACACTCCGAAAGTTGCAGCTTGTAACATATACTAACATTTAGGCCGATATTGTTGTATTTAATTGAACAAACGTGTGCTTAATGTAGACTATACCCCATCATTTAGCGAAGACATTTTCTGTTAAAGTTGACGTCGACAGTGACGTTGTTGGCGTAATAGGTTTGTATTGTTCAAGAACAATACACACTATTTTTATTGAACGTTTCAATTCTTCTGTATTTTGCTGCATTTCGCACAAATACGCCATTGGGTGTGTAATAAAACCTTTTTTTCTGAAAATGTGGACAGTTAGAATTACCAGCAATTTTTACAATTCCGCGGTGGCGACCTCCACCCCAACACCATCCTCTGAAGAAATTTACATGTCACTATATACATGTAATCCTTAATACTGCATAATATTCATAATAATTTACAGCAAGTCGTACGATCGAAGAAGGTATTTATTTAGTTATATTATAATGATGGTAACATTGGGTCGCTGATAATTGTCACATCATGCTGTTCGTTGTAGCAACCGGTCCTATATTGCATGTAGCACAACCGCACCTTCTTCTTGACAAGTTTCCCCTGAAAAAGATGACAGGTTGAATGTGTTATTAACAATTAGTGTGTAACCAGCTCGTGTGGATTGAGCGTGGGAGATTGAGCCACCCAGGTTTGATTGTCGTCATAGCTACCAAAAATAAACAACCAACCGCATCTTTATGCCACAATATGGATTGGCTGTTGCTTTGGCATAAGACAATGGTTAAACTATTTACACGATTATTTTAATGAAGCTTAAATTAGCACATCTCACGCGGTGTGTTTTATATATATGCCAACAACATGGTATACAAGTCCAGAACATGTGCACGTGTATTAACGATAAGCACAGTAATGTTGATATACCACTCCCACAGACCTACATAATGTGGCCATACGTTAACGTGATTAACTAACCAAAGCTAAACCACTGATCTGATTTCTGTTGGCCTCTTGATTTCTGATTACGACAACAGTAACATTCTGCTGTGCGACATTTCTTCTCCCCAACGAGTTTTCACTTGGTCGGTAAATATTTTTTAAAATTGGTGCGTCACGAAATCAGATATAGCCTATCTACGAAACAAAGCTTTGATTCGTTATTAAGATATAACCACGCATATTTTTACCTCCGATATCTGGGAGCGGTCGCAGAAGTTTTAATTATCTTCAGGTCGTTGGACACCCAGACTCAGATTCTACTGAGCTTGTTGAAGAGGAGTCGTCGCAACTGCGTTTTTCTCTGTTCTACAATAAAAGGAATACATCACAAATTAATAAAAAGAAGGTTTAGATTTAAAAAAAATATATAACTGCGCTCATCAGATATAGCCGATCTCGTTTGTTGTCAATGAGACACGAAACGTGCAATACTATATAACTATAGTCAGCATTAAATACGGTCGCCATTCGTGCGTAACGATTCACACTCGGTGTTTGGTCCAGTTTAACAACATACTGTATTCGTTTTGCTATTGGCCACGATATCCCACCACACTGTGTTAAATAGTATGGTTTGATATTTATTGATGAGTGAAGTTAGCGATACACATCGTTCGTATGAACACTCCTTGACGACTTTAAATTTTCCTATTGATAATTCCAATTCAGGTTCTGGAACCTACGCCATAGTTTTCTCAAATAATGGTGGCAAGATATCTCACATAGAAGTGAGCAACCATCGTTTTCTTCGCCTAAATAAATAACTTAACAAAAAAAGATAGTAAGTGAGCCAGGTGACGATTTTGCTAGCTCAGTGTGAATCCCGTCCAACCATATACCTATATTTACATACACCTGATATCTCTTCCGATTTCCCCATAGCGTTACGGTAGACACGCCCCCTTATTCAATGCGTTCATAAACCTATGAACGGAACGTGACGTCACTTTCAATGTCGTTCATAGGTTTATGAACACATTGGTCCCGGAAATCACCGGGGATTGTCGGACATTACCGACTGCTTGAGTATATAGTCAGCCAATACGCCAAGGATTTGATAGCAAACAATATGTAATCGAGGTTCACGATTGGATGGCTAGTGGCATCTAATCGCGAGCACGGGTGGCACGAGATGTTCGATTGACTATCAGAATGTTGGTTATCATATAATCCCATATCCCATAATAATTATGTCAAATATAGCGAATTGTCGAAATATGAAATACAACGAAAAAGCTAATTATGAAAATACAGCGAAATAGCACGAAACATCGAAATAGGAAAATACAGCGAAATAGGGCGAAATATAGAGCGAAATATAGAAATAGGAAATTATTTTTATAAACGAAATAACGGAGATATTTGGAGAAGTGTTTTAAAGAGTGTAAGTATATAAATATAAATAATAAACGGCGGATTCAAAGTGGTCATTGGGTTTGACCGCGATAAAAAATCAGCAAACTCCGCATGAACCCATTCGGGGTTCATGCAATTTGCTGAATTTTTCTCGCGGTCAAAATCCCATGACCACATTGAAACCGCCGTTCATTTCTTATATAACTGTTGGGAAGAGATATGAGTGTTCAAGTGACTTCGGTCATCATTTTTCGTGGTGATGAAATTTATGGCAACGGTACATATCATTAAAACATATATGTTCGATATCCGGTTTTTGTAGTATCCGAGAAGATTGTTGTGTTATAGCTCATTAGATAGCTCATTTGCATAATAGCTTCCTGATATCTTTGGATAAATGTAGGGAAAAAAGCGAATGTGAAAATTGTCCGGCGTGATATATGTATCAAGCAAATTATGACGCAGGTTCTGACCATGAAATTGTATTCGTTACACGAAGACCTGTTCCGTGTAAGTACGTGAGCGAATGACTGAATGATCGGTTGCATTCAGTGTAGATGACATTTTATTCTCAATTAAGTACATGTCAGTCTTTATGCAAATACTGTACATTTAAAGCGATATTATGTACTTATCGACATTTATATCGGATAAAACAAATATTATATGCCAAATATTACCCGCAAAGAACAACCCGATTTAGAATAAAACATAAACAAAATATTCTGTAACATTTCAGCCATTCGTCTCGCTGGAAGGACTATCAAATATCGTCAAAGTGATAACATCAGCAAGCACTAATCGAATACTTGATTGGCTTCGCTCAATCTTGTACATGCAACTGGGTCAGTTATGCACTTCTGTTTGGCCGCTGATCCAGGCGATTGACACCGATGCCACTCTATTTCTGTCCACGTTAGGATATTTGAATGTTGTACATAGTGAGATACAGTCGTAGATATCGAGTGTACGTCTTATACATATATTTATCATATGACTCAATCATTATTTAAGTTGGAAAGTATGTCATAAATCAATTTCATATGAACTACTAGTTCATATCACCTTCCGATAATTTGATTGGTTTGTTGACAAAAAGTGTGTTTTGATTGGCTGAATGGCAGCCGGTGCCGAGCCGTATCTCTAACTAAATGCAGGTCAAATTCGTGCGCGTCAATCAACGCGATGCCGAAATTCTCGCAATTATAATCTTGAAATATATAGTTTTGGACATTGTTATACGATAAATAGAATATGTAATTCGTATTTATCTAATAAACATACAATATAATGTCACAAACTGAGAACAGAATAGCGCACTATATCTTCGCGTGCATATTATTTCTGCTAGTTCACCAGGTGTAATTGGGCTTCCAGTGCAATGAAGTGACGTCACATTAACCTTTTGCTGCCGATGTCATATAGCTATTTAGTGATTTGTGTGCGTTTTGGACATCATAATCAATTTATAGGTGTCATATGATAAATAGAATATGTAATTCGTGTTTCTCTCATATGATATTTATAAAACTCGTCACGAATTTTCAGTTTTCTCTCGCCGGAGGCTCGAGAAAACTGAAAATTCTTAAGACTCGTTTCATAAATATCATATGAGAGAAACACTCATTTCATATCCTCTATATCCCTAATCGGTAATGTCAATATGGTAGATCAATATAGAACCATGTTGAGCAATATTGGTCTAGGAAGTCTATCGTATATGTGGCGTCATGTCACGTGACATAGAAGTAGAAGGTAAAATAAAACCGATAAGTCGGGATAGACCGGGGCTTGTTTGTCAGGGATGGGGCATTCAATCAACACATCTGTGTTGTTTGGTAGGATATACGTGAATGGACCAAATAGCGAAACAATAATCCAACTAAATCATATCTAAGAATATTAATTTTGATATATACTTCGAGTCAGCCAAATAAAATGTGTCTGAATCTAGCATCACACAACGTGGAATTGACTAGTTACAGCCTACTATGGTACAATGGTGGCTCGACTTTAGGCGAATACGTTGTTTGTGCGAATCTTATTTTAAATTACGTTTTAGATACACCTGATAGGTAATGGATGCATTCAACCTTTCTTTACTAAATAGATTATCCCATCCAGTTATCAAATTATATTGGAATGGTCTATTATTCATTTGGAGGGATGTTCGGGAAATTTAACAGACGAAAGGGGAAAACAAGTGCAGAATTATACCTATATCTTCGTTGGTGAGAATTGTTGCATGGGATAATCAGTTTTTACAAATGGTCTGATTGTTTGTTGAACTATACTAGCTGAGAATTTCCTTAGGGATCTACAGTACAGTGTAAATCCATGCACTGTGTAACATGTTCCTAACTGTCAAATGTAGTTGTGACTATGCGATACCTCTCTATGCAAATTAATGTTGGCAATAAGTTTACATATTACTTACCAATAATGGAGCTTCCACATCCGATAGTTTCTGCAATGAGAATGTGAGACATTGTACGAACATCTGAACACCTTTCTAAGGCCGCGTCCAGCCGTTCACATGCACACTCGAAAATTTGACTGACGTAATAAATAGAGCTAGGATCTACAAAGAGACCCCAGTTTATAGCGGAATGTACAAAACGAGTCCAGTAAATTAAGTCTGGACGAGCCACCAGACCTAATTTACTGGATTAGTTTTGTAAATTCCGCTATAAACTGGGGACGAGTTGTACATTATATTTATTACATGATCCAAAACCTCGACAAAACATACTTAAATCAGCAAATGGGACGCGAAACTAATAGCGGCTAATATAAGGTATGCGATGAAGTTTCACGTACATGTATAACTATGCGTTGTTTGCCCGCGTAAATAAATGGTCCTGATAAACAAAGACTCTTTAGCGTATTTAAAGGCGTATATTTAATGACAGAACTTTTCAAATTTTTCATTCATTGTAGTCTGTTGGGAAAACAATTGGAAGCCATAGTATTTTAAGACGTAGCGTACGGAATGTAAGTAAAACAGACGACAAACCGGAAATCAAAGGTCACATGAAACTATTTACTGTTATTAAACGAACGTTTAATATCACAATTTGTAGGATTGGTTTATTGAATGGAATAAGGGTAGGATCAAGTAATAAACTTGTTTATTTTGTTGATATAAATTTCGATACAGTAAGCTATACTGTCTAGAAAACACACGCAGAAATGCTTATAAAATGTATCTCGACACGGCATGCAGCGAACCAATTGCTAGTGAGATGTAAATAATCTGACCTGTAACAATGCTACCGACATTATCTCGTAAGAATCATTATGTCGTCACCTTTGGAAAAGATGCATTTTATATGCATGTTTTCGTTCATATTCAGGCACCATATTATTATAGCCTTATGTGACGAAACGCATGCACAAAATACCAGACCTATTTACCAGTGGGCATGTGTCTGTGTGCAGGCGTACTATATTAGGCACGAGATCTCTCACGGAGCTGGCAAATTTGCATGATAAATGTTCATACAATTCGTCACAGATGACTCTACTGTGCGTGCACTTTTGACCTAAAAACTTAGGTATTACGCAATATGTGTATTCGTTTGTTGTATGCATGTTCATATCACTTAGAAAAGTTACGAAATATTGCGCATTTGGTTCTCGTCTTTAATTTCTAGTTTCTGGTAAATAGCAGGTGGCTTTGTTAACCAACAAAAAGTCAACTTCTGGCAAAATATCTTCTAACAAACTTTGATTTCAACTTGATCTTAATTGACTGTTAAAGATTACCCGACTGTTGCCAATTTAGACTTACACGGCGACTTATCAAATGTGAACCATAACCAAATATCAAGAATTATGTTGAATAATGCTTAGGTTATCAACCGGACAACACCACAATTGTGAGTTCTAAGTAAAAAGAAGCATAATTCTGTCAAAACATTGGAACTGTGACAAAATTTTAACTCGACATATGCTTTCTGAAAATACGAACCATATGTAGAAACAGTTCGATAGATTATTGCTCTAGTTGCCATATGGCCGCAAATATTATAAGAAAATATTGACACTAAATTTGATTTTAAAATCAAACCATGAGAACAAATCCAACTTATTATTTAGTATGATATTTCCAACTCATGTGTTAGCCATAAAATATTGAAGAGGTTGACCCAAAGTTGAAAACACCACCCTCCCGCCGCCTATATTATAGACAAGTGAGTATGTTATCAGTCATTATTAAACATGCAGTCCAATATATGAGGACCGGACCCGTGCCCTATCCGGATTCCCACGACAGGGACGGTGCGACAACTGTAATAAATTATTTCAACATTTGGAAAGTTCATACTTGACATAACATCAGCACTTGGAAATTTCACATCAAAAATAGGTTGAAATTGTTTTCACAGTTTAATTTTACTGCAGTGCTTAGAGGGAAAATTGTTGTTATTGACAGTCCCATATTTTCCAACATTCTATCAATATGTTGGACTAATATGACCATTCTGTTGGAAAATTGCAAGCCTGAGGGAGGTGCCAGGTTGAAAATTTCCAACAGTTCGAAAGCTTGAGATACACACGATGGAAATTCCAACCCAAGTAATGCATATATAATTTCGCGAACATGTAATGTTTGTCTGGTTCAATGGGGTGCAGATGAACGTTTCATGGTAGGCACCCCCAACGGAGACCCTCTAGCCCCGCGCCCCCGATGCTGTTAACAAATATATATATTTTTAATTTGTCTTTTTCGCGGTGTTCATAATCTGAACATATCCAGGAAAAGTCATTATGCGTATAATAACAAACATTCAAAAACATATTTATTACGAAACTTTTTTAATGTACTGTTTGTATTAGTTGTTGAAAATCGACTATAATCAAAATAGTTGTTTTAGAAACACCAGCGCAAGCATTATTGTATTTTCAAAAATAGATATATTCTTGAATATTTTATACACACACCGTGTTCTTTTTTTGTTTCTGAAATCGCTCCGATTAGCCAAGCACAGCAAAAATTGCAATCATCAGAAAACATAACGGTACTTTATCGTAATGGCATCAGTTTTTCATAGCATTTCAACAGGAGCAACAGCATCATATCATATATATTAGCAGGAGTACTTGAACAGGTGTGATACGCCAACATTCGATCTCATTCATATTCAGTCTATGTACGTACATGTAATTTAGTTCATGTCATACTGTAAACAACTGGTTATCGCTCAACAAGCCACTATCGCATGTAGGAGCTTTTGGTGGCCTGACATCGACTTTAAAATAGAAACGTTTGGAATTTCTGTCAGGCTAACAATAATGCAAATTGTCGTCTGGTATAAAGAGCGTTTACGCGTCCGTTCGCAATTATGAGCTTTTGATATAGTTTTATGCGTATTGATTTAATGATTTTCGCGATGGCTGTGTGATACAAATGATGGTGACGCCTTCGCACTAGAGCGTTACATTACTACTAATTTTTCAATTCAATTTATTGGTATATACTCGTCGCGTCGTTTTGACATATATAGTGGAACATATACAGTGTTAAATTTCAAAATATTTATGAATTGTGCATGCGTGCAATGAATAAATATACGACAATATCATATGGGATATGTGGTCAGTAATCAGTGGGTCAGTAATCAGTGGGTTTGGGTCGGTTTTTGTAGTTGTTTTGGTGTGCCTCAGGAGATCCTCGTTATTGATTGGGCTTTCTTAATAAATAGAGCAAGATTAGTAAGAGTTCGTTTGTTAGCGGTATATATAGCTTCAATGTATTGGGTCTTTTATAGTAATATTTCTTTATATATCTTGATCTCAGCTCTTTCAAGTTTGGGCATACTAATATGAAATGGAATTCATCTCCGATTCCCTCTCCACATAACGAGCATAATCTCTCGTTATATGGTGTGTTTGTCCAGGAACCAGTCTCCACCGGCAGGCGGTGGTTTCTGGACCTGAACCTCACTAATGGCATAACAATATTGTTGTTGTCAATACAGAGGAATTTAGGTCGTGTAAACTCTTCTCTAATACACCTATAAAAAGAAAATTTATTTGAACTAGTCATAGATCCATGCCATTGTTGTGCATGTAAGTCCGTCAGCTTTTGTTTCACAGCCGCTGAGAAAATCTTCACACTGTGGACCGACTGAGTCGTCCAGATATATGACATGCCCATAGAATTCAGGTTATTTCTGATGAAACGGAGCCAGGGGTTTCTGATCGATTCGGTCGTTGAAGTACTAAACAACAAGTAATAGAGTAATATGGGTATTCTCGTGCATTCCATGGAAATGATTCTGCCCCAGTTACACAACAGCTTCTGCTTAATTTTTAAGTCTATTGGGTATAGTCCTGTTTCCCCATAAACAAATGTGGTGGGCGTTGTTTTGTTCATATTTAATATAAATCGTAGGAACCATAACTCTAGTTTTCTAAAGCATTGTAAGTTTTCATAGCCCCAGATTTCGGCTCCGTATGTCATTATTGGAACAATAGATTTTTCATATATTTCTAACGTAGTTTCAATAGAAAGTTTATTATTGCGAGATGTATTCACAAGGGCGTACATGGCTTTTTTTGCACTTAGACATCTAGAATTTCTATCTGATGTGAATCTTCCTGATTTATCAAATATCGTGCCGAGATATTTATAATTATCTACAGTTTCAATGTAGTCTTCGTTTATGCAATATCTCGTATTTTTGTTTTTCTTGTTGGCTCTCCCGAAAATAACAATTTTAGTTTTAGAGGTGTTGATTTTTAATTTCCATAAATCGCAGTATCGTGCAAATGCGTCTAAAGAATGCTGTAGACCCGATATAGTATTAGAAATTAATACCGTATCATCTGCGTATATTAACATTAACAGCTTCATGTAACTATCAGTATCAATATTGCTCGGTGTACATTTAGATATATCGAATCCTATGCATCCATTATTAGTCATGTGGTCGTGTAGATCATTGAGGTATAGGGAAAATAATATCGGCGAAAGGCTGTCCCCTTGTTTTACCCCAATTATGTTCTGAAAGAAACTAGAATAGCTGTCATTTGATTTTACACACATTTTCAGGTTCTCATACATATTTTGTATTATTTTGAGGACTTTTCCAGTTATACCGTAGTGTTGTAATTTGGTCCATAGCCCTTGTCTCCATACAGTGTCGAAGGCCTTAGTAAAGTCTATGAACGCACAATACAAATTGTCCCCAGTTTGTTTGGCTAGCCCCATGAGTGCATAAAGGCTAAATATATGGTCGGTTGTGCAGTAACCCTTACGGAAACCCGCTTGGTATTCGGTTTGCAAGTTATTAATATCCAAGAAGTTTGAAATTCGCTTGCATAAAATACTGGTAAAAACCTTAGGTAGGCAATTCAAAAGGGTTAGCTTTCGGTAATTATTTGCATCTAATGGGTCATTTCTATTTTTAGCAATCGGGCGAATTACTCCTGTGTTCCAGTCGTTTGGAATTACTCCAGATTTCAGAATCAAATTGAAGTAATCCGTGTAAAAATCTCCCATTCGGGACCAACTGTATTTTATGTGGGCATTACTAATTTCGTCGTAACCGCATGCTTTATTTAACTTTAATGACTGAATCACATTCCCTATCTCTTGGTGGGTAAACGGGGAATTCAGAGAGGTGTCATCAATATTATCTGGATTTTGATTGAGTGCGAGTACACGCGGGGAATTTTGTATTCCATTTGCTAAGTCTGATAAAGAGCGTTCCTCTGCCTCATAATGCGACTTAAAGTCTTCCGATGATGGTCCCTGTTTACACTCTGACTTTTTTTGTCCAATTTTTCTAATTAAATCCCAAAAGTGTTTACTTGATTTGCCCCGCAGGGCATGTGCCTTTGTTCTTATATTCTCGTTATAAGTTGTCCTGCTTCTGAGTAAGGCTAGTTTATACAACCGGCTACTATTTATCATCGCAATTTTATTGGAAGCGGAGGGGTTAATTTTGTATCGTTTTCTGTCTTTCCTGTATATAGTTCGCGAGCGCGCGCAATCACGTGTGAACCAAGGTAGACTTGCGCGTTTTTTCTGCGTATGATGTCGCCCGTGTATTGTCTTAGCCGACGCTGCTGAAAGAAGAATATCCGTCAATTCGGTAGTTATCGCATTCATATTCGTCTTTATGTTTTCTCTATTGTTTGTTGCTATTTCGGATAGGTGTTTGGTCAAGCGTAAAATCTGAGCTGATTTCGACTCGAGACTGCTCGTGAACCGTTGCGCAACAACGCGGGGTCGTCTCAGTGTGGTATGAGTTGTATTTGTCTTAGTCTGTTTAGTCTGGGGTGCACGGGGCGGAACGCGGTGACCGTGACCCCTTGACCTGCACTGGAATTTACAACTTACTACAACAGAGTGGTGCTTGTCCGAGCGGATACAATCAAAGTAATCAATATCTAGGTCAGTTATTGAATCTAACAGATTGGGCGTACACAATACGTAATCAATTGTGCTAATGTCGCTACAAGTGCTATGCCCTGAGTGTTCACCTTTGCGGCCATTCAGTATTATACAATCTGTCTGCTGACATAGATTCAGTAATTTACCTCCAAAATTATTTGACCTTGAATCTGTTATTACACGATCAATAATAAGTTGTTTGGGTTTGAATTTCTCAATAATGTTTTCAATGTGAGTTCTATCGTTTAAAGTTCCAGTTCTGGCATTGAAGTCGCCTGCTAATAGAACATGTTCATACTTTATGTATTTTTCGAGAACTGATATTGTCAGGTTATCAAACATGTTTTCTTTATAATAGTTAGAATTTTCAGGTGGCATGTAAACATTTCCTAAAGCGTATGTTTGGTTGTCCAAACCACGAAATAGGCACCAAAGAACTGTCTCGCAGTCGTCATCAACTACCGAAAAAAGGTCTTTGTATTTATCTTTAACGGCAATTAATAAACCACCGGATCTTATTCTGGAGACCTTTTTTCGATTTCTGATGCCCACTACGTGAAAATTCTCCAAATATATATGGTCAGTATCGTCTAATTTGGTTTCTTGAAGTAAAATAATGTCAAAATCATTCACGTACTCAATGAATTCTGGGTCCTGTAATTTTGACCTAAGCCCACATACATTTAACGATAATAGTTTTGCATGTAGGTCAGACTCGTTAACTCCCGGGCTGTCCTAGCCGTGTGCTGCCTGGGCTGAACTTGTGCTAGTATTGGGCTTATTTGTACTTTGATCTGCATTGGTGTTAGCTTTTGGGGGAGGGGGATTTGGTTTTGGTTTGGGGTGTTGGGGTTTTGTCACATTTTGGAACATATTTACAAATGAAAATTGTTCGGAAGGGTCCTTAGTTGGTCTTCCACCACCTCTCGTGCCTCCTCTACCCCTTCTTGGTGTGCCTCTGCTTCCTCGAATGAATATATTTCTAGGAATACCACGTCCACGTCCACTTGGTACATAATCCGGTGGAACGAATGAATATCCAGGCTCAACATTATTGTGTTTTTCAGAGCTGTTCTTTTGTTTGCCAACCTTTGGCTTTTTTGATGGCGGTTGTTGTTGTTGTTGTTTTTGTTGTTGTTGTTGTTTTTGTTGATTTTGTTGTTCTCTGTTAGGGCTCAGTGGAGGTTCATCTTGTGTGGGAACGGACCTGTATGATGGTGCTGTATCTGACTTGAACAGTTTATTGTCCACATATAACCTATCGGCCACTACTCTTGCTTCATAGCCTTGATCTCGGGCTTGTTTTGCTAATGGCAATAGTACTTCCTTCCTGTATGTATTAACCACCTTTGGATATTGTTCATTTACATAATAGTTAGTGTTTTTCAGCTGGCCACTGCTTTTCCTCACTTTCTCTCTGTCACTATAATTTGCGAATTTAACAACAATCGGCCTATTTTTACCATACACATACTTTCCTAGTCGGTATGCTTTATCCAGCGCTATGTCCTCCTCTAGATGTAGCATTTGAACGAAGAATTCGCTAACAACTCTTTTAGTTGGTACATTACTGTTTTTATGCTGTTCGATCTCTTCGATACCACTGAGAAGCATATCACTCGCGTACCAAAACTCGATGCTTGTTCTAAATGCCGAGCACTAGTATATCTTGATTATCATCATGGGCCTCAAACCCTCGCACCGACGCGCTTCCAAATGCCGATCATCTTGGAAATTCCACATGGGCCTCTAAAACGCACACAAAAGCGCCATTAAACATGCCAAACAAAATATTCGATGTTTAACATTTGGTTAAGCTATCATGCATGCTTACAAGTTAAGGGACGGACACGTCTTCACATACAGGTTAATTACATCCTACTGTGTCTGCGTTGGCGGTCAGGAAAAACCAACGAAAAACCTCTTGGGGAAAAACGATGGAAACCTGCTTTCCGAAACCAACATCACTAACGCAGCTCGAATGTTCGGAAATTCATTCTAATTGATCAATTGTGCAACCCAAACCTGTGTACACACTATATAATACAAATATAAATTAACATATATAACATGTTCAAATATATACACTATGATCGTGATCGGATGACACATTTATATGCGTTTAATATAAATGACTACATATCAAACTATTACTTCCTGAATAAGGTGCGATATGCACATTTCAAAGTTACAATTAACTTTTATTAATGATAATTCAAAAAAACAAACATTCAACGTCAACTTTCTATAATATGCATGATTTCATGCGTTATAAGAATATATGCTTATCAGATATAGTTTCAACATACGCATCTCATTACGTTATTGAACAGTCAATCCATAACATTACTGAAATGTTTGAAACAAAAAATTTGGAGTTGACCCGACATACAAGGCGATTCGGCTAGAAATGACACCACACGCTCTATAATAGCGTGACCTATTTTCATTGTTCATGCACGAAGCAATAATTGATCGCTCACTCATTATTACCATGAACAGTGAATACAAAAGTTTTCGGCTAATGTGCTTTGCACCAAACGCCCTTGCTCCGGCATGCTTCCAAATGCCGAGCATCTTGAGTATTATCATGGGCCTCAAAACCCTCACACATACGTGCTTCCAAATGCCGAGCATCTTGGAAATTATCATGGGCCTCACGCCCTCGCATCGGCATGCTTCCAAATGCCGAGCTTCTTGAGTATTATCATGGGCCTCAAACCCTCACACAAACGTGCTTCAAAATGCCGAACATTTTGAAAATTATCATGGGCCTCACGCCCTCGCACCGGCATGCTTCCAAATGCCGAGCTTCTTGAGTATTATCATGAGCCTCAAACCCTCACACAGACGTGGTTCAAAATACCGAGCATTTTGAGAATTATTATGGGCCTCACGCCCTCTCGTCGACATGCTTCCAAATGCATAGTATCCTGATTATTATCATGGGCCTCAGACCCTCGCACCGACGCGCACCAAAATAACAACATGCTATAATAATGGCATGACGCCTTCGCACTAGAGCGTTACATTACTACTAAAGCATATCACTCGCGTACCAAAACTCGATGCCTGTTCTAAATGCCGAGCACTAGTATATCTTGATTATCATCATGGGCCTCAAACCCTCGCACCGACGCGCTTCCAAATGCCGATCATCTTGGAAATTCCACATGGGCCTCTAAAACGCACACAAAAGCGCCATTAAACATGCCAAACAAAATATTCGATGTTTAAACATTTGGTTAAGTTATCATGGACCACATGCCATCATATCAAAATTCTATACCATGGCTTTATAAAACCCATATTGTTAAAACCATGTTAACAAGGTCTAACACCTATGCACAAAAGCGCTATATTCAAGTGCTCAAACACCAAAATAACAACATGTATATCGGTTTTAACATCAATACACAATCGTAGGCTCTAATAATGGCATATCGCCTTCGCATTAAAGCGTTACATTACTATCAGAGCATATCGCTCTCGTACCAAAACGCGATTCAAGTTCTTATAACGAAAATCCGTGCTAAATCCATATTACCACGACCTATTGTACATACCACAAAATCACTGACATGTTTTCGACCTGATCAACGGCCGCACATTAGTTTTGCATATATCAAGCTGACGACCATATGTCATGTCGCACGCAATTATAGGCACTCACGGCCACGCATTATATATTTAAGCGTTTATGTCAACAACACATCCATATCATAGCATCCTTCAGCTTCGCACCCAATAATATATTTTCGTCGCCATATCAAAAACCGTTTCTACCCGCGCGCACTATATATACGGGCGTTCGCACACACAATTTAGTGTTACTATATCGGGGGTCTCCGCCCACACACCATTTAATCGTATAACAAACAGTGCGTCTTCGTAAAGCATAAACGTAAACTATTTTTTTTTTTTTTTTTTTTCCACCATCGGGCCCGCGTAAAAATATAGTCGTTATATCTCATGTCCTTCAGACAAACGCACAACGTTTAATGTTGATATATATCATGCGGTCTATTGCCCTCGTTCTCTATTATCATTTATTTCAGTGGCCTCGCGCCCTCATATATACATTTCGTGTATATATAGTGTTCCACCGTATATGCGTGTACACACCATAACCATCGGTACAATCGAACACCTTTATATGCGTTAACAAAATTAACATTACAAAGTCCCTGCTCACATCTACAAGCATCTATATATGGGGGAATATCAAATAACATTTTCTTCATACATATTAAATAGACGTGCCCGTCATATAAACAGTTCAATAACATTACTAACAAATGTTATAATCTTTGAGTCTATACAATGTATATACACATATATATACCACCGCCAACCATAGCTACTTTTCCGTTTTAAGCTTATTTCCACTCGAATGTCCATCGATGAATTCACGAATTGTAGCTGCCCATTCGTCTATGTTGTTTTGCTTTTGTTATACACCACCGCAACATAGATCCCCATAATTTGGTTCCAAATACACCATGATCAATTATCGGACGTATCGTATCTGCAAAGCAAATTGTATTCACAATGTACCAAACAACCTTCCTCAAAATTCCGATATGTATATACAATGTATACACACATTCCCAATTACCCCCAACAATACAACCTCATTATTTTCAAAAATACATGACATATATAATCGTGCATATACACTTCTTATTCTGTTAGATGCATATGTACGCACACAAGGTACACATTGTTTCACAATATACATATCGTCAGACCATGTTCAAGAAACATGTCGTTAACACCAATAGCTGCGCCACGCGCTTGCTCCGATCTCAAATTTACCCATGTTCTACAAATGAACAGGAAAACCAGCTTATCATGGGTTCTCACCCAACGTCATTACTTCAGACTTATAGACGGTTTGTATGATCTCAAAACAAACATGTTTATATATGATATATACCACAAACAACAACAAATCTAATCCCGTTGCCTTTTCCTTGCAGCCGATCATCGTTAATAATTCGATTTATGATATAATTGATATAGCGCTTTCGATATATTGACTGAATTATACGATGTCAATTCTGTCCGAGAATAAAACGGTTCTCGCACGTTATATACCACATATATATATATACACACGCAAACAGGCATATATCACATGCATACGCATGCATATAACTACACTGCTTCTTGTATGGCGTGTCTCGTCAAGACACATAGCCTCCATTTTCCCTACACTTATACATACACCCGATATATGCTCGTGCTTATTTAGCTCATGCACCGTAAATATGTCATGCAAACAAATGTATCACACGATACCATGTCATTATATTAACATGCTAATTCCCCCTTCATTTCCCCCCCCACATCAAAATGGGTCCAAAATCAGCAATATGCATAGCAAAAACGCATAAAATATTAGCATTAATTTGTATTTTTTTTATTTTTTATTTTTTATTTTTTTTTAAACGTTTACATGCAAAATGGAAATGCACTTCACTGGATTGGCGCACATTCAAAACAGCTGAACACCATACTGAGTGACTAATCAGATATAATCAACATACCACAAAATATCGCATTTTTAACTTGATTATTAATCTCTTGGTTGGAATTTTCTAAATTTATTATTTATTACTATCAAACATTATTGGCGTTCTTGTCCAAGTATATACTTCCGCGCATACATAGGCGCATACGTATATATAACACCTGGAATAAATTTACATGTATGTACATGTATCAGTGACTATATGTAGTTGTGTAGTAAAGCTGTTTACTTTTGACCTCACAATAACTGAACCCATAGCTTATTCTGCTATATCGCTATCTAAAACGTGTTTCACCAAGTCGCACTGACAAAAACATGCAAGCAACTACTATACTCATCTTATTCCGATTCATTCCATGCAAATCGTATGATTCGATCCAATTGGTAAGCATCCATGAATGTACTCGTCCATACTGTTGTCTGTTCGCGGAGATAATCTGCGTGTAACCAACTGCCTCATGCATTCCCTCGAATTGAATCATCAGCTATAAGGATTAAATTTTACCCATTAGGTCAGGGGGGGGGGGGGGTCTGCAAAAAAATTCCGTATATAGGGCCGGGGTGGGTGGGTGGTCCAGAGGCGGAAAAAATGGTGCTTGTAATTTTTTTCCAAAATGGGTTTTTTTCAAACAATTTACAAGTACTGACCATGTAATGTTGTTTGTAAGCATGTTAATACCATGCTTGTTGTTATAGGGCTATATAGGCACCTAAAGTGACTCTTTAGCCTCAGATTTAGCAACATTCTGGATTTCACAGTATCCCGGACCACTTCACAGTGGACCACATTAACGTTCAGGAAACTTATGATCAACGGAAGAAATATTTAGTAACAAAATTAATATATTACCCAGTTATATTATCTGAATAAAAGTAATAAAACAAAAAAACTCTATTACAAATTGGATACTACATGGTGAATACTCAATGATGACTACTAGTAGATATCATTAACCTGATTGTTGCATAACATGAAATTGAAAAGGGTATCTCATAAATTTCTAATGTCTGAAATACTGTCTTGTTCTGGCATGTAATCAAATTCATTCCTTCTGGTTATTTCTCATCTTGAATGATTGCAAGTAATGTTAATTTGCAACAATTACCCAAATAAAACTGAATTGGTTATGATGAATGACATTACTGTTTACTGCTCAGACAATCCCAAATGAAGGTGACGCTATTCTCATTGAATTTCCGAACTTCATCTGAGAGCTTTACTGCTCAACAAGACGAAACTAAAATACTAATTGTATACTGTTGTCACTTACAAACAGATGAACTGAAATAATGTGATGCATTCAGATGCATTGAGAAATGACATTCAATTCTTCATTCTGGTCTATCACCATACCAAACCACATCAAAATTTGACAACCGACACTTAACCTATATTGCGAAAACTTTGCATGGACTGAATTTCATAAAGTCGAACAGGGCCCATAACTCTGGTAGACATTGGTGGTCACAACCCGCGATATTATGCATATTCGTCCCCCATTTCTGGTCCGTCACCATGCCATAGGGCATCAAATATGACAACTGACTCTTGAGTTAAAATTCAAAATGTTTGTACGGACAGGCGGCTTGAGACGTCAACTATATACCCGCCGACTAATATCGGGCTGTATAATAACCATATATCTATCTGTATACATAACCAAAAAACAATTCCCCTCCCACCCCATCCCATTTGATAAGACTAAAGAGTTCTTTGATCATGCACATATAATTATGGAACCCCTGACCTGTATACCACTATTTACACTGGCCAGTGTTCTCTGTCAGACACAACACACTCGATATATTAAGGCTATAATGGGGTCTAGGGCAATTTGTGACATATAGTGTACCTACACAATGCTTAATTAATATTGTTGTTTGATACTGAAAACACCAGGAAACACATGGAAATACAGTATATTTTTCGTTTTTCTGATCTGTGTTTACCAATTAGTAAGGCAGTTAACACAGTTATTGAAGAACGGCTAAAAAAACCTCTGAAATTTTGATAAAAACATGAGAAACGGGGGGTGGGTAAAATGGGGTGGTGGGTCCCTCGAGGTCGGAAAAAACTTTTTGGGCCCTATATGTGCAATTTTTTTCCAGACCCCCCCCCCCTGATTAGGTCTGGAAATATTTCCATCAGAATGACAAGACAGGTGAATAAATACAGTCTTATCACCAAATAAATTTGCCGGCATTTGAATATGTAAATTAGTTTATTATATCCTCATACATGTGCACATTTCCCCCAGCAACATTCTCAAAACATATTTTCTTCACGATTATCTTTAGTTTCTAACAAAAATGTTATTAAATACTGACCCTCTTTTTACCATTCGTGTGGAAAATTATAAACCGACCATATATGCAATATATATATGGTTCATTCTCACCTTAAAATTATTTTTCTGACTGTAAACTACCTGTTAAACTTAAATTTATTTTTCTGACTGTTAACTACGTGTTAAAATTAAAATTATAATTTTGCCAGGACACCTCTTCTGTTACAAAAATACAACGGTACTTAACTTATAAATGCGAACACAAAATGTTCGACTTGAAGATCTCTTCCACCAATTGGTCATTACTCTGGTATATGACAGTCGGATGTCTGAGTTATCTGCTGTATATTATCCAGTCGGACCATAACCAGAAACAAAAGGTAGCGAACAAAAAATTTGGAGTTGACCCGACATACAAGGCGATTCGGCTAGAAAATGACACCACACGCTCTATAATAGCGTGACCTATTTCCATTGTTCATGCACGAAGCAATAATTGATCGCTCACTCATTATTACCATGAACAGTGAATACAAAAGTTTTCGGCTAATGTGCTTTGCACCAAACGCTGAAAACTGATCAGAAATCACCCCCCCCCACTACAGGTTACACTGGTGTAAATGTTTTCCATAGGCCTCTGTGCTCAGGACACCTGTTTTCCGAAGGCCTGAGCAGGGGAGGTTCGGGGGAGGTGTCCCCCTGCTGATGGTGGGGGTGGGGGGCTGGGTTTGTTTGGAAAATCCACTGCATTGAGAGCTAATCTAGGGCTCTCTGTGTCAGTATTTTTGAATTTTACTGAGAGGTCAATTTGTTAAAGTTTCTCAAGCGTAACTTTGGAAATTTTTATACATGTATGTGATTGGAAATGCTTATTGTCAGATATCTTTTGGTTCAATGGATTATGCTTACTCTGCTTGAAATGAGACTTACCGTTATCGCTCTAATTCATATAATAGGCTATTTTCTAAAATTCAAGTGAGAGACACATACATAATATACTATTAGTGCTGAAACTATTATGTCTATTAAGTTAGTAATTACTATTAGTACTAATCTCTATGTTAATTATTCACTTGGTATTATGAGATCCCAACTGATAACCAGTTGATTTGATCAAATTGTAATTTCACTTGAATTTGATTGAAATACTGAAGTCTGAAGGCTGGATGATATTAACAAACCTGAACTCAAACTATTTTAAGTTTTCAAAGATGAAATGTTTTAGAGTTTATATTTAAATCTGAAAGATTGACATTTGCGGAAACTTTTTAGGTAAAAAAATCGATACCGTCTATTAGGGTATGAATTCACCTTTAAATCTTGTGTTTCCGTTACTACTGTCAGAACCGCACTAAAAAAATAATGTCATATTTATTTGACCAATCAGAGCCCAGTCTCTATTTTATTCTCTCCTATATATTCCTCCCTCAACCGAACCATATTTACACCAGTGTAACCTAAAGCGATAACGTGCTTTCTCATGGAATAATTGAAACAAAATCACTTGTGTGTTTCTTTATTTATCACACAAAATTTAACCCCACCCCCTTTAACACATTATTCATCAAAAAAGCATAATTTTCAACCCCAATTCATTTTCAGCCCCCATTTTACACATGTTTGTGGGTCTGCATGTTGCACCATTGGATGATTGGATCAGCTATGGAAGACTGTACAAGCAGGGAATTTACCTTTAAATTACTTGTGTCAGAACTGCACTAAAAAAATAATGTCATATTTTAAACCACTCCAAAAAATTAAAACTTCACTACTACAAAGGGTTAATTCCTGTGCCAGTGGCTATTTTACCTCTGGGAAATCATAGGGAAGAGGTGTGATGTATTTTTTGTGCAGCGTGTGATATAAGTGGGCGTGGTACCATTTCAGTGCAGTGTGTGTTATAAGTGGGCGTGGCACCTCTCGGTGCAGCGTGTGTTATAAGTGGGCGTCTGTTGTAAGTGGGCGTGGTACTGTTTTAATGCAGCTTGTGTTATAAGTGGGCGTGACACTTTTTTAGTACAGAGTGTGTTATAAGTGGGCGTATGTTATAAGTGGGCGTGGCACCTTTTTAGTGCAGCGTATGTTATCAGTGGGCGTGGCACATTTTAAAAGCAGCGTGTGTTATAAGTGGGCGTGGCACGTTTTTCACGACAACGTGTGTTATAAGTGGGCGTGGCACTTTTTTAGTACAGCGTGTGCTATAAATGGGCGTGGCACTTTTCACTGCAGCGTGTGTTATAAGTGGGCGTGCCACTTTTTCAGTGCATCGTGTGCTATAAGTGGGCGTGGTACATTTTAAGTGCAGCGTGTGTTATAACACACTTATAACACACGCTGCACTGAAAAAGTGCCACGTCCACTTATAACACACGCTGCACAGAAAAGATGCCACGCCCACTTATAACACACGCTGCATTGAAAAGGTGCCACGCTCACTTATAACACACGCTGTACCGAAAAAGTGCCACGCCCACTTATAACACACGCTTCACTGAAAAAGTGCCACGGTCACTTATAACACACGCCCACGTATAACACACGCTGCACTGAAAAAGTGCCACGCCCACTTGTAACACACGCTGCACTAAAAGTGCCACGGCCACTTATAACACACGCTACACTGAAAAAGTGCCACGCCCACTTATAACACACCCTGCAATTAAAAAAGTGCCACGCCCACTTATAACACACGCTGCAATAAACACACGCTGCAATTAAAAAAGTGCCACGCCCACTTATAACACACGCTGCAATAAATAAGTGCCACCCCACTTAAAACACACGCTGCACTTATAATACACTCCCACGTATAACACACGCTGCACTGAAAAGGTGCCACGCCCACTTATAACACACGCTGCACTGAAAAAGTGCCACGTCCACTTATAACACACGCTGCACTGAAAAAGTGCCACGCCCACTTATAACACATGCCCACGTATAACACACGCAGCACTGAAAAAGTGCAACGTCCACTTATAACACACGATGCACTGAAAAAGTGCCACGCCCACTTATAACACACGCTGCACTGAAAAAGTGCCACGCCCACTTAAAACGCACGCTGCACTGAAAAAGTGTCACGCCCACTGATAACACACGCTGCACTGAAAAAGTACCATGCCCACTTATAATACACGCTGCACTGAAAAGGTGCCACGCCCACTTATAACACACGCTGCACTGAAAAAGTGTCACAGCCACTTATAACACGCGCTGTACTGAAAAAGTGCCACGCGCACTTATAACACACGCTGCACTGAAAAAGTGCCACGCCCACTTATAACACATGCCCACGTATAACACACGAAGCACTGAAAAAGTGCAACGTCCACAGGGATTTTTTTAGGTGTCCTCAGGGTCAGGTAAACGGCCCCATTCCCAATGGGAAAAAGGCACCTTTATTCCCAATTTTCAACCACCAAATTCCCAATTGCAGGCAGGTATATAATATCGGGTTTATTGAATAATTATCAAAGTTTGACAGTTATTATAGTAAATACGTCACTCGCTTGAGAGGAATTCCCACAAATAAACATAGCAGGGCGAGCCAGGTGTTTACCTCCCCGCATTCATTTGAAAGTGGCCGCATCCGACTTGTAAGCCAGTATATATTACTTTCGCGCACGTGGTTGCTAGGATTATCTCATTATCAGGGGGACACACCATGTTCTTCCAGAATACACATCCCCCGCATTCAGTAAAAGTGGACTCATCGGTTTACGATTAAGCCGTGTATCCATGACGTTTGCGCACGTTTTTAGCAGGATTATCTCATTATTAAGGGGGACGCACCATGTGATTACCGGAATACACATTTTTTACTGTGGCAGCATGGGGCTCCATTTAAACAAAAATATAATCTTGCGGAGAAGAAAAAGCTTGCCGAGTTATGTATAAAATATAAAAATTTCACGTCCTCACCAGCTGTCCTCACTGTTAATTTTATAAACATTTGCTGGAATCCCCCCCCCCCCGCACTATTATTACCGTTTTTCCGTCGTAGTTTGGTGGATGGCTTCAATCCTTCCGTTGTTATCTGTGAATTTTCAACTTACCTGAGGCTGGGCTGGGATTTTACTCCATCTTTGAGTTACCTGTGTTTAAGTAGCGTTATACACCGAAAATTACGGTATTAGTACTATTTACTTGTGTGTAACAGTGATTAATTGAATTTTTCTAAAACATGGACAATTCCCAATTTTGGTCTGTAAAGACACATTTTCCCAATTCGAACGGACCCATTCCCAAAATAGGCAGAACAATCCCTGATTTATTACCGGTATGCGAATTTGATAAAAGAAAATAGAGATGTCTGAACATTCGGTTGTAATAGTTTATATTGCCTTTATTTCAGGCACAACAGCCCTTCTGCTACATCACCACAGTTCAGATTTAGTGAACGTACGGAGTGAGTACTCTTGACTTGTTGTAAATTCTTATAATGGTTATTCGCAGAAAATCAACCTTCCAAGAAGATATAATCTGTGTTCTTCCTACCAATAGCTGCAATGTTTCAAAACAATTCTGAAGGAAAAACGGAATAGATTGTAAAATTGGGAATTGTTCAGGATGAGATTGAGAAAATAAGAAAGTATGTTTGCTAGTGTTCGCCTGTTCAGTAACAGAACAAAACATCACGATGAAAATCAAATAAGCTAATTCACTCTTTATGAAGAATTTCTATTAGTTTCATTTCGACCCATTTTAGCCCAATTTCGTTTGATAGCTTAATGAAAACCAGCGAAGACACGTTTTTGACATGTTGGATTTCCTGACCAGAATCCAGACAAGATTGCACAATCCATGACAAGACTTGTCATGTCGCCTTCATCAGGAGCACTGCATGATATTTTAATTTATTTGCTCCACTACGCGTCACATACAATAAATATTACCATCAATTCTGAAATGCTATTGCCAATATGTGAATATACTTGTGCATGTATACATGTATTGAATTCAACAATCATCTATTAATTTTCCGAAGTTTCCTACAAAATGAAGCACCAAACCTTGACAGGAGTGGAACCATCTTGCGCCCATTGACCATCTTACAAAGTGAGTTTGTTTATTGGTATCCATGCATAAATGATAATTCCCAAACATTGTGGTAAATTCTGTGGAAAACCCTGGAAAACCAGGACAATTTAAAGATATGGGCAGCCTTCGTGGTGGGTATTGCTGTTAAAATAGTCACATCAGCTAAAACCGGCCTAAAATTAAAGAGTAATACATAAAAGACAGATGTTCTTCTACTAATCATAAATATTGCGTACATTGCATGTTATTGTCACATCAAAAACGTTACAGAACTATTTGTTTATATACAAACACTGGGAAATACTGGATCGTCCAATGAAAATGTTCCATAGATCTGTGGAAGGCGAAGATCAAATTATTGGCTCCAACAACAATCAGATTCAAAGCACACCAAATTTTATTTTAAGCGACCTATACTGCTCTCAGGCTCAAAATAAATTGTAGTCCCAAATAATAGTGGGGCGGAAATTACATTGAAATTTAATAAGTGCGGACCCAAACAATAGTACAAGGGGAACTCTGGAGCAAAACATCAACGTTGTTAAACAAATTGTTTTATAGCACATGTATGTCAAGTACATGTACATGTATAGGAATCAACATAGTATGTGTCCTGTGGCATTTTATTCAATATGAAATGTTCACATATGCCATATACTTGAATATGTACATGCATAAAGTTATAAGCTCATCATTTTGGTATCAGAATCATAGAAATCTTGAGTTTCTGCTGATTTCAATTTTCATAGCCTCAAAATTAATAAAGTGCAGACCCAGATAAGCACTGTGAAGGGAAAATTTCCCAAGAAACTATTATTTATTATTATTTGGAGCCCAAGAGCACCTGCTGTCAGTTCAAAATGCAGCTATTAATCCACATTACTTCATGATTGGGAAAGTATCAGACAGAAAACGTGTACATTATAATTATTCTTGCATTGCAAAGAGATGAATATTTTTCAATCCAGTTAGTATTTTCTCCTAACCTATGCCAACTATGTCACAAACCAAATATGGAATTTACTATGATAGTATTGTGAGTAGTAAGTTATAAACACACGATATTAAGGGTTTTACAACCAACGTATATTGACGCAAATTTAAATAATGAAATGACGCAATATTGAGAGTCTGCTGATAAATAACTCTATGTACTATTTGCGAGAAACTGAACATTTGACAGGGATTTTTCTGCCTATTTTGGGAATGGGTCCGGGTCCGTTCGAATTGGGAAAAATGTGTGTTTACAGACTAAAATTGGGAATTTTCCATGTTTCAGAAAAAATCAATTAATCACTGTTGCCCGAAAGTAATGGATACTCGGCTTACTAGTCGGATGCGGCCACTTCCAAATGGATGTGGGAGGTAAACACCTGGCCCGCCCTGCTATTTTCATTTTTGGGAATTCCTCTCAAGCGAGTGACGTATTTACTTTAATAACTGTCAAACTTTGATAATTATTTAATAAACCCGATGGTATTATATACCTGTCTGCAATTGGTAATTTGGTGGTTGAAACTTGGGAATAAAGGTGCCTTTTTCTCATTGGGAATGGGGCCGAATACCGGACCCTGAGGACACCTAAAAAAACCCTGCTTGATCTGCATTTCCTTTGACACAGAGCATGATTTGTGAATAAAATCACATCCATATCAGCATTATGCTATACTATTAGTATATTGATGAGGAAATTATCATAATTTGATAAATGTTATTTCTAAATTATGGCCTACAATAGAGGCTACCGGTCCCTTTAACATTGAGCAAGAGGTTGCACCATGGGTGCTGGGATTCCCCATGGTGAAAATTGAAATATGATCAAATATGGGCAAATCGGAAACCAAATTGTGAAACAAAATGTGATGATTGACCAAATTACATGACAATACAAACAATGGACAGAAATCCAACATGTTCAGTTAAAGAGAGATAGCTCTTGAATGAAAAATGTGAACAGTGTCAGTTAACCCTCTTTTGAAAGCCCTCATGATTCCAAACATGCTTTCCAAATTTCATTGAGATCCGATAACCCATGTTTGAGATATAATAGCAGACAGACAGAAATCCAACATTTAATTATTCAGATAAACAAGGAGGGATTTAATAAAACATGGTCTAGTTTAAACTTTTAACGAGACTCTTGAAGACTGTCTTATATAGTGAATCAATACTTCCTAAAGTAACCATTATTGGTAAGATTTGGAATTATCTAAATAAAGTCCATCTTTCAATGTGAACCTATTAAAGGCACGCGAGGCCTTAGTTGTCGAAAATATTCATATTTGTTCCAATCACCGTAAACAGAAAAACATTAAAATGCATACAGTTTCGTTCATATATACCATGTTATCATAAAGATTTACTATATTTTACCTAAGCAAGAGCCTGATTGTGTTACAGAAGACAACACAATGCTGCTGGCTAATCACACATAAATGGCATAAACGCTCTTTATTCGTTCCATATCAGGAATTCACCCACAAAGAACGCTCTTTATGTTTACCATCATAATATAAACAAACACCAGAAAAGTAACTTTTTATGCTTTTGTTTACATAACAATGGTCAAAAATATGACAATAACATACTGTTTTTGCGATATTTCTTATTTGTATACGGACAAAGTCTGTCTACATTTTGTTGTTCTTTCTGTTTGTGGCGGTTTTTGGCGGGTGGAAATATTTTCACAGGATACCCACCGCCAAGGCCAACCGTACCTTTAAATGCGCGGAACAAAATTGGATAATGTTCAACTATTTATTTCTTTTAATAGCTGGATAGTTAGAGATATTAAGAATCCTAGCAAAGCTGGGAGAGACTACAAAGCAAATTCTAAAAGTTCAACATTACATCGTCCGGAGGGACACCAGAACTTTATCGGTTGAGCTGCCTGAGGGGGTGTCATTCCCTCTTCAAACCATGACGGATCTAGACAGAATTGAGCTCCTCATGAAAGGCTCTAAAGAAATTGAGCGTCAAGTTGTAAGTGTTATTTATACTGTGTACAAATATCTTCTCCTAAAATGACAGAGAGAAACATGAATTTACTTCAATAGTGCGATGTTTGTTACTCATACCAAGTTTTGTTCCTATCATTCACAATTATGAGCATATACTATATCCAAGAATGACCATGGCGTATGTTGTCAATTTGGATATAAATAATTGTATAATGACTACTTTGAAAAAATTTATTCTCAATTTCTATTTTATCACCATAATGGAGTGTTTCACATCACTTTAAAGTAAATTAATTGACCACCTCTAATGTGGTGTCACCCCAGTAATACCGCAGTATTTATACCGTGTTAACCTCCAACACAGTGATAAGGTCACCGCTTCTTACCACTTCAACACCGCGGTTACACCACGACGCATGAGGACACGTTTTTGTCATATACATGTATATGTTCGTGATACTGCATGGGTTGCTTTATACTATAAAGCAAGCCTGGCGTTATTTATCACTGCATACTCATTTTTGTGTGTGCCTAAGACTAAGTCAAGCCTGTTGCATGTGTGAGGCAGATAATACATCAGTTCATAGTATTCCAAGTATGGGACATGAGAACGTTACGATAAATTGAAAATGATCACATGTATATAGATATAGGGTGCTAAATGTAGCATGCCATGAACTTTACGCAACTTTGAAATGGCCGACATCATGTCAATTTATTAACTCCACCCATCGCCTGGTGTTATATGTAGCTGCTGGGTGGGGGGGGGGGGGGGGTACTCCGGAGGGGGAGGGGGTAAATGAAGCATGCACAGGGACATATCCAGGCCGTTTTTCATACCATTTACCGGTTTGAGCGCCCAAACTCCAGGCACCCAACAAAAATTGGACCAAAATATATTTTTTCTCTTCAATTTGGTCCCAATTCATATCATGACAAGATGCAAATTATTTATATCTCATATATATTTTGAAGACGTCTGTCTGTCTGTCATTTATACAATCTACGATTCTCGACCGATCGGGACGAAACTTGGTACGTGTGTGTAGTTTGACCAGGCGGTTGACGTTGTCGTATTGTGAGCCCGTGCGGCGCCCGCTTCGCGCATGCGCAACGGGTGGAGCTAATCGACTTGAAATTTGGTATGTGAATGTATCTTGCCCCGGATACGAATTTTATCGGTTTATCGGGTCGCCGAGCCCGTGCGACGCCAGCTTCGCGCATGCGCAGACCAGATCTCGGAAACGAGTGGAGCTATCGACTTGAAATTTTCTATGTGAATGTATCTTGCCCCGGATACGAATTTTATCGGGTCGCCGAGCACCATCGGAAAAGGGTGGAGCTATCGACTTGAAATTTTGTATTTGAATAGCCCGGACAACGTCGGGCTCATCGGCTAGTCTCATATATATTTTGAAGACCTCTGTCTGTTTGTTTGTCTGTCTGTCATTTATACAAATCTACGATTCTCGACCGATCGGGACGAAACTTGGTACTTGTGTGTAGTTTGACCAGGCGATCGTCGTTGTCGTATTGGCGACACGACGCCCGTGCAGCGCATGCGCAGACGAGATCTCGGAAACGGGTGGAGCTATCGACTTGAAATTTGGTATGTGAATGTATCTTGCCCCGGATACGAATTTTATCGGTTTATCGGGTCGCCGAGCCCGTGCGACGCCAGCTTCGCGCATGCGCAGACGAGATCTCGGAAACGGGTGGAGCTATCGACTTGAAATTTGGTTTGTGAATGTATCTTGCCCCGGATACGAATTTTATCGGGTCGCCGAGCACGTGCGACGCCAGCTTCGCGCATGCGCAGACCAGATCTCGGAAACGGGTGGAGCTATCGACTTGAAATTTGGTTTTTGAATAGCCCGGACAACGTCGGGCTCATCGGCTAGTCTATTATATATTTTGGGAAATCTGTGTGTGTGTGTGAGGGTGTGTGTGTGCCTGTCTGTTCGCGATGGACTCGAGAATGGCCGAGCCGATTTCGATGAAATTTGGTATGTGGGGGTACTTTCGGCTTCAAAATTATCAATTCCGAGGTCAAATCGGGTAAAACCGGATGGATTTCGACGGGTACTTTTGTCGGGTACTTTTGTCCGGGCAGTGTTTTGGACGGGTCAAATCGTGACCCCACCTCACCTCGACCTTCAAAATGGACAATTCAAGGTCAAATCGCGCAATTCACCGAAGAGCAGAGGGGAAACAGCCCGGAAGAAGTCGGGTCCACGGTCCACTTGCTAGTATTTATATATATTGACATAAGGCATTTAAGTTTACACAAATGTTTAACTTTAACAGTTGGAATCATACTGTAAAATTATGTTTGGGTTTATCTAGCTTTCATCTGTTAATACTTCATATAGTTTGAGTTCAGGTTTGTTATCATTCAGCCTTCAGACTTTAGTATTTCAATCAAAAACAGTACAGGAACAGTGACAATTTGATCAAATTGATCTCATAACACCAAATGAAAAATTAACATAGAGATTAATACTAATAGTAATTACTAACTTAATAGACATCGTTTCTGTACTAGTATATTGTGTCTCTCACTTGAATTTTAGAAAATAGCCTATGATATGAATTAAGATTGATAATGTTAAGTCTCATTTCAAGCAGGATAAGCATAATCCATTGAACCAAAAGATATCTGACGATAACATTTCCAATCCATATATATCTAAAAAAAAATCCAAAGTTATGGTTGAGAAACTTTATCAAATTGACCTCTCAGTAAAATTTGAAATACTGACTCAAAGAACCCTAGATTAGCTCTCAATGCAATGGATTTTCAAAAAAATCCAGGAGGAAGAACGTACCCCCACCATTAGCAGGAGGTCACCCCCTCCCAAACCTTCTTTCGCTCATGCATTCAGTATATGCCTTCGGAATATCATTGCCCAAAACAGGTTTCCCCAAAAAATCCCTGGATTTTTCACTGACGCCATGAACTTTAAGCAACATTTAAAATTGCAGACATTGTTTCAGCTGTTTATAAACTCCACGCATCACCTGGTTTCAGACCACACTGATTGACATACACATGCAGGCATGAAAATTAAATTTAGTGATTCATAGTATATCTGTGGAACTTGTAACGAGATCCTTGTGGATCATGGATGTATCATTTTTTCAAGAATATGTGATGACTGCAGTCATAACTGCACAAAACTCAACCACAGTAATACTGCGGTGGATACATCACCGTCATCAATGTTTGGGGAGTGAGTCACCAAGACTTCTACCCCTTTCCCATTATAACATACATGTATAGAATAACGCAAATGAACAAATTCAGTTTCAAAGTTATCCCTGGTGTTAAGTCGTACATATACCGCTCGTTGCAACAGTTGTTAAGGAATAGCTCCTTGAACTGTTGAACTAATTCAAGAGAAAAATGTAATCTGATATTCTATTCTACGAACTATTCCAGTTTGTAATCACTCTGAGAAAAAACATATTTTTTGCATATCTTTAAGAACTATTTGCTATTGCATCTTATGCTTGCGTCGAGATGTTCCTTTGTGGAGATCGTTTAAAAAACACACCCATCTGTCTATCTTGTAGAATCCATGTGTTGGCTTGCACACTTTGTATCATATCTCCCCAATTTCGGTTGTGTCTGAGAGACTTGAGGTCACATTTCGACCAATTGACTGGTAGATTTCTGGAAGAAATTATTTTCAATTCGAGTTGACTTTAACTAACCATTACAACGAACCAACAACCAACCATAATTGCTTTCAAAATTTAACTACTGTAACTTATTTGAAAATGGCTTTCATTTTATTTTTTCCAGGTCGCTTTTTTCAGCTCTCAAGGTGGAGACGACATTAAAGAAAATGTGAGAAGGCTCTTAGACAGAATGATCGCTGTCGAGATTGCCCGTTTGATGAACTGGGGTGGGAAAGGAATTAAAAGGGCCTTCTCAGAGCTCCTTCTTTCATCGGTTGTAACAAGTGAGTTTTTGTTTATCTAGGCTCCGGTGTTCGCTCCAGCCGCTAGCTAAAACAATTCTTTCGCCAAATGAAAATATTTCCACCAAATTCTTCAAGGTAAAACAAATTGGACAATCCAGGTTCTCGAACACAATCAATATAATGTTCTTCTTGAGGAGCACTACTTTTGGCATATTTAACGAATATGCATTATTTATTATTATAATATAACGAACATTCTCACACAATTTCTGTGTCTGATTTTGTCAAATTTACTGTAAACTTTGGAAATGTGTTCAGTTTATCCCAATTCCCTATTTTATGGTAAATTATTTTTAATAAACTAGAGAAACATGAAAGTTTTACTAATTTCCTCACTAGATAATACTGCTATACTCAAAGTAATTGTCCTGGCAAATGGGGCGACATCCCATTACTAGTATATGGTATCCAACAAAATCGTGACGGTCACTGGTGGAGCTACAGTACCAAGCGGTTCTGATACTGCGGTTTATTAGCAACCATTACAAGGAAAGTTGAAAAAGTAGGCCCACAAGGATCTCATTAAGTTTCAAAGGAAATAACATAAATGACCCTTGACGTGGGGTATAAGAGAATGTGCGTGAAACATCAGGGGATTATGAGCATGTGAAACATCGGGGGTATATGAATGACCTTGAACTGAGTTTTAACCAATCGTGACGTTGCTCTCGCACGCCGAGTTTGAAGTCATCTGAAGCCGAATTCTTAGGTCGGTTACCGAATTATTATTATTGGTGCGAATTAATTGGAAATTCTATGAAATCACTTATATTGAGAAGACATGGCTGTTGTTGTGGGGACAAAATCGTTATCTCCAGCAACATCTTGGGGTACATGGGGATTTAATACCTGGATGTCTCTTTTTGAACTCCTCGGCTCCGACTCGGGGTTCAAAATCGACATCCAGGTATTAAAACTCCATGTACCCCTGATGTTGCCAGAGATTACTAGCAATATATAATGTATATCATTTATACCTAAATATTTTTCCAATGTTGGATCAACATAATAAATTATGCATGGTTGTTTTGGTCTGTAGCTTGTTTGAAAGATATTAGTAAAAATCAGTCTATATATTGATCGATACAGTAACGCGAAATCATGCGCAATGCTACATGAAAAACCATCTGAACATGTAGTTATGATACAAAGTTTATGCATAATTGACAATAATAACATAGACCTATATTTACTTAAGATTTTGGTAAATTTGCATGTTCTCTAACATCGAAAGTTGTCTGAAATATCCAATAATATATTGCTCATTCACCACCATTGTTGATCGGAAAACATCGTTGCAATCAGTCAGTTTCGATACTGATCGCTGCCGTTTCTGTGATCTTCCCTGTCATTGTCTGATTTTCCCCGTTGTAGCAATATTTTGTTTTAAAATGTTGCCTTATGTTTCAGCCAAATGTTTGCTTCTAATCAACTCACTGCACAACCATAACTATATTAAATATCTGCGACACTAAATTATTAAAAATAGATGTTATAAACATCACCATGCATGGGAAAATCTCAACATTGATCCATGTTCTATGCCTATTTCTGAATTTAAAAAAGTTATATAATGCCATGTCTCGATCGTTATTGACCGCCTAATAATTTTACTAATCGCCAATATCAAGTACGATTTCATTACTTACCTCTCGTTTGCCATGGTGTTCAGTTGTACTGACATACAATCAATTAATTGCAACAAAACGTTGTAACTCGATCACCGCAGTTGGACATTGATTTGCGCCGACGTAGTTGCTTCTCCGCCATTACTTGCTTACATAGTCTGAATAATTATGCACCTGCAATGGGAATCAGTTATTTTATTATTTTAATTTAATGTTTACTGATATATGAACAGTGTTCGCACTGAACCGAAAAATCTTTTAACCAAAAGTTTAGCCAAATGAAAATTTTATTAGCCAAATGAAAAAAACTTTAGCCAAATGTTTTTTGGCCAAATTAAATCCTCGTTTTCTGGGCGGTTCACAATTAATGACAAAAATTAATGACTGAAACGAAATTCACAAACATGAAACTAACATTCTATATAATTATAATCACATAAATCTCCTGAACTAATTGTAATAACTCTATGTATTGTATGTTTGGCTACTCATAACACTGAAATTAATGGTTATGTTCATTCTACTGAACTTTTAATTATTATAACCTTGACATCGCCGAGAAATGTGCTGATATTAAATGCATTGTGCTCATTAGTCATTACCGGTGGTTTATGGTGCACATTATTAGCGTAAAAATTACATTAGCCGAGTTTATTAACCAACACCCACACAATAGGCCATATTACGGAATACGGTACTTCCACTGTTGATATTAGGTACGATTAATCGATTATAATCGATTATTGACGACCCATTATCAATTATCAAAATAAATAATTGTGGCACCTCTAGGAGAGAACACAAGAGGATGGGATTCGGGGCCTGCACTGGGGAAATCTTTTAATATTGCATTCAAAATGACGCGTTTTACTTGGTTTACTGATATACATGTATATACATGCATATAGAAGTGGTTACAAAAATGGAAATAAGTAATATTTACTGTAATAATGAGTTAGATAAACTAATCTTACGAGTTGGGTATATCAAGCTCCAGTGCTTTTGTCTAAATGTATGCATGTGCAAATGCTTAGCGATTGAACAGTCAACATGGTTGGTGTATTGTGGTGGTTCAATGTTACAATAACTCAGTATATTCTGATATCGGTCGTGAAACTGTGGCAATGTGCAGGTTTAGATCTCGGAATATTTAACTTCATAGTTCAAATGTCATGATCATTAACCAGGCTTTTTTTTCGGAAATATATTGTCCAACTTCAGCAGTGTGCGAGAATGTCTGACAATTATATGTACATCCACCATATTAGCATTGGTTGACATCACCTGGCCGGGGTATAGTTTGGAAGACGGAAAACATGAAATCGGCTATCACTTCCAACGTTAATGAAAGATTTCTCATCCGAAATCCCCCACCAAATTGCACATATACATTGCCATTGATGCGTCATGCTAGCTCGTAAAACAAAAAAAATATAGCCTATACCTGATTGACTGAATTTGGCACATGATAGTAACATGTATTCGGTTGGCGATATATGTATCGTAACAACTAAAATTACCAAAATCCATATGTCAATACCATGTATACACATGAACTTTCCTGGCAGTTCTTAGCCATGGAGCATAACTTAATAGGCCCATACAGCCCTATATAATATGGAAAGGAGTTTGTGTTGGACTGAAACGGCCATTGGTCGTGATGTTTATATATAACGCCAGATCTATACCATGCACATGCACGTACATACGGAATATGATTCAATTTATCACAACTACGTGTGCTGCTCAAACATTATGATCAATTCGTTGTTTACTCGTAATAAGTTAATTGGGCATACTGATGGGAATGACAGGATTATTATCATTGGATCCTGTTACGTTAGAAGTATATTATTCACCTTTGTCAGCAAAATATTAGTACAGCCAAAACCGTCCAGCCGTACCCAGAATTACGCCCTTGCACTCACAAGTGATATCAGTATAGTTGTATGCGATTTTATACCACTTTTAGTGAAATTTGGGGGGTGGGTGTCAAAAAATTGGCCTAAAATAAAAAAAAATGCAGGTTTGTGGGGGGGGGGGGGGGGGGTGGGTCCCCAAAAATGCCAGATGCAAAAAGACGGCATACCTTCCTGCAATTTGTTTACTACACCACCCCCACCCCCCAGGTCCCACCAGATAAATACCTGTTTTCAATACCACATGATCAAGTCACACTCAGAAGTACCTGCAACTTTTGCTTCGCATATTTGCGTGGAATTGACCTCAAATGAGGCATTTCGTCTTGCAAGTTCCATGTTCTAAGGCAAATTCCATACAATGGGACACAAATTTTGTTTGAGGATATTTTTGTCTTTTTAATCAAACTTTTAAGTTGACCAAATTATGAAAATATAGTATAACCGTAAATGCAGTGGAAATGTTGGCTAAAACAGCTGAAAATGTTGACCCCGCCGTTTCCACGACCCTGGCTAAATACGAAGCTTCAATTTAATTATTTATGGCACCAATTGTTATGTTACATTTTGTTTCGAACACTTACCTGCCTCCATCATTCGTGTTTTACTGTGCTGTCTTCCATAAAATATTAGAAAAGTAACGGAATAATTTTAGCGCGCGTCTGCGACTACGTCACGAGAATAAAAAATCCCGACCGTGATATGTGCAATATGATGCGCATGCGCAAGATTAGTGGCCAATGGAATCGATACACATCTGAAATGTGTGGGCGAAGGGGTTTCTCACCAATTTAACTAAAGCACATCATCGATCGGTATATTATATGCAGAGTCTGAAACTAATTTGATATAATTCAATTTCCATACGATCATGATATTTCATGAATATTACGCAATTAACATGACACCCCATACCTGCAGCACAATCAAAATTAGTTCAAGCAGTTGGAAGGCATCTCTAAAGTGCAAAAAGTAATCCGATCGACATTGCACGTACATCTGCAGATACATGCAACATGCATGCATATTCATTATATTGGGATATTATGTCCAGAGCCAGCTATATATATAGGGCCTGGTGCTCATATTTTTGTTTAATGTCTTATAATATTATGTGTCGATATATTAATTGTCTCCACAGTGCACCTGCCACTTAATAATTATGCATGCACTTCACGCCATGAGAAATTTGTCCCAGACTCTTTATATGATATGCTGATCTGTGTGTGGTGTTTGAATTATGCGATCATTTTCATACAGGAAAGCTACGAATGTCGCAGAGACATGGTGGGATTGTGTTATTCTGATAACCCATGATGAACCCTCTAATCACGTTCCTGTTTAGATGAACCAAAGTCGGACGGCGACGTCGGACAGACATCAATATCCAACGTAGACCCGATCGTTGAAAACACGTTGGAATTCGACGTTGGACCAACTATGGCCGTTGCCACTGGCTCGGCGTCGGCTCGACGTCAGTTATCGATGTCGGCTCGACGTTGACACAACGTCGGCCAAACGGTTCGAAGTTTACTTTCTGACGACTCGCCAACGTTGTACCAACGTTGACCCAACGTCGAACCGACATAGAAAACCGACGTCGAGCCGACGCCGATCCAGCGGCAACGTCCATAGTTGGTCCAACGTCGGATTCCAACGTTGGCCCAACGCTAACAAATAACGTTGGTCCAACGTTGCCCCAACGTCGTATTATCAGTATAATTCACCGTTGGTTCGACGTCGTATCAACGTCGGATGCCCGACGGGGCACCAACGTCGGCTCGACGTCGAACCACCGTCGAGTCGACGACGGGATCCGACGTCGAGCCGACGCCGAGCCAGCGGCAACGCCATAGTTGGTCCAACGTCGGATTCCAACGTTGGCCCAACGCTAAAAAATAACGTTGGCCCAACGTTGCCCCAACGTCGTATTATCAGTATAATTCACCGTTGGTTCGACGTCGTCTCAACGTCGGATGCCCGACGGGGCACCAACGTCGGCTCGACGTCGAACCACCGTCGAGTCGACGACGGGATCCGACGTCGAGCCGACGCCGAGCCAGCGGCAACAGCCATAGTTGGGCCAACGTTGGATTCCAACGTTGGCCCAACGATAGAAATGACGTTGGCCCAACGTTGGCCCAACGTGGGTGTGCTATCTGGGATAGGAACTTGTGAAAATATGTACAGTCGAATGTTGAACGATGAAGGCTAAACATTCACATTTCTGCACCGATTGCGACGAAATTTGGCATGAATATGTAGAGAGAGAGAGAGAGAGAGAGAGAGAGAGAGAGAGAGAGAGAGAGAGAGAGAGAGAGAGAGAGAGAGAGAGAGTGTGTGTGAGATAGTGTTGGCAATTTAGAGAATATTCTCCGTGTATATTGTATATAGGAACTTGTGAAAATATGTGAAGTCGAATGTGTGAACGATAAAGGCTAAACATTCACATTTCTGCACCGATTACGACGAAATTTGGCATGTATATGTATCTGTACTCTTCGACTAACATGGGCGGGGTACGCATGCATGTATATATATCGTTTGCTGGGTGGGGGTGGTGGAAAAGAGATAGTGTTGGCAATTTTGATAATATTCTCCGAGCCGATTTCGATGGAACTTTGTATGTGGGTTACTTTCGGCCGGGGAGTGGCATGGGCCTATCAATTTGCCCGTGCGACGTGACATTGACCTTGAAATCGGGTCATTTCAAGGTCGAACGCGGGATTTCGATGAAAATTAGGGTATGGGGATACTTTCGTGTGGGGAGTGTCGTAAGCCTATTCGTTTGCCCGTGCGACGTGACCTTGACCATGAAATCGGGTCAATTCAAGGTCAAATCGCGAATTTTTATGGGATTTCGACGAATTTTTATACGTGGGGTTACCTTTGTCCACTGAGTGTTTTGGACGGCTCGAGTCTGTCTGCACTAAATGTCCTTGTGGCATGTTTGGGCTATTTGTATTGCTGAAGTGGGTGATGCCCTGGTCATGTTGAATACTATAGTGTTATTTCAGTCATCAACATATATTTTTCAACCAGTTACATGCTCATAGAATGGCACCAGTCATCTGATTTAATACACTGTGTAGGAATGGATTGGAGGCGCTTGTTGGATTTAAACAACTTCAGTTGTAGATATACAAAACATGTTTTATGACATTGGTGATCAAATTCCATTCTGCTAAATGGAAATTCTAATCCACTGCATATACAGTTAGATGTTATTTTTCTCTGCAAGCTATTAGTACATGAACAGAACAAGTGTTTTGGCTAATTTGCTGTAATACATTTAAAGCTGAACATCTCAGGACAGTGAACTCAATCTTGACTTTGGAGTCATTGTTGACATTTTGTAGACAAATCCATGACATATTAGTTGTTAAGCTTCAATTCAACTATAGTTATGACATATTTTGAAAATACAAACATAGATAAGGATATTTACCAGGCGTCAAATTGGAAAATTATTTTATAATTGCTGATATATTTGCAAAACTAGATCAGTGTACAGAGAACACACACAATTCCAAAATTTCCCATAGGGATTTTTCGTCGACGAATATTCTCTCAAATTACGGATAAATATCGGATATATGAACTATATTCTAATTAATGGTTAGAATATAAATCATACCTGTAAATGAATGCTATTTCCATTATAATCCACTTTTAATCCGAATAAATCATCAGAATGCAACATCACAAACAAACACAGCCATATTCAAGGCAAGGAACAGAGCAGAGCGTTTCGTGTTAGTCTATTCCTGATATGGTTAAAATAAAGAGCGTTTATTTCAGTTGTGTGTCAAAAATTGAAAACAGGGAGAAAAATTGCCGATACCACAGGGGTGGGGAGGGTAGGGATGCCAAACAAAATCCGTTTTTTGTCATATCAGGGAAGTTATGTCAATATTCCGTTGTAAACATTTCGAGTAAAGCGTGTAGAAATAGTCCAAATCAATTTTTCTGGAAGTGTGTACTTTTTTAAATGAAACATTAAAAATGCACGAAAACCCCCCATATAACAACACTTTTTGTTAATATAAAGTAATTACAGTGAAATCAAAATCATGTGAATCATTTGCGAGCCCTCCAACCCCCCCCCCCCCCCCCGCCCAAAGTCCAAATCAGCGTTTAACATTCGCGTGAAGTTATAGGTCATCGTTCAACCAATATATCTACTATATATTTTGAGAACTACGTATATATGTGTATATATATGTGTATATATATATTTGTACTTTATAGAATCGAAAACGGCTGCACCAAACTTCCCGTCTAATGGTAAAAATCCCCACGGGAATGGTCGTCGCGGCGTTTTGGAGAAGCTCCGAGCACCCGTTCATCACACACAATCACAAAAAACGGCACTGTGGTGTTAATCGCGATGATAGTTAAAGAGCGTTCGTATCCGCAGTGTCTTTGATAAAGGGCGTATGCGTGTAATGTGATTCTTACGTCTGGGTCTGGGCGTGACCGTGACTGTATATGATATATATATATGTGTCCTTTATAAACTCGAACCGATTGAGCTCAAACTTTCAACCTACGGGAAGTGTCATGGACGGGTTAAATTGTGACCCCGATCTGACCTTGACCTTGAAAATGATCAATTATATATAGGGGAGAGAGAGGGGGCCGGAGAGAGAGAGAGAGAGAGAGAGAGAGAGAGAGAGAAAGAGAGAGTGAGAAATGGACCCAGATGGAGAGAGAAAGATAGAGAGATGGGGGGGGGGGGGGGGGGGAGATATATATATATATATATATATATATATATATATATATAATTATATATATACTGTTGGCAATTTCGAGAATAATCTCCGTGTATATTGTATATAGGAACTTGTGAAAATGTGAGCAGTCGAATGTTGAACGATGAAGGCTGAACATTCACATTTCTGCACCGATTGCGACGAAATTTGGTATGGATATGAATCTCTACTCTCCGGTTATAACATGGGCAGGGTTCACATACATGCATATATAGCGTTTGATTTGATGGAGGTGGGGAAAAAGAGATAGTGTTGATAATTTTGACAATATTCTTCGTGTATTTTGTATATAGGAAATTGTTCTTGGTGCCTATATGAGAGAGAGATAGATAGATAGAGAGAGAGGGGGAGAACTGAATAGACGGAGAGAGAAAGATCGATCGAAAGGGAGATGGAGTTGGAGAGATATAGAGATTGCTAGTGAGATAGAGAGAGAGAGAGAGAGAGAGAGAGAGAGAGCGAGAGAAGGGGGGAGAGAGGGAGGGGGAGAACTGGATAGATGGAGAGAGAAAGATCGATCGAAAGGGAGATGGAGTTAGAGAGATATAGATATTGCTAGTGAGATAGAGAGAGAGAGATAGAGAGAGAGATAGATGTGAGGGAGAGAGAGATAGTGTGGGGAATATTCTCCGTGAAAATTGTATATATGAATTTGGGAAAATATGCGAAGTCGAATGTTGAACGATGAAGGCTGAACATTCACATTTCTGCACCGATTGCGACGAAATTTGGCAAGGATATGAATATGTACTCTCCGGTTAACATCGGCAGGGTTCGCATGCATGCATATATAGCGTTTGGGTGGGGTGTGGAGAGAGAGAACATATTGCATATATAGGAAATCTTGAAAATATTCTGAGTCGAATAAGTTCCACATTTATGCACCGTTTGCGATGAAATTTTGAATGTAAATGTATTTCGACTCTCCGGGTAACTTGGGAAGGGTCCTGAGGCTGACCGACATCGCATTTTGACGTTATGGCGTCATATACGCATTACCGAACATAATAACACGACATAAACGCTCTTTATATTCACCACATTTGGACAAAGTTCTACTCGAACGCTCTTTATACTTGACCTTATCGGGACAGCGAAAGCGTGCGTGTATTGTGTCATTCATAGTACCGTAAATCAGCTTGTTCCAAGCCCGGTGATATGATTTGGGGAGTTTTAGCAAACATCAGTTCCTAATTACGAACTGTTTATATTTTTCCACACTTGGCCCGTGCAACGGCGGGTACATCAGTTATAGTAATGTTTTGAAAATCCCTCTCACGTGCACGTGCTTTAATGTCAATAAACGAATAGGCTTGCAACCTAGTGTTTAGACAATGGGTGAACCATATTTGTAGCAGTACATGTTGGCCTCTTTTTGTGAACACATGGTATTCTATGGCATTGTTTGTAATAATCTTGTTAAATTGTTACCCTGCGTTGAGTAAAAACATTGCCCAGCATTGGTTAAAATTTACACAACATTCGCGTGATGCACGAATGTTGTTGGGTAAAATTTTACCAACGCGATTTAGAGTGCATCGCGTTAGAACTGGGATGTTTAGGCTCCACATATAATGTTTGAAGGGTTGTTGTCCTTACCCCAACAAGGTCTTCTTTTTTCTCCATTTATGCCTTTTTGCGTTGCAGTCACATCAAGACGACAAACCTACTATAATACATGGCCATGCAGTCTTGTGGCGGGTGATCGCAAATGCACAACGGTTAAATTGTACTCATTCAGACAAAAGTTTTGAACTGCACTATGAATCGTTCAAAGCTAATATTCTATTTTCGTTGTGGAAAAAAAGGCAAACCATCAGTGAGACATCTATTGTTATTTAACAAAAAACTTTCAATGCTTGTCGGTCGACATAAAAATTTGAAACGACTATAACAATATTGTTGAAGAGCTAGATCATCGTTTAAGTAAAAATAATTCACCTTGCATGAGTATTAACAAAACTTTGATTCGCCGCTGATGTACCATCCATCACACGACATACGTGTCCCAGAGCCGCGGGATACTTATAAAATAGCCTATCTCAACACTAATCGTATGTAGTTACTGAAATAAGTAAGGTTTGGGTCAGGACGTGACTTCTGGCATCACCGCTCTCCGTCCAAAGTCATAAATAGCAAACGTTGAGATTATTTAGTTGACACAATCATGCATTTTAATCACTGCGTTACTATTTCAGTCATTATCAGTAACAATATTCAGAAACTGCTTTTATCTTTTATCATAAAACAACCTAAGGTTTGCATAATTTTGCCTAATGTTTGAAGGTATCTCCGATCATTCCCCCTGGTTAATAGCGGCCGAATGACCCCCCAGCGTGATCATCACACGATAAGCCCCCTATATATTCCGACGCGATCTCGCTGAATGATCATTGGTCTCTACTCAGTTCTGTCACTTGTAAACCAGTGCTAACGAAGTTACGAAGATGAAGAAGTTTTTAATTCTTGCTGTGGTCGCCATGATGACGGTTCAGCTCGTTTACTCGAATCGAATTTCCGGAAGCAGTGGAGACGATGTCGAGGTTGGTATGCATAACACAGGGCTCACCGAACATTGCCGTTTAAATAATCAATATATGCTTTCTGTGGGAATAAAAGAGTATCACAAACCGATGTCTGGGTAGAATATGCAGAGTGGCATCAAGATGGTTTGGAGAGCGTAGAGCCCACCGGTCTTTCAGTTTTGAGCATGAGGTCAAGTGGCCAAATTTTAATGGGGATTTAATGCAAATCTCTGGATCGAGCAAATGTTAGAGATGTGTAACAGTTTCCATGATTTTGTGACTTGATGTGATAGTTAAATTAATAGGTGGTTATCTGGCTGGTCGGCCCAGAACTTGCTCCATCAGCCTGTTTTTGTATTATTGAATTTGATATTGATTATTCAAAAGTATGTCACGTATTGTATTTCAGAAGAAAAAAATGTAAACAATAAATTTATAGCAAACAATTCTAATTTGCCTCGCCCGCCCTCCATTTTAAATTATATACGTTATTTCGTTACTTTAGTTCTCGGACATCTGCTTCATGCTTAACGTTTACTCCAGATATTTGCGCGCAAATTCACATTCAAAATGTGTCACTTAACCTCCATTTTAAAGAGACCCAAGGCACTCTCCGTGGATATGTGTGCAAAAAAATAATACACAAGTCTGTAAAACATCACCACCAAAAGAGAAAAGAAAAATAACTGCAGTCACCATCATTTGTATCACACAGCCATCGCGAAAATCATTAAATCAATACGCATAAAACGATATCAAAAGCTCATAATTGCGAACGGACGCGTAAACGATCTTTATACCAGACGACAATTTGCATTATTGTTAGCCTGACAGAAATTCCAAACGTTTCTATTTTAAAGTCGATGTCAGGCCACCAAAAGCTCCTACATGCGATAGTGGCTTGTTGCGCGATAACCAGTTGTTTACAGTATATGCCATGAACTGACATCTTATAACTAAATTACATGTACATTAATAGACTGAATATGAATGAGATCGAATGTTCGGGTATCACCACTGTTCAAGTGTTCCTGCTAATACAATATTATGCTGTCGGTTCCGCTGAACTGCTATGGAAAACTGATGCCATTACGATAAAGTACCGTTATGTTTTCTAAAGATAGCAATTTCTGTGGCTAATCGGAGCGATTTCAGAAACAAAAAAAGAAAACGGTGTGTATATAAAATATTCAAGAACATATCTATTTTTGAAAAAATACAATAATGCCCGCGCTGGTGTTTCTAAAATAATGTGAATAACTATCTTGATTATAGTCAGTTTTCAACAACTAATACAAACAGTATATTCAAAAAGATTCGCAATAAATATGTTCTTGAAGTAATGGTTAGAGCACAAGAATAGTTCTTTGCCAGAATAAATCGAGTCGGAGACGAGATTTATTCTGGTAAAGAACTATTCGCGTGCTCTGACCGACTTAGAGCACAATTGACCGCACATAATGCGATTATCTCGAAATACGCAATTGATCGTGCGTTGAACACGACGTACAATCCGTGCGCTGGCCGAGATTAACACAATGACCCGTTAGCCACACCAATCATCGTGATTACCCATGCAGTGATCGCCGTTGAATGTGAATAAATATGTCCGAAACGACACGGATTAACGTGTGACCCGTTTTCACAAACCAAGTCACCCGCAGATGTGTTTGGAAAGTCAAATGTGGAAGTCGCATGATTGTGTCTTACTATTATTATATACATTGTGTTAGTGGATCATGAATTCCGAAGAAGTCTGTCTGCCAGAATGATGACATGGAATTTTGACCTGTAACCAACAACCAACTACTTTTTGCCAAAGGTAATGGTGCACATCAATATTATGTGACAAACGTGTCGCCTTTTCAAGAAACTGTTTCGAAATTACTACCATAATAGTCCATTGGTTCCTCCAGATTCTCCAGATACAAGTTCTGTTGTTAGTTATATCGGATATGTGGAGCGCTATATAGTGAAGTGTTGCTTCTGTTGAATTATTGGATATACATGTATTACTATTTAGTGGTTCTAAATGTAAATGTTAATTCGTTTAGTTTCATCGTTGGATTAGTGGTCCTGAGAATATTTTCGGAACTGGATTAGTTTTGTGGAATAATTATAATAAATGTAATTATTCTACTAGTTAATAAATAATTCAACCAATGCATGTTTTACTATTGCCACCCCCTCCGTTCGTCCTGTATATATACTAGAAGGTGACCCGACTTCGTCCTGGCTTTGGCCTTGAATTGACCATTTTGAAGGTCAAGGTCAGGTGGGGTCAAACACCAACACCCAAAAACAGTGGAAATCGGCCCAGCGGATACCGGGAAATCGGCCCAGCGGATACCGAGATACCCTATGCATCAAATTTCGTCCGTAAAAATCCGCCAGTTTAACCCGATTTGATTTCCACTCAAGTATATAAACGCGCCTCATATACACACGCTCATTAATTATCAAGTTTCAACGTAAAGATAAATTACCATCGGTGCCCGAGATATCGCCAAGACGTCTGAAACAGTCAAATGCATCGGCCGGTTAAGCGTTAACGTGATCTAACGTTATGAACTCTAACGACGTCATAGAAGTTACCATTGTTTTTATCCTGATGGAAGATAGTACCACTTCTTCTTGATAATCGAGGCAGATAACTAAAACGGATACATACGCATTATATATCGTTGGAAAGAGGAAACACGAAAGATTCTCACAGTGTCATTATTATGACTGGCATTTTATTATTCGCGCTGTTTCGAATCGATTTGTAAGCACCGAACTCAAATGAAAGTCCCGTAACACAGCGTAAAAACAGATTTGACCGCAGCACGTGAAAAGTTGACCTCGGATCTGAAAATTGATAGGCCCATGCCACCCCCCGGCCGAAAATAACCCCACATACCAAGTTTCATCGAAATCGGCTCGGTCGTTTTCGAGTCCATCGCGATCACACACACACACACACACAGACACACACACAGATCTTCCAAAATATATAATAGACTAGAAGGTGACCCGACTTCGTCCGGGCTATTCAAAAACCAAATTTCAAGTCGATAGCTCCACCCTTTTCCGAGATCTGGTCTGCGCATGCGCGAAGCTGGCGTCGCACGGGCTCGGCGACCCGATAAAATTCGTATCCGGGGAAAGATACATTCACATACCAAATTTCAAAAATCGATAGCTCCACCCGTTTCCGAGATATATAGCACAATGTCATTTGCGGATACCTCGGCCGTTGATGAGTTAACGCGACATCGGCCGGTTAAGAGTTAAACGCGATCACGTCACGATCTGTTGACGGCGTAATATATTTACTGAATGTTTTTCGATGAGCGAAGCATGGTCCTGCGTTCTTCCCGATAATTAAGGTAGAAACTTTAAACGTACACAGGCGTGTGATACATCATTGGAAAGATGAAGCTCCACATATTCTAACCGTTATATGACTGGCAATTTATTATTCGCGCTATATCGAATCGATTTGTGAGCACCGAACTGAAATATATTAGCGCAAAACGGCGTATAAACAGATTTGACCTCGGCACGTGAAAAGTTGACCTCGGATCTGAAAATTAATTTGCCTATGCCACTTCCCGACCGATAGTAGCCTCACATACGAAGTTTCATCGAAATCGGGTCGGCCGTTTTCGAGTTCATCGCGATCACACACACACACAGACACACACACAGATCTTCCAAAAATATATAATAGATTGTATTTTTGGTAAATCACACCCAATTCCCAAGGGTGGCAAACTAATATTTCAGTGATATCCCATTTTTCGACACGCGCCACTCTTAACAAACAAATCGCGCGGTCGTTTCAATGTTATAGCTTCAGTTATTATACAAGAGGACATGCATAACCCACCCGCACTCCCTTTATACGCCGTCCCTATATATGTGCCTGCTTAGTATATTAGAGGTGCATAGATAGTAACGGCGTATAATGGCAGTGTGTTTGGGGGAAGCAGAGCGCTGTTCGTGCCCCTGTGACCTCTGGTAATTGAAGCTACTTCGAAGCGCCCGTGCGATTTGTCTGCTGTGAGTTGCGTGTGCCTAACAATGGGGTAATCATTGAACTATTCATTCGCCAGCCTTGGGAATCGGTGTGCTTTACCAAAAATCAGGGAACGATTGCAACAATGGGATTGTGCTCTAATGTTTGTTAGTATACGCATAATGGCTTTTCCTGGATATGTTCAGATTATAAACCGCGAAAAAAGACAAATTAAAATAAATATATTTGTTAACAGCATCACGAGCGCGTGGCTAGAGGATCTCGATTGGGGGATTCCCACCATGAAGTGTTCATCCGCATCCCATTGAACCAGACAAACATCACATGTTCGCGAAATTATAAATGCATTACTTGGGTTGGAATTTCCATCTTATGTATCTCAAGCTTTCGAACTGTTGGAAATTTCCGACCTGGCACCTCCCTCAGGCTGGCAATTTTCCAACAGCATGGCCACATTAGTCCAAGATATTGATAGAAAGTAGGTAAATATGGGACTGTCAATAACAACAATTTTCCCTCTAAGCACTGGTAGTGAAATTAAACTGTGAAAACAATTTCAATCTATTTTTGGTGTGAATTTTCCAAGTGATGATGTTGTGTCAAGTATGAAATTTCTAAATGTTGAAATAATTTATTAAAGTTGTCGCATCGTCCCTGTCGTGGGAATCCGGATAGGGCACGGGTCCGGTCCTCATATATTGGACTGCATGTTTAATAATGATTGATAACATATTCACTTGTCTATAATATAGGCGGCGGGAGGGTGGTGTTTTCAACTTTGGGTCAACCTCTTCAATATTGTATGGCTAACACATGAGTTGGAAATATCATATTAAATAATTAAGTTGGATTTGTTCTCATGGTTTGATTTTACAATCAAAATTTAGTGTCAATATTTTCTTATAGTATTTGCGGCCATGTTTTGCCAGAAATAATGGCCATCAGCTGAAGCATTTCCAACTTTGTGAAATGTTTATAGACCCTCTATAGCTACATTGCATTGTATATTCCTGTATCCATGCAGAATACTGAAGTCGGGTACACAAAACATCTGAATTATAGAAATGTTCAACATAATTTGTTTGTCATTAATTTTGTCACTACTATTATGGTTCATATTTGAAGGGATGCAAATCAAGTTCGAATTTGGTTTCGGTCCGATGATTTTGACAGCGTTATGCCCCTGTTTCGACTTATAAATATTAATTATTGGGTTACCGTACACGGCAACTAGAGCAATATTCTATCGAACTGTTTTTATATATGGTTCGTATTTTCAGAAAACATATGTCGAGTTTGGTCACAGTTCCAATTTTTTGACAGAATTATGCCTCTTTTTACTTAGAAATCACAATTGTGGTGTTGTCCTGTTGATAACCTAAGCATTATTAAACATAATTCTTGATATTTGGTTATGGTTCACATTTGAGAAGTCGCCATTTAAGTCGTAATAGGTCACAATCAGATAATTGTTAATAGTAAAGTTAAAGTTGAAATCAAAGTTTGTCAGAAGATGTTTGCCAGAATTTGATTTTTTGTTGGAAAACAAAGCCAACTCCATACAAAGCCACCTGCTACATTTTGTATATACCTGAAACTAGCGTTCAGATAAGACTATAACCAAATGTGTAATATTTAGTAAATTTTCTTTGTTTTATTAAGCAACATGCCGATAACAAACGAATACACATATTCAGTAACACCGAAGTTTTTCGCTCTACAGTGCGCACTATGTAGGTAATCATCAGTAAGGAATTATATGAACATTTATCCTGCAATATTGCCAGTTCCGGAAAAGCAGCCTTCACACACTGGGAAATTTGTCTGATATTTGTGCAGGCATTTCGTCATAGAAACCAGTATGGTGCGTTTGTTTTCTAGCACAGTATAGCTTACTGTATCGAAATACCTATTAACCAAATAAACAGAAATGTTATCTCAGGCAAATATGCGAGTGTGTGAACGGTTGGACGCGGCCTTAGAAATATGGTCAGATGTTCGTGCAATGTCACATAGTCTTCATTAGAAAGGTGTTCAGATGTTCGTACAATGTCTAATATTCTTCATTAGAAAGGTATTCAGATGTTCGTGCAATGTCTCATATTCTTCATTTGAAAGGTGTTCAGGTGTTGGTGCAATGCCTCATATTCTTCATTTGAAAGGCGTTCAGCTGTTCGTGCAATGCCTCACATTCTTCACCAGAAAGGCGTTGATATGTTTGTGCAATAACTCTCATTCTTCATTAGAAAGATGTTCGGATATTCATGCAATGTCTCATATTCTTTATTAGAAAGGTGTTCAGATTTTCGTACAATGTCTCACATTTTTCATTGCAGAAACTCTCAGATGTGGAGGCTCCAGTATTGGTAAGTAAATTGTATGCTTACCATAGACAATGTTGCCAACATTCATTTGAATAGAGAGGTTTCGAATAATCACAACTGTTAGGAACATGTTACGTAGTGGGTTTACAATGTAGTTCCCTAAGGAAATGTCAGGTAATAAATTCAACAAACAGCCATAGACCGCTTGTTGAATTGACTATCTTAACAATTCCCACCAATGCATAGGTATAATTCCTGCACTTGCATTACCTTTTCGTCTTCTGATCATTTTCTCGACCGCCCCTCCAAATGAATAATAGACCATTCCAGTATATAATTTGATAATTGGATGGGAGACTTCACTTAGTAAAGACAGGATTATCTACATCCACATCCATGACTTATTATGTGTATCTAAAACGTAGCATAAAAGAAGAGTTACATAAACAATTTATACACCGAATTTAGAACCAACATAGCACCATAGTTGGTCGTCAACTCCGTGATGCTAGATCCAGACATATTGTACTCGATACCAATTTTTAGCACACAATTAACACAACGACATTCCTAGATACGATTTTGCTGGATATTTCGTCTGGAAGTCAGTTATCTGTCTATTCGGTCCATTCGAGAAACATTCGACCAAAAAGCAGAGATGTGTCGATTACATGCCCCATGCCTGACCAACAAATCCCGGTCTAGCCCGACTTATAAGTTTTAATATTTACATACTAAGTGTTGTCATCACTAAATCCAGCATTCTGATTGGTCGGCGCCCACGTGGCTAGTTGCAGTTATTTCTCGGTGAATGCGCAACAGCTAATAACAACATCGATACGTCAGCTCATAACAACATCGATACGTCATTTGGGTTTGGAAAGACGAACGCGTAATGTTTTGGGCGCATTTGAATTCGCGAAGGATTGACTTAATAAATCGTCGGGTTTCAATTGTTCCTGTGAACTTTTGCCAAGGGTGCTGTGGGATATTTTGTGCTGGTTTTGTCACGATACACTTTTCGAATTAAATACATTTACAAAAGTGGCTTTTTCGCTAAATGTATATAAATATAAGGATTAACTGTCATGTGGACTGTTTTTATGGAGATGTAACCGTGAGGTAAGTGGTCACAACTTGTATGTAAAACCCTTCGGGTTTTACACAAGTTATGACAACTTACCTCACGGTTACATCTCCATAAAAACAGTCCACATGACAGTTAATCCTTATTTATATCGTCCGCTTCTGTGCCACATGACATGCCGTCACAATAGTCAACAGAGTGTGATCCACGTGGTTCTATATTGAACTGCTATATTGGCGTTATCGATTAGGGTTCAAACCTCATTATTCGTGCTAAGACTTCAAGTCGACACCTATATATAGGCTTATAATCACTCTGTTACACCATTCCAATATTCTAACGTGGATGCAACTGGAATTTATCGGACGTTAGTTATATAACTCGCTTCGATCAGCGACCGAACAAAAGTGCATAACTGACCACGTTTCATCGCGGAGTCGATTTATAGTTGGAGAGATACATGTACATAAATGAGCGATGCCAGTCATGTGTTCGCGTCGTGCAAACTTTGTTGATGTTATCGATGTGACGATGTTTGGTAGTCCTTCTAGCGAGACGAATGGGTGAAATGTTACCGAATATTTTGTTTATGTTTTATTCTAAATCGCGTTGTTCTTTGTGGCTAATATTTGGCATATAATATTTATTTTATTATATGTTAGTAAGTACATAATATCGTTTTATAGTTTACAGTGTTTATATAGAGACCGAAATGTGCTTAATTGAGAATAAAACGTCTTTTAAACTGAATGCAACCGATCATTCAATTATTTGGAAAAGGTCGTTATTTAACGAACACAATTGCAGAGTCGGGAAACTACGTCATAATTTTCTCGAAAACGGCGGCAAGATACATGTATCACGCCAGGCAATTTCAACATTCATTTTTCGTTTCTACATTTATCCAAATATATCAGCAAGCTGTTATTCTAATGAACTATCCAATGAGCTATCACAAAACAGTCATCTCGGATACTACAACAATCGAATATCGAACTTATTGTTTTAAGGATATTTGCTGTTGACATTTCATTACCACGAAAACTGGTGACAGAAATAACACTCATATTATCTCGACTGTAAATTGGTAAAACGTATATGGTGAGACGGTATTAATAGTTTCGCAAAAATGGGTACATACCCGAAGCTCCGTACTATCTTTTGTGGTTAAGTTATTTATTTAAGCGAAGAAAACGATGGATACTCACTTCGATGTTATATATTTTGCCACCATTTTTGAGAAAATTATGGCGTATAGGTTCCAGACCCTGAATTGGACTCGGAATTATCAATATGAAAATGTAAAGTCTTCAAGGAGTGTTCATACAAACGATGTGTGTCGCTAACTTCACTCGTCAATACATATAAAACCATACTGTTTAGCACAGTGTGGTGTGAGATCGTGGCCAATAGCAAAATGCAGTATGTTGTTAAACACCGCGCATAGCACCGAGTGTGAATTGTTACTCACGAATGGCGACCTGTTTAATGCTGACTATAGTATTGCACGTTTCGTGTCATATTGGTAACAAACGAGATCGGTGTGTTACGTTGCACGGACTTTGTTTGGAAGTAAAACATAGCTACCTGCCTACTGGATAATACTGTCCCGGTCACACTCTTCTATACCTGATGGGTATATTTTTCAATCTAAACATTCCTATTATTAATTTGTGATGTATTTATTTCATTGTAGAACAGAGAAAAACGCAGTTGCGACAGCACATCTAGTGAAACTAGCTCATTTAACTCTGAGAATTGTCCTGTTCAATGAAGATAAATCAAACAACTGGATCAGCTACCGCCCCAGATATCGGAGGTAAAAATAGCAGTGCATGGTTTTATTATAGTAATGAAAGAAAACTTTGGTTCGTAGAAAGGCTCTATCTGATTTTGTGACGTCACTTTTTTTTTTTACCAATTAACAATTATTACCGACCAATGAAAACTCGTTGGGAAGCAGAAATATGATGAGTACCACGCCCAGCCTGCCGCTCTGAATCCACCTGGGGTGGATCAGTCTACCACCCTCAATCCACTCGGGATGGCTCAATCTCCCTCTCTCTCAATCCAACCGGTGGTGGCTCAACTCTCGCTCTCAGTCATACCGGCTGGTAAACATACTAAATCATGATGAAAACCACGATAAACCTGCCACGCTCAATCCACTCTGGGTTGCGTAATATCCCACTTTCAATCCACTTTTAAAGTTGTCTTTTTTACGTTGATTGGCTAATCCGAGCGATTTGAACAAAAAAAATCAGTGTCAGTATGAATCATTCATTTATATTTTGAAATATTTGTATAATGGCTGCACTTGTGCAAAAATGGTCAGAATAAACGACTTGATCAGGGTCGGTTTGCAGCAACACAGCCATTATGAAAATACTTTACAACATAATGTTCCTGAACATTATGGTATGTCTTCACCGTGCGTGGATAATGTACAAATCCGCGATTATCGGAATTGGAACCAGCCTCGTCGTCCATGGACGGCTTATTGTATGTTGATCTAATGCGTTCATCTGTCATCTTTTTCAGGAAACACTTGGTCAAAAGGAGGCGTTTTGGCTGATACATGTAATAGAAGACCGGTTGCTGAAACGAACAAAATGGGATCACACTTGTCAGCAACTCAATGTTACCATGATTATAATGTGATAAAATAAAAACCTTCGATAGTACGGCTTGCTATAATTTTTGGTTCCTTAAACTTTCCAACTTTTGGATATATATTTCAAAACAAGTGTGTTAGGTTGTAAATAGTTAATTCACTACAATAATAGGGCCCAAAATGAAAAGTGTCCTTTGATATCTGTGTCTGTGGTCATCGTACATTTATGTCATGTTTGAATGATCTTTAGTATGCTTACGACGTGACATGACGTAGGTTCCTGAATATCCGAAGCAACGGCGTAGAGATTACATTACGCTACCCGACTTCCAATCTGTCCTATATAAGTGAACTTTTTTGTGATTTTGTGTAAATCGATTTTTAAAGGTTGAACTATTGCTACGAGCTGCATTGGCAGATAGATGTCTTAGCTAACATTCTAAATTAACAACACGAATTCAATTGGACCTAAATTAAATGGCAGAATTTGCAAATTACATTTTAGCTCCAGACGTGGCAGGGTTATAATATATATACTGGCACAGGATCGTTAATAATATTGGTTGTAATATACAGTTTTTGTAGAATATGCATTGTATATACACATAAATATAACAAAATAGATTCAAATTAACCTTAAAAATGTATAGTTCTGGCATAACTAATACAATAGGCCACGCTTTCTCCCTGATATACCATTGAATTTTCCCCGATTTGCCCGAATTTGGTGGTTTGAAAACGTTTGTGGGGGGGGGGGGGGGGGGTTGCAGCCCTCCCAGCCAAAGTACCACGCGCCCACGCCCCCCATCCCACCACCGGTCCCGTACGACTGTGGTCATTATGCTTGCTTGACACAGGCAGCAAACCATCTCGCGCGAACCAATTGGAGATAAAGTTATGGCACTTGGGTCGTGAGAGATATCTTGTTTAAACGAAACATGTCAAGATGCAACTGATCGCGAATTATTGTTTTTCCAGCAGAAACGTAATACATGTGTTGTTGAAACTGAATGGCAGACGAACAATACTTCAGACTACAAACAGGGTTAACTGGTGGCGATCTTTATGCGGCGTTCCAGCCGTGGTGTTTGGTATGCCAAACTAGAAAGTTTGACTTCTCTCCCGTTCACCAAACAGTCAAGTGAAACAATGGACATGGCATTACGCAATTATATATGGTATTTATACGTGTATATACATGTATAGAATACACCCATAGTAGCGCTGAATAGGTCACTCTCACCGGTTTTCTGTGATAAAGTTACCCAGGTTCCTGAAATTGTGATAAAGTTACCCAGGTTGGAGATGAATGTGATAAAGTTACCCAGGTTAATAATAGTTCATGTTTAGCAACAAATTATTGATTTTTGTGATCAAAAATGACGAACAACAGTACTAATATGTCTTAATTTATGCTTGATAAGGGTTATTAATCGCCAAAACTGAACAATATTTCCCTCTGTCACTTTTAAATACTTTTGATATTGTGAGATTTGCTTAACCTGGGTAACTTTATCACAATTCTCACCAACCTGGGTAACTTTATCACAAAATTAGGAACCTGGGTAACTTTATCACAGAAAACCGGTGAGAGTGACCTATTCAGCCATAGTAGCCGAGAATACCAAATTTTCACCACGAGTGGAATTGTGGTTTTAACCACGAGCCTTTTGGCGAGTGGTTAAACCACAATACCACGAGTGGTGAAAATTCTGTACTCTCGACTACTATGCGTGTATTTTATTTATGCCATAATTATTATTTTTGATTTGTTCATCCAATTCAACTACTCCGATGTTTAGCCTACTTTGAATGTGTATCCACACCGAGAGACACAAACACGACGCTACAAGGAATGTGCGTCACGCGTAGTGATGCATATATTTACGTCACAAGTGACGTCAGCCTGTTTCTGAGCGATAGTCAATTTGTATTACCATTCATAATTATGTTTCCTAGTTTATATAACACTGGCAAGCTACAATGCTACATTTGATTGAAATGCAAGCAATTTTCCTCATATCTAATTTACATCATGACAACTTACAATTTTAAATCAATGTGACATAGGAACTATTTAGCTAACTACGATGTAGTTCTACTATGGGTATAAACGTTTAACACATGCAATTACGTTTGAAAATTTACACCCACAGTAGAAATTTATACCCACAGTAGGGCTGAATAGGTCACTCTCACCGGTTTTCTGTGATAAAGTTACCCAGGTTCCTAATTTTGTGATAAAGTTACCCAGGTTGGTGATAATTGTTATAAAGTTACCCAGGTTAAGCAAATCTCACAATATCAACTCGATTTAAAAGTGACAGAGGGAAGTATTGTTCAGTTTTGGCAAGTAATAGCCCTTATCAAGCATAAATTAAGACATATTAGTACTGTAGCTCGTCATTTTGATCACAAAAATCAATAATTTGTTGCTAAACATGAACTATTATTAACCTGGGTAACTTTATCACATTCTTCTCCAACCTGGGTAACTTTATCACAATTTCAGGAACCTGGGTAACTTTATCACAGAAAAACGGTGAGAGTGACCTATTCAGCCACAGTAGGAAGCTTTTACCCACAGTAGGGTGTAAAGATAAAGTTTACAAAATGGGTGTTATACACACAATAGAACAGGCAATTATGGTATAAAATGGTATAGGTTGTTGTTGCTGCTGCTGCTAGTCTATCCCAACTTGTTCAAAATTATACGAATCGAAAGTGTCTATCTGGTTGCGCTAAAATATACTGTGATCATCCTTTAATATGGTAAAAATGCAGTGGCTGAGTTCGTGAGGCGTTGTCGGCTGCAGTTGTCACCTGAGCTCAGAATTATTATTGTTATTGTATATTCCCCCTAATAGTCATCTGCTATTACAATTCGTATGTTATCATCCTGGGATGTGTCTCTTATATAAAGTGTTGCACAGCCTTGAAAATAAAAAAATTCATTATTATTAAATTATTGCAAATTTATTCTTGGAATAATAATTCCAATATTATATAATTCCACTCGAGTACAGTGAAACCTATTCATATGATCGGATATACAGCTATCGTATCGTCTGGCTGGTACAAGACTTATCATATATGTACGGTCACAATGCCTTCTCATCTGAACGTGGGCATGCATGTCCACATAAACCCTCCCCCGAACACACACAACAATATGTCCTGTCACTAACTCGCGGCCATATTGGATCCACCAGGTCCGGTTCCGTGGTTTTACTTAGCTTTCCATATATGGAAGTAATGTATAATTCAAAAGCTCCATATATGGAAATGCTGCTCCAAAATTTGACATGTAGCACTAAAACCACGGAACCGGTGCTGGATGAATCTATGAAACCATGGAACCGGACCTGGTGGATCCAATATGGCCGCGAATTAGTGACAGGAAGTATAACGAAAGATCGTACATGGCTATCCGAAAAAATATTTTCAAACAGAAACAGTCAAAATGCGAAATAATGACAAGTTGACGTTTAATTTTGGGAGAAAAAGATTTTTCGCAGGTCGCCCTCAAATGTGTGGGAATCACAACACAGATTGTGAAAGTGATGTTCAATGCACAGTACATAGTTGACTCATTGGTGCAAAAAAAAATATAAAAATTCACGCAATATAATATACATTTAATGTCCTTTCATTGCATCAACAAAGGGAATACGTTTGTATGGACGTGGTGATGAGAGAGAATAAATTAAAAATGACCGATTGCTCTTTATGCGTGTTGACTTACGTATGACGAGACGCGATACGAAGTCCGGTGTTTTAGTTTGTGAAACTAAGAAAGTCTGTGTGAATTTTTAATTTTGGGGACATCGAGATTGAAAAAAAGAGGGTATGAAGCAAGAATATTGTACTTTGTGCCAAGATATACGTATTGTTATTAGGAAATGATGAAGGGAGGAATTTTGTATGTGATTATGCCGTTATTGTCGCCGTTACGAATATACTACGATAATTGTAGGCAAGTGGAAAGGACACGATTGAGGTTGACAATGATAATGTTGCAGAAACCACGGGATGTAAACTTTATGATTGTGTGGTATTATATACGTGGAGGAATTTGTTCGTTGATAACGGCTCCGATGGGCGCTAATAGATACCGATACCCCGTTGAATATGGAAAATCTGAAGAAGGATCATTATAGCGCGGAAATCATGAAATGTTATAATCACGTGATACCACAACGGTATATCAATGGTAGACATGGAACACTCTAGCACTCAATATGTTTCTACTAGACCCCGTATATGTTAGCTTTAATTACTACGACCAAAAAAATCATGAATCCATTGTATAATCAATTACTGTCATGTCCAACTTAGCTAATTACATGTCCAACTTAGCTAATTACATGCCCCAAGCTATAACTGGTAGTTGATAGGAAACCAACTTTATTCCACGTTTATAGGGAGTAGGTGTCAAAAATGTTCGCAAAATCTTGGTAAAACGGAAATAACATAGGGTCGAGGGGTGGGTGGGTCCAAGAAATGGTCAAAGGACAAAAATATCATACGTGTCTGTTTTCCGATTTTACTATTTTACATGTATGAACTAGAATCTTAATAGGATGAAAGCATGTCTCATAGAAATTGGGCTGTAGTCGAAATAATCTTGTAAATTGCATGTGTATATTAACCGAGCCACACAGAGGTGTGAATGTGGTGAAAGTTATCCTAGGACGTTTTTGTGGTGAAATTTTTTAAGGAGCGGCGTCAAGCTCGAGTTATAATTTGAGGCATAAAAACGAGTGCGATAAAGTTAACACCCTTCACACGCCGATGCTTTTTGGTGTTTATGCCAGACCAACAGTCAATCATTGTGTAATAAAACATTTGTAGTACTGACAGCTGAACTAGTTATATATCACCATCAATCTGTCATATATTCTATAAAAGAACCTTCTGAAAAAAGACATTACCCCATTAGCACATAGTGAGGGGTCATTTAAGGTCCGCCATATCCCATGCGACAGTTCGGCAAAAATCTGTTGTCCGTACATTTTGAGGTTCCGCGAAAAATCACACTGATCCGGTGGTCCCCTTTGATCATACAAGTTATCAGCGATTGACTTGTGACTCACATTCAACATTTCTGCTAGAATCCCAGTTATGTATGCGTCTTCCATACCCACATACGGCACATATTCCGATAGGAACAGAATAGATTTCGCAAGACCAGCAGGCATAACATAGAGGTTTCCAGAACAGTAGGGCGGATAACGATACATAGGATAAACATTGTGATCAACCGTGAACTTCCCACTACGTTCTACAAGACTGTGTGTTTGAACAGATCCGAAAATACTTTTGGTAATATCTGTTGTCCTCATGAAATGCAAAAGCATTTGGACATTGATGAAAGTGTCCTCGTCGATTTTCATCACATATTGAGCGAGGTGACAGTCACGTGACATCCATCTGAATCCTGTTAACACTTTTATTGTTAAATTCCAATATGAATCTGTATAGTCAACTTGTAGTATATCTCCATTTTCTATGGATTCTTGTTCCAGAGCTCGTTGTTCTTTTATGTCGTTGATTCTACCGAACAAAAATACTATTTCTAATTTTTCCCGCAATTTCGCCCTACTTGTCGGCCATTGTCCTGTATTTACAACACTTCCCCATGTGTTTCTTGTAACGTCCCGGAAGCGTCTGTTGCCCGGAAGTGATGCAACTAAAATTAACAAATATGGAGCGTGTCGTCCTTGGCAGACCCTGTGTGGGTGAATCATTGTATCGTAGTCGAGGGAGTATTGCTTTGTTTCCCTTGGCAATACTGGGAACGAAGATCTATTGCTTGTTATTTCAAAGTAAAGCACGGAGGAATGTATTGTTTTGTTGTACTTTACTGATACCGATGTTTGATTGTTGACGAGAAGGACTATCACAATGAAATACAGTGCGATGAACAGTCCCAACTGTGTCGTGATCTGTTTGAGGTTGGCCATGCCTCGTCTTTCCGTAAAATAACACAGCTGTGCGTAGTCGGTGTTTCTCCAGTCATCTGGAAGTAAACGAAAAGTGCAATGTTTAGCGCATGCATGAAGAAACACAAATAATCATGACGCTTTTCGTGTAAGGTATTTAAAACTATATGGCTAGGTTCAGATGTAGAATTCATCACTTACCCATTGTGACTTGCATGGAAATATTACGGAAATGTATAACTTGTGCATCGGAGATAGTATTGGCAATGAATATTATTATAAATCTGTACTGTGTTGTTATATTTGTTCACCGAGAAGACATTTTATACACTGGTCGTAATTAACAAGTTCTCCTAGCTTGATACAGTTTAAACATATCATGATAGCAAAATACGTTGTTTCGATACGTATACATTCTGTGCTTTTATCAGAAATATAACTGTACATTGGAATTGTCTATTATTGATTTTGGAGGGTGTGAGATATTCCTAATAAGAGGACAGTGACCCTGACCTGATGGGCACAGGAAGTGCCCGGGAGGACAGAGGGGAGTTATGAATCGAACGAAGACAAGCAGACATTTTTATGTTGAATAATAAGTTTATTCATTGATGACTAAAGAGTTAATTTAAACCGACGCTCGAGAAATGATTCCCACAAGTGGTGGCAGCGGTCGGACAACGTGGTTCTGATCGGGAACCGGTCCATGCGTCTTGATCGTTTGACTTTTTATCAACAAAAACCCGGAAAGCGTATTTCCAAATCTCGTGTTAGTTTTGGTCACTGTGCTCGTAAGAACCGAAAAATTGTGGTTTCGGTTGATAAGTGTTTGGAAACGCGGTCGTGCTTTCTAAGATTGTCAATTGGTTGCAATTTTTATTAATATCGGAATTCGTAGAGACCGTATTTATAAAAAAAAATTGCTTGGTACTTGACTCCAATTACTTATTCCCATTACCCTGTCCAAAACGGGTGTGTTCGATTTGGATTTGGTGGCTTACTTGGTACAGTTGCTAACACGGGAACTTCACTTTCAATTTTAATTGGAATTTTGGTTTTGACGAGTATTTTGGGTAACTCTAATCGAGAAATCGGTCTATGAAAGCTACCAGAAGCACAACATGAAAATGGATGCATTAACTATTAACTGATCTTTTGAAGGAGATGAAAGACGGTATGAAGCTACAGCAGGAGAATCACAGACAGGAAATGAAACAGGGTCAACTCCGTGAAGAGAGGTTGATGAGAGCATTAGAGCAGATGGGGACTAGTAGAAATGTAGCAGCACCAGAAGTGGTCGTGCCGAAGGTGCCATTGCCTACACTACGTCCGATGAACGAGATTGATGATGTTGATAATTTCCTGTCCTTATTTGAGAGAGTCGCTTCACAACAGAAATGGAAGGAAGAAATATGGGCGATACAGCTAGCACCCCTTCTGACTGGAAGAGCACAGGAGGTGTATACGTCAATTCCAGCTGATGAAGCAGTGGTATACAAGAAAGTGAAATATGCTGTACTTAGTGCCTATCACATAACAACTGACACATACCGACTGAAATTCAGGAAAGAAAGAAAAGAACCACACGAGAGTGTTAAAGTTTTTGCCGGACGGCTCGAAAGACTTTTCTTCTAATGGATTCAACCACCACAGGCGGTGTTGGCTATAGAAGAAGCTAAAACAGGATATGAGCTACTAATTATGGAGCAATCCCTAAAGACTGTTCCTGAAGAATTAGAAGTTTGGTTAAAGGAGAGAAAACCATCTGATGTTAATCAAATGGGCGAAATGGCAGATGACTACATGATTGCTCGAGAGAGAGAAAGGGAAACAGATAGATACCCTGTAGTACACCCACTGGTTACCAGCATTTTAACCAAGGAAATGCTGCTGTTGGTTACCAGAAGTCAAACAAAGGCAAAGGTTATCAGCCACCGCCAAGAGGCCCTACAAATAAAACAGATAACAGAAACTTCAACCAACGAAACCAGCTGGAAATAAGAAGCTGTTATTCCTGTGGTCGTAAAGGTCATCTATCAGCCTCTTGTCCAGACCGTCATGGTTACACCAAAGTTGAGGCATCTTCAGTAATGTAAGTGACAACCATCCGAGCATCCATCCTGAGACAAACAAGTACCTGCTCGAGGGGAAGATTAATGGACAGAAGATGGAAAATTTATGGGACACAGGGTGTTCACAGACCGTTATAAGAGAGGACATTCTTCAAGGTCAAGTTAAGTGGAAAGAGAAGAAGTTAGAGGTTATTTGTCTGCACGGAGATGTAATGGAACACCCGGCGGCTGATGTATACTTAGAGGTTGGCTGGATTAAGAAGACTATCAAAGTGGCAGTTTTACCCTGGTTGCCGGTCGCAGTGTTGCTTGGGTTGGATGCCTGTGCAGATCCAGGCCTATGCATCAAGCCTATGGTAAATCTACCTGTGCTAACCAGACACCAGGAGCAGAATAAAAAAAAAGAAGAGGAGAATAAGTCGAGAAGAAAAGTAGAAGCAGTGACTGAAGAACTTAATATAACACAGTTGGAAGGGAAAAATGAAAACTCAAGTTCGAAAGCTGAAGCAATACCGATGAGTACTGATGAAGAAATAACTGAAATCGAGGAGTTAGAGCAAGAAGAAATAAATGAAACTGACAGCAGCTGATATTGTAAACTCATTGGAGGAGAGCAATAATTTGACTCCAGAGAAAGATACAATAGATGAAGACAGACATAATAGACAGACAGAAGTAGCAGGATATACACCTGCATATGTGGTCAGAGAACAGAAGGAAGATACTAGTTTGCAAAATTGTCACAACTTGGCGACTTCCGAAGCTAGCATTTATGGTGGACACATTGAATTATTCCACAGAGAGGAACTTCTGCACAGGAGGTGGCGTCCAAAGAAGAAGCGAGGCATTAACGCTTGCCAGGTTGAACAGCTTGTAGTCCCAAGGCCCATGAGAAGACTGGTGATGGATACAGCTCATGTAAACCCCTTGCCGGACACATTGGAGTTAACACAACTAAGGATCGGATATTGGATCGTTTCTACTGGCCGGTAATTTTTAAAGATGTTACAGAGTATGCGAGAAGTTGTGAAGCCTGCCAAAGAGCTTTGCCTAAGCCTAAACACTCCAAAGCTCCAGTTGCACCGATGCCCATAATTGAACAACCATTTCGCCGGATTGCCATGGACGTGATCGGCCCACTCCCTCGAACAAATATGCACTTGTTATCTGTGACTACGCTAATAGTTTGCCAGAAGCAGTCAAGAGTTGGTGTACCAGAAGAAATGTTGAGCGACCACGGGACGAACTTCATGAGTGACCTTCTCCAACAACTTTATATGCTGCTTGGGATTAAGCGCATAAGGACTACTCCATACCACTCTCAAACGATGGTCTCGTCAAAAAATTTAACGGAACATTGAAAAGTATGCCGAGAGGAGTCGTCAACAAGAATGCTAAAGATTGGGACGAGTGCCTACCTTATCTTTTATTTGCCTACCGCGAGGTACCACATAAGTCAACTGGATTTGCTCAGTTTGAATTGCTCTATGGGTGGAAAGTAAGAGGGCCCTTAGATGTGTTGAAAGAGGGATGGACAGTTGTGCCAGACCAGTCGAAGATATTAGCAAAACATGTTATCGACATGAGAAACAGACTTGAAGAACTGACCGAACTGGCTCAAGACAACCTAAAGGATGCTCAGAATTCACAGAGTTCTTATTATGACAGAGGTACTAGAGCTGTAAACCTAGAGAAAGGAGATAAAGCTTACCTACTTGATGCTATGAAAGGAAACTGTCTACAAGTCCAGTGGAAAGGACCTTACGAAGTTACCAAGAAGCTGAACTCAAGGAATTTCGAAATAAATGTTCCTGGTTCCAGAAATCCACTTAGAGTCGTCCATGCAAACCTTCTCAAAAAGTGGTACCCTCAGACATTTGTTGTATTTACCCAAGCTAATGGAGCTGAATTCCCACACTATCTTGGTTCTACTGAAGAGATTAATTTGGAAGAAGTAGCTATGGCTGATACGCTGACTATCGAACAACAGGAAGAAGTGATGAATCTACTTTATACAAATGCAGAAACGTTCAGTACAAAGCCCGGTCGCACCGACTTAGTCACTCATCACATGATACGGGAGATAGCCCTCCTATAACACAGCGAACATACAAGCTCCATACTCATCTCGAGAGACAGTTAAAACTCAAGTCGACAAGATGCTTGAATTTGGGGTAGCTAGACCTTCTTCAAGTCCGTGGAGTTCACCCACAATTCTGGTCGAGGGGTAGGAACCTCGTATAGTTGTAGATTACCGTAAAATTAATGCAGTTTCTAAGTTTGACACCTATCCCGTCCCGGAGATACAGGAAGTTTTGGACACAGTGGGTAATGCCAAGTACATAAGCAAATTTGACTTAGTTCGGAAAAATAAAATATACATATGTATAAACTCAAATGCTCGTAATTTACAAAGAATATTGTAAACAATTTGTGGCACCATAGATGTAATGATGTATGCTACTGCTAGAAGACAGTGCTGTTTTGTTCTGACATTGAATTTATTAAAATAAGATTTTGCATGAATGTAAGCAAGCCACATAAAGGCCATTTGATGCAATGTTTACTAAATTTGTCTAAATCTATTCGAGAAATTAGTCAGTTCAACTATTCTCTTTGATAGAAATAAATACCTCGATTAAATTGTAAATTCCGTAGATTTGCCTTGTCACTTGTGTACTACGACAATAGGGAAGACTGCGTTTTGTTTACAAAACTAAATTGTCGGACTGCGACATTAATACTTTAAACACTGCCTTTATGTTCCAACAACAATGAACTACACATAAATAATCTATTTGAGAATTTACCTGTGGTAAAATGAATAGAACATACTTTCATCGATGGCGTAACTTTGAAGTCTTCCCGACGAATTTTTGCTTTCCACAAATCATGTCTCTTTTGTAACAAATCTGTCGTTTCTGGACCTTCCAGAGTAGTCACCGTCGGTAGGTTATAAGCAACTAAATACTTGAAATTATGCCCCTTGGCATTTGTGTAGGGAAACTCGAGTCAGCAAAAAAAAATACCGGCAGCTAAATGGTGTATAATATATTCGGTTGTTTAATGTGAAAGAAAAAGGAAATTCATAGGCTATGTTAATTCCTCGGCCATTTGTGTGGGATAGTTCGTCAAGCGGCTACATTGGTCGCCAAATTTGGTAGGGGTGTGGGTATTTTTCTATATTGAAATTTTGTGCACAAAAGGGGGTAGTTGTGGAAATGCCAATTTATTTCCAGGAATAAGTATGGTGAAGCACCATTTCTTTTTTGACAATTTATGTCCGACGTGGAGTTCTACACGTTAAATTATTTAAAGTTTGGCTCAGTAGGGTAATGCATCGTGGGGATGGCTTAACCCTAACACTGTCGCCTATGGGAAATATTTAGTTGATTGTAACCTATAGGCACAAATCGTGTTTTGTGGTATCATCGGCTTGTATCATCCCCGTAATCTGACAAATTAACCCTTTGCAACAAAATTCAGATTGTATGCCAAAAAATGGGTGTTTTGTTAAAATTAAATATTTGGAACAGATAGTGCACCTTTAATGCCGAAAAGTGGACAAACGAGCCCAGTAGCCACTCGTCGTAATTAGTGATCCGACTATTCTCCATCTGTTATTGGGAGTGGACCGGGAAATTATAAGGGACACAGCGAACCCCAGTTTCGAGTCCGAAAAATGAAATGCGACTTTTTTGCGTCTTGAAGACTTATTACTGGCATCCAGTTACATTGTCAAATCGGCGTTATTATATGTCCCTGTGTGTTTTCCGCGACCAAAACAAACGATTTTCGACTCGAAAATCGCGCTTTTTGGGTATTTATGTTGTTTTTAAAAATATTTATGTCAAGTACACTTCACAGCCATACGACTTCTATTAAAAAATAGCACGTTGTCATGTAAGACATAACACAGGAAAAGAGTGGCTAGAGTCCCAATGTTGTGGTGTCTGCTTGGGGTTAAAGTGGAACATATGTGCTCCGACGAAGTTTTATTTTGCGCCCAATGTCTGGAGCAGGGGGGTTAAATACAACCCAATAAAGGGAGAAGTGGTGTAGTTCTTGTCTGGAAAGCACGTTTTTTAATAATATTATGTTTTCTGGGACAATTTGATATATGTTCAAGCAAAAATCCACACATTTTTGGTTGCGTATAGGTTATAAGCAACTAAATACTTGAAAGTATGTCCTTTGGCATTTGTGTAGGGAAACTCGAGACAGCATAAAAAAATACCGGCAGCTGAAAGGTGTATAATATCTTCGGTTGTTTAATGTGAAAGAAAAAAGAAATTCATAGGCTATGTTAATTCCTCGGACATTTGTGTGGGATTGTTCGTCAAGCGGCTACATTGGTCGGCAAATTTGGTTAGGGGTGGGGGTATTTTTCTATATTGAAATTTTGTGCACAAAAGGGGGTAGTTGTGGAAATGCCAGTTTATTTCCAGGAATAAGTATGGTGAGGCACCATTTCTTTTTTGACAACTTATGTCCGACGTGGAGTTCTACACGTAAAAATATTTATAGTTTGGCTCAGTATGGTAATGAATCGTGGGGATGGCTTAACCCTAACACTGTCGCCTATGGGAAATATTTAGTTGATTGTAACCTATAGAAACCACGCTTCGGCTGATTTTGGTCATCTTGCCGGTAATTACAGTCGTGCACACAACAGGTGCGGGGCATTAACGATCGATTTACGTTGAGAAAATTGTGGAGCAAACAACAAAAGAACACTTATTGTTACTGTCTCAAAAGATGGCGCCGGCTGCCAAATTCAGTGACGTCATACGAATAGGGTGTACAGTGGACAAATACAGTAATCCGCCAGAAGCCGATGGGTGCACAAAACAGTAGTATAAGGTATATGTATCCAATTATGCAGAAACAAATTATACATTTCCCAGAATATCCCCTGCATATCCATTGATATAATGTTCCCATGCAAAGTATTACATGAACGGAACATGCATTTTTGGCTATTTGGCTGTGATACATTTTAAGCCATAGAAATCGGTTGTATAAAGACTAGATTGGCAGTCACGTGACTACGAGTGTGATTTCGTCGGCCATTGCTGATCAGGGCAAAACATCGTCTGCTAGATCTGATATTATTAGATTTCTCAGTAGATTGTTTTCCGAATATTCACAAATTATGCCAGATACTTGTTCAGCAATTGGCTGCACTATGCGCCGAGGATCTTCGAGGGCTAAAGAAGAAGAATTAAGTTTTGCATAGGTTATTTTAGCAATATGAAGTCGTCAAAAGTGATTGTTTTGAAACTGCACTGTCTCATTATTTCGATGCATTTCATTTTTAAACTACTTGTAGTTTACATAATTATCCTAATCCGTAATCGTTCTGTTTATTTATACTAATTAGCAATAGGAGTTAGTCAGTGACTTGGTGAATTATTGACTCAGTAGTTTTTGTCAAATTTAATAAATAAATACTAATAGTGTGTAGCAATAGCGATTAGTTGCCACACACTGTGACACAGATCTCGAACTTGTCGAAGTTCAACTTCAAGACTTTAGTGTCTGACAGTCAATTAATAATAATTAATAATAATATTTGAACTCATTTTGGAAATACAGAACACAACACAAGTCCAAAGTCATTTCCAAAAGAGAAGACATAACTTAAGTCTAACTCTAAAGTTAAACTGCTTACTAGTACTAGCCTAGGCCTAATTACCTTAGACTATAGTACTAGTAGTATATTAATTTGGTGACAGTAGAGGTAGTAGAGGAGATAAGTTATTGATTTTTTATGCAGGTAAAACATTTTTTTTAAATATTTATATATTTATATCTGATGAATTAAAAACTAGTTCAACTTCACAGTTCAAGTTGATAAAATCAATTGATTTATTTTTTAGATTTTATCAGAAAGGAAGCTTAATGAGTGACTGGGCAAGAGAATTGCAGCGTGCCAATTATGAGCCAAAACACAGGAGTTGGGAACCAAAGAAATATGATGTTATCTGCTCAAAGCATTTCTTGGAGGAAGATTTCTATGTCGTGAATGGGAAGCGGTTCATAAAATCTGGCACTGTCCCAAGATTTGAACATTCAAAGGTTTGTAATAATAATATATTTTGAGTTTATGTATTAGTTAATACACCGTATTATACATTAAAAAATATAACATGTGCTAGTTTCGAAATGTGTATTGTGTTCATGTTAAAACTTATAATTATATCTTAATTGTGTTTTGTCATATGAGTTTATCATATGGTAACCCAGCATTCTATTGTGTTCAGTCAATGATTATTGAAAGGTACATTAGAAGAGCTTGGATGTTATCTACAGATCACTACTGTCCTCGAGCAATGTACCATTCAATGGTGCTTTTTTTAAAACAAGTGTTGGGAACAAATTCGCTCGAGTCCCCGCTGTAGATAATTTCACAGGTTTTGTTCAAGATAATGACATTTTCTGATGGTAATCTCCATGCTAATACATTTTTTATATCCAAACTTTTAATGATGAATTTTAAAAAGTGGTTCCATATATGAACTGATATATGATATAGTAATTTGTTATAGCTTAAAATAACAAAATTAGCATGAAATCTGATTGTAAAATGTCTTGACATACATGTACCGTATGTGAAGATAAAATTTATCATGAAAACAATCTGTATCATTTGTTTTGGTTTTTCAGGCAAAAGTTGAAAGGAAAAAATTGAATTCAGCAGCAGCAGCTGCCACAATTTCAATCAATCCTGAGGGCTCTAACGAAGGACAGACAGGAGCTCAACCAAATCTGGTAATGTATCATAAATCTCTCAGTTAGCATACCGGTTTCCTATTCTTATCATGTGCTACAAAAAACTCCGTTAATTGTTTCATAAACAATTTAACATTTAAGATACATAATCCAAATTAACGCTCCTAAATTACTATTCATTTGGCTTCTGGTACAAAATATTTGAATTGAGTCGAGTAAACCCACCCCCCCCCCCCCCCCCCCCCAAGCTCAGAGTTACATGTATCATGCAGATATCGATTTTGGAAATCTGTTATTTTTCACCACCTGGCACCTGGAATATTTGGTGGCCTAGCAAATATTTGACGAGCCGACGACATACTCTCGATCACAAATTGAACAAAATGTTGTTGTATAACAATTATAACATGTTTGGAAAAAATTTATTCTAAAGTTGACAGTGGTTATAGCATTATTTATTGATTCTGATAACTAAAACATCTTTTGAAGAAATGTTGTTATTGTTGTTGGAATCTGATGATATGGAGACCATCGAATAGGATTGTGTACGTTTAAAGTTTTAACTATGCAGGAATGTGTATGACTATAATTTCAGTTAGAAAGTTCAATAACCAATACAATGACAATCTTATAAATTGTACTGAGATATTGAACTTCATTCAGACTGCAATATTTCATATATTATTGTCGCCATTGTTTTCTCCTCACATTTTTTATCAAAATGACCATGCATATCATGTCCCAGAAAGTCCAAAAAAATTAAAACGAAAAATGGACGCAGTTGAAGAGAAATTAGATGAATTTAAAATGTGAACTAAAAAAATCAAAACAAAGGGAGAATCGTTCAAAGAATACTATAATAAGCCACACAGTGGTTATAATGAAGAACATAAACGATTTGCTACAACACTGCACTTCTATGGACCAAAAGCATATGAATATGCAAGAAAATGTATTCCACTTCCAGCACCACGCACGATAATACAGTGGTTATCTGTTGTGAACAATCATCCAGGATGTTCCGAACAAGTGATGGAAGTCTTGAAAAAAGAGCGAGAAAGAGATTAATTTTCTTACAAATTTTGCTCAATTATGATAGATGGCATGAGCATTAGGAAGCAAATTGAATGGGACCAATCAGCGAGGTCACTGGTTGGACATGTTGATTTTGGGAATGGATCGGGAGATTTGAATGCTGACACACAGCCTGAAGCCAAGGAAGCTCTAGTAATAATGGCAGTAGGCATTTGTCGGTACTCGTAGGTACCAATATGATACTTTTTAACAGCTTGTGTAGATGCTGAAACCCAGGGAAATCTGATCACTCATGGGATTCACAAACTGGAATCTATAGGTATTAAAGTTTTGGCCATGGTAATGGATGGTCTCTCAGCAAATCAGGCAATGGTCAAGGATTTTGGATGTTCACTGAAACCAACAGCACTAAAATGTAGTTTCCCAAATCCACATGATAACAGCAGACAAATATTTGTTTTCTTTGATGCTTGCCATATGATGAAACTCATAAGGAACACCATGCAGACATATAACGTCATTAAATTCAATTTGAGTGGCAAACAGTATGAGGTGAAATGGGATATTATTGAGAAACTGAATGAAGTCCAGCAAAGGGAAGACCTCAGTGCTGCTCACAAGCTGTCTCAGAACCACATTAATTTCCAAAAGCAGAAAATGAAAGTTTGTCTAGCAGTGCAGACCATCAACTCTTCTGTTCCTAAAGCACTTCAATTCATGAGAGTATCCGGCTACCCAGGTTTCCATAACACATAGGGCACAGAGATATGGGTATCTTATATTGATATACTCTTTGACATCTTCAATAGCCGCTCGCCAAAAGCATAACGATATAAGAGACCGCTACCATTGAAGAGCATTGCATCAGTTTTTCCATTCCTCTCAAAGGTGAAGCAAGTAATGTGACAATGCACCCACACTGGTACTCAGGGTTATAACATAAAAATATGTGAATCTAAAAGATGCATGGGTGTCCTTGGTTTTGCATTGAACGTTGACAGCTTGATCAACCTGTTGAACACATATCTCAGTCCAACGAAATGCCCTGGCAAATATCTTTATGTCTGCACCTACAAGCTTTCTCATGACCACTTAGAGCTCTTTTTCAGTTTTCAGTGCAGTTAGGCGAGCAGGTGGATGGAACAACAATCCCTCGGCCAGACAATTTAAGAATGCCTACAAAGCACTTCATTCTCGGACAGGAGTAACAGTAGGCACCAATGCTAATGTCAGACCAATGGACCACACAAGTATACTCTCACTGACAGTATCAAATCCTGCAATTAACAGTGATGAAACTGAACCTATGCAAGATATCATTGAGGATGACGTCCTGGATCACACTTACTATTCAAATGTACCCAGGCTCTCAATGGTTTTTTTAAATGTGTCTGTTTACATTGCTGGATGGGTTGTGCGATAGCTTCTGATAGTAGTCAAGTGTGATGAATGCAGACAAGCAATAGTGGAGTCCAATGTTGCAGGCTCAATGCATCTTTTTCACTCTCATCAGCTCCTACGACTGAGGGATAACGGTGGCCTCATTGTTCCATCAAAGGGTGTAATCAAAATTGTCAAAGCTGCAGAATTAGAGTTGATGTCATCCGTAGACATCATAAATCCAACAAAGTATCAATCAGAAATAAAAAAGTTGGAAATATTAGTCTTGAGAAAGTTGCAGCCACAATTATTCCATTTTTTCGAAGACAATAAGCAACACTTCCAAACAGATGCAATGGATATCACAGAGAGCCATATTGTAATTGTTGTGAAGAAAATTACTTTGATATACTGTAATCTAGGAGGCATCACATGTGTAAACTAAGAACAATGAAGATTGTTGGCCAGAAAATCAGAAACTCATTGACAAAGACAGTCTTATTCAAATATCAATACAAATAGGATCAATGGATCACTGGACGCGTGTAACCAGAGACAAGTGCAAATATTCCTAAGTAGGTTGTAAACAACACCTGGACTCGTGTAACCAGAGGCGGGTGGTAAAATCGCTCAGTAGGTCCTAAGCAATACCCGGACTCGTGTAACCAGAGACGGTCGGTAAAATCACTCAGTAAGTTGAAACAACACCTGGACTCGTGTAACCAGAGACTGGTGGTAAAATTGCTCAGGTTGTTAACAACACCCGGACTCGTTAACCAGAGATGGGTGGTAAAATTGCTCAGTAGGTTGTAAACAACACCTGGACTCGTGTAACCAGGGACGGGTGAAAACTATTCCTCATTATGTTGTAAGCAACACCCGGACTCGTGTAACCAGAGACGGGTGGTAAAATCACTCAGTAGAATGTAAGCAACACCCAGACATCGTGTAACCAGAGACGGGTGGAAAATATACCTCAGTAGGTTGTAAGCTACACCCGGACTCGTGTAACCAGAGACGGGTGGTAAAATCACTCAGTAGAATGTAAGCAACACCCAGACATCGTGTAACCAGAGACGGGTGGAAAATATACCTCAGTAGGTTGTAAGCAACACCCGGACTCGTGTAACCAGAGACGGGTGGTCAAATCGCTCAGTAAGTTTGAAATAAAACCTGGACTCGTGTAACCAGGAACGGGTGGAAAAATCACTCAGAAATTTGGAAACAACACCCGGACTCGTGCAACAAGAGACGGGTGGTAAAATTGCTCAGTATGTTGTATACAACACCCGGACTCGTCTAATCAGAGACGGGTGGTAAAATCACTCAGCAGGATGTAAGCAACACCCAGACTCGTGTAACCAGAGATGGGTGGTAAAATCGCCCAATTGGTTGTAAACAACACCCGGACTCGTGTAACCAGAAACGGGTGGTAAAATCACTCAGCAGGATGTAATCAACACCCAGACTCGTGTAACCAGAGATGGGTGGTAAAATCGCTCAGTATGTTGTAAACAACACCCGGACTTGTGTAACCAGAGACGGGTGGTAAACTTGCTCAGTATGTTGTAAACAACACCCGAACTCGTGTAATCAGAGACGGGTGGTAAAATCACTCAGCAGGATGTAAGAACACCCAGACTCGTGTGACCAGATATGGGTGGTAAATTCGCTCAGTAGGTTGTAAACAACACCCGGACTCGTGTAACCAGAGACGGGTGGTAAAATCACTCAGTAGGATGTAACCAACACCCGGACTCGTGTAACCAGGGACGGGTGAAAAATATACCTCGGTAGGTTGTAAACAACACCCGGACTAGTTTAACCAGAGACGGGAGGTAAAATCGCTCAGTAGGATATAACCAACACCCGTCCTCGTGTAACCAGGGACGGGTGAAAAATATTCCTCAGTAGGTTGTAAACAACACCCGGACTCGTGTAACCAGAGACGGGTGGTAAAATCACCCAGCAGTATGTAAGCAACACCCAGACTCGTGTAACCAGAGACGGGTGGTAAAATCACTCAATAGGATGTAAGCAATACCCAGACTCGTGTAACCAGAGACGGGTGGAAAATATACTCAGTAGGTTGTAAGCAACACCCAGACTCGTGTAACCAGGGACGGGTGGATAAATCACTCAAAACGTTGGAAACAACACCCGGACTCGTGTAACCAGAGACGGGTGGTAAAATCACTCAGCAGGATGTAAGCGACACCCAGACTCGTGTAACCAGAGATGGGTGGTAAAATCGCTCCGTATGTTGTAAACAACACCCGGACTCGTGTAACCAGAGACGGGTGGTAAAATCACTCAGTAGGTTGTAAACAACACCCGGACTCGTGTAACTAGAGACGGGTGGTAAACTTGCTCAGTATGTTGTAAACAACACCCGAACTCGTGTAATCAGAGACGGGTGGTAAAATCACTCAGCAGGATGTAACAACACACAGACTCGTGTAACCAGAGATGGGTGGTAAAATCGCTCAGTAGGTTGTAAACAACACCCGGACTCGTGTAACCAGAGACGGATGGTAAAATCACTCAGTAGGATGTAACCAACACCCGGACTCGTGTAACCAGGGACGGGTGAACAATATTCCTCAGTAGGTTGTAAACAACACCCGGACTCGTGTAACCAGAGACGGGTGGTAAAATCACCCAGCAGTATGTAAGCAACACCCAGACTCGTGTAACCAGAGACGGGTGGTAAAATCACTCAATAGGATGTAAGCAATACCCAGACTCGTGTAACCAGAGACGGGTGGAAAATATACTCAGTAGGTTGTAAGCAACACCCAGACTCGTGTAATCAGGGACGGGTGGATAAATCACTCAAAACGTTGGAAACAACACCCGGACTCGTGTAACCAGAGACGGGTGGTAAAATCACTCAGCAGGATGTAAGCGACACCCAGACTCGTGTAACCAGAGATGGGTAGTAAAATCGCTCCGTAGGTTGTAAACAACACCCGGACTCGTGTAACCAGAGACGGGTGGTAAAATCACTCAGCAGGATGTAAGCAACACACAGACTCGTGTAACCAGAGATGGGTGGTAAAATCGCTCAGTAGGTTGTAAACAACACCCGGACTCGTGTAACAAGAGACGGGTGGAAAGATCCAGGCCTTCTCTGTACCATCATACCTTAGGCGTCCTCTACTGCAGTGCCTGGTGGTCATGATAACATAGCAGTATGACGCGCGATATTTCCATTGAATCGCATGGTTGTTAACCAAGCTCTGTGAATAGAACACAACTTGAGGGACCCACCAGGGGAGAGCTGTGATGTTATAATATCAATGCAATTGACTGAACATATGTACATTTGTCAGCCATTTGTTTACAATGAAGCCAAAAGAGATATTCTGATCTATGTAATCATGTGATTGTACTGTAACAGGAACCAAGTCTCATAATGGTCTTCAAACCTCAAATTAAAGTTCAACCTAGATATTACAATAGCTTCATAAGCACCTGAAATACTGTTATAGTACAGACTTTATATTTTATATGCCAGAAAAATTGAATGATGTGATAGACAATATCACTTCAAACAGAAAAATAAGTACCAATTTCAAGAGAATTCCCTTAAAATCTCCCTGACATGGTAAAAATATGCCTTCTCACATTTTGCAGTTTAATTTCCAGGATGCAGAATATTGTTTACTTAAGTCATGCATACAATTATATAGCCTGTAAAATGGACTGTATTTCATGCTTTATGACACTACATGTAGTATATTTGGAGGCTCCATACCAGCAGCTGCACATGACTTTAAGCTCTCCTTGTGTAAAATTATGAATATAGTATTTATTAACTGATTGACACAGCAATGAACAGAAACCACCTTCTAAAGTATGATAAATTATACCGGTAACTCATGATGTACATTTTCAGAAGAATATAAATAAAATAAGTTAAATTGTTCACCATATACATACCGGTATATATTATCTGATATCTCCTTCCCCCAGTTAGATATATATTATACACAGCTTTTAACAAGCCGTGCATCTTAACTTTTATTGCATGTGTCTCCTAAAATATATATACAATGTACTGTATTCATATAATGAAACGGATATTAAATTGTATGTTTCACAGGTGATGTTTATATATATTTTGAATTATAGTTTACAATACTGTTATGACTCCTGTTCATTGTCTGGTCACTTCCTGACATTTATTTCAGCCTTCATGAAAAATAGGCATAAACGGTGGCACCTGTTCGCTATTCTTGGAAAAGTTTATTTAAAGGCACGGTTGGCCTTCGCGATGGGTATTCTGTTATAATAGTTACATTCGGTAAAACTGTCATAAACAGAAAGAATATTCAAACATACATGTAGACATACATGTTTGTTATTCCATACCAATAATAAATATCGTGTATTAAAGGGGTACTGTACGCCACATGTTGTTGTTGGTTTCTATAGTATCCGAGTCGGAGAATAAGGTAACAATTTGTCCATTATTTGAAAGTCTGTTGAGTACGAAGTCATGTTACGGATGACAAATTTACCGGAATGCAAAAATACAAATTGTCGTTGTCGAGTAATTTTTGTAAAGTTTTCAACCAAATGAATCAAATGAAAGTTATATTATATGCATACTAGTCCCATATAATCATTTAAGTTATTGTATCGTCGCTAGTCAGTGAGTGGCTTGAGTGTTCTCCCCGTATCATCATAATATTTTAAGCAATCGTGTGTGCGATCGGTTTAAAAATCCAGTATCCCTCAATTACTATTTTTGATTACGGTAATTCGTAATTTAATTGACGCCATTTTATGGCTCCAGTCATAAATTCAATTTATATCAAATTATTAACTTTTAAATTATTAAATTTTAAGATAGCCTATTAACCTGAGCGTTTACAGAATACATCTTCGACTCAAATTACTTATGTTTCTATATATTATCAATATTAGATCGTTGTTGTCACCGGAAATTTAATGAAAATGGCGTACATTACCCCTTTAAAGTAGTATGTTATTGTCAAGTTTGTATGCTTCGCTAAACAAAAGCCAGATATGTAACATACGAACTTGATAATAACATATACTATTTGGGCAATATTTATGATTGGTATAAGAACAAAATCTGTCTACATTTTAATATTCTTTCTGCCACCTTTTGTGCGGTTTTAACGGAAGTAACTACTAGTATCTTCTGAGGTGATGATATGGGCCCAGCTAGCACGTGCAAGGATTCAAATGACTGCAACCAATAGATTAAGAAATCTCGTGTAGAAAAATTATTAGCCAGATTGAGTAATCCTAGATCATGCCATGAATCTCTACTCTGTCTGCCATTGTAGAGATTCATGGCATGATATAGTGTAATCCCACTAATTATGGAGACTACAAGCATCAACAAGTGAAATAATTTTTAGAATTATTTATTAAAATAATAAATATTCATCAAATCTCGAAAGCAGCATCTGAATAAATTCCTTGTTCTTGAGTGTTGAAAACCCCTCATCCCAGCTTCTCATCGAAGGTGAGCAACGAAAATGGGCGACTTACTTCACAAATACAGCGTAGTTTTATCACTGTTTTCCGAAATATTTTATGAATAAACTGCTCATCGTTGTTCTGTGAATATTACAGATAAACAATGTCAACGATTTGTAGACGAAGAACCTTCTAAAACATGAATCCAAATCTCGAAAGTGACCTGTCCATTCCGAAATGTCGGCCTGCAGCATTGAAAATCCATATCACTAAATCCACAGAAAATTAGCTAACAGCGTCCAAATATATCGTTCCAGCATGAAGACATGATAATATATGATTATTCAGTTTAGTGCATTGATAGCGTTTTAGTGTATCCAAGTTTCCAAATTCTTGAAAAAAGTTGATGTGTGAACTGACTTGAAGTCGCCATTAACAAAACACATGGGACTTGTTTACGTCTTTTGCCCTGATCAGCAATGGCGTCCTGTTGCCTCAAACGATGTGGGCCAATCAGATCGCGACTGCCATTCTAGTCTTTATATATCCGATTTCTATGTTTCAAGCTGATAAAATCTCAGGACAGTGAACTCAATCTATACTTTCGAATCACTGTTCACTTTTTGTAGACATAACCATATATTTTTTTTATTTGATGACATTTGTATATGAATAACTTACCGAACTTCCACTAAAATCCTTTCCAATGTTTCATTGTTCTCCGCTGTCGCCTTGTAGGATAGGAATTCCAATATATAGTAAATAAGGTTTCCCAATATAGCACAATGAAATCTAAAAGGTTGTCAGTATAATCTCATAACATCCAAACTATTTTAGCGGTTAATATATATTTATTCACCTTATATATTTCGGAGTTATAAGGCCCTAATACCCCGTTCTGAAGTCGCCAGTGTTCGGCTGCGTTAGTTCTGACTGGGTTGCTATGGCAATTAAAACATACCCGTATTGCACATCACCTCAAAATCAATAAGACGCCAATAACGCGACAATCTTAGCAAACAAAACTCGGTAAACACGCCACGTATAGCGGCTAGCCGTACTCATACAGGGTAGACTGATATCCAGACAAAACACTTTCATATATCTCCATGTCGATACAATTTATCACAAGCAAATATTGGACGCCATGCAGTGTGTAAAGAGTGCGATACGCAAAACATTCAACACATGCAAGTCAAGTCAAATTGTTTATTCACATAAACCACAATCGTGGAATAGATGGGGTGAAAAAGAATTACATAAATAAATATTAAATTACGTGTTTTTATCATTATGACCTGAAATACTACAGCACTTGTGATTTTAGTATTTTACGCATTGTTGATAAATATAATATTTACGTGTTGTTTATCAACATAGTCAGACATTCCACAGCATGCACGTATGAATTTACGCATTGTTGAGAAACCACAACATCGGTGGTAGTAACTTAATTTCGATTAGAACAATAATATTATATTTGCTGATATTAAACTAACAACTAATAAATCAATCAATATGTATGAATTAGACTAAAATTAAATTGAATTTTTTTTTTGAAAAACAATTGTTACTGTCAGTTAATATGGGCCACCGATACTTTAATAGAACGCGACTTAAAGTAGCATCGCATACCATAAAGGGACTTCAGTGATACACACTTCGAATATAATTTTGTACATTTTTATTTCACACGGGAGACCCCACCAAGCCCACTTCCGTCCATCATAATTCGCGGTGATCCATGGTGAACATGCGTGGACCGGATTAATATGAATAAACAGAAATCACGGAGACTGACCAGGGTTCACAAAGAATCGCCGCGAACCACTGAGATTCACCCCAAAACACTGAGCATCGCCACAAAACACCGATAATCGCCGCGAACCACTGAGAATCACATCGAACCACTGAGAATCAGCGCGAACCGTGCAATGAGAATATCAGCGAACCACTAAGAATCGCCACAAAAAACGAGAATCACCGCGAACCACTGAGAATCACCTCGAACCATGCACTGAGAATCACCACGAACCACTGAGAATCGCAGCGAACCACTGAGATCACCTCGAACCACTGATAACCACTGCGAACCACTGATAATTACCGTGAACCACTGATAATTACCGTGAACCACTGATAATTATCGTGAACCACTGATAATCACCGCGAACCACTGAGAATCACAGCGAACCACTGATAATTACCGCGAACCACTGATAATTACCGCGAACCACTGAGAATCACCGCGAACCACTGATAATTACCGTGAACCACTGACAATTACCGCGAACCATTGATAATCACCGCGAACCACTGAGAATCACCGCGAACCACTGATAATTACCTCGAACCACTGATAATTACCGTGAACCACTGAGAATCACCGCGAACCACTGACAATTATCGTGAACCACTGAGAATCACCGCGAACCACTGATAATATTTACCATGAACCACTGATAATTACCGCGAACCACTGATAATTACCGTGAACCACTGAGAATCACCGCGAACCACTGATCATTACCGTGAACCACTGATAATTACCGCGAACCATTGATAATCACCGCGAACCACTGAGAATCACCGCGAACCACTGATAATTACCTCGAACCACTGATAATTACCGTGAACCACTGAGAATCACCGCGAACCACTGACATTTATCGTGAACCACTGAGAATCACCGCGAACCACTGATAATATTTACCATGAACCACTGATAATTACCGCGAACCACTGATAATTACCGTGAACCACTGAGAATAACCGCGAACCACTGATAATTACCGTGAACCACTGATAATCGCCGCGAACCACTAATAATTACCGTGAACCACTGAGAATCACCGCGAACCACTGATAATATTTACCATGAACCACTGATAATTACCGCGAACCACTGAGAATCACCGTGAACCACTGAGAATCACCGCGAACCACTGAGAATAGCCGCAAAACACCGAAAACTACTTTGTTTACGTTATTTCGATTTGTGTTATAACAGTAATGGTTAAATATTTATGATTATCTTCTCTTGTTTTGTTCAAACTTTTAATGGCCGCGAAAGTGACAATTTCTGGAATTTGTTAATAGTGACATATATACGAGATAAATTCAATTTTGAAAGCATAACTAAAGCGGGTTTGCATTGGAGCATACTTTCTTAGGAATTGTATTATAAGCGTAACGACATTTGTAATAAAAATGATATCTAACAATACGGAGATTATACACGTGTACTGCGATATATATTTTACAAGTGTACTCATGTGTTAATAAAGCAACATTACAGTTTTGAGATGCCTGTGTTATATAGTCCTGTACCAAAATTTTGGGACCGCGTGCAATATTGCGAAAAGTGCTCTTCGAGAGTATTGTGTAGATATTTCTTGACAAATCTCATGTTAACTGTATATAAGGTATGTGGGTATATCTGCTTGAAATGTAAACGTTGATTCTCCGCCACGGAAACTGAGGCGAGAAAAGGAGGAGGGTTCTAATTCGATGTCCCGAATAAATTTCCTATAAGGAATTTCTGTGTTTTGCCTTTGCTTCGTTTTGCCTATCTCAAAACGAAAACATGTCGAATCTGAAAACTATCACCTGTATTCAAAGCCACCATATTGTGAAAGGCGGCAAGAGGTCATTACTTTTGATTTGGTATGGTATAGAGAGCGTTTACATGTTTCAGACATTCCCATATTTGTTCCACTATGGGTAAAGTTATAGGCGTTAGCGTGGATCCTGGTGACATCTTTCAGCAGTTACACACCGTGATATTTAAACTCTTGCGCGCTAAACGACAGCCGCAAATGAAGTAACTTAACACCAACGATGTAGTTGTGAATGGCAGCTATACAAGTTTGAAACTTCTACTTAAAATTGTATGTATAATTTCAAAACTTTGGTAGTGGCAGGTTTTGCGGAGAAAATCCAGATTTGTCCCTCACTTCCCATGGCAGTTACATTTGGCGACTGTTGGTACAGCGGGTGGAACGGGGCTAATTGTCAATGGAATGCAAACTACTCCATTTGCCACAAAATAGCGTCCACACTTCACGCATACATATGTGCTAATCACGCATTACGTGCACGCTAGTATACGACGATACGACGATACGGGTGCACATCTTGTGGAAAAAGTTGGAAGAGTTCACATGACTGAAGCCTAAACTGATGTCAGCTCTGGGATCAGTTTGGAAACTACAATACCAATATCATAGTAGTCACTGACAAAATATTTTATCATCAATAATAAACGGTATAAATGTTTAATATATCATTATGATTATGGGAATCACGCAAACATAATTATGAATAGATAACTTAAAAAATCATTTTCAAGGTCAAGGTCAGGTCGGGGTCACAATTTAACCCGTCCATGACACTTCCCGTAGGTAGCAAGGTTGAGCTCAATCGGTTCGAGTCTATAAAGGACACACACATATATATCATTCGGAAAAACTGACCCGATGAAAATCTCCCCCGTTCCTAGGAAGCCCTAAGTGCGTAATAACCACACAACACGCTCATGTCTGGATACATACGCTCACGCCCGGACACAGACTTAAGAATCACATTACACGCATACGCTCTTTATCAACGACACTGCGGATACGAACGCTCTTTAACTATGAACGCGATTAACTCCAAGGTGCCGTTTTTGTGACTGAGTGTGGAGAACGAGTGCTCGGAGCTTCTCCAAAACGCCGCGACGACGCATCCCGTGTGCTTTTACCATCAGATAGGAAGTTTGAGGTCAATCGGTCCAGCCGTTTCGGATTCTAGAAAGTATATATATATATATACACACATATATATTTATATATATATTTATATACGGAGTTCTCAAAATATATAGTAGAAAATGCAGTAAAATTAAAAAAAATGGAGATATAGTTATTCCCCTTGCGTCGAGATAGAAATAACATGCCGAGCTCTGACATATTGGTCAAAGCTAGTATCGAGTGACGCCTCTGAGTTAGCTAAGAATATTTATACCTTGATTTATCAGACTCAAGAGATGAACTCAAAGACAGCAGACAAAAATAACTCCAAATGGTTATTTTTTTGCAAAAGTGGTCTTTATGATTTGAAATTGCAATCAAAGTGGACCACCCAGACGGGTCTGACCGCTATTCAACTGAGAAATGCAAAAACTGTTCTCAAACAACGTCATTGGGACGCACTACTCGATGACACAAACACATCTGCTTCATCGATGACCCAATTTTATAGTTTTATAAAACTGACTACGGTTATCCAAATTATTTGAATATTTTGCCGTCTAATCTATCGATCTACCTCCTGAAGCTCAGAACTGCAAAGCATAAACTGCCTATATAATGCGCAGGATGGAAGAAATCTCCCAATGATAATGACAATAGGATATGCAAAATATGTGGAGAATATTTATGAGACGAATACCATTTAGTTATTATATGCAGTCATTTGGATGAAATCTGAAAACAATTTGTCCCTGAAAACTTTTAGAAGAACCTTACGAGAGAGAAATTCCATGGTCTGCTATCTCTTCAAAATATAAGCCTCATAAAAAGACTATGCATATTCTTCAGGTGTGCCTTTAAGAAGGTGTCTTATTCCATATGAGCGAAATCATTTTTTGTTATGGGTGAACACATGTAATTATCATACTTGTAAAGTTTATCGCCTATAAATTTTTAATCTAATTTAATTACTGCTGTATATATAAACATGCATGTGTATATGAAATGAACAATGATGAATGTGATATCTAACCCTCCCCAATGGAATCATCCTGTCCTAAATTCCAATGAGGCACTGCTGGTATTAGAACCCGAACTTTCAAATCAAAGTTTGTCCCACGATGTTACTAATTTCAATGGGGGCGTGTCTATGCGACACGAAGCAACCGACACCAACAAACACCCGTTGGATTACGGTCTCCGATTGGCCGATTTTAACCGTTATTCACTCGGGCCTCAATTGGAGTCCTCAATGATCGCGAATACTGTCGATCAGAAGCAAAGCTCACCGACTAACGTGCCTTTGTCTATTGTTGACACACCACGTACTATTTACGCCAAGACTGGGCCAAATGCTGGTCTGTGCGATTTTAATAGTGATACACCCCGAGATTTTAATGATGTTTCCGACGTTCTTAGGGATGCACGCGAAACCATTTTTGATTTCAATGACATGCATTCTGACACATGTACATGCGCACATTGTACGTGCGTGAAAGAATATACACTGCCCGATAAGGGCGCGTACACATGAGGCTGCAAGAAAATATCTGCAAGAAAATATCAGGTACAATTGTACTCTGATATTTTCTTGCTGCAAAGATTACGCCCGTGAGAAAGCGACGGATTATATGGCGTTGATTGAGCTCAATGTGACTAGCGTTAGTCGTGTTTGTTGAAGTGAATTACTGCGGACAAACAACCTATAGTCCATATCGAATATTCATAGAGTTATAAAGTGTTATGGAAAATTTTAAATGCCACCTATTTTAACGAGAAAGGAACGCGCACTCGTCGTTGGAGTAGGGATATGTTCTTCATGAACACACGAAAGGACATCTAAACAGACGTTGGTGGGTTCGGCCCTGGATCACATCCCACATGCGAGAAGAGCGAGGAGCGCCAACAATTTCTTATTCGAAACGTACATACAGTCCAAATTAAAGTAAAACAACTAAATCAAGGCATGTGAGGTACCAAATATAAAGCATCCCCATACACGCAGGAACGTGGCTAGAGGGTTTCCGTTGGGGAGAATCAGACCAAACACAAGTTTTCCATAATTCCAATTGCACCCCCTTGCACCTCAGTGCTCGTAGACGTAATATTAGACCATGGTTCGGCCCGGTGTGCGAACATTTTGTAATCTTAACAAGAAAATAGCAAAATCCTACCATCTAGACTATCCTCAAGCATTCCTAGATTTGGAAATTTCAAACCTGACACCCCACTTAGGTTGGAAAATTTACAACTGATGACAATTCCAATGATAATGCTGACCAAATGTATGACAATATTGTTTTCTTAAATTAACTAGCATTTTTTTTTACTTTTGACTGGCCACGGGGGAGGGACCAGGACACAAGCTTTCCAAGTGTTGGAAATTTCCAACCTGTCACCCCCCCCCCCCCTGAGGTTGGAAAGTTTCCAACTGATAACCATTTCAGACCATATTTTTTTTTACCAAAAATAGGAAAATATGCAAATATTGGTCCAAAAACAATTAATTTCCCCCAAGAAATTTTTGGAAAATCAAACTACAAGAACATTTTCAAACTATTGTTGGTGTGAAATTACAAACTAATTTTTTGGCAGGTATGAAATTTACATTTGTTGAAAAATTTGACGAAAGTTGGGGGGTGAGACACCCCAACACCACCACCCTGTCGCCACGTCTCTGCACACACGTATATACATGTATATATATAATACATCAGCGGTTCTGACAACCAATATAACATGGAAATACGTAGTATGTTGAAACAGAAGATACTATTGATGGATCATAACTCGAGCGTTTGAATTGTTACGATCAATCCCCGCGAGATTAGTTAACGGATACCGATGGCCACCTGTCAAGGTGAACACATATCACCAATTGGCGATAAAATATCAGCGCGCTGTGGTCGTCTGATATTTTCCGGTATTATTTATTTCATTGGTCAAGTAAGTCACATGGGGCATACCTGATATTTTCTTGCTGGCCATGTGTACGCGCCCTAAGGACACTGAAACAGGTGACGATATTTCTTCGTATAAATTGAAAGTATTAACACTGAACGTATGTGGTCTCCGAAAAAGACTTAAATATCCAGAGTTCCAAGACTTGTGCAATTTACATGATTTACTATGCTTTTCGGATACAAAAACGGACGACTGCGATAAGCTGGAACTACCTGGGTTCACCTTTTTCATGAAAAATAGAACGAAACTTAGCAAAATCAGATCAGGTGGAATTGTAATAGGAATAATAAATGAATTGGTGAACTTTTCCAAAATCATAAATACAAAATCGAAATTCGTTAATTGGATAGAGATTAAAAAACAGAACCAATCATATAATCTCCATGTTATTATAGGAGCGACATATGTACCACCGGATGCACTTCAAAAGATGCACTCACCGAAATAGAGAGCGAATATTTATCCCTCTCAAACCGAACTAATCACATACTGATAACAGGTGATTTTAATGCACGAACGGCATCCGAATTGGATGTTAGCATTGCTGATGCTGATGACGATTCATTCACAATTGATCAAGATATTTGTTTTAGTTTGAACACAGAACAGCTATTCTTCCTACAGCTTACAAGTACCCCCCTGCTTAGAGATAATCAAGACCGATCACACAACAGCTACGGTAGTCTACTGTTGAACTTTTGTAAGCTGAATGGCTTTCTCATTCTTAATGGTCGAGTGGGTAGTGATAGAGGAGTTGGGGCATTAACATGCCGCGACTCCTCTGTTGTTGATTATACTATTTGCTCGGCAGCAGCACTTCCATTAGTGAGTCAATTTGAAGTTCTCCAATTCAGCCATCTATTTTCAGATATCCACTCCCCAATTGTTACTGAGCTCAATTGCCAGCAGCCTCCACGTGCACACCAAGTTGTTCATAATAATGATGTTCTACCTGTAAATTACACTTACATAAGAAAATGGGACCAAAACAAATGTCCGGATTTCTTAGCAAATATTGATTACGATAAACTTTGTAAAATTAACAGTACTCTGAATTCATATAGTTCATCTACATGCGCGAAAGTAGGTCCTGATCAGATTAACTCGATAGTTCGTAATATAGCTTGCATAGTAGTCACTGCAGCTAAAGTTGCTCTAGGAACGCGTTCGCACAAAGTTAAGAAGGAACCAGCTTCGAAAAACAAGCCATGGTTCAATGATACATGTCGAATTGCACGTAAAGCACACCGAAAAGCATCACGCGCTTATAAATCTCGCCTAGATTATTACTCAAAAATTGAAATGAGACACACATCGCGCGCATATAAACACGAGATGGACAAAGCTATTACAACACATAGAGAGTTAATATCACACGAAATGTCCCAATTGAAACGTCGTAATCCCAGCGAATTTTGGAGAAAGCTTAGAGACCCCACCCATAGCCCCAAACTGAGCGTTGACATTGGTGTTCTCGCTGATCACTTCCGAACGATCAACTCCACCTCACATGAAGACGACCCCTCTATAAGTAGATTCATTGCTAATAATTTCGACGAAAACGAGAATATGGAAATCAATATGCCCATCAAGTGCGAAGAGATCACTCAAGCCATAAATAGTTTGAAAAATAGTAAGTCATCAGGACACGACTTAATATTGAATGAATACATAAAAAATTCAGCGTGTGCTATGATGGGGATATACCATACACTATTTAATGTTATTTTAGACACTGGATTTATTCCCGAAGAATGGGTACTGGGAACGATTATTCCTATATTTAAGAATAAGGGAGATCCTAGCGACCCGAATAATTATAGGCCGATAACAATACTCAGCTGTTTGGGCAAACTATTCACGAAAGTCCTTTCTAACCGACTGAATGCATTCGTAGAAAGTCACAGTATAATTTCAGAAAACCAAGCCGGATTTAGAAAGAACTATTCAACTGTCGACAACATGTTGATACTGACTTTATTGTCAGAAATAAGCAGACTTTTGAATAAGAAATTACTATGTGCCTTCATTGACTTTAAGAAGGCGTTTGATACCGTGTGGAGACAGGGTTTGTGGTACAAATTGTTACAATCTGGAATTAACGGCAAGATACTCAGAGTGATTGTTAATATGTACCAACACGTCAAGTCTTGTGTACAATTAAATACCACCACAACATCTTACTTCCCTTGTTTTGAAGGAGTTAGACAAGGTGAAAACTTATCTCCCCTTCTGTTTTCATTATATGTTAATGACCTGCAACAATTCCTTGAAAAAGATAACTTGATTGGTTTACGAAAAGTGAACAACGAAATTGAAAGTAGATTAGATTGCTATTTGAAAATCTTTATGATTCTTTATGCCGATGATACAGTTATCATGACAGATACCCCTAAATCACTACAATCACAATTAGACCAGTTTGAAAAATATTGCGACAAATGGAAACTAACAGTCAATGTTGAAAAAACTAAAATTCTTAACATGTCAAAGAGCAGTCTCTCGAAGAAAACGAAATTTATATTTAAAGGACAAAAACTAGATATAGTAACCAACTTTAACTATCTGGGCATAACGTTTACCAAATCTGGATCTTTTATGCCCGCGAAAAAAATGTTGGTTGATAAAGCCACACGGGCCATGTATTCCATTATTGGAAAATCCCGCAAACATTGTCTCTCAATAAGAAATCAACTTGACTTATTCGATACACACGTTGAACCAATACTTCTATATGGCTGTGAGGTATGGGGATACGGTGATAATGATCTATTGGAGAGCGTCCAACGAAATTTTTTTAAAGCACATACTTCGACTACGACCATCAACCCCAAATTTTATGATATATGGCGAAAGTGGGAAATTGCCTTTAAATATATTGATTAAAACTAGAATGTTTAAATACTGGTGCAAAGTCACAAATAGCGAACCTGAAAGATTTCCAAAAATGTTACTGAATCTAACGCAGGCAATGTTATGCGACGTCAGAACAGATGAAAACATTTCCCCCTGGTTGAGTTGTATTCACGTGTTGATAGACAAATGTAATCTGCCGCATATATGGTGTGCAGGTCATGCAACCAACGTAGATAAGCAGGTATCATATCTAAAATGTTGCCTTATTTCCGAACAAAGAGATTCTTGGGAACATGATATGAACAACACAAGTCGTGGTAAAATATACCGAATTTTCAAACACGACTCTGATTTTGAACCCTATCTTGATGTACTTAGCGACCATAACCGAACACTGTTATGCAAATTCCGAACTAGTAACCATAAGTTACCAATAGAAACGGGACGGTGGAACAATACCGAACGTAATGACCGCACTTGCGTGTTATGCGATACAGGGTTAATTGGCGACGAATTTCACTACCTTCTCGTATGTACAAAAATGAACAACGCCCGGCGCAGATTGTTACCAATGTTAACTGGCCGACGCCCTAATACAATATTGATGAGTGATTTACTCAACGACGACAATGTAACACATCTCCGCAAGTTGTGCGAATTTATTAAGCTTGTAAATCGAGAAATGACAGAATAACTCAGCTAGACAATAAGTAAAACAAGCATTATCATAATTTATGCAAGAACAGTACCGATATACGCATACACATAGTTATTGATATATAATTATAAATATGTATATGTAAGCATATACAATAAATTTATTTAGTTGTATATGCTTATATATATTTACAATATTCATATACATGTTACAGTATTATACATCTATGTAGCGATGAAGGTTATGTAATATAATCCATGTATACAACATTTGTCACCCGGAAGCTCACATGTTTATGTACATATCGTATATATTTAAATTGTTATTATCTCCATACCTATGTATGTATAGGTTTATGAGAAATAAACTGATTGAAGATATCCAAAGTTGTGTACATAGTGTACATAGAGGATATCTAGTGTTTTTGAGTGGATACCGAAAAATATGTCATGAGTGAGCGAGACAAATGTTTATTTTCGCGAGCGGCTTGCCGCGAACGAAAATAAACATTTGTCGCGGTCACGAATGACGTATTTTTCGGTATCCACTAAAAAAACCACTAGATATTCTTTTTATTATACGCATTTCCAAAGAAATTCACCACTTACGACGTTAAATGATATCACAAACGTCTTCAATCGATGCATAATTTTTGAAGCTATCAGCTGATCGATGCCTGTTCTCACAATGCTACTTCACCATCCGCAGAATATAAAAATATAGTTCCCGTATTCTTCCCTTTATTTCCGCCATAAATATGTCGAATTTCAACATAAAATAGATTTTAATTATAACTGTATCAGTGAATATAATATAATTTAGAATATTACAATGGATTCTTTCACTTTGACCTTCTTCAATAGTACAAACCGGAAACAGTATTGGTAATCGCAAGTGAATCGGTTGCACGCGCAAGCTAGTGTGAAAGTATATTCTTCTATATCCCCTTCTGGGTGATATCGATATTTATCTAAACGCGTTTTTTTCTATAATTCACTATTGGGCGTATAATAAATGTATATACGTTTTGCTTGTTTCACTGTTATGTGACTTTTGCAATAAGTAAATCAGAATAATACACTGGCAGTATAATCCAGATTCGAACAATAAATGGGCCTTTAATTTGGGAACTTTATTCCACCAATGACCATTGCTGGAACAATTAGAGTTGTAATTATGTTAATAGAGCATTCAATATGAGCGTTAAATTATATATATATCTAAAATGCAGCAAAATAAAAAAAATTGGAGATAGAGTTGTTCCCCTTGCATCGAGATAGAAATAACATGTCGAGCTCTGACATATTGATGAAATCAGAAAACGATATATCCCTGAATACATTTGAAAGAACCCTACGAGAGAGAAGTTCCATGGTCTCCTATCTCTTCAAAATATGAGCTTCATAAAAAAGACTATTCATATTCCTAAGGTGTGCCTTTAAGAATGTGTCCTATTCTATATGAGCGAAATCATTTATTGTTATGGGTGAACACATATAATTATCTTACTTGTTACGTTTATCGCCTATTATTGTGTAATCTAATTTGATTATTGCTGTATATATATATATAAACATGCATATTCATATGAAATGAACAATGATGAATGTGATAACGTTTTGTAAATTTGCGATATGATCAGAGTTCGGGACATATGTGTTTACACGAAGTCAATTTAAGGGCCCACTTAATTTTCGAACCCCCAATTCACATTATATAAAATATATGCCATATTATATACCATTTGAAACAGAAAGCTCCAACACATTGTATTATCAACTTATCCGGTGTAATAATCTGTGAACATGTTATTTTTGTTGAGTTAACTATGTGTTATTGTGCTTAAGTTTCTTCTGGATTGTGGTGCAAAGTGTATTATTTCCAATGGAGGGGAATAACTCTCTATCCTAAAAATAGAGTTATTCCCATTATGTTGCAGTCTGGGAGACATAACGGGGGTAATCTTTCCATGATTCCAGCTACTTTCTATTTCTCTAGGGGCACATTCTGAGACACATACGTTTCAAATTGTGATGAATTATAGTATTTTAATCATATTTTATGGCATATATTGTTATTAAAACCGTATATCAAGGCACTATACAAAAATAATCGGTGACAAGACAATTAAGTGGGCCCACGAAACTGAGGTTCGGGTTTTCAGTCGATGGTGCAACTAATGAGAAACGTTTTAATTGGCTTAAAGCCGACCAGTCAGTCACGAGACCACGCTGTAATTTTATCTGGATAACTATTCATATATAGTATGTTCAGGTATATTAATATCAAAGGGAACTGGTCTCATCCGCACACATTCTCGTTACCGATTCAGCACCATCGGGCAAATAAGTAAATAAGTTATATAAACAAGGAGAACAAAAACGGCCACAGCTACATAGGTCGATCGATCCTTGTGGTTCTGCTGATAGGATGACATCATATTTTGAAAAAAAAGTATAATCGATTAGGACTCTCTGCGTCCAGTTATCTAGTTTTTCCACTATCAAACATAAAATGTTTCCTTCCAATCCATAAGCATTCAACATTATGCATCAGTCCCCTGTGCCAAACCCTTTCAAAATACTTTGGATACAGGTATCACAAAATATAGAGCATTTAGATATTAAGGGATTGGCAGAGGTTATAACAAAGCTGGTATGTTGTTAGATGACATGTGCGAAAACAAGATTGATTAAATTTAGGAGTTCATTTTCGATGAAAATTTACTAATCTGTTTCAAAATCACTTTCTCAAAGATGTTGGTTAGGCATGGTACGAGGGAATTTTGGCGTTAGCGGAATCATCTTTATTTGAAAATCGGGATAACATTATCGGAATTCCAAGATTCCCAATTGATCTGTATTGATAGATTTCCTGAATAGAAGAACACGTGTGTGTGAGCTCTGTCGATTGGACTGTTTCGCAGCGCATTAAAGGTACTCAATCCGATCAGACGCTCCTAAATTACTATTTCTTTGGCTTCGGGGGTAAAAAATATTTGATTCGAGCCGAGGAACCCACCCATCAAAGCTCAGAGTGATCAGATATCGATTTTTGAAGTTTGTTTTTTCTCGGAGATGTCTAATAATATGTGGCCCATAACACTTGTTCAAACGGAAGATCTCGGACAAAATTGCGGATGAAAATGGATATCTCTATAATCAAGTGGTAAGTGATAATACGGGCATATTTTTTTGAATAAAAAGTTAATAAATAACAAGTTTTGGGAAATTTTATACCATAGTTGACAGTGGTTAGCATTATTTCGTTGCAATAAATCGATTCTGATAACTAAAGCTTATTTTGAAGAAATATTGTTGTTGTTGTTGTATCTTGATGATATGGGGACCGTCTGATCGGACGGAGTGTATTTAACCACCACCGACGTGCATGTTTATTCTAGCCAATCAGCGCACTCAGATTCATTATCCAGGTCGGGTCATGTTCTATATGCGTTGGGATTGAGGAGGTCACGAATGACAGCGCAAACTTTAAATATTTTTTAATTACCCACTAATTTCGTCGCTATAAAACATTTTACTGACGATGTGTTGACTTGTATGCGTAAATAAATTGAAATCCGATAATTTGTCGTTGAGTGGGAGATACCTTAATTGATTATATCGTGATTTTTATATAAGACAGATTGGTGGGGGTAAATTTTCTTCACAATTGGAGATTGTTTACATCTAAGTCATGCCAATCTAAGTCATGCCAACTCGGACAATAACGATTTTCGGAAATATTGTCAGTTTCCGAGCGATGGTAAATCGGGTGAAATGCTACAGTTCTACTTGTCTCTGGTCTACCATGACGTAAAGCAGATGCACATGTATATAGGAACGGCGTGTAAGGTCCGTGTATAGCGAGGGCGGGCACCAGGCGCGTACATGCATCTTATAAGATCACCGTAAGAAAATAATCCCTATCTGTTGTCGTCCAATGTTAAGCACACAGTGATTGATCATTTAAGGTCCGCCATATATCATGAGACAGTTCGTCAAAAATCTGCTGTCCGTACATTTTGAGGTTACGCGAAAAATCACACGGATCAGGCGCTTTCCATGCGTCATACAAGTTAATATCGACTGACACGTGACCCACATTAAACATATATGCTAGAATCCCAGTTATGTAAGCGTCTTCCATACCCACATACGGCACATATTCCGATAGGAACAGAATGGATTTCGCAAGACCAGTAGGCATGACATAGAGGTTTCCAGAACAGTAGGGCGGATAATGAGGAAGAGGGTAGTCATTGTGAGCAACCTTGAACTTTCCACTACGTGCTACAAGACTATGTGGTTGAACTAATCCGAAAATACTTTTGGTCATATCGTTAATCCTCATGAAATACAAAAGCATTGGGACATTGATGAAAGTGTCCTCGTCGATTTTCATCACATATTGAGCGAGGTGACAGTCACGTGACATCCATCTGAATCCTGTTAAAACTTTTCTGCTTAAATTCCAATATGAATCTGTGTAGTCAACTTGTAGTATATCTCCATGTTCTATAGATTCTTGTTGCAGATCTCGTTGTTTTTTTGTGTCGTTGGTTCTACCGAACAAAAATACTATTTCTAATTTTCCCCGTAATTTCTTGCTACTTGAATTTGTCGGCCATTGTCCTGTATTTACAACACTTCCCCACGTTGTTCTTGTAGCGTCCCGTAAGCGCCTGTTTTCCGGAAGTGACGCAACTAAGATTAACAAATATGGAGCATGTCCTCTTTGGCATACCCTGTGTGGGTGAATCATTGTATCGTAGTCGATGGAGTATTGTTTGGTTTTCCTTATCAATGCCAACAACGTAGACTTATTTTGTTTTATTTCCAAGGAAACCAAAGATGAGTGTATTATCATGTTGCCATTTTGAACTGTCCAGTTTTGGTTGTGGACGAGAATGAACACCACAGTTAAATACAGCGTGGTAAATATAACTAACCATGACTTCTTCTTTAATTTAGCCATGCCTTTTCATACCTTGTCTTGAGATTCCATCTTTGACATTGTGAGGCACCGCTTGGAGCGTGATTCCATTCCCTATATCAAAGCCAATATCCTAAGACTCATTGTAAAGTCCTAACATACAAATACGTAGCATATATGAGATATGGCCTTCATAGTGACTGGGTTTATTTACACCTTTGAGTAACCTCAGCTATTGCCAGTCATATTCAGACTCGCTCCTTAAATACATGTGATGATGATAATAATAGTGTTGAGTGTGGGCCGGCGACACAGAGCTCATTTCCACATATGCAGCTATGAGCAGTGGATGTTTCTGCAGTCATCTGAAAGTAAACCAAAAAATATAAAAAATGTTTTTTGTTTGGGTTGAATTTTTTTGGGTATGCTTAAACATGCTATAGCGAATTTAAAAACAAACTGGATAAAACCTTAGGGGCATGTTATAACTTAAAACTATCACCAAGTATTCATAGTAATAATGTTGATGCCCATGAAAAACGTAAGATTCCCTGGCACTAAACCTACAAATTAAGTCTGTTAAAGAATATAAGAAAAAATTATTAAAATTGTAAAAAATAATAACAAATGATGAAAAATTGTTAGGCCAATGCATATAATGCATTGGCACAGGGTATATGGTTGATACAAAAATGAGAATTGTGGTGATTATGATCATGATGATGCATCTTGGAATTGAAAACCTAAGCTACTCATCTAGATATCATAAATAAAGTTCATAAATGTATTTCTCCATAAATTTGGAGTATTATTTAGTGTGAATATCACCTAATAGGGAATAACCCGATAGGGAATGTGACCTCTTTCAAACGGCAGATCTAGGACAATAAAAAATGGACACGGGTGGCTTAATTAATGAAAGGACAAACCTGGATTGGAATTATTAAATGACGATTGCAAACTTATTGCTGAAAAAATCCATACTTATATCACAGAAGCAGCGAGTAGATTTATACTTAACACGATAAACCTTGGTTAACCTACAAATTGAGACAACAAATGAAAAGAGGAAATATTGCTCATAAAAGAGCAAAACGCTGTGATACCACAAAAAACTTGGGAATGTTTCAGGGAAATTAGAAATAAAACGATTGACCAAATTAGGAAAGCTAAAGCAGAATATGATATGAAATTGTGCAAAAAAGCCTCTGAACAAAATGTTCAGTCCAAAGAGTGGTGGAAAATTATGAATGAATTTTCTAAAAAACAAAGTATTCAATTTATTCCTGGTAAAGTCATACTTCCCAGAAATATGGAAACATGCCAATGTTATGCCTATACGTAAAAAGGATTTTGTGAATAAAAAGGAAAATTATAGACCAATATCTCATACAAGTAATCTAAGTAAAGTTTTTGATAAAGTAGTTTTTAACCATGTATATAAGTTTTTATCTCAGTTTAATCTTATCACACAATTCCAGGCTGGTTTTAATCCAGGTGACAGTACAACTTTCCAGTTATTAGTTATTGATTCAAACATTCAGAGATGTCTGAATGACAGAAACAAAATTCGATTCGTATTCTGTGATACATGTAAAAGTAAGGAATTTGATAGAGTATGGCATAGGGGTATTTCACAAAATGTATAATATTGGAATCCGTGGGGAAATTCTTGCTTGGTTTAGGAACTATCTATATTGTAGAACTCAATGTACAGTTATAAATGGATATAATTCTTCCACTAGGGTTGTTCCGGCCGGAGTACCTCAAGTGTATGTCTTAGGACCACTTTTGTTTAATATATTCATTAATGATCTTGTAGATGGAATTGAATCAAATATAAAACTCTATGCAGATGATACGTCTCTATTTGTTTCGGTATAGAAGATGAAGAGCTGGCAGCCAAAATGTTAAATCGCGACCTTAATAGAATAGGGCAGTGGGCAACCATGTGGCAAGTGAAATTTAGCTCATCAAAAACAGAAACTATGACCATAGGTCAATTCGGTTCGGATACGCATTTTCCTTTGTACATCTTGGGTGAAGAAAAGTCGAAAAACACAAACATCTAGGTCTTTTATTCCACAATAGTGTCTCCTGGGATAACCATGTAGCAAATTTTTGAAAAATTAAGTCCCATGATAAATTGCTTAATTACAAGTTATCCAGACAAGCACTGAATTATTTATATAAGTCGTTTATTCTTCCAGTTTTTTAATATGCGGATGTTATTTGGGATAATTATTCATTAGGATCTGCTGCCGACTGGAATTATTACAATTGGACACATTGAGAACCAGCAGTGGCATTATTAGGGGGACAAGTTATTCCTTGCTATATGAGGAAACAGGCTATGTTCCACCTCAAGAGAGACGTTTGATGAGGAAAACAATAATGATGCATAAGGCCATAGCCATAAATGTCCTATGTATACTATATATCTTTACAAATTCCTAGAAGAGTTTCAGAAATTAGTGATTACTCATTAAGGGATGGTGATGATATTTCCAAATATGAACATATCACCAAACCATTAAAGAGCTATCTAAACTTATTTTTGTTCCTTCTGGTATTGAATTAAGGAACATTTCAAGTCCAATAATACGTTCAAGTAGCTCGATTTCACAAATTAAATTATGTTATTATGCATTGTACTGTTAGCATACTGCCTTTATTTTTGTTTATGCAAATGAATATTATCGTATCGTTTAAACTGTTAAATAACATGTACAGCGTAGACCCACAAGAGTTCTTCCAAAGAGCATACTATACCACAACGAGAGGCGACAGTAAGAAGCTGCAGGTATTAATGTCCCAAATCCGACAAAAATGTCTGTAAATACTTTTTCACTCACCGAGTCATTGCTGGGTGGAACAAATTCAACTTATCCCCATGCAAATAGGTTCATATTGAACGTGTTTCAAAAACCTAAATACGCCCATTTTGGAGTTATTTGAATCTGTTTTACGCTCTACATGAACTTAAATTGGGTATGGAAATAGTAGATTCTAAAATAAGTCCATAATAAGCATATAGGCCTACCCGTTTTCAGTTGAATAGCGCGGGCCCCAGTGAAACCACATTATATAAAGAGTGTGAATCTGGTAAGTTGTGTCGATGGAAAAAGTTTCGTATGGGTTGCATCAAATACGCCCAATGCGGACGTATTTGTAATATGAATACGACTGTACGTGTCCCATTTGCGTTTATATAGAGCGAATTCAGATATGGGCGTTTTTGAAATACGTTCAATATGGACATATTTTCAAGATAACAGGCTGACAAATTACCTGACCTCGTAGAAGCAAATTCTTTGAAGGAATTTAAAACTATACTTGATGCTTATTGCTACGACGGGAAATATCTATATGGCGTCTGAATTATTATGGTTACGTTATACACATAATTTGTGTATTCTATTATATTGACGTAAATCAGCGGAACAATAAGTCGAATAACTTGTTTAGAAATAAAGATTTATTTATTGACAGATAGACGATGTTGCATACAAATACGACATTTCACAGCGTAACTGACACCATAAAATTACGACAGTTCACCGCGTAACTGACACCATAACACTACGACATTTCACAGCGTAACTGACACGCGTACATCGAAGAATAATTTTATCACCGACACGGCTTCTTATTTTAAATTAATGTCCGAGATCAACACACGAGTTCACAAAAGAACTAACGCCGGTATGACAGTTATTTTTGTATTATTGGCGTCTTATATAGCAGTATACATAGTTCACCAGCAATGACTTGTTATTACATATGCTTGCCTGTAAAATAGCGGGAAATTGCCGAATCGTTATGTTTCACTGTAGCTTGTTTAGAACCTAGTTTAGAACCATCAATGTATCACATTATTATAATCAATAGATTTGAAAAATGATCAAGGAAATATTGGTTGATACAAAATTCGGACTTGGCACTGAAAGGGTTAAAGTGAAAATGGTGTATAATGTAGCAACTTTGAGCATTAATAAGGCACATATAATATTTGAATACCTGAAACATCTCATGATTTCGTGTCTGGAAAGAAATATCTCTTTTTCAGTCGTGGCTTGCAGCCGCTCGTTAAAATTCGACAGTTCTTTCCATATATACAACTATGATATCTGCGGATACATGTATTCAAACAAAAACTGTAGGTATTAACTATATATTAAGGTGTGTAATATCAAATTTTACTATGAACTTCATATCGTATGTGTGTAGAATAATGAACACGTGATATATACAGTGTACTATATATACCATTGGAATGGCTGGATGTGTTGATGACTGATCAACATCGAAATAATATAATCAAAGGACATCCGTTGGTCAATGAATAGAATGATAAAGGAAAGTCAAAGTAAAGGGCTGAAATTGTGTAGATGAAATTATCTTCATTTCATCAATAAAATTTAATGTGGGCTGCAGGGTGTACCGATTGATACAAATTTGAAATCCAAAATGGCTGCTAGGCCAATAGCGTCACTAAATTCACCCTTTGTGGACCCCATTCTGCAAATGTCCGGCACTATATGTGACCCGCCATATCAAATCCAGTCGTAAGTCGGGATTTTTTTACCCTGTGCCAATGCATTCTCTTATATATGCGAGTCGACCATAGGTCGCCTCGCATATATAAGAGAATGCATTGGCCTAACAATTTTTTATCATTTTTTTTAAATAAATGTTTCTTACAATTTTTAGGACATAAAATAAAATAAATACATTACCCTGCAGGGAGCCCCACACATATATAGAAGCATATAGAAGCGTGTCGTCTGCTCATGTTTGTCTGGGGCTCTGTATGGGTGAAATTATAAAATTGTTAAAGAATACAAGAAAAATTATTAAAATTGTAAAATATTGTTAGGCCAATGCATTCTCTTATATATGCGAGGCGACCTATGGTCGACTCGCATATATAAGAGAATGCATTGGCACAGGGTAAAAAAATCCCGACTTACGACTGGATTTGATATGGCGGGTCACATATAGAGTATTTAATGTGTGCAATTATTTGAGCTCATATCTTAAAACACGAACATGTATGTTAACAATAGCAGTTCAACGGGTGGCGTTCGTTGCAGAAATATTTATATTTGTTCAAATCGCCCTCAACAGAAGGAATATTAAAATATATATAGTTTTGCTCATATGCCAAACATAATCAGCGCGTAAATAGTATATTGTCGCCAAGACGTACGATGGTGTATACGTAAACAAGCACCTTCTCGTGTTACAGAAGTTTTGCTTCTGTTTACATAACACAGCGCAATGCAATTGGTTAATCACACAAATGATATAAAAGCTCTTTATTATTTCCATATCAGGAAGACAGTAACACATAACGCTCTGTATGTTGACCATATCCGGATCTAAAGAAAAGCCAGGTTCTGTAACGTTTTTTGCTTTTGTTTACAATAACAAAGGAAAAACATTTGACAATAACATACTGTTTATGCCATATTTCTGATTTGTATAAGAACAAAATCTGTCTATATTTTACTATTCTTTCTGTTTTGGCGTTTTTTGACGGAGCTGAATATTTTAACAGCATACCCACCACCCGCCGCCTGTATCTTGAAATATTTTACCGAATTTTCGCAAATTTATTTCACAAAATCCAGGGGGGGGGGGAGGGTCGGAAAAAATTTCCAGGTACGTATGATGGGGTGGGTGGGTGTCTCTCGGGTCCAAAAAGGAGTTTTTTCCATATGCCAATTTTTTTTTCCATTCCTGCTATTGAGTGTTATTTTGATGTGTTTTGAACAGAAACAGGTCATATATAGTTAATAGTAATGCTATCTCATATATATTTTGAAGACCTCTGTCTGCATGTTTGTTTGTCTGTATGTTTGTCATTTATACAAATCTACGATTCTCGACCGATCGGGACGAAACTTGGTACGTGTGTGAGTTTGACCAGGCGGTGGACCTTGTCGTATTGGCGAGTCCGTGCGGCGCCCGTGCAGCGCATGCGCAGACGAGATCTCGGAAACGGGTGGAGCTATCGACTTGAAATTTGCTATGTGAATGTATCTTGCCCCGGATACGAATTTTATCGGGTCGCCGAGTCCGTGCGACGCCAGCTTCGCGCATGCGCAGACCAGATATCGGAAACGGGTAGAGCTATCGACTTGAAATTTGGTTTTTGAATAGCCCGGACAACGTCGGGCTGGGTAGAGCTATCGACTTGAAATTTGGTTTTTGAATAGCCCGGACAACGTCGGGCTCATCGGCTAGTCTCATATATATTTTGAAGACCTCTGTCTGTTTGTCTGTTTGTTTGTCATTTATACAAATCTACGATTCTCGACCGATCGGGACGAAACTTGGTACGTGTGTGTAGTTTGACCAGGCGGTGGACGTTGTCGTATTGGCGAGCCCGTGTGGCGCCCACTTCGCGCATACGCAGACGAGATCTCGGAAATGGGTGGAGCTATCGACTTGAAATTTGCTCTGTGAATGTATCTTGCCCCGGATACAAATTTTATCGGGTCGCCGAGCCCGTGCGACGCCAGGTTCGCGCATGCGCAGACGAGATCTCGGAAACGGGTGGAGCTATCGACTTGAAATTTGGTATGTGAATGTATCATGCCCCGGATACGAATTTTATCGGGTCGCCGAGCCCGTGCGGCACCCACTTCGCGCATGCGCAGACGAGATCTCGGAAACGGGTGGAGCTATCGACTTGAAATTTGGTATGTGAATGTATCTTGCCCCGGATACGAATTTTATCGGGTCGCCGAGCCCATGCGACGCCAGCTTCGCGCATGCGCAGACCTGAGCCCGTGCGAGCCCATGCGACGCCAGCTTCGCGCACGCGCAGACCAGATCTCGGAAACGGGTAGAGCTATCGACTTGAAATTTGGTTTTTGAATAGCCCGGACAACGTCGGGCTCATCGGCTAGTACTATATATAGAGGCTATCAGATGTTGGATCAGTTGCACAATGGCCAACAATAACCCAAATTCAACTTGATAGAACTGGAAACTGCGTTATTGGAAAAATAAAATTTAATCAGGATTCCATCTACTGATACAACAAAATAAGAATAACTATGCAGAACTCAGCTGATAATAAGCAATAAAATGAAAGCACACTTGACCATATGTGACATGGAAATAAAGATATAATAAATAATGGAATAAAATAGACTTTTGACAACGTAAAACATAAAATCTTAACAAATAAATTGAAGGCCAGCCGGGCCAGCTTGAATAATTTCAAATTGTTTTCCAAGTTAATGTGGATCAGCTTGTAATGTTGATCACAGTAACAAAGATTTTATCGTCACTGCATGATATCGTGAGCAAAAAAGAAGTGAGATTGGGCTATCCATCCATATTATTACCAATTATTACGAAGCCTATTACTTCAGGCAGTGGCTACCAGCCTGCCATTACACGCTATAACATGTTTCCTCAGTTCTGGTTTCTGAGATGCCCCAAGAAGAGTCACGCGGGTATATCATGGTTGTGTTTGGTATTAGCATTATTCTTCAAACTGGGATAAACTGGGATGAACAGTTGTATTTCCACATGTTTTGATAAACAATTTGGTTCCAGCAATACAGTAATGCCCTAATTAAACGACTCCATAACCACAGCAGAATAATGGGTAATTTTTCAGGGGAGAGCTTTCCGATGAATGACAACAAGCCATATTTCCAACTAAATCGTGACAAATTACCCATTATTTTGCTGTGGTTATGGAGTCAATTAATTGGGGCATTGCTGTATATCACATAGCAAATATCAATATATCAAATAATCTGAAATTTGTTGTACCGGTACCATGTATTCTGTAGAATACTCAAATGTGATTATGTGACTAGATCATGTGACTATATATGATGAAAATGAATGTTAATAAAAACTTTGGCACTCTGCCTATATATCCCTAGAAATGTGATTATGTTGACACATTTCTTGATTAATGAAACTTATATGATAAATTCAAATAGTATCGTTATCTCATTATGCACTGTTCTATTCAAATATCGCGCAATAAATTATGATAATGCAGAATAATCAGCTATTTGGTTGCTCAATTGATAATTTAGGGGGGTGGGTGTCCAAAACTGACCGGAAAAAAATTCCTGAAACGGAAAAAAAGGGTGGGTGTCCAAAATTGCCTGGAAAAAAAGGCCGGAAACGGAAAAAATTGGGTGGGTGGGTCCCCCGAGGCCGGAAAAAATGATCATACGTGCCTGGAAATTTTTTCCGACCCCCCCCCCCCCTGCAAAATCCACTAATTTCCTATTGCTTGATTTTTAAAATTTTAGTATGTTATTTATATTGGGTTAATGTAAATATTCATGCAAAGAAACATTGTGATGCAATTAGTTCCTCAAAACTCAAAAAAGTTAATAATTACTTACTTGGAATTGAGCTCTAGTGTTCACGATCCCGATCGAGCAGAGCATTAAATTGGTTTAATTCATAGATATATGAAATGTTATATTATCAATTGTATCGAACCTACAGTACATACAGCGTGTACGATAAGTAAAACCCGGCGAACTTGAGTGGAGCGGATTAATATGAATCGACTGAAATCCTGGAGTGTGACCAGGGCTCACCAAGAATCACCACGAACTACTGAGAATCACCGCGAACCACGGAGAATAACCGAGAACCACTGAGAATCACCGCGAACCACTGAGAATCACCGCGAAACGTCGACATGATTATTTTACGTCATTTCAATGTCACAGTGGGGAATCACGTGGTTTCGACTTTATGGGTATCACGCATTCAAAATGGCAAAGGCGGTCGTAAACGCAACCGGAAACGAGGAAAAAAGGTAATAAATTAGGATAATGATATATTAGGTAGTATTTTGGCAGCTACGAGCATATATGCTATACTATTTTCAAACAAGCTGATACAACACTTGTGTTCAAACTCACAGTCGTTTGCTCTAACGTTCTGACCAGTTGTCAGTCGAAGGATTCTCCTAGATGTATGGACTTGTGTATTCCACCAACATCCGACTCGCAACTTTGGTCAGAATGTTATAGACAACTACTCAGTATTATGTTTTTATTCGTTTGCACATTTTGAAAGCGTGATACTCACCAATTGCGAAACCACGTGATTCCCCACTGTGATTGTTATAATGACCGCCGAAAGTGATTTTTTTTGGAATTGTAGACCTTTACGCATTGAATTCCTGTTGCATATATATAAGGTCATTCCAGATTTTGGTGTTGAGTATATATAGTTCACCATGGATCACTCTTCCAAAAAAATAATCGTCACGGTGTTGAGTGTTTTGCTTATCGCACAATCGTTACCTACTGTATATTGATTATTTTACAGAGGGTCAGTAACAGGATCCCATGTGGCCATGTACTATACAATAAGCATGTGTTTGTCTACCAATATCAATACAAAGAATATGTAATATTGATTTTAAATGACGATTGCATACGTGTCCAAACCGATTAACGAGCCATGTTTGTAAAGAATACAAATGCATTAAGGTTGCACCAAATGACACGGGATCCACTATAGTGTGGTCACAGGGAAACAAACAGGTCCGAACCGGGAATAAATTGGTAAATTGGAGATTTTCCATAGCACATAATGAAAATAAAATCCACAAAAATACCGCTTTGGGGATTTTCTTATCCAAGCTGGCGACCAAGATGTTTGTCTATATTACATCACTTCTCGAAATAAGTCATTTATTGCGGCATAGGAATTACAAATTTATACCAGTTTGGGTGAAAATAGAGTACGGGAGCGAATAGAGTGACAAGGACATAAAATTATACAACCGCGGGCCATGAAATGGCTGCGAGTCAAATTGGTCACAACTCCAAGTCATGCCACGAGGAAAGCACATATTGTATAACCACCTGGGAGTGAAAATACGTATTGGTAATATACAACCATGTTGTTAAATATCTTTAATAGTACACAGATCATTCAACAGGTCCATTTGAAGGATCTATCGACCACTGCTACGGTGCTACGCAAGTCAAACCAAATGGTGTGCGACTTTAAAGGTTTGGGGTTTTCTGCTTAGTATACATTCAGCAGTCGGGCTAACAATATTCCTTTCGAGCATGAAAATTAGGAAGTTATCTTTCGCCACACAGTGAGTGGTCGATTAATTCGGCATGATGACTAATTATTGAATGTAACGCAGTAAATTAAGTGCATGCATACCCTTACGGAATAAATACTAGTTACATTTCCGGAATTTTCAACAATCCCCATGGTAATAAACCATGCACGCATGTCGCAATTATTATTATACTGTAAAGAAACACTCATCCCGGCAGTATAGTAGCATCCCATCACATCATATCAAAGATACGGTACAATGTACATTTTATGTAAGATTAATTATCGTACTGCTACCAAGCCTGTTCTTTGTAGCTAATGTTATTCAAATTACTTCAGTCGGCACTTTACAACTGGAATATGCTACCACGCAATGCGCAATATTTAGTTTTCAGCATTTTGTTGTTTGAAAATATCAAATCAATGCACCCACGCATTTGTGCTAAATATCAGGTAATTAAAGTTTAAAGCTGTTACGTGTATTTCACATGTTGCTATTTATGGTCGTATGTTAAGCAAGATATGTGTAACGTTATGGAGAAGGGGTAAACTCTGATGCGGATTCAGAAAAGCGTAACACCTTTCGCGTATTCTTATAAATATAACCAAATATTATTTCCAGGATACACACAGTCTCTGCCAGTGTATATAGACAATAGCGCTTATAAAAAAGACCATCAGTCAGATGCTCGTAGCCCGTTTATATATATTTTCAACAATCCCCATGGTAATAAACCATGCACGCATGTCGCAATTATTATTATACTGTAAAGAAACACTCATCCCGGCAGTATAGTAGCATCCCATCACATCATATCAAAGATACGGTACAATGTACATTTTATGTAAGATTAATTATCGTACTGCTACCAAGCCTGTTCTTTGTAGCTAATGTTATTCAAATTACTTCAGTCGGCACTTTACAACTGGAATATTCTACCACGCAATGCGCAATATTTAGTTTTCAGCATTTTGTTGTTTGAAAATATCAAATCAATGCACCCACGCATTTGTGCTAAATATCAGGTGATTAAAGTTTAAAGCTGTTACGTGTATTTCACATGTTGCTATTTATGGTCGTATGTTAAGCAAGATATGTGTAACGTTATGGAGAAGGGGTAAACTCTGATGCGGATTCAGAAAAGCGTAACACCTTTCGCGTATTCTTATAAATATAACCAAATATTATTTCCAGGATACACACAGTCTCTGCCAGTGTATATAGACAATAGCGCTTATACAAAAGACCATCAGTCAGATGCTCGTAGCCCGTTTATATATAACCATGGGTATATGCGAAAAATAGACTATTCCAAATGAACCAGTAATATTGTGGCCACTTGTCGTGCGGGGGGGGGGGGTGGGTGGTGAAAAAGATGGTTCGGCCCAGTATGAGATTAAAACATCTTAACATCTAGTGGTATAACACCACACAAATTTACACCCCGATCTATTTTTTCTTAAATTAATTAGCGAGTAACTACTGGCAAGGACACAGAACACACGGGTCGGCCGATGGTTAGGCCCGATGTGAGAACATTTTTGAAATATGAACATGAACATTTGACAATCCTATAGCATAGACTGGCCTCAAGTTTTCCAATTCTGGGAAATTATTAACCTGACACTCACCCATAGATTTCAAAATTGCCAACTGATGGCCATTTGAGTCCATAATTTTGCAAATGAAAGGGAAATATGCAAATGTTGGTCTAAAAACAACGAATTCGTCACTAAGAAAGTGTTGGAAAATCAAACTACGAGAACAATTTCAACCTAATTTTGGTGTGAATTTTCCAATTAATTTTGCTCGGGGTATTAGGTATGACTACAATTAGGGGTAAGACCCCTGCATAACCACCCCTGTCGACAAGTCCCTACTTGATACCCCATTCTAAATAATCGATACTAAGTTATGTTGGGTGGCACCGGGGGGGGGGGGCGGTCAGGGGCTACATCCCAGCCCTGTCGGTGAGTCATGGCCATCCCCCGTCGGTGAGTTATGTAATTGTCAACCCGGCAGCTAAAGCCCGCCCCTGTCGGGGATATCCTGGTGCCACCCCTGTTTGAAATCATATAAAACTTTTTAAGAAGAAGACCACATATTGAACAGAAATCAGGGGGAAATGAGCTCTCGTAACCACAAAAGTGCACTAAAGACATCCCAATAAATCAAAATTAGATGCAACCGCATATTGTATATATATGGTATCGTTCTGTTTGCCTCTCTATATCCAGGGACGTGGCTATATGGTTTCCGTTAGGGGGTGTCCACCATGGGAAATTCCAACTGCACCCCCTTGAATCAGAATCACCCGAAACACAAATTCCATTTGCACCGTCCCCCTTACATCGGTGATCACGCCTAATATCCTATATATATATATATATATAAAAAACCTATATTCCAGGTTTGAAAATTTAGATAGTTTAACCTGAACAATTGCATAAATCATAACATCTAATGGTCTAACTCCAGACAAATTCCCACGGCTACTGGCAAGAGGCGGGGACACACCGGGTTGACCATGGTTCTTCGGCCCGGTGTGAGAAAATTTGTAAAACTATAAAAGAAAATATTAAATCCTAGCATGCATCTAGACTGGCCTCAATTGAACCTTTCCTGGTGTTGGAAATTTCAAACCTCATACTCCCCCTCAGGTTGGAAAACTCTCCAACTGATGACTATTTCAGTCCACAAGTTTGACCAAATGAAATAAAATATTGTTTTGCAGTTTTGTATTGGTCACGGGGGAATGGACAATGACAACGATAGTCGGCAATATTTTTTTAATCTGAACAAGAAAATCTCAAAATCCTAGCATCTAGACTAGCCTCGAACCTTCATAGGGTTGGACATTTCAAACCTGACACCCCCACTTAGGTTGGAAAATTTCACAACTGATGACAATTCCAATGACAATATTTATCAAATGCATGACAATATTGTTTTCTTAAATTAACTAGCAGTTTTTTGACTGGCCACGGGGGAGGGACCAGGACACAAACTGTCCAAGTGTTGGAAATTTCCAACCTGTCACCCTCCTAAGGTTGGAAATTTCCGACTGATGACCATTTCAGTCCAAAATATTTACCAAAAATAGGAAAATATGCAAATAAATTGTTTGAAAATCAAACTACAAGAACATTTTCAACTTAATGTTGGTGTGAAATTTCCAACTAATGTTTTGGCAGGTATGAAATTTCCAACTGTTGAACATTTTGACCAAAGTTGGGGCGGGGTGAGACATCCCAACCCCACCCCTGTCGCCACGTCTCTGTCTATATCATATAAATACTTTTTCTAAAAACCCTTAAACCAACTCGACGTGCGATTTCCATGCGCTCCTGTTGCGCAAATTCTAGTATAAAAAGTGCGTCTATTTCAGACAAAGTTCAAGCAGTAAATGTGACCAGACAAGACATAGAAACCGCTAATCTCATATTACCAATCTGACAACACCAGTCGAACATGATTACCTTTCAAAGCAATAACACCGGGCACCATGTTACGGACAACCACAGGCATGCACGCACACCATGGATAAATACACGGTGAAATGAACGGCGTTTTTTGTGTACGGTTATATCTGACATATACCCATGGTTATATATAAACGGGCTACGAGCATATGACTGCATATCTTCTTAGCAAAACATTTTCTATCCCATGAATGTGCACAACAATTTTCTTTATTATTTTGTTTAAAGTGACTTATAGGCCTTATTGGGCGGTGTGTTCTTATTTTGTTACTCGACATTGTTATCACCTGTACATACATGTATATGGCAAGAAACGTGAGCAGAATGTTATGCATGGGGTATGTTTTTGTCCCATGTAGAAAGCCTTGGGGCAGAGCGGGACAAGCTTTACAAACGCTGATAGAAGATATTTTTATTTTTCATCTTTATCTGCGAAGATATTTTTATTTTTCATCTTTATCTGCGTCCAAGTAGAAACCCTTGGGACAGACCTGGAAGAAGTTACAGAAGTTTGTAGAATCGTTTTTATTTATCATCGTTATCTCCGTCCCAGTAGTAACCCGCGGACAGACGTTACAGAAGTTTAAAGAATCGTTTTTATTTCTGGTGATTATCTGGGTTCCAGTAGTAACCATTGGGACAGAGCGGGACAAACGTTACAGCAACTTATAGAAGTGATTTTATTTCTCATCATTATCTGCGTCCCAATGGTAACCCTTGGGACAGAGCGGGACAGACATTACATAAGTTTATAGAATCTTTTTTATTTCTGGTGATTATCTGCCTCCCGCTATTAACTATTGTGACTGAGTGGGATAAACGATGCGACTAACTTTAACCCGGATTCCGGATCCGGATCTTGATTTGGCATAAAAAGCGCCTTTTCCCGGATTCCGGATCCGACCCACTTTCGTAAATTGCTTTAAATCACAATTATGTGGCATTTTCGCATTATATCACCGTTGTATGTGACTTGATCAGCTAGCTAGAGGCCCTAGTCACGAATCCGGGCTTCCCACAGGTTGCAAACAGACGACTGGCTCAAGTGAATCCGGGCGACACAATGACACTCATACTGAGGCCGTGCCTCCACACCTCTGACACATATACATATGTGTTAAAGGTGTTATTTCACAATCCATCATCATACAGCTATATATATATATATATATATATATATATATATATATATATATATATATATATGAACATGCACTGGCACAGAGTATTTAGTGTAACACCAGAGCAGCTCCCGACATGAAATGGTTAAACGAGTACCAGTCAGCATGATCAAACTAGAACAGCACATGTACACAATGGCTACAGTCAGTTCATTGGTTGGACTGTACTGGGATAATAGGGTAATGTTTAAGAGTCTTGGAACAAGTAATCGTTTGAGCGCTATATAAAACAGTCATCATACTATTAGTATAATATTATGTTTTGACCCATACCCGAGCAGTGCCAACACGTGAATGCGAATGGCTTACCAACAGGCGAACAATCCAGCACGCAGCACTGGCTTACCAACAGGCAAACATTCCAGCACGCATCACTGACTTACCAACAGGCAAACACTCCAGCACGCATCACTGGCTTACCAACAGGCAAACACTCCAGCACGCATCACTGACTTACCAACAGGCAAACACTCCAGCACGCATCACTGGCTTACCAACAGGCAAACACTCCAGCAGGCATCACTGACTTACCAACAGGCAAACACTCCAGCACGCATCACTGGCTTACCAACAGGCAAACAATCCAGCATGCAGCACTGACTTACCAACAGGCAAACACTCCAGCTCGCATCACTGGCTTACCAACAGGCAAACACTCCAGTACGCAGGACTGGCTTACTAACAGGCAATCACTCCAGTACGCAGCACTGGCTTACCAACAGGCAATCACTCCAGCACGCAGCACTGGCTTACCAACAGGCAAACACTCCAGCACGCAGCGCGGCAATTGACTGTACATAGACAGCAACACAAACACCTTTCGTGTGATACGCAAAATGTGACCCCCCCCCCACATAACGTCGAACCTCAGTTCAGGACCAACCACAGATCTGCGATATATAGCCCCATGTATTACACACATATCTGCGATATATAGCCCCATTTATTACACACATATCTGCGATATATAGCCCCATGTATTACACACATATCTGCGATATATACCCCCATGTATTACACACATATCTGCGATATATAGCCCCATGTATTACACACATATCTGCGATATATAGCCCCATTTATTACACACATATCTGCGATATATAGCCCCATGTATTACACACATATCTGTGATATATAGCCCCATGTATTACACACATATCTGCGATATATAGCCCCATGTATTACACACATATCTGCGATATATAGCCCCATTTATTACTCACATATCTGCGATATATGAGTCATTATCAATTTTGGCGCATATTCTTGTCCTTTGGCACTAGCGTCTTCCAGACAAGATATATGCTGACAAATTATGATTTTATATATGGGCCGCAATGAGTTCTATAAAATATATACCGTACACCTGTCGTAAAGCAGTATATTCACCCCCTACTCGTCACTTTTATAGCTGAATTTCCACTAAAACTCATGTCCCAATTTCAAAATTTCGAGTTTGCTCATCCGTCTATAGATATTGTTTAAAATAATTATGGAAACTTTCATGTGTAATTGAACAATGGTCATTACTCTTAATGATAATAAACCTTAGGCCATCAATATCCAAGATTTCCACATATTTGTTGTTCGTTACATCTTGTCCCTCAACTCAATGTCTCTTCTGTAACGAAGTGGTATAAGAGCAAAATAATAGGCCCTACCTGTAAATTGTAAATTACATCACTTGCCTTATAAAAGTGAGAACACATGGTATGTTCAAAAATGTGCACAGATTTGGAATTTTCAGAAACAGCTGCGAAAAAATATGTATCATGTAGGTGCACCTACAACCGTATATTTCAAATACGTCTGAAATGTAACGTGAATTTAATCGATATAATCAGGGACCTCAGTATCTCTAAATCACTTTTGAAGAGATGTTTCTAAGTCATTTTGATTGCCACATTATCTCCCCGCTAAAGGGAGAAATCGTTGAGATATTTTGTTTTTGATAGCCAATACATATCTCCTGTAACGGTCTCCTCCTGTTACGAAAAAAACAATTACAGGAATTACCAGTTTTGTTACTGGAAATAAAACATTACATTGAGATCAGACTATTTGAAATATAGGTGCCTAAATTGTAAGTGGAAACTGTTGGGTATCTTATTAACTTTGAATTTTAGTGAAGAAGTTATATTTCTATGAGACGCCATTTGTTGGGATGGTGTATCATGTGAAATCTCGTTACGGGAAATACTTGAATTGTTACAGGATATAAAAGTGTTACCTAAAACAGAGTTAGTTTTGAATAAAATCGGCTTTTAGTCACTTTGTCGACTTCGTGCTCTTATTCTGACATGAACGAACACATATGATACTATACCATACATCTTCTACACGTGAGACGTATCAAATGGTGCTTTCGTTACATGAAATACTCTGCGAGTAACACGATGGACGACAGTGTGTTACATGGATTATACTATTGTAAGTAATAGCTGGAAATTGTTTGTTATTCTGTTCAGCATTAGTTTACTGTGTGTAGATATTTCATATTTGGATGGGCAGTGTGAAACTGATTTGGAAATATCGAAGTTAACATGATAGTGATACATTTTCAAGCAGAAATTAACGTTACACGAAATACTACGATTAGCTCTCACTAATTTAGTATTATAGTGTAAGGCGGAAAAACCTTCCGCCTTTATACTAATAATAAATTAGTGGCAATGGCTATATTTGGGTGCGATTTGGTGGGCAAGCATAGCTGAGTTAGTTATGATTAGTTATTGTTTAATTCACGATTAAATCGCATGTTCGTTACATTAAGTACAAAATGTGCTGCAAGACTAGAGTATGTTAGAAGGTTTATTTGTTGCAGTAATACAAATTTGCTCGTAAAATAGCCTAATTGTGTGATAAAACTGTCGAACTATATGTGGCACAATGTTTTATTGTTGGGAATTCTAATGTGAACCACAGGCATGCGTGCTCATATAAATGCACTTTTTCCTGAATAGTGGTTACAGGAAAGAGAAAGGTGTAAAAATGCTACTGATGTGGAACTCACGAATGTGTTATCGCAATTTTTTGGAAGTAGCATATGTCATGCATGTTGAGGGTGTGGACAGAACATGTAAAGTGCAACTCCAGTAGAGGTTGTGCACATAGGTCATATATATGTCGTAGAAAGATAGGAAGTTGTTTTTGTGGACGAGACGACAAGAACTAGAGATGTTGTGCAAGTGAGTGAGACAGTAAACTGTTGTCAAGGAAAGTGGTATGCAGATGGAGATGGAGAGTATTTATGAGACATGTCCAGAGACGGCAGTAGATAGTGAGTATGCTATTAGGACAGTTTCGAGGAAAGTTGTATACAGATGGATTATCATATAAATCGAGAGCACGGAGAGCTATATATATGTTGCGAGACTGCAGTAGAGAGTGAACATTCTTGTAAAACGGGTGGTTAAGACAGATGCCATTGGTGATGAAAGCGCAGAGGAGAAGCAGGTTGATAATATTGTGATGACGAGGATTGTTGTGAAACGGAAGTAGGGCATGAAGAGGTGAATAAGACATATATTTAAATCGAAGGGAAACACCAGGTTGAGGGTGTGGACGAGACTGTGTGAAACTGCTGTAGAGAGTAACAGGAGGGTACGACAGATATCATTGACAGCAAATGGGGAGAAGACGATTTAGGGTGTTTGCGAAGGTGATTGTAGACGAATGTGTCACGTCTAGTTGAATGTATCAATAAATATGTCATAATTGAATACCAATTGATTAACCAAACTATGTTTTGAATATAGGGACGTGTCAACAGGGGGGGGGGGTCAACTTTGGTAAAAATGTTGAAGTTTCATGCCTGACAGAATATTAGTTGGAAATGTTGCACCACATATTGAAATTGTTCTCATTGTTAGATTTTCCAAACAGTAATTTTTGTTGCTTTGTTGGTAATAATTTCAGTTGCAAATTTTCCAATCTTAGGAGGAGGAGTCCGATTGAAAATATCCAACAGATAGAGAGCATAAGGTATCGGTTGGAAAGTACCAGTCCAAGGGATGCAGTTAGCAATTTTCAGGATGGGACACCAACGGGTCCATCTAGCAACGCATAATGTTTCGGGTGACATGAGTTGTTCATAAACTGCATAAGTTATATAAATTAGAAGAATGCACATTTCTTTGCATGGCCAAAACGATGTGCAGATAATTCACGGAACAGTATACGTCATAAAGGAATTATGCCAATATGTAATGAATTACTGAGTAAAGTTGGAATTTATGAAAGATTTGTTGGCCGAGTATATTTTCTCAGTTTCCCTGTATATTTAAAGGTTTCACATACTGCTTACTATTAAAGTATGAAATGTCAGTGATACATTATAAAGATATTGTAAAGGCCATATGTGCAAAAGTTTGGAAGATATCCATAGTTGTGATTAGTTTAGTGTTTTCCGTGAAACATATTTCAAATTACCATTTTCACGCATTCTGTTCTCTCTTTATTAGCCTGTTCTGGACACGATAGTTGATCCTAGTGCTTCCGTTTGTGTGCATCTCTGAATGAGAGTCGGGTGCCTTTTATGCGATTTTGGTTACACGCATATGCACGTAAATCACATATGCGCGTATATGCCACATCGCTCACCACTGGTTGAAAATCATCTGCCCAGTTAAAGGTTAAATGTTATACTTCAGACATAAATCTTAACTTATTCTTAACCGACTAATCGTGTACATAGTCATGCACGTGGGTCAGGTTATTATTGACCAGATAAATTCCTGTTTATCTACATGCACGTGTGTGTCGTGTAACTTAACCTCAAATAAGTTCTCGCAAAACGCTCCCGTAACATAATTGAGTTGAGATGTTATGTAGGTTACTTGCATGATGCATTAAATAGCAGCATCCATTTTGTTTCTTTTGTGACTCCGCGCGTGTGATCTGAATGGCCCAGTTGGCCCACGATTGTAACTCACGTATACATATCTGTTATATACATGTACATCGCTAGTACATGCTCCACTTTGTGTATCAGGACTGGTGTGTGTGCAGTTACGACAGAGGGCAGCGGAGCGCACTATATGTTGTCTCCACAAACTTCATTCTATATGGTGAATTCTTCATTTCAGCCATACACTTTCCTTCTGTTTTGTTGGAAAAATACATGCTCAATATCCCATTTTCATCGTGTTTTGTGTCGAATAAGACAATTATGAAAAAAGTATTTCATGTAACAATAAAAGCCCACAAATCGTTTGTGTGACAAGAGAAGGGATACTAGACAGAAACTCTTTAACAAGTGAGCTCCCGAATGTATTAAACTGCTCTTTCTTCCTCGACATGGAACTGGAATAGTCCAAATGCACAGGTTACGTATATTGTGTAACACACCTGTCTTTAATGTAACATATGACATTTGAAATCCCACAGTAATTTATGAAATAGCCATATCCATGTTGCATTATATACGACAGACTGTGGAATTGTATTAGCGTTGCGTTATACTCGAAATGCGACATATTGGTCGTTTAGTGTGATATCAGCCGCACCGGTATGCTCAAAGTTTCTATCCTGTAACGTCTGTTGTATGTAATGTAACTTGGATGTCCTCCCTGTAACACGGGGAATAATGACATTTAAAAATCATAAGTCATATGATTCCAAGGGAGTTATTTTGAATGGCCAGTGGTTTGGACCTATCGGTTTCAGATCATTAAACCAATACTCAATATGATAAAATATTCTCTCTTGATGCAAGCTTTAGTATCGGCAAAATGTTATTTTAGAAAAAAACAGTGGATACTACACATGGACAAGGCCTGATTTAACACCATATAATATGAAAAATCCTATTTATTAGTTGTAATATAACCCAATTTGACATGTTCGAGTTATAAAATGAAGTAGTTCCATTATTTCTTAATAACAGCCATACAAAGAGTGGTTGTTACAGTATAGACATTATATATGCATAGCCGATATTCACAACCCAACCAAATACGAATTATAGGTGGTTAAGCCTGCATTTTAGTATTTGAATAACCAATAATGTCTATTTGTTCCAAGCGATCACCAAATTACGTGTTCTACCAACTTATTTTTTTCATTTTTTACCAGACTGTTATATGCGCCAAAATTGATAATGACTCATATAGCCCCATGTATTACACACATATCTGCGATATATAGCCCCATTTATTACACACATATCTGCGATATATAGCCCCATGTATTACACACATATCTGCGATATATAGCCCCATGTATTACAAACAGATCTGAGATATATAGCCCCGTGTGTTACACACTTCTGCGATATATAGCCCCATGTATTCCACACATTTCTGCGATATATAACCCCATGTATTACACACATATCTGCGATATATAGCCCCATGTATTGCACACAGATCTGCGGTATATAGCCCCATGCATCACACACATATCTGCGATATATAGCTCCATATATGTACTACACTCATGACAGTCCAAAGCAGTTACATTAGAGTAGTACATTCCCCCAATAATAGTCATATAGAATTGTCAAAAATCAATTCGCGCCCATCATCCCAACTTATTAATGTGAATTCGTCCGATTCCCAGCAGCATGCTTGACAGCAAGATATGCATATGTAACTAAAGCGGTTGACAGGAAGACAGCCCACAACCAAGGCTAAATCAACCCTGGCATGATACCATAACATTTAAGTTTCTATTATTTCTAATTTAATTTTTTTTATGCATTCTGACAAATAAACTATCTATCTATCATGCATCGTAATTCGTATCGAAACAGTACCAAGTATATCGTTACAGCCCTTGTTTGTCAAATATGACAACAGGAATTTCATCTTCTGGTCTTAAAATTCATATGGGAATCAGAGTCAATTCTTGCAAATGATTCTCTCAAAGTGAAACATGAGAATCAACTTTGATTCTCGCGTACACACATACATCTCTGCTTTGGTATATAAAGATATCATATCATAGCTATTAGGCCAGACTGTTTTTTTTTCAATTGGCTAACAGTAAATCTTTCAAAATTGAAAGCTATACATGTACAATAAATATTGCAATTCTGCATTCCTGTCACATTTGCATCAACTCATTTGACTAAAGATACAGGGAGTGTGTAAACTGTTTTAACATTTGAAAGTAAGATACATGTATTAATGTTGAGAAATTACTCAGTGCAATGAATTTTCAATGCATAATCAGGATTTGATTTTGATTGTCATACCCTCAAACTTGTGAATCGACTTTGATTCTCACAAAAATGGATTATAATTCTTCTTTATTACACACCTATTGCTATATCTCGGTTGATTACGTTACCTCGGCCTATGTGTTAATTTCACCTAAATCCACTTATATATGTACTCCGAAAGCTTGCGTGATGTAAATAACACCATACACGAGAAGGCAACCGCGGCACCATACTAATAACTCAACCCCGCACTGTGGTGAATGGATGACTAACAAGGAAACCAAACCCAAATAATTATTTGATAGTAAGGAATATTGACTGCTTGTGCGTAATAAATAAAACGCACAGACGTCTGAAGAATGTGAACTTATTGCACTTTTATGTTGTGCCGCACGTTACGTATCTAGCGTAAATGTTCTCGTAAAACTCTTGCGACAATGTTCATTACATTCCCACGCCTGTGCCGTTCTGCCTATATATCATGTATTGCCACAACTCGCGATGATCCGACACGAGCCACCAATGTACAGCGAAGAGTGGATCTAGCCTTACTCATGACGTCGAACAGATATATATATATATGTAACAATGATAATATTGTCGTTATTTTAGTTGGAACACTACCTGGTTATAGTAGCATCGTCACAAGTGGTGTGAAGAGAACAAACCTGTTATCTGGGATCATAAGCCCCATGTGAACCTATTTTGATGTTTGAATAGGTTCATTGTGAACGTATTACAAAACGATATAAGTCATATGGCTATATTTGAGCAATTTGTTCTATACACGTCTATTTGCCGTGGTGATGTATTTTCATTGTGGCCCGCGCCATTCAACTGAACAACAGGTATACAATTTAACTATAAATATTATAAATAATCCCCTGTGTTCCCGGTTAGAATATGCATACCACCCCATTGCGAGGGGCACGAATTCCCTAACGTGGCACCATGTTTTCCGTGTGTGTATCCCATGAGGGTGGTGTAGGAGCCTTGGTGGTACTCGAGCGGCAATATCACGTTAGTCACTGATCTGCGTGTAAGACTTAGCTCATGTTGAACTTTGGTCCGGCATCTGTTTAAGACGGGTAGTTGAGATCAACGGGATAGTCACGCCGCTCCAGTGTTGCATATTAAAATTAGTCATACGTTTTCCTGATGTCTCAATGTATTTGTTTTCGTGTGAATGTATGTCGTTTCTGTCGTTCCACGCCTCTTTGAATTTCATCTTTATTACGCCACCTGTGGTGTATCTAGCGGCTGATATTTTGATATTGCGTGGTGGACAGGATTCTTGTGGGGCTTTTATTTATAGAGTTGGAAATTCCGTTTATTTAAAAGTCGGAACTACGCGACCAGTAGGCCAAGTCCAGTAAAACGGTTCGTTATAGGTGCTGGTTGTTATTGTTATTTTAACGGAATTCTGAGTTGGTCATTCGCGAAACCAATATATTTTATATTCTATAATTAAAACCGTGGGTATATAATATATGATCCTCTTTATGGATATTGTAGGAAGGTAAATTTAGCTAAAGCGGTGGGATATCTTGCAAGACAACACATTTCGGTTTGCGCTATAACGCTCAATGTTTTAAGGTGTTACACAACGTCTGATAAAAAGAGTTCTATCTGGAATATTCACACTATTTTTTCAGAGAACATGCATAGAGTAAACATAGTACTATCGGACTATCGTAAAGTAGTTCCGTTTAATTCGGGATTAATTAACCCTCAGACTGCCGAAACTGCCGACAATAAATTCGCTTGTTCATGTCCCTCGAAAATCAAACTTGCCTGTTTAGAGGTCCGATTTTCGTGGCTAATGGTGATAGAATCACAATTTTTCAGTCAAGTTCATGGATAAATTACAAATATTACACTTAATCGGCTTATGTCCGCGGCCATACACCTGCGTTTTGATAACAATTTATTTGAGACAAACTGTTGCGCGGGTATCAGTCGGCGCTTATCGGTTGAAGTTATTATAATCGTGCAGCCTGCACGTGCAACAAGTGTTCAAATACAACAGAAAAAAAAATACTATGTCAAATAAATAACGTGATCAATGGACAGACAAGTTTCATTTCCGTGGGACACGAAAAAGCGTGTTTCATATGGTGGGGGTTTGCCAAATACGCCCGATTCGGACGTATTTGCAATATGAATACGCTCACATACGACTGTTTTCGTTCCCACTTACATTCATATAGAGCCTATAGGCGTATGGGTTTTTGGAAATACGTTCAATATTAACTTATTTCAGGCTGCAAAAACTAAATATTTATCGCCGGAGTGTTGACTCTTCCAACGGTGCTGAGGTATATCCTCAGTACTTGCATGGTCATTGGCTTTGGACCGTAAGTCCAGATAATTTCTGCATTTGTCTTTGATAAAACGATAACAAAGTATTTCTGGACAATTGACATTTGTCAAACCAATCAGGACATGTTCAATAAGTGGCTCTCTCGTGATCGAATTCAAGAAAAGTTCAACTTGCTCTTCTGCATTTAACATTGATTGTACAAACAACAGTTTATGATTACTTCTCACAATATAATGAATACTGGCAGAGCTGTGTTGAGATCCGGCGATATAGGTGATTCATTTGAATCGTAAATAGAGGCTAAGTTAGCACCACAGGGTGTTACATAATTTCGCATATTTTAAAAGAAAGTTGATGGACAAAAAGTGCATGTGCATTATTATATTTTGAACTTCACTCGGTGATGGATAGATTTTTCTAAATATGTACCAAGTCCATTTCGATGCTTTACTTGCTAGGGGTAGGTCATGGCCAGAAAATTTGTAAAAGTATGCACCGTGTTCTATCTATGGTTTAGTTTAAACATATGTATTTGTCTAATTTTATAAAAACAAGATGTATGTATAGCACAAGCAATTGTGTACATACAGTGGGATTGTAAGACAAGTGCCGGTCTCACTTATGGGTACCCCTCTCCCATTTGTCATAACTGAAAAATAACTAAAGAGCAGTGGCAAAGCAAAGTGTATACCAACGTGTTGAACACATATACACTGACCACCTGTCACCCCTCACCGATTACACCAAGGCACATACGAAGATGATAAAATGTGGAAAATATTGTTCAAAATAGCGTTATGCATGGGAATAAAAGATGTCGAAAGATCCTTCGGTCTGAAAACAATTCTCATTCACGCTGAGTAAGATGGTTCAAGTTGTTGAAATTTAGAGAATGTCTGATCACTTTGTGAATTTCTTTAGTTATTAACATAGTGAAGCTGATGCCAGTCCACTAACTGGTTGCTGCTTTCAAATGTTGTTCTATATCGTTATACATGTATATATCTACGTGTTATGCGCGTCTGCAAAGTGGGCAGTCTCTTATTGGCCCTGACCCCAACTGAACACTGATTCAACTTTTCCTCGTCCCAATATGTTCATATTGGAACTAAATATTCACATAGGTTGGCCGTAGTGAAGCCACATTATATAGAGCGTGCATCTGGTAAGCCATTTCGATGAAAACAGGTAGATTAAATAATGTCAATTTGGGTTTATTTCGTATGGAAATTTTCCCATATTGAATGTTTTCAAAACCGCGTTTTAGGTCCGTATAGAGCGTATATTTGAGTAAAATAATGTCAATATGAGTTTGTTTAATTAAAAGTGCGTATGTTCACGAGAACAGGGTGTATTTGTGTATATTGTGTTTCGTTTTAGACTAATTCACGGTTAGGCAATAAACAGTTGCCTCACTTGTTCTTGATTCAGTTTCCATCAGTGACATAATCTTGTGTAATCTTAGCTATAGATATATTTACGCCTTATTTGTCGTATAATTACTCATGTACTTGGCATCAGATCTTAATGTGTGTTTCTCGTAGACGGAAATCAAAACACTCGTCAAAGTGATTCAAGGCCCTCGAAATAGGTCCATACGAAATAAAATAAAAGTACGTAAAACAACAATCGTCGACAAGTACCTGAAGAATAGATTGCATTTGTTCTTATTGACATTATTAATAACTACCCAATAATTACATTTCGCATGTCAATACTATTGTTATGTAAACAGTGGAATTATCGATTAAAGTCCAATTAGTCCAATAAGATACCGAACTAACCACATCGTCGATGATAAACATTGGAAAATATCAAAGCGTCTGTAAATATTCTGAAAATTTTATTCAGAATAAATGTTTTAACTTACTCTCCTTACTTGACAAGTACTAATCACTGCAGTCTGGTAATGTGCTACGCAATAAGAACATTTGACAAATGAGCTATAACTCATATCACTTACTTTAAAATTAGAACTTTGAGGGTAACATTGAGGCCAAGCACGGAGAGCGGACTTTGCTGATGCAGCGATTATCAGTATTTTTTCCCTCGATAAATCACGAGGCCAGGCACATGTGGATTGTTCGCCCACAATATATATATATATATATATATATATATATATATATATATATATATATATATATATATATATATATATATATATTATATACCATTACAAAGGATCGATATCAATCTACGATTATACTATATAAATTTCGGTCGTCGACACAATTGTAGATTTGAGAATTGCAGCCCAATTGTCCAAGTTTCCTTCGACGTAAACCATGTGGTAAAATCACAAGATATAATACTGGTGAAGTGGAGCTCCGTGGTCCAGTGGTTAGCGCGTCGGACTTGTAATCGCTGTAAACACATCGATATGGGTTCGCAGTGCGTCGCCGGTCATTGATTCTCCACATAGCAATGGCTTTGCCGCTTTGAGCGAAGTGCAATTGACGGATTGATCGCTGTTTCAAAACCCGCGCCAAGTTGTGACCATTGAGCAAGGTCGCTCGTATCGTGTCGGCTTCGCATCACTCATGCGTTAAAAGAGTACCAGTCAGCTTGTCATACTGATGAATATCAGAGCTTGTTCTGGTCAAAGTAGAGCAGCGCCTGCAATGGCTGCGGTTCATTGGTTGGCTTGTACCAATGACCGGGGTAACATTGTACCAAGCGTGTTAGAGCAAGTAATTTGTTAATCGCTATATAAAGCTGGTCATTATTATTATCCCCAATGTATATCTGATTACATGGAATCAGACCTCTAGTTATTATTCTTATTATTATTATACATAGGAGTTCGATTGTCTTACTCTTTATGTGTAAAGTTCCGCTCATCTAAAATCACCAAATAATGGAAATATCATGTCACAATTGTGAAAGTAACCCGGTTTATTCCATAGACAAAAAACTATATTTGTTCTGAACTCCACAAGAGTTGTCAATTGTAAGTATAAATATAATGTAAAACATATATTTTATCACTATGTCTACATAATTTAAAAAGACAGCGAAGTTATTTGATCTCCTGAATTCGTAATAGTTTGACTCTTCTCCGTAAAACACACAATTTAAACGAGGTATTTCTAATTACATGGCATAGTATGTGCCTAATTTAACAGACATGTTAGATTATGATACAGCAGTGTGAATCTAAGATATCTTTATTTCCAATAAATATAGCATTGTGTAGTGGTTTGTGTATGTGATAAAGTCGATTAAAATTGACACGAAAACTCTCGATACTGGATCTGAGCGTAAAGTTGGTGGTAGAAAAGTAAGGCAATCCTAGCTCGAAGTAAACACAACAAGTCAGCTTTGGATATCGGTTGGTTTGATGCTGCTTTTACTTTAAACATTTTATTGTGAATTATTCAATTCACAAAGGGGTCGGGGAACAAGTTACAGAAACTTACAGGAGAACCCTCTCCCGATACAAGGTTGAATTACAGTATTTGTTTACAAGATGACAGAGTATTTACAGTTGTGGTGTATTACGTAACTGAAAATAAAGAAGATAGAAGTTATAATGGTAAAAGTGTGGACTGAGTGTGTTAATTGCCAACCGTCTCTCTGGTCTTCGGATACATATGATATGAGGACGGGCCAAGGCGTCTAATAGTTATACGTAAGTTGCTCTATATATCTGAAGGTATATTTTCGGGCAAATAATCCTGACTAAAGCGTGTTGTCGCAGCTATGTGTTGGACTGAACAATGCGAAATAATGTTGTGTTTCTTTGAAAGGTTTCATCAGGAATTCGCCATAGCAGTTGGTTCCAGTTTGATATTCGAAAATTATGTTTCTCCAGTTTACAGTAAAGCACATGTCTCTGTTCGTCATATAATGGACAGAAAAGAAAGAAGTGCATGCTACTTTCGTATGCGTATCCACCGGCAATTTGGACTGTGGATGCTGTTTTGGACCGAGTCCCGCCTCGCTACTCTTCTATAACGGAATTTCATTGAAAAGACGTACGACATTTACAAGTGGAGTCCGGCAATTCACGTGAACTGCTGCAAGTGATTAATCATCTGACATGTCCGCGATTAATCTGCCTTCAAAATAAAACTGACCGTGATAGATAATGGTAAAGTGATGACACAATCGTTTCATTGTCTGATAGCTTGACAAATCGAAATTTTCTGGAAAACTAGGCTTTGTATCCTTATAAATCTCGTTGCTTTGTCATTCAGCCGATATCGAGTATATGCGGGTTTGATGTCGCCATTCTTTGTAAAGGCTGCCCCCCATGTTCATATACGGAAAGTGTTCATTGGACCTAATCCGAAGACATGCACGCAATATAACTTCCACTGACGATGCTGGGGTAAAGTCGGTTATAGATTAGTAGCAGGGTGCGACTCTGCATGTCCAAAAACAGCATCAACCCAACCGATATCCCAAAATGTTTTGAACCGAGAAGACTTGGTCTGGTATTATCCATACTAGCTGGTTTACGTCGAAGTAAATTTGGACTACTGAATGGAGTGACTTTATAGACTGTTGCTTACTTTATGTGTACATCTTTTATCTTAGCTCTATTTAGTATCTCAATTATTGCTAATGGTACGATCACACAATCGTAAGTTTTCACGGTATGATTTGCTGGCATTAGCAAAATATGGTACCAGAATATGAACGGAAACATGCATATAATATGCATATGTGCCACGGCTAGATGTTTGAGTAAAATCGCGGTAGTTCCATCTTTATCGATGCTATATACTGAGATGTTCCTATATATAGCATGCAACTATCTCGCCAGAAACCATCACACACAATTGAAGGCAACTGGATGTAGCACCGTTACACGAGGAACTACCGAAATGTTACTTATATCATGCAGTTATATTTGGTAAAGATGCATTTTAAATGCATGTTTCCGTTTATAGTTTGGCACCATGTGGTTTTCTACGCCGATATACCTGGAAAACATAAAGTGCAAACTTGCGAGTGTCTGAACGTGCCCTTAGGTGTCTCATGTCTCTATTTAAGTGTAACTTAGTATTAGCTTTAAATGGTGCTGTACACTACATCTGGCCATTTATGAGACCATCTATTTTATGTTCAAAATAATATACGCAACAAATGAAAGAGTTTAAGCCATGGACTAGAGCAAAATACAGTCGTGTGCTCTGTGAACGATGCAAACGACATGGTAACTATAATGAAAATGAAAATCGGAAATAATGTGCTAGAAGACCAATTTCCTGTAAAGTCCGGAAATGTTCTACGCAGCAGGAAAATTTGACAAATAAGCTATATATCATATCACTTACTTTTCGATTAGAACAAGATCATCTTTTGATCGCAAATCCATCCCAGAAATTGAATGATTACGACATGCCGACAAAAAGATCAATCGATCCTGCCCTTTTAAATCTCCCAATGAATCTGGAGTACGACCGATCGCTAACAGGATCAAATCTCTGTTTACGCAAATTTCACTCACAACAAGGCGATTGTCTTGTTTGTCCTATCAGCTATTGGAGTCCAACATCGATTTTTGCCGCGTTTGCTCACCTTCAAAGCAAGAAGCCAACTGAGTTTATAGATACGTAAACGCAACAATGCTTCAATTATTCATTCCCCACTCATTGTGTCGAAGGTAGTTGTCAATTAATGTAGGAATAATACGACCACTCCTGGGGAATCATGGTGTACTTTGAAATAGTAACCCACGCGAACAATCATATTTCCATATGTGCCCACTAAATCCTGTTTATAAAATTGCCAGGGATGGGTCCATGGTAACAACATAGGTTTTAAACAAACACGGCTTGTTCGAACCCCAAAATTATGTAGAGATAATATGTTATAAGAGGTGTCTCTAACGAAGGAAATTTCCGAACAACTTCGTCCATATACTGCTGAAAATAGCGAATACACGCAGAGAATGATTCCCAATATATGACAGGCAGTTAACTTACGTATACCGCAACAAATAATCTGCTTTCTGTACTCGACATATGCAGGTCTATCTGCACATGGACGTGTGTATATTCAAATAGAATATGCCATTTCGACAAGAAATGATAATTTTTTCACGCTCACTGAAAATAACTCTGATATATATATATATATATATATATATATATATATAGCTATATATATATATATATATATATATTTGGAAAGTGTGGAGGGCGCTGGCACAGGTCGGTTATCCGATTTCTTATGTAATTATTTCTATGGAACTAGCTAAATTTTGTTAGGTTGTGTCGGAAATTGACATAAAATATTGTGTTGAGCACAAACAAAGGATAATGATGTTGAAATTGCTAAAAAGCTAATTGAACTGCGTGTTAATCAAGGTCTGAGTCTAGATCGAACGAGCATATCTCTCAAACTGGGATTTTTCTTGTAGGCAATAATAACCCGTTTGTCGAGAGGCTCGGTCAATTTAGTGTTTAATAATGCAAAGTTTTTTCTGAAAATGTTTGCGATTTCAACATTTCTACGATTGTAGATCAGAGGAAAGCACAAGAAATTTCGAGAAACACCTTTGTAGTCAATGTTAAGTCCAAACGGAAGATATGTTTTAAGTTCGCCCATCCAATGATTTTCGCGTTCTAGGCGTATTGAATCGGTTTGGTCTTCGTCGGCTAGAATTGGTGTCTGTTCTATTGGCTGAAAGCTGAAATGGGATTTAATGTCATGATTAGATGAGTTGAAATGATCGGAAATTTGCATGTCGAGTTTTTTGCGAACACTGGAAAGATGATTAGACATTTTAACTTTGAGAGAGGTTTTTGTTTGTCCAACATATTGTATACGGCATCTTTTGCATGTGATTAAGTAAATTACATTTTTAGAATCACAATTAAGTTCGCTATGCATTTGATACGATATGCGTGTTTGTTCGCTGGTGAAAGTGTTACTAGTATTGATATATCCTATTGTATTGATGTAACATCGTTTTTTGTGACAAAATGAGGCTGAACCATTACCCAACACCGGTCGATTGTGCCGTATCCTTGTTGGCTCAGTCGATGTTGGGTCATGGCGTAACGATTCCAATTCTCTGAGAGTTTCGGACTTTACTTGGCGCAGTAATCTACTAGAGTAGCCGCGCGGTCGTAAAGCCTGGAACAGCACTGAACAAGCTTGATTTAGGTCGCTTCTGTTCGTGCAGTTCCGGTGGTATCGAATGATTTGAGATTTAATCAATCCATTGAACAGTTTTGGCGGATGGAAAGATTTACGATGAAGAAGCTGGTGAGAGTCCGTTGGTTTCGTAAAAAGTTTTGTATCTAAAATGTTGCATGATGTAAATTGTGGGCCCTTAAATATTGTTAAATCAAGGAAATCAATGCTGGTTTGCGATATTGATTCTTTGAGTTTGATTGATTCGTCATGACTGTTCAAGATGTCCAAGAACACCCTAAACTCATCCAGACCATGAGTCCAAATGATAAATATGTCGTCCAAGAATCTGTAATAGGCTAATGGTTGTTTATCAGATTTGGCTAAGGCGCCTTTCTCCCACTCTGCAACAAAAATTGAGGCAAAATTAGGACTAAACTTCTTGCCCATACTGCAGCCGGAGACCTGTAAATAATATCGTCCATTAAATTCAAAGTCATTCCCTTTAAGAGAAAGTTCTAATAATTGAAGTAGTTCATCTCCAGGTCTATGAGGATCATGGTGGAAATCAAATGCATTCTTAATTGACTTTAATCCGGCATCGATTCCAATATTTGTATACATAGATTCCACGTCGAGACTAATTAGGTAAGCAGAAGATGGAACTTCAATTTTCGACAATTTAATGAGGAAGTCCTCCGTGTCTTTTAGATAGCTCGGATGGCGGGTAGCAATTGGTTTCAAATAGAAATCAATAAACTCCGAAATGTGGTACGACTCCGAAGCCACGTCGCTGATGATGGGGCGACCGGGTGGTGTGTATGGATTAGTCCAACAGCTCAAAGGTTTGTGTATTTTAGGTAGCAAATAAAATGTCCTATTATTGGATTCAGGTTTTGCAATTAGATACTGAACATGTTTTTTCTTTAAAACGTCCTGGTCCAGCAAGCTTTTGAGAATGAGATTGAATTTTAAAACATTGGATTTCCAAATTGGCTCATCCAATGGTTTGTAATATTTAGTGTTGCTTAATTGGCGCGTCGCTTCTAGAATGTAATTTTCTTTAGACATGATGACGAGCGAGCTGCCTTTGTCACAAGGTTTGATTACAATGTTTTTATTGCTGCGAAGAGTTTTTAGTGCAGTTCTTTCAACTTTAGTGAGGTTATCCTCGTTGTGAAATTTTGGTAAATTTGTGATGTCGGTTTTGACTAAGCCAGCGACCTCGGGAATGGAGTGGTCAATCTGGCGATCAGAGGGGGTCCATATCGAAGGTTCTTTAAATTGATCTTTTAAACCTGTCGAATTGCGAAAGAAATCAGCCATAGCTGTTACTTCCCTAAATTGCATGCTTGCTGGACCGCCGTTCATTTCCATGGCATACATAGAGTCTGGTAAAACCAATGTTCCATCCTCCGTCTCAACAACATGTGGTGTTTCTTTGAGATCGGGTGGGGTAGGAACAAAGGTTAGACCATACCTAAGTATTGATTTCTCACCAGCGCTCAGGGAAAGGTCGGGTACAAGATTGACTATCTCGGTGCCGAGACCGACTCTTTCCGCATGGCTGATGCCCTTCTGAGGAATTAGTTTAAATGACCTTTAAAGATGTTGGTCCAGCCTTGGTAGATTTTCGCCGCCGTCTGTGATGTCCAGTGGATGTTGTCATTCTCCACGTGAAAGTCGCGGGGGGGTATTGCCTGTATGACCTTGAGGTTCTGTGTCTGACGAGCTTGGCTGTTAATGCCACGCAGAACATCCTGGTCCCTAGAATCTAAACTGAATGAGATATTTATTTCCTGAAAATGAAGTGTCGCATTAGGAAAAACTTTTCGGAAATTACTAACCATGTTAGTTACCCTGCTTTTAGCTGTGGTGCCTGCTGTTTTGCCTTTGTCGTTGTCTGTCTTCCAGTCCTCTCGGTTGTTGATGCCAATGTTGATGATGACGTGTCGAGGTGTCTTTTCTGGCTTCGATTTCAGTTTGTGGGCCATGTTGCAGAAATGACCTAAATTGCCACCTGTGTAAGAAGCAATACAAACATTTTTGGGAGGATCGACATCGATCCGGGACACATTAGAAGAGCCTAAAATAACAACAGGGTTTTTTATCTGTTTAGGGAAGGACCAATCCTTCTTAGGGCCAGGTTGACGAAATTTATAAAATTTGGATACCTTAGGTGATGTTGATAATACCTCGGCATACGATGGTGATGATGTTGAAATCGCTGGCGATGTCATCGAAGCAATGGAACCAACAGGCGAAGGAGGGCTGGAAGAGATGTGCTTTGGTGGTGTTGTTTTCTTGGCTGGTGAATTTTGAAGTGATGTATTTGGTGGAGTGGATATGCGTGACGTCCGTGGTTTTGGTGCAGGTCTCTGTGGCTGTGGTGTGGCTTTGACGCGTTTTGGTGTGGATCTCACAGACGACGACGTTGTCTGATCCCTGGCTGGACTATCCTGAAATTGAAGCTGGCGAGCGATTAGTGGGGGAGGGGAGGGTGACCGACCACGTTTGTTTGTATGAGTTTGGACGCCAACTCGTGTACCTATCGAGGACTGAAGATTACCACAGATGCTCAAGAACTTTGATTTTGTCTCATTAGTTAATTTGGTGCCAAAATTCTTCAGTCCCCATTTTAATGCCGTGTCACGTGCTCGGTCGAAGTCAAGGGTTTTAGAAGAAAGAGCCGAAAGAACCTTGACTTCAATTTCTGATTCCGTTTTCCGATAATAATTGACCAAAGTTTTCATGGAGTTTAAACCCCACTGAAAAGCGTCCGCTTTAAGCGAATTGAAGACATCCTCACAGGGGAGCACTGGTCGGAATGTCTTCTTTCGCCCTGACTCAACGATGGCCGAAAAGCCTTTCGGAAGGACCTTCTTCTCCAAACGGTCCTGTAAAAAATTAATATGGTGCCAAAGTTGTAGAATTTTGTATAGCAACTTTACTAGATTTGAATGGTCTAAATAAGCCTGGTCTTTTTGCCGCTCTGTGCGGTTAGTTTTTCCACGTTTAGGTTGTTTTGGTTGAGTCATTTTGATCCAGGACTTGAATTTTGGCTGTGAATAAAGGTAATGATTAGTAACATATAATACACAAAGAACGGAACGCGAAGATATAAAATAAAATATGTTAGCCGAAGCATCTGTTTTTCTCTGGGTATTTTTATTCTTCTTATACCTTCAATGTAAGCACGCAAATCTCTGAGGTTTGCTGTAGCTGGACTGGTTCTAGCAACTGTACTGGTGCTGACAGCCGCACTAGAAGCAGTAGCACTAGAAGTAGAACATCCAGTGGGAGACTGTTTGTAAGCACGCACATATCTTATGTTTGCTGTAGCCGGACTGGATCTAGTAACCGTACTGGTGCTGGCAGCCACACTGGAAGCAGTAGCACTATAACATGCAGTGGGGGACTGCTTCCTGTATTTCCATGCGTTATGAAATCAGGTTGGTCTGACAAAGTTATGTGAGGAGCGCTTCAGCGCTACACACTGCAACCTGCTTTCATACATCGATCATATCTAGAAATACAGGAAGCAAACTTTCAGTTCTTTATAATGAGTTTGATGGGCATTCATTTTCCAATTATATGTTAATGGCCATTAACCATCATTTAGGGCCCTTAATTTGTTTATTACTAAGTTAATGGGCATTAAACACCAGCACTATTGAGGTGATAGCCATTATTTTTTCAAAATGATTAGATAATGGCCATTAAACACCCAAATGCATATAAGTAATGGGCATTAACATATAATTAATGAGCAACAAGTTTTCAAATCATACTTTAATGGCCATTAACCATCATGGGTACAACAGTTATGGGCAGTGGTGGGTATCAATTTCTCAAAATACTTAATTAATGGCCATTAAACACTCAAATACATATAACAGATGGATAATATCCATTAAAATATTAGAGACTATGGCCATTAAATTATAGTCTTTACAAATTTTAAGGGCATATAATGGGCATTAACAATACATGGTTGATGATTAATGGGAAATAGGGCAGTATTGGCCATTAAAATAACAAAATGTAATGGTTTTTAATGGGTTCTGGGAAACCCATTATTTTTTTTGTTACGAGAATTAATGGCATAAAGTAATGGATTTATGATATTTAATGGGATTTTAATGAGATTTTAATGGGTTGTGTGTGCAGTAGTGATACGTGCTGCCTTTCGAATGATCAGGGTCTAACGAAAGAACGAGATATATATATATCTTTGTGTGACCCACATTATGTGAGTAAAGGGGGGATGCCCTATAGCAGAAGAGTCCACAATTAGAGGTACCATGTCTTACCCACCGGAAGCTGACATAAGCTAATGATAGGTAGAGCACTCTGCTGTATAGGCAGTTTCTGATATAGTCATAAAGAGTAGGAAAATAAAAGATAGCAGAAACCCAGAGAACACATACAAATTTCGTGTTATGATTTATATTTCATAATAATATTTAATTTAATCATTGTATGATCAAAGTTATGTGAAAAAGAAATAATCAAAAAAGCGAGGCCCCCTGGTCATTTCTGTAAATTTAGTACCCGTGAGGTCTCCATGTCGTTACTGTACATTTATTAACCACGAGTTTCCCAGTCCGGATCCCCCGTCTTTGTAAGATAATTGCGCTTAACATGTATATGCATATGTAAACCATAATATTTATATACTTATTAAAAGATACCAACACTGAAATTTTTTTATTATCGAATTATCCACACACTATCGTGACAGGTTATTTTGTTTACTTGATCAAGGGAGGTCCCGTTGTTTGATCATCGGCAACCATAATTCCGTATTAAAATTAAATAATAGATAAACAAATCCTCATGCAAAAATCAGCCCAGTCCAAAGGACAAACATGCAGCAAGCATCCACACATCACACGACAACATGTCCATCCTACACTTGTCATGATAATTGATATATAGGGCTGTTGTTAGTAAGTAATTAAATTACAAACCTATACATATGACATGGTGAACGCTCTTTAATATTATGTAGAGTATATAACAGTTGTGTATTGATATGGTACATCGGTTGGAATTGTGTTCAAAGTTCCCAGGCATACAAATTGTTATCGTGATAGCCGACAAAAACATGGGCCATCCCACATATATACAGGTATACAATCAACCATCCATAAGTTAAATGGTTTGTTGGTTAACGGGTCCTGTTTCTAAAGTGGTGTTGACATGTGGAGCTATGTAAACATGTCATATTTACTGTTATTGAGTGTTTATTTTTTGAGTGTTTATTTTTTGACTTATCGTACTAGCTTGATAACACAGAAGGAATCAATTGTTTGGAAAATGTTTACTAAGTCCGTTCCGAAATCATATTTTTGTACCGAAAGTTGGTCCTATAAAAAAATGTTTGGCCACAGCAGCTCATCAGGTACACCTCTGGTCTATAACAGATATAAAGCAATCTGTTATTTCATATATGGTTTCGGGAGTATTGTTAATGCCCATTATATGCCCTTAAAATTTGTAAAGACTATAATTTAATGGCCATAGTCTCTAATATTTTAATGGATATTATCCATCTGTTATATGTATTTGAGTGTTTAATGGCCATTAATTAAGTATTTTGAGAAATTGATACCCACCACTGCCCATAACTGTTGTACCCATGATGGTTAATGGCCATTAAAGTATGATTTGAAAACTTGTTGCTCATTAATTATATGTTAATGCCCATTACTTATATGCATTTGGGTGTTTAATGGCCATTATCTAATCATTTTGAAAAAATAATGGCTATCACCTCAATAGTGCTGGTGTTTAATGCCCATTAACTTAGTAATAAACAAATTAAGGGCCCTAAATGATGGTTAATGGCCATTAACATATAATTGGAAAATGAATGCCCATCAAACTCATTATAAAGAACTGAAAGTTTGCTTCCTGTATTTCTAGATATGATCGATGTATGAAAGCAGGTTGCAGTGTGTAGCGCTGAAGCGCTCCTCACATAACTTTGTCAGACCAACCTGATTTCATAACGCATGGAAATACAGGAAGCAGTCCCCCACTGCATGTTATAGTGCTACTGCTTCCAGTGTGGCTGCCAGCACCAGTACGGTTACTAGATCCAGTCCGGCTACAGCAAACATAAGATATGTGCGTGCTTACAAACAGTCTCCCACTGGATGTTCTACTTCTAGTGCTACTGCTTCTAGTGCGGCTGTCAGCACCAGTACAGTTGCTAGAACCAGTCCAGCTACAGCAAACCTCAGAGATTTGCGTGCTTACATTGAAGGTAAGAAGAATAAAAATACCCAGAGAAAAACAGATGCTTCGGCTAACAGATTTTCTGATTAACTTAAATGTCAAAATGAGCACCGCCCAATAGAAGATATACCGCGCAGGGAACTGGATGGATTGATTGGTGGATTTTTGTTAAGTCTAAAGAAAAGTGATGGGAGCGATTATGAACCTGACAGTTTGACGGCATTCCATAGGGGAATTGACAGGTATCTGAGAGACTGTGATTATCAGCACAACATAATACCATCTGATATGTTCAAAGTCAGCAGACAAGTTCTTAAATTGCGGCGGAAGGAATTAAAAGAGGCAGGTCTGGGAAATAAGCCGCTGTCTGAAGAAGACAAGGAAAAGTTGTGGGAAAGCGGACAATTGGGGCTGAGTGAACCAACATCACTTCTGCATCTTGTTTGGTTTAACAACACAAAACTACCAAGGTCTCGTGGATCTCATGAGAATCAACAGTTGAAATGGGGAGACATTGGAATGAAAAATGACGGAACCACTGATTATCTGGAGTTCAACGAAAGACTGAGCAAGACGAGAGATGGGAACAATCAGGGACGTGGCTAGAGGGTCTCCGTTCGGGGGTGTCCACCTTGTAAAATTCCAACTGCACCCGCCTTGAATCAGAATCAAACCAAACACAAGTTTTGCATAATTTCATGTGCACCCCCCCCCCTTGCACCTCAATGCAATGCTCAGACCTTATCTATATCTATATTTGCGAATGTCTGTCTATCTGTCTGTCTGCGTTCTATAGAAATTCACAGGGGACCATCTAGATGATACCAAAGCGGACTACTAAGGGTAACTTTTTACGAGAATTATAATGGTGGGGGTTAGAATTTTCTAAAGTGACGCCGTTGTTGTCGGGGGCAGAAAAGGGGAGGGGCAGAATTTTTGTTTGTCGCCGATTGCCACTTAACTTATATATAATCATCCCCATGGTGTGGTTTAAATATGTCAAAAGTGGCGTCGTTCGAGTCAGGGATGCATGGAAGGGGAGAGGGGCACCAAAATTGATAAAACTAATTTTAGCGCCGATTGCCATCAAATTGATATATATTCTTCTTCATGATACAAGGAATCTAATTGTGCGATTTAACATCGCCAAATTGTTGTCGTTTGGTCGAGAAATTGGGGGGGGGGGGCACTAAATTTGATAAGATTGGGTTTAGTCGCCGATTGCCACCACACTTATACAAAATCATCGCCATGGTAAGAGGAGTCTAATGGTGTGGCTTAAATCTGTCAAATGTGGCCTCATTCGAATCAGGGGGTGCGCTGAAAGGGAAAGGGGCATAAAAATTGATACACAATATTTTTAGCGCCAATTTCCACCAAATTGATACACGTTATTATCCATGATACGAGGAATCTAATCGTGTGATTCAAAGACGCCATATTGGTGCTGTTTGGGTGAGAGATGGGGAGGGGAGGGGTGGGTTCACCAAATTTGATAAAAAAAATTGTAAGGTCGCCGATTAGCACCAAAGAAAATGATGTCACAAGTGGGGCCATTCGAGTCAGTGGTGTATAGAGGTGAGAGGGACACAAACAAATTATAACAATATGTTTAGCGCCGATTTCCACCAGCTTGATACATATTCTTCTCCGTGATACGAGGAATCTTATCGTGTGGTTTAGATACATCAAATTGGTGGCCTCTGGGTGAGAGATATGGGGGCCTTAGATTTGATACAAATTTGTATACTCACCAATTTTTAGCAATTGTATATATGCATCTATAATCTTTATGAGTCTAAGTGTGTGGTTTAACGGTGAAAAAAGTGGTGCCGCTCGAGTCCGAAATAGGGACCTCCCGCCCCTATTTCGGACTCAAGCGCGCCACTTTTGTCACCAAAACTGATTTTTAGTACCAGTTACCATCAAATTCAGACACGTATTTCACCAATGATACGATAAATCAAATCGTTCTGTCTGTCTTTCTGTCTGTCTGTATGCGTTCTATATATAACTTCACGGGATACAATCGAGATGGCACCGAGGCATTCTAAGAGGGGTAACTTTCTACGAGGAAGATAATAGTCGGGGTTAAAATTTTCTAAATTTACGATGTTGGTGTCGGGGGAAGAAAAGGGGGAGGTCGGCAAAATTAAAAAAATATGGTGAAATAGTTTTGTCGCCGATTTCCTCCAAACGCATACATAATCACCTCCGCGATATGGCGCTGTTCGAGTCAGCGTTGCAGGGGGCATCAACAATTGATTTAATAAACTATTTTTAGCGCATATTTCCACCAAATTGATATATTATTTTCTATGATACGAGGAATATAGACGTGTGATTTAAAGACGCCAAATTGCTGCCGTTTGGGTGAGAGATGGTGGTCATAACTAATCTAATAATTTGTTTAGTTGCTGATTACCACTAAACCCATATATTATCATCTCCAGTATATCATGCATCCATGAATCTAATCGACGTGGTTTAAATATGTCAAAAGTTGCACCGTTAACGTCATGTATGAGAATGGCAGTTGTACCAAAGCTGATACAAATATATTTCGCACTAATTTCCACCAAATTCATATATGTTCTTCTCTAATGATACGATGAATTAAATCACATTTGGTGTCGTTTGGGTCACGGATGGCGAGAGGATATGCACTATCCACCTATAAGTTAATTATAGTCACCCAGGCCATCTCCATATCATTTTAAGGAGTTTTGGGCATTCAAATTTCACAATCTCGACAAATGTTGACCCAATTAAGTCACTTGAACAATTATATCTTCTTAACTGTCATATTTATATGGGGATGGCAATCAGGGCATTCACACAATGAGCTAGCAAAAGGAGATACATAGAAGCATTAAAAGTATATTTATCATTCTATTTAAGAGATGCATATATTCTTGCAAACTGAGAGACCTCGAACCGTCAGAGGATTGCATATATATTATAACACAATTGAGTATGTTCCATTCAATACAGTTTCCATAAAATAGTTACAATTTGTCAAGAGATATGGAAATGTATCGAAGGCCTGTTCAAAATAGTGGTCACAGTGTGCCGGCAAATATATTTTCTTCTGATATAAAAGAAAATGCAGTCAGTAGCAAATGACTTTTCAGGGTTCTCCAATACTGACATCTGACAAGGGTATATCTGCCAGATACAGCGGAATTTTTAGAACAGACTCATCGACTGACACGAACACAAAATCGCGCTGTGTGTTTGGCACGTGTAGCTGATATACCCGCGCAGCAACATTTCTTTTAAACTGAGAATATTTAGCCAATATATAGCACCATGAACAGAGGAGCACCTGGAAATTTCTTTAAAACATATGTATCTTCATGGAGATATGATAGCCAGGTGTCCTCAAGATCTTAGTCCAACCCACTAGATTGATTGATTGATACATCTCTATATGTAAAACCCAATTGTCGTCTTTTATTTTTGCGAACTAATGTATTTATGATGTTCATGTATCATATTATAACGTCTGAAGTATACGCAGTTGTAAATAAATAAATACATCATTATTGGTGGAACGGATTAATCGCGATAAACAAAATGACAAGGTGAGCCACTACTTATATTCCATGACTGTGTAATAATCGTTTTATAGAGCCCATATACAGAATGAGCAGGTGATGCCTTGTTTTATAGAGCCCATATACAGAATGAGCAGGTGATGCCACAGTGTCCTGGGCCCACAAACAAGGTACCCCGCCTTGCTCACCGGAAGCTTATATTATGCTAATGATGAACAGACAGTCTGCCGTAGGAGCAGTTTTAGCCAGTCAAAAATAAAATTAGTGTAAATAAAATTGTAGAGAATCCTGAATATCATGAATTGATTACACGATGGTATACACTTCCAAAGCCCAAAATTTACAACTATAAATTCAACAACAGTCGTAGTCAGGTTATATTGTTTACATAAACATCGGAGGTGCCCTTGTTGTTAGCGGGAGCTATCGGAATCCACCGAGATCGCATCGGGCGCATACATTCCTATATTTTACATATTTCCGCGTTATCATATGCGTATTTTACATATTAAATATAGTATACACAAATTATGGCATCCAGGTGAGACATAAAAATCTCTCGCGGAAAACAGACGCAAACAGGCGGACGGGCGGACTGACTAAACGGCAGACATTGAATGTCGGCCACAAAACGTTATCCTACATTATATATTAAATATATGTATTAGCGTCTTTTATGCGTGCAATGAGTTGGACTGTGATGCTATTTGAAATATACAATTTATGAGAATAAGAGTATGCTCTATTCCCAACAAATATCCACATCATGCAGAGGGTTTCACATCACTTTAACCTGGGCAACGCCGGGTAACCCTGCTAGTATCCTATATTTTCATAAACCATGGTTCTATATTCCCGATATGGGAACATTCAGATATTTAAGCTGAAAAAAAATTGCATAAATCCTAACACCTAGTGGTCTAATTCCAGACAAATGCACACGGCTACGGGCAAGAGACCAGGACACACCGAGTTGATCATGGTTGTTTTGCCCGGTGTGAGAACATTTTTAAAACTATACAAGAAAATCGTAAAGCCTAGCATCTAGACTGGCCCCATAAGGACAATGGAGGGACAATGACACACCGGGCCGACCATAGTTCGGACCGATGTGCGAAAATTTTGAAATATAAACAAGAAAATCGCAAAATCCTAGCATCTAGACTAGCCTCAAGCCTTCCGTGAGTTGGAAATTTCAAACCTGACACCCCCACTTAGGTTGGAAAATTTCCTACTGATGACAATAATAATTCCAAGGACAATGTTGACCAAATGAATGACAATATTGTTTTCTTAAATTAACCAGCAGTTTTTGACTGGCCACGCCGCGGGGGGAGGGACCAGGACACAAGCTTTCCAAGTGATGACATTTCCAACCTGTCACCCCCTGAGGTTGGAAAATTTCCAACTGATGACCATTTCAGTCCAAAATTTTGACAAAAAATAGGAAAATATGCAATAATTGGTCCAAAAACAATTAATTCCCCCAACAAATTGTTTGAAAATCGAACTACAAGAACATGTTCAACCTATTGTTGGTGTGAAATTTCCAACTAATGTTTTGGCAGGTATGAAATTTCCAACTGTTGAAAATTTTGACCAAAGTTGGGGGGGTGAGACATCACCCACCACCCCCCCCCCCCCCCATCGCCACGTCTCTGGAAAGAATGCAAACAATAATCGTCAATTTCACCCCAAGATTTTCGCGAGTGTTTCAGACGACCGATGTCCAGTTAAGGCATACAAACGGTATGCTGCCACTAGACCATCGACTATGTGTACAAAGGAGTCACCATTTTATATTGCAGCCAATTAGAACTATGGTTTGACGCAGACGGCGATAATGTTTAAAGGGCAGCCAGTCGGCAGTAGTAAACTTAAAACAATGTTAAAAGACATGGCAACCAAGGCAGGTCTAAAGGGAAAAATTACTAACCATTCATTGCGGAAGACCATGTGTACGCAACTGTTGCATGCTGGCGTGAATCCACAACTAATTGTCAGGACATACAAATGTCAACAGTTTGAATAATTATGCCGTGGCGTCTGTACATCAGATGTGCAGTATCTTGCAGCCGACATTGAGGGAAACTGCTATATGTACACCAGCATTACCAGTGCAGTTCCAATGAAAGCTATTTGTAATTGTGGTAGATCGGACTCGGATAAGACAATTTCGATCATGAGTCAAGTTGAAAAGCGGCCAATTGCATCTGTACAGGAACGAATCGCTCAGGGGATGTTTGCAAATTCCACTATTAAAGGGGCAAGTTTAAAGTGAACGTTCAAGTAATTTCTCAGAGTCAATATGAAAATTATTCAAGAAAGAAGTATCGACGCTTGGGAATGATCGAATCTGACTCTGATTATGATTAAACAATCGTGGATCACAGACAAACATCCTTGAATCGTAATTTGCTATCCGTAGACATTGCATCAAAATGTTCCTTCTACCAGTACATGTATATGCATTTAATAACAGTATACTGAAATTTAAAATGTCTTGCTAATTCAATTTAAATTACTTGAATAATACTGGCAATAAAATGTTGAAAAGGTACTCCACGGCCCTACATTCTAATAAAAACTTGACCCCTAAGAGTGTTATAGACTGTAAATTCAATTATTATGATAAAAATCAGCTTCGCACTGGTTCAATTGATCAGCTGATTTATATCATAAATGATATTTAAAATATGCCGATTTTAGCACCAAAAAAAAACAAAAAAACAGCATAAATACCTTTAAGTTCTTGTAGATTTGTTGACAAACTATAATGTATTCATGTGAATCAATGACTATTCACAGCATTTTGTTATTTCCCATTTAAAGTGAATGAATTCCTTGAAATATCCTATGACCTAGTTCACTTTCACCAATTTCCAAATTTCAGCGGCGAAAAGTCAATTAAAAATTTAAATCCATGAATGAACAAGATACTTTTTGGTGAAAGTTGTCTTTCTATATTCTTTCACACAAAACACAACTTTATTTGAGGATTATTTATGAACCAAATAAGTTGAAATAAACACAATTATAACACATTTCCGAATCCAGGTGAAGTATAAACCAAGTTTCAGGAGTTCGCCGGTAAAGGAAGTTTCTAGAGATCCTCGAGTCAATAGACTGGTTCCTTGATTTGTAACTGAAATTAGCACTATGCTTTGTAAAGGAACACTAATGTGGCAGTTTTTGGCAATAAATATTAAAAATGTATTGACATCCTAGTTATATGGAAGATATGTAATACACATCTTCTTCTCTAGATCCATAGGACCGAAATTGGTGTGGATATGTTCCCTATGTGATTCACATTCAGATTTGTTCAAATAAGGTAACTAGGTCAAATAGTTGCGAAGCCAGGGCCATAACTCGTTTCCTTCATAGTAATTCTTTAAACGACATCTTATTAAGAGCCAATGGGCCGAATGGTTTCATATTTGGTATGAAGGGTTCAGGTTTGTTCAAATGAGGTCACTGGGGAAATAACTTGTTATTTACAGCCACATTTATACAGTAGTCAGTGAAAGGTGAACACATCCTTGTTCCACGAGGCAGATAAGTTTGATCCTCTGCAAACTGCAAAGTTTCATAAGTATTGTCTATCACTTTATGCAATGAGGATTTATGTTTCATCAAAACTATGATCTTATTAGAAGAACTGTTAAGATGTTTTTTTCAGTTACGATAATAACAGTTTCGACCATTCAAAAACGTGAATCGTAATGCCTACCGGGAAATCATATTGTCACCATGGGAACTTGGCTAATGCTACGGTAAATTAGCAAATTAAGAACAAAACATTAGTGTTGACTCGTGAAAAATACCATTGGTCTGACCTTTATTAGTTACGGTCTTGATATTAATTAAACGGTCTGACAGTTACTGGTTACAGTCTGCCAGTTACTTAAACGGTTTATACCGTGGAACATGCTACGGCCTGACCGTATGTTTAACGACCGAAGATTGGCAGCGATTTTGCGCGGTCTCAGACCGTTAAAGCGACGGTCTTTTTTCTAACAGTGTACGACAAGTGCAGTCTTGTCTGGATTCTGGCCAGCAAAAGCCAAATGACGACGTGAAACATATCATGACGTCTGAACTGTTTTTCATAAAGCTAATCAAGGAAATTGGTCTTAAATGAAACAAGTTTATAATTAAATGCTTTAAAAGTTCATTATCACATAGGAATTTTTCGGAAGTTGTGAAGTAGCCAATATGCTGTTCGACACGTCGATCCGTTGCTGATTCCGCGCTTTAGCATATTTCCACACAGTTGTGCCCCTCTGTTAACTAGAAGTCATTGGATAATATAAAAATGATCTATACTAGTAAACCGATTTCCCTCTGGTCGTGTAGAAAAATATCGTATGACGCCATTCCGTAACGAATGGGCAATCTACGCACGGAAAGCGGCAATGCGCATGGCTGTTATAAACTGTGTAGTTATTGATGAACATATACTATATTTATTTATAAAAATGCGTTTTGAATAAAAGTTTTAGTTGCATTTCTATGGATCGGGAGGTATAATTTTACGGTTGTTTTTTTTTTGCTAAACACGTTGCGAAGGTTTCAGCATAGCATCGGTCCTTCTGATAAAAATGGACAAATGTTTTATGGTATTTTTCAGAAATGAGTATTTGCAATGGAATTCTGATTCAAATCTACAAAACAAATTGTTTTCGTTTTCTTTTTCAGAACAAAATAAGCAGTGCTCTGGGATGTATGCCTTCACAGAAAAAGAATGCCGCCATCTTATCAATCGCCAATCGAGTTTCTGTAATGGCACCGTGACTGCTACGATTACATCGACAGGACGATACAATGCAGGGGTTGTGAAGTCGATTCACCAACAAACGAAACATGTCGTCAACAAACCGGACACGTTTGTAATCTTTAATATGGGTCACCATGACTTTTTGAAGAGTAAAGACACCATAGAACGGTACATAGCGCCCCCTCTGCGATTCATGAAGGAAGCTGTTTGGCCGAAAGTTGTTTGGTTATCTCAACATATTCGTGGTCTCCTTAAATCAGCGGAAAAGTATCCGCAGTTAGGATCGGCGGGCGTCTTGTTCAATGGTGGCATCAAGAAGTACTTAGAAAATAACACATGGCAGTATCTGGACATATATAATTTCACGGATTCTGTTGTTAGTTTTGATGGGTATCATTATGGTATTGGACTGAACTTGATGAAACTAGACATAGTTTTGCAATATATAAAAAACACAATGTGCTGAAAACCAAGAATTCGATTAAACAATAGTATTTTTATTTTGTTTAATTTTTTTTTAGTTGATTTGTTATTTTCTCTTCAAAAAACTATGGTTCCAAACTCCATCATGATGAGACGAAGCTTAAATCAGGGACATGAATTATACTGACTCAAGTTCAAATAGAAACAGTGGATTTTTGAATAAACAAAAATATGAAGACTGAGTATGTAGCTTAAAAGCACGGATGGCATTCGTTGTGGGTTATAATTAAGAATTACAAGTTCCCAAATTACGACATTTTCCTCAATAATATACGAATAGTATCGTAATATGACCATACGATCGCGTAACCACAGCTAAACCACACGAATAAGCTAGGATATATATGTGCCTTTTTTAATCTTATAAAAATAACTTCAATGATGTGTTTGCCCATCAAATAAGATTCACTTGGACCTTATATCGTGGTATGATTATGATGAATTACACTCCAGACATTTAAGATGTTTGATTTATAATGTTTACTTTAATATTATTGCACACAAATTAAGAAATTATTTTAGACATTCAGACCAAGTTTACTCCACATGCAGGGAACAGTTCATCGAAATCCTGAAATCGATATATTAAACCTTGAATTAAGTACAAAATCACGATCAAGGTTCTATACTAATAAAAGTAATACATGTATAATTCGGATTATTTCATTTAGCGTTATGCAAGGGAGTCCACGTGGTTTTGTACTTAATTCGATGTTTAAACGACGCAGCATCATTTTGGAATCTAACATGCCAAATTGTTAAATTTGTCGTCGGCCATGTTTCGTAAGTTCGAGTGCTTGGTATCTGGGTTGTTTTGTTCTCTGGAGTACCAAATTGCTAGATACTATGCATAGTACCTAAATACTTCAGAGTACCTGTCTTGATATTTTGGTACTGCAGATAATATAATGGGTCTGTCAAGAAAGCGTGTATTTCTTGGCACTTCATACATGATGTATACATGGTTCTGATTTATACATGATTTATACATGGTTCTGATTTATACATGATTTATACATGGTTCTGATTTATACATGACTTATACATGGTTCTGATTTATACATGATTTATACATGGTTCTGATTTATACATGATTTATACATGGTTCTGATTTATACATGGTTCTGATTTATACATGGTTCTGATTTATACATGATTCTGAAGTTCTGATTTATACATGGTTCTGATTTATACATGGTTCTGATTTATACAAGGTTCTGATTTATACATGGTTCTGATTTATACATGGTTCTGATTTATACATGATTTATACATGTTTCTGATTTATACATGGTTCTGATTTATACATGGTTCTGATTTATACATGGTTCTGATTTATACATGGTTCTGACTGATTTATACATGGTTCTGATTTATACATGGTTCTGATTTATACATGGTTCTGATTTATACATGTTTCTGATTTATACATGTTTCTGATTTATACATGGTTCTGATTTATACATGGTTCTGATTTATACATGATTTATACATGGTTCTGATTTATACATGATTCTGATTTATACATGATTCTGATTTATACATGGTTCTGATTTATACATGATTCATGATTTATACATGGTTCTGATTTATACATGGTTCTGATTTATACATGGTTCTGATTTATACATGATTCTGATTTATACATTGTTCTGATTTATACATGTTTCTGATTTATACATGGTTCTGATTTATACATGGTTCTGATTTATACATGATTCTGATTTATACATGGTTCTGATTTATACATGATTCTGACTTATACATGATTCTGATTTATACATGGTTCTGATTTATACATGATTCATGATTTATACATGGTTCTGATTTATACATGGTTCTGATTTATACATGGTTCTGAAGAATGATTGTTCCGATAGAGAATACATGATTTATACATGGTTCTGGGGAATGATTGTTACGATAGAGAATACATGATTTATACATGGTTCTGAAGAATGATTGTTCCGATAGAGAATACATGATTTATACATGGTTCTGAAGAATGATTGTTCCGATAGAGAATACATGATTTATACATGGTTCTGAAGAATGATTGTTCCGATAGAGAATACATGATTTATACATGGTTCTGAAGAATGATTGTTCCGATAGAGAATACATGATTTATACATGGTTCTGAAGAATGATTGTTCCGATAGAGAATACATGATTTATATAAGGTTCTGAAGAATGATTGTTCCGATAGAGAATACATGTTAATAATTTTGACGATTCCTCATCAACTTTCAAATTCCAGTATCCAAAAGATGTGCCAAATTTACTGAATATCTTCGCACCTGACATCTTTGCGACGATTTCTTCAGTGGTGGTCGGCAGTTGGTAATGATGACTCTTGATAGCTTTATTTAAGTCCTTTGTGTCGAGACAAACACGAATTTTTCCTGTAGATTTCTGTAGCACAACGAGAAAGCTCACCCTGTCACTTGGTGGGCCTCGGTGGCTCAATCGGTTAGGGGTACAACTCCAAGCCGTTTCGCCTTCCATCGCTGGCGATTAGGGTTCAAATCCACATGTTTCCATCGTGGACTTTGTAACTCGAAATCGTTATCTGGGAAAGTTGCCAGTTACTTGCCGATGGCCGGTGGTTTGCGCACATGGTCGACGAGTTTATCAGCCATTGAAATCACTGTTAGATTAGCCGTAAGTGTGCGGATTTCCCCCACCATTAAAACTGGCAATGTCGTGATATGGCCTTAGTGGCTAAAGCGACATAAAACCCCAATCAATGAATCAATCACCCTGTCACTTGGTTCAGTCACTTTTTCGGTGATCTCCATTTGTTCCATCCTGTTCAACTATTCTTTGAGAGGTTTGTTTAGAGATTGTGGAATTATCATGGCAGCCTGAAGTACATGTGTAACATGTTGTTTCAGTTCAATTCGATGAATTTTGTCCAAACAACCTATTTCACCAAAAACATCATCATAGTCATTGACAAAATCTGGGATGTTATTGTTGCGGTTTTAATCATCTGAACTCTCTTTATGAATCCTAACTTCTCACATGTTTCCAGTCCAACCAAAGGTGGAGAGTCTGTTTTGGCAACGTTAAACAACGCTGGAACTGTAGTGCTTTACCAACAACAGGAATGTCACCTCCGTTATATGCAGTTAATTTCACTTTGCACAGATGTAGCTTGGAGTGAGACATATTCTTGAATGTAGACATTGACATAACATTATATTGAGCCCCTGTATCGAGTTTATATTGAACATCACTGGTATTCGATCGAATGTTTACCATCCTTTCAGATCGTTGCACTGAATATACAAAATTGCTATTGTTAATTTCAGAAGAGTCATTTCTGGATCATTTTGCACTTTACAGTCAACAGTACCGATGAAGAATTATGTTTCAACGTCGTGAACAGTTTTACTTCGTACATGCCAGATAATTTGAATAATGATTTCTTCTTCCACAGTCTCTACATGTTTTCCCCCATGCAAACAGTCACCACGTTTATGTGATTTTGAACAAAACCGACATTTCTGTATCATGTCCTGTGGAGTTTGTGAATAACCAGCAGCACATTTACTAGAACGCACATGTGTTTTCTTCTTAACATAATCAACATTGACATGCGCATTTGTAGAATTAGCTCGTTCCAACATTTTGGCATGAACTCGAGTTTCTTCAGCAGCATGTCCAAGTTAGAGAGTTTTAAAATATATTCCTGATTTTTGTGTGTATGTTATTAAGAACATGCTCGCGCATCATACAACTTACGAGATACCACTAAATAGCATCGTAAATTCCTTATTTGGATTGTGACGTAATTGTAACATCTTGGGAGAAAATATTATTGAAGGTTTTTTTGTTCATTCGAGCTAAATTTTGACTATGTAATTTGGTAGGAGGTATAAGATGGGTTGATCAATGCACGATATATTAACCCTTTACCCAACAGAACGGCCCTGTGCCAATGCATTCTCTTATATATGCGAGTCGACCATAGGTCGCCTCGCATATATAAGAGAATGCATTGGCTTAACACATTACAAATTATAAAATTGTTAAAGAATGTAAGAAAAAATGGTAAAAAGTGTTTTTTAGGCCAATGCATTCTCTTATATACGCGAGGCGACCTATGGCCGACTCGCATACATAAGAGAATGCATTGGCACAGGGCATAACTGTAACCATCACAATGTGGTCAATGAGCCGGTTCCAATGATATCCATATTTGTATGGTTTTATTGAGACAGACCCATGATAATTTAGGCTGTTGTAGCTTTATTTGGCCGTTTTTGGCCGGTTTGTTGGGTAAAGGGTTAATATACCATACCGGCTTCATTTGCTCTGAAAATACTTGCCTTAGTTGCCACCATTGTCCAGCTATTATAAATTTTTCGCACCGAAGTGAAATAAACGCTCTTTATTTCAACCATATCAGGAATAAACTAACACGGAACGCTCTTTTCTTATCCACACCGTGTACATGGCTGTTGTTTGTATTTGGGACTCATGCATATACCGTGTTATAAGTTGTATTTATATTAATTCAATGTGTCTTTCTGCCACACTTACTGCCCGTAGAAAGGTAGTTAAATTATTTCGATCAATTTCGATACCGGGAAAAATTCAAAACCGAATAAAAGTAGGTGTATTTTGGAGCGCAAACCGACATGCGGCTTTAAGTGACAGTTAATACGATTTTACTTTGCGTCGCTTACAATAATGAAATTACTCCCGGTTAATTAATTCAATTTTGGTTGCGATATCCGCTCACAAAAGTCATAGAAAAGCATGCAATCTCGAGTTGGGACCACACTCTGCTGCGAAGTAGACTGTTGATGGGTTATGGTGACAACCAGGTGCTCGAAAATGTCCACCGCAAATTTCTCAAGCATGTCATGAATTTGAAACCATCAACCCCCAATTTTCTGATATATGGTGAATCTGGAAGATATCCATTAGAAATCACAATAAAACTGAGAATACTGAAATATTGAACAAAAATTAAAAATAGGACTGACGAACGTTATGGAAAAATGCTATACGATTTGTCACTAAGACTTCTGAGTGAAGCAGATGCATGTCGTTTTAAATGGATAAGACACATTAAAGAAATTTTATTTGACTGTGGGCAATCACAATTAATGACCATTTGAAAAAATATTAGGTATGAGCCAATTTATCGATTGTGTTAAATGTAGTCTTCTCAGGGATTTCAAGACAAAGTGGGAGTCCGAAAGAGACAAATCAAGTAGAGGCAAGATTTATCGCATATTTAAACACGATATAATTTTTGAAAAATATCTGGAAATCTTAGAAAGTAAAAATCGAATTGAATTATGTAGGCTCCGAACAGATAACCACAACCTTTTAATCGAGACAGGGAGATGGAATGAGACAAGTCACAAAGACAGTTAATGCCCCTTATGTAACACTAGCATGATTGCTGATGAGTTTCACTATTTACTCGAATGCAAAGAATTTTAAAATATAAGGGAGAAATTTATCCAGAAAAATTCCGCGGAAAAGCGAACATTATAATCATGGACGAAATTTTGAATTCACATGACCGCGCAATCCTTAACCAAGTATTCATACTGTTTGGGAAAGTCCACATTGAACTCTCAAATGTACATGTACTCATACCCTGATGAATTATATATTCCTATTATACGGAAGCCTATTAGGGCCATTTAATTTTTTATATATATTCATTAAAATATTTCCTTTTTTATTTAATTTTTTATATATATTCATTAAAATATTTCCTTTTTTATTTAATTTTTTATATATATTCATTAAAATATTATCTTTTTACTTTCTTTTTTTACTTTCCACCTGGGAGATAACTTTTCTCCATGGAAATAACTTATCTCCCAGGGAGAAAAGTTTTCTCCCGGGAATTAACTTATCTCCCTGGGAGACTCCCTGGGAGACTCCCTGGGAGAAAACTTTTCTCGCTGGAATTAACTTATCTCCCAGGGAGATAACTTTTCTCCCGGGAATTAACTTATCTCCATGGGAGAAAACTTTTCTCGCGGGAATTAACTTATCTCCCAGGGAGATAACTTATCTCCCAGGGAGATAACTTATCTCCCAGGGAGATAACTTTTCTCCCGGTAATTAACTTTTCTCCCAGGGAGATAACTTATCTCCCAGGGAGAAAACTTTTCTCCCGGGAATTAACTTTTCTCACAGGGAGAAAACTTTTCTCCCGGGAATTAACTTTTCTCCCAGTGAGATAACTTATCTCCCAGGGAGAAAACTTTTCTCCCGGGAATTAACTTTTCTCCCAGGGAGATAACTTATCTCCCGGGAATTAACTTTTCTCCCGTGGTGGAAAATCGCGTGATGTGATAGGTTTCACGTAAGTTGAGGTAACCGATAACATTCAAACATATCCTGCTACTGTTATAATACACCTGTCACGTGTCATTGTCTGATGTCCTGGCGCGAAAACACATTTTGACAGTCAATATATAACGCACCAATGTTTAGCACAGGTCCCCTGGTGCGACAACAATACCATAAGTATATACCTTAATACAAGGTTTATATATATCATACCTATTAGTTAGGGAGCCCGGATATGTTCTATTTACACGTTTGCGTACAAAAGGTTTGACCCCCTAAAGTTGGTACCAATAATGGAACATTCTGAAAAACTGATTTCTTAAGTTGCGCTTTCCTGGGGTTTAGGGGCCGCTGAACCCCAAAAAGTGCCAAAAATTACTTCTATTTACACTTCCGCGTACATCGATGAATTTTGGTTTGATGATACTCTAAAGTGTACTGATTAAGAAAACACAACTTAAGAAAGGGATTTTCCTGGGGGTTTCAGATAAGAAAGGGGGTCCCATGCTGAACCCCAAAACGTGATTTTTCACTTTTTTTTACACTTTCGCGTACATCCATAATTTTTGGTCTCAAATTACTTTGATATATACTAATTATAAAAACACAACTTAAGAAGCAACTTTTCCTGGGGTTTTAAGATAAGAAGGGGGTCATCGGGTCACCCCTCAAAACGTAAAAAATCACTTTTATTTACATGATTGCATTCGTCCAACGTGTGTGTATGTGCGTACATCCCTGGAACGTTGCACTATTACAACCAATACATCCCTAAATCGATACGATCAACTTAAGAAATATATATTCATGTCGTTTTTTGATAAGAACGAGACTTGTTACCCCCCCCCCCCCCCACAACCCGATCCATTTTCTAGAACTATAAGTGAGCCAGTTTTATGAAAATTATAGCGGGAAAATCTAGTAAAATGTATACAAATGTATATATTTTCGTGAAGCTAAGACATAATGACACTTTTTTGGGCAAAAATTGAAACTCACCATCCAAGATGGCCGCCAAAATGGCCGCCGGAAGTTGAAAATATGACATTTTTTCACAAATATCTTCTAGATCAATTCATGCTGTTTGGAACTGGTTGAGTAATGCAACTTTATTTTGTGTTTTGTATAGTAACTGATCATTGGAGCAATTAAATATGCAATTATTGGGGTCCTAACCCCTTCCGATCCCTCAAAAATTCGATTGTACAGAATGCGGTATAAAATTTCACAAAAAAATCACAATCGGGATTCTAGTCATATTTCAACAAGAAATGAACAGAACTTTGTAATGTGAGTGAGGCATATCATTACCAATGCGTATTCCAAATCACTGAAACCAAAATTCTTACTTTGGCTCAAAATGGCTGCCAATATGGCCGCCAAAATATGGTAAATATTACACCAGCGTGTCCTGGAATAGCTTGCAAGTTGTGTTGATGTATACAATTGGCTATTCTGCATTCTATACATTGAATACTAACATGTCTGATGCACCATGGTTAATTGTTACTATTTTCACCAGTGACATCGTCAAAAATATGGGACTTTTCTCTAAACAACTTGACATAAATATTGGCAAAAAATTCAGTTTTAAGGGTTGGACCATTTTTTCAGGTAAAATATAACTATCTTTGGATTGAAAAATGTTTATTGTTTCGGTCTATCTTAAATGTGTCACACTACGGTGTTTATAGACGAAATTGCTCAAGATGGCTTCCAAAATGGCAACCAGATTTGTAAAATGCTAATTTTTTTTACATATATTCCGAACATTCTCTGCATTATCCGAAAAGGTAGCAAATTGTGACTCACTTGGTTATTATACGTGTCAGTTAATTAACTGACAACTACATGTTCTATTCCCAGTTGTCCCAGTTCCGTATGGGGCATGACAAATTCATTTTAAAGTATGTAATTTTGCCGAGAACCTCTTTTGTGATTTTGGCCATATTTATTGAAAGGAAATGGGCAGAACTTTGAGACAGAACTGAGATGGACCATAATCTTTGGCTATTCTGGTCCATTATGATAAATAAAAATGTCAACAGGATACAGTGTGGATGCCAAGATCGTAGTCAGGGAGTTACTCTGTGATCATGTGTGAGGTGAATAGGTATACAGGGAGTTATTGTATGTCATGACTGATGTGAGTAGGTATACAATGAGTGACTATATGGTTATGAGTGGGTTGTCCATGGTGAGATGCATCTAGGTATACAGGGAGAGGTCATGGTCAGGTGTGAGGTGAATCGGTATGCATGGAGTTACTGTATGGTGTATGATTGTGTATATCCAGTACGGGTGCACCGGTGTGCCTGTATGGATGTGGTGGTGTATGGATATAGCTACATGGTCATCTATGTGTTGACTATGTATATATGGAGTGACTGTAAGGTCATGGGTGGGATGTACATGTGTTGTCTGTATGATCATGGATGGGGTGTGTGGATAAATAGGTAGTGATTTTATGGTTACGGGTAATGTCAGTCTATGTAAACATACACTCAGATTCATACTGATACTGAGTCTATTGCATTCCCATCAACTTTTCATTTCTGAACAGTTGTGGGCTTCCCCCAAATTACGTCACACCGCACTAAATATAAATCTGAAATTAGTTGTGATTGACAGGCGTATACGTAAACATGGTCACGTACCAGTGCCGTCATGGCCGCTTCAACCCTGTGAAGCCGATTCTAAGAATCGGAATTAAATTCAATTAATAGTTGCAGGGTTTGTGAATTTTCGTTCGGCGGTTGTTTTACTGACAATAAAGGGAAACAGCTAGCTTCCGGGATCCAAAATAATATGTACAATAACTAAGACAGATCTTCTTGAAATTAAAAAAAATGTCAATTTATGTGGATCTCTTGGACTCAGAACGAATTATTTTTTAGATTGGCCAGGCGATTTGTCGCCCATGTTGTCAAAAAATAACACAAATCAACGGCCACCAATCAAAAATACATGAATGTCGGGACTATCTGCTAAAACAACTACAGAACTAAAAAAGTGTTAAAATGACATAACAAAACGATATATAAGGTCCCCAGTACCGGCAGTAGTACCACCGCAGCCAAAACGAGCGAAGAGCAACACAATTTTACCACCAACCCCACCGACCTTACATGTACAGCCGTATTATTTGCTCCAAAGATTGGCCAGTATACCCTAATTACAGTTGCCTGCAATCCAAATTCCGGTGATTCTTGATTTTAAACTTTCGACCGGTCGTCAACAATCTACTTTATTTGTCGATTTGTGAATTTCTCTTCCGGTATTACATGACGTCATGGATACTATTTTAACAAAATTTAGCCACACCTTCGGAATTTCCACACCGAGAGCACGTGACATGTTACTAGTTTTTTATTGGGGCACACATTTCTTGGAGCTAAGTTTTGATTGGCGGTAATTACAAGGAATCCCGGGTTTGGGAAATGAAAACTGAACGAAAGGTCGTCAGACCCACTATTTTTTATATGTGGGTATGTAGTTTACTCCAGACTGGGGTAATGTGTATAGGTATACATGAAATGACTGCACGGTAATGATTAAATATGAATACCTGGATTAAGCTGGTGGACATTATCGAGCGTGAGCGTCCTTGTGGTAACGGGTGTGATGTATATTTATATATCTCGTGTATGTATTATCATTGGTGGGTGTATAGGGCTTAGCTGTATTATCATGGATGGCGTGTATGATTATACAGTGAATTGCTGAATTGTCATGTGTGAGGTGTATATGCAAGCATGGATTGTTTTAGTGGTCGAATGTGTGGGTTTTTTGCATATCTGGAAGGGCTGAATGGCCATTAGGGAGGGTTACATGTATACCTGGAGTGAATCTATGGTCTAGGGTGGGCTGCATATGTATATCGAGTGGTTATATTACTATGTGTGTCGAATAGGTATACAGGTAGTGACTGTATGGTTAATGGTGAGATGAGTACATGTAGGTATACAAGTAGTGACTGTATGATCATAAATGTAATGAACATCTATACAGGGGGTGACAGGCGTGTGAGTATACATGCACCTGGTGTTCCTGTTTGGTGACTCGTGTCGGTATCGTCATGTGTAGGTTATACCAGTACACACGTGTTGCTTTATTGTCATGGGCGTGGGCTATGTGTATATAGCGAGTGGCTCTATGGCCATGGATGATGTGCTTATGCATACATGGAGTGACTATACTGACATGGCTGGGGTGTATTAGTATATCTTGAGTGGCTATTCGGCTATATGGTGTGACAAATAGGGATACAGGGATTGACATGGCCAATGTTGAGGTGCATATGAATACAAGGATTGACCATGATCGTGTATGAATGTTTTGAATATGTACACACGGGGTGACTATATGGCCATAGGTCAGGTGAAGGGGTATTCCAGGTAACATGGGTGAGGGTATGTGCGCGAAGCGAGTGGCTATATGGCCATTGGTGATGTGCATATGTATACCGGAGTGACTTTATGGTCATTGTTGTGGTGTTGATGTATATACTGATTGTCTATTTGACCATGCGTTTGGAGAATAGGTGTACAGGGGATGACCTTATGGTCAATGGTGAGATGAATGGGTATACATTGAGTGACTATATGGTTATGGGTAATGTTTAGGAGTATACCCGGTGTGCCTGCATTGTGACGCGTGGCTGTATGGTCATCCGTGGTCATGGGTCAGGTGTACTTGTATACAGTGGGTCACTATATTGTTATGTATGTGGTGTTTATGTATATATGTAATGACTGTGTTATAATGGGTGGCTATCGCTTTCCACGATATGACATGACCTCTCTATTGATTACCATATCCTTGAGTTATTGTGGAAAGCGATAGCCACCCAAGGTACACATGTACAACCCACCCATTACCCCAGTCACTCCATATGTACATAAACACCACACAAATGACAACATAGTCACCCACTTTATACACGTACATGTACTAGTACACCTGATCATACAGCCATACTTGGTTATACTCGTACATACCACAAATGACGATACAGCCACGAGTCACCATGCATGAACACCAGGTATACACCTACACCCGATCATATGGTCACTCTATGTATACATATTCAATACATACACGACCATACGGTCACTCATTATATACATATTCACCTCACCATGCACCATACAGCCACTACATGTATACATATTCGCCATACCCATGACCATGGAGTCAATCCAGGTATACATATGCACATCACCAATGGTGAGCCCTTCCAGATATACCAATATCCACACATACGACCACTCATAAGTTCCATACTTGCCATACGCATACACGCCATCCATGATAATAAATCTACTCCCCATACACCACCAATGATAACACATCCACAACATATATAAATATACGTCCCACCGTTACCAATATGACACTCCCTATATACCCACCCATCATTCATGCCCATACAATAACTCCCTATATACGTATTATCCTCATCTATGATAATAGAGTAACTCCCTGGCTGCCATCTTGGCTTCCACCCTGTATCCAGTTGATAAATTTTTATCATAATGGTCCAGAATACCCACATATCATGGTTCATCTCAGTTCCGTCTCAAAGTTCTGCCCATTTCCTTTCAATAATATGGTTCTCCGCAAAATTCCATACTGCAACTTTAAAATGAATTTGTCATGCCCCATACGGAACTGGGACAAACATAATAGAACGTAGGTGTCAGTTAACTACATTGTAACTAACACGTACAATAACCAAGTGAGTCACAATTTGCCACTTTTTTTGGATAACGCAGAGAATAATGTTCGGGATATGTTAACTTTTAACTTTTTACAAATTTGGTTGCCATTTTGGAAGCCATCTTGAGCAATTTAGTCTATAAACACCGTAGTGTGACACATTTAAGATAGACCAAAACAATAAACACCTTTCAATCCATAGATAGTTACATTTTACTTGAACAAATGGTCGAACCCTGAAAAGTTAATTGTTTTCTGATATTTATGTCAAGTTTGTGAGAGAAAAATCCAATATTTCTGGTGATGTCAGTGGTGACAATAGTAAAAATGATCCATGGTGCATCAGACATGTTAGTATGCAATGTATAGAAAACAGATTAGCCAATTGTGTACATCAACCACAACGTGTAAGCGATTGCAGGACACCCTGGGGCAATATTTACCATTTTCCATATTTTGGCGGCCATTTTCGCAGCCATTTGGAGACAAGGTAGGATTTATGGTTCCAGAGATTTGGAATATTCATAGGTGATGATATGCCTCACTTACATTACAATTTTCTTTTCATTTCTTGTTGAAATATGACTAGAATCCCAATTGTGATTTTTTTGTAAAAGTTTGTACTCCATTCTGTAAAATTGAAATTTTGAGGGATCGGAAGGGGTTAGGACCCCAATAATTGCATATTTAATTGCTCCAATGATCAGTTAATATACAAAACACAAAATAAAGTTGCATTACTCAACCAGTTCCAAACAGCATGAATTGATCTAGAAGATATTTGTGAAAAAATGTCATATTTTCAACTTCCGGCAGCCATTTTGGCGGCCATCTTGGATGGTGAGTTTCAATTTTGGCCCAAAAAGTGTCATTCTGTCTTCGCTTCACGAAAATATATACATTTGTATACATTTTATTAGATTTTCCCGCTATAATTTTCATAAAACTGGCTCACTTATAGTTCTAGAAAATGGATCGTGTTGTGGGGGGGGGGGGGGGAGGGTAACAAGTCTCGTTCTTATCAGAAAACGACATGAATATATATTTCTTAAGTTGATCGTATCGATTTAGGGATGTATTGGTTGTAATAGTGCAACGTTCCAGGGGTGTACGCACATACACACACGTTTGACGTATGCAATCATGTAAATAAAAGTGATTTTTTACGTTTTGAGGGGTGACCCGATGACCCCCTTCTTATCTTAAAACCCCAGGAAAAGTTGCTTCTTAAGTTGTGTTTTTATAATTAGTATATATCAAAGTACTTTGAGACCAAAAATTATGGATGTACGCGAAAGTGTAAAAAATGTGAAAAATCACGTTTTTGGGGTTCAGCATGGGACCCCCTTTCTTATCTGAAAACCCCAGGAAAATCCATTTCTTAAGTTGTGTTTTCTTAATCAGTACACTTTAGAGTATCATCAAACCAAAATTCATCGATGTACGCGGAAGTGTAAATAGAAGTGATTTTTGGCACTTTTTGGGGTTCAGCGGCCCCTAAACCCCAGGAATGCGCAACTTAAGAAATCAGCTTTTCAGAATGTTCCATCATTGGTACCAACTTTAGGGGGTCAAACCTTTTGTACGCAAAAGTGTAAATAGAACATATGCGGGCTCCCCAACTATATATTGAGCATAGACTCACTTGCAATCTAAATTCATCAATAACCTCTGCACATAAGACAATGTCACATCCCAGTTCTTTAGACCATATTCACACCTTTAATTTGGTGTATCTCTTGCATCGATACGTGTACGATCACCAAGTTATTCAATTAAATTTTTATTTGCTCAACATAATATAGATATACAGAGAATACATAATACATAAATACGATAAATTATGCGCGCATGCGTGCAGATTGCATTGTACTAGCATATACATTTAAAATAATGCGTCAGTTATGTGTAGTACATATACATGTATATATGCAATAAATTAGTTGTAAGATATATAGTGCGACAACCCATGAAGGGATATGGTAAAATTAGTCAGTGGAAGCCTCAGGAGAGCCTAAATAGCGGCAAAACCCTTCTAATGAATATGGACAGATGTGTGGTTCGTCTTCCTTTTCCCGAATTGAAAAGTTCTCTCATTTTAATAGTGTTTGGATTTCGGTAGAAATATGATGGAATATATTTCTGTCGGAGATCATGTAAAGCTGGACATTTCAGTATGACATGAAATTCATCGCCCAGTTCTGATAGACATAAAGTACATTTTCTCTCGGAGTAGTCTATTTTATTCCAGGATCCAGTTTCAATTGGGAGGTGGTGGTTTCTTGTTCTGATTCGCAGAATACTCGAAACGAGTTTATTGTCTACACTACTAAGGTACTTTTCTTTGCCGAAATCTTGTTTGATTATTCTGTAGAAGGCATATTTACTAGATGTCGAGGAACAGCCCCTCCATTCTTGGATATAGATATCTTCTAGTTTTTGTTTTATGGAAGCATTAAAAATATTGAGGCTATGAATATATTGGTCGTTCCATATATATCCCATACCTAATCTATTCAGGGTTTCTTTTATATCAATTATCCATGGGTTGTTGCAAATATTTCTTGAATGCCTAGTATATAAAATATAATATAGTATTAAAGGTAAACGTTGACATTCCATCGTTAGTAACCTGCCCCAATATGAGAGCGCGCGAGTCTTAATTTTGACTGTTATTGGAAAAATACCGGTTTCACCATAAAGAAATGGTGTCGGTGTCGAAGATTTAATGCCCAGCATGAATTTAAAAAACCAAATTTCAAGTTTTTCAAAACATTTCAAGTTTTCATGTGACCAAATTTCTGCTCCATATGTCATTATCGGTACGATGGATTTCTCATAGATTTCTATTATAGTAGACACACTTAAATTATTAGCCCTCATTTTATTGAGAAGCGCGAACATAGCACTTTTCGCTTTGAAACATCTACTATTTCTCTCTTTCGCGAACGATCCGTTTTTATGAAAGAGGGTTCCCAGGTATTTGTAGCTATTTACTAATTCAAGTTTGTTATCTGCAATTTTAAACTGACATAATTTATCTCTTTTCTGTGTTTTGCCAAATATCAATGATTTTGTCTTATCAGAGTTGATATTTAAGCGCCAAGTACTACAGTACATCGCAAAGATATTTAGTGAGTTTTGCAAAGCTTGGCGGGAGTGGGCAATCAACACAGTATCGTCAGCATTATATCAACAGAAAGAGCTTTGTGAATAGTTCTGAGTCTGATTCAGCGAGTGAGTTCAATTCAATTCCGCGGCAACCTTGTTTGCGTAAGTACCGTTGGAGATCGTTCAGGTAGAGCGCGAAAAGTATCGGTGAGAGGTTGTCTCCCCGTTTTATAGGCCCGTGTTACAGTTAAAGTAATCTGATTGCTGGTCATTGACGCAAACACAAAGCTTAAGGTCAGAATACAGGGCCTTGATGACGTCAAGGACTTTCCCGCTGATGTTGTATCTGAGAAGTTTTTCCCCATAATCCTACCCTCCAGACTGAGTCAAAGGCTCGCGTGAAGTCTATGAATGCACAGTATAGTCTTTTTCTAGAGGATTTTAGCAGGTGAACCAACGTGTACAGAGATAATGTATGGTCTATGGTTGAATATCCTTTTCGGAAACCAGCTTGGGTTTCCCCTTGGATTTGGTTCTCTACAAGGATTACACTCAATCGTTCGCTGATTATACTAGTGAAAAGTTTCGCCATGCAACTCAGAAGTGTTATTTTCCGATAATTTGCTGAGTCAAGACGTTCCCCTTTTCTCTTATAGATGGGTCTTATCAAACCTATAGTCCAATCGCGGGGCAAAATGCCAGTTCTGAGTATCAGGTTGAAATAATTAAGATACAGTTCACTAAGATGTGGCATTGCTTTCGCGATGTGTTCATTACATATGGTGTCAAAACCTGGTGACTTATTCATTTTCAAACGCCTAATGGCTTGTTTTATCTCGTCAAGTTTTATATCAGAATTTAGTGCACACTTTCAAATCCAGACAAACCCTTGAACAGATTCCCATCAGATATACCATAGTACTACTGCAGAATTCGACTTGTCACAATGATTCACCATGGATGGTCCTGTGTGTGTGACCTCAGCAGAGTAAATTATGCAGTGCTACTGTGCTATATTTGATGGAAATCTGTTCAGGGGTTTGTCTGATTTTGAAAGTGTGCACATATTCATATATATCTTTGGCGATCTTGCACGTATCGATGTGGGAGATACACCAAATTAAAGGTGCGAATATGGTCTAAAGAACTTGGTATGCGGCATTATATTATACACAGGGGATATTGATGCATTTTTATCGCAAGCGAATCTATGCTCAATATAGGTCGGATAGATATAAACCTTGTATTGAGGTATATACCCATGGTAGTGTTGTCACACCAGGGGACCTGTGACCTGTGCCTGGTCGTAGAAGACATTCAGGAACTGAGGATATGGCTGGAATTGGAAAGAGTCGGAGTGTTTGACTGTTTATAGTATTGGACCATGTTATGTTGTTATGAAATCATGATATTTCGCCATTAACTATAAAGTTAACTTCGTATCAAATGCTGCCTATTCCGATTGATTATTTTAATTTTTTTTGTGAATATATGCCATGGCTGTCGCGGACCCTGGATTCTAGTCTAAAATATACTGACCATCGCTAGTATAATGGTGGGTCCATCTTGGACTACCGGTGGTCGTGAAATGCACCAAATCGCTCTAAATTGGACCTATAGCACGTGTCTGTGGCGAAACAATGGGTACATATCATTAAAACGCTCTTTATAATGACATGGCGAAACGATTCTATTGAATGCATAAAGTATCCACGGCATCCTTAAACACTCTTTATGACGTGACGCAACATTAAATTGAAATAAATAGGCGGACCCCAGATAACATCGAGGTGGTAAAATAATAATCTAGCGTGCATTGCCCTATACCCGAGATCACTGCCTGTGTTATTTAACTCAGATTCTATAGCCGATAGCACATCCATAATTTCATCCTTGAATTTTCTCCGTGTCAGGCCCATCGATTTCAGAATTCTCATCAAATGTTGCAAACTCATTGTTATGCCATGGTACAAATGAAGAACATAATATTTCGATGTATTCAAATCCAAGGCTAAAATATCTTTCTATTATCCATTCTCTACTATGGTTCACTCAATCAATCAATCAGTTTATTGCGAAAGCTATGATTTAACACAGAACATGCAAAATATATATATACATATATGTACAATAGCAGGAAACTATTTAGTGGCTATATAATCGTATACTCATGCCACAGCCATAATAACATAATATTTATACATCTCAATCCCGCTGGGTGAAGGCACGCCCATTCCCATTTTGTCACCCACATCGAATAATGCAGGGGAACAGTAGTTATAATTACCCCCGGTCTCAACAATTGGGATGTGTTTTGAAATGGGGAGTTTTTGCCCAGGCGGGTGGGGTCTCCAGTGTCTCAGATTTTGGGCAATTCCTTAAAGGCACACTTAAGATATAATGATAATCTCCGCAATATACTAATATTTTCAATCGATAGAAGTCTATAGAACTTTTCTTTGCTCGGATATTTCCAGTAATAGTCCGGGATATATTTGATTCGGATATCATTAAGGTGTGAACATTTAATTACAAAGTGGTATTCATCTCCTATTCCGTCATTACATAATGTACAAACTCTGTCATTCTGTTTTGATTTTTTCCACCGTCCACTTTCTATTGGTAATCGATGATTTGATGTCCTAATCTTAACAATGCATTCGGCTAAATACCATGGAAGTTGAGTTAGATATCTTCTAATCTCCGGACGTACAGAAATACCACCATAGAAACCACCCCTTGATGATGTAGCTACATTTCCCAACCATTCCTGGTTAAACTGATCAATAAGTATGGACTTTATTCGTTTTATATCCGATTGTGTAAGATCCTTTCTGCTCATGAACATGGAGTTCTTTCCAGTATCTTGGAATGTCTGCTCTATAAATCGGAGCCATTTGAGGTCTCCACTGCGATGCTGATTTTGATAAACGGTCAGTATTAATGTACACATATTTTTGGCGATAATCGAGCCCTCATTCGACATTAGTTTCGACCAATACGTTAAGATTCTACATTTTATTTCAATTATTAAAGGATGGCGACCTAATTCTCCGTATACCATATAGTTAGGTGTACTTTCTTTCATACCCATGATTATCTTACAGAATTTGAGATGTACACTTTCGATTGATTTACAGGGTTCAAACCCCCAAACTTCACTGCCATATAATAATATGGGTGCGACCATCGTATCAAACAAATGAAGCATGATATCTACAGGTAGCTCTAATTTCCTTACTTTATTCAACAGTGCATACATCGCCTTCGTGCCAAGTTTGCACGTTTTTTTAATAGATCTACAAAATCTCCCATTAAAGAAAAAATTTACACCCAGATACACAAATTCCTTTACCGTTTCCAAAGGTTTACCATTGAATATAAATGTCGGTACAATCTTAGGTAATCTTTTACAGAAAATCACAACTTTCGTTTTTGATGAATTAACTTCTAGACCCCATGCGTCCGCATAATCACTAAATGCCTGAATCGCCCTGTGCATAGTTGCCTCGTCGTCTGTCATTAGTACGGTATCATCCGCATATAACAAACATAATATACCCACAAAGCATTTCAAATTGTCAAAAAATAGTTCATCGAGATACTTTAAATTTTCGACCGCACAGTTACTGATAAATTCCTGCAAGTCATTCACAAATAAGGAGAACAAAAAAGGAGACATTAATTCTCCTTGAAAAAGGCCTATGTTGCTGGCAAAAAACTCAGAACGTTCTTGTTCTTTTCTCACACATGTTTTTATCTGGCTATACATGTTCCTCACTACCCTGAACAATTTACCATTTATTCCATTTTGCAGCATTTTAAGAAATAATCCCTCTCTCCACACACTATCGTATGCCTTTTTAAAATCTACAAATGCACAATAAAGTTTGCGCCCACTTACGAGATACATGTTAATGATACTGTGCATAATAAATACATTATCAACAGTTGAGTGTTTTTTCTTGAACCCTGTTTGGTTTGTACCAATGAGACCCGTTTCATCAGACAATTTTGAAAGTCTTCTATTCAAGATTGATGTAAACATCTTAGCGAAACAGCTCAATAAAGTTATCCCCCTATACGAATCGGGGCTCCCACGATCACCGCTTTTCTTATATATGGGCTGTATCATTCCAATGGCCCAATCTTTCGGGAAGAACCCGGTGTCCAATATCAAATTGAACATACCAATATACACTTCAATTAGTTCATCGACAGAGAATTTTAGGTACTCATTACATACATTATCTACACCTGTCGCTTTATTATGTTTAAGATTTGAGACAGCTTCCCGTATTTCCGCTTCGGTGATTTCATGGTTTAATATACTCATGTGTGATTCAGTAAATATTTCATCTATATGTTCACCCAAATCTGCGTTCTCGTCATCGTCCTCGTTTAATTTCTTAAAATGTTCGGCAAAACACTTTGTATCGGGACCGGATCTATTATCGCCCTTTTTGCCGTTATCGCTCACTAAAGTATTGAGCTTTTTCCAAAAGTCTGCGGTAGATCGACCATGAAAATGTCTCAAATTAGAGATTTCAGACACCCTTCTCTCTTTTATTTTCTTGTCCATCGTTTTTCTATAGTCGGTAGCCGCCTTACGGAACAATGATTTATTTGATTCTGTCTTGTCTGAATTATACCCGCGTTTAGTCTTATTAAAAAAAACTTTCGCTTTGTTCCACACTCAGAATCAAACCATGGCTTCCCCTGTCGGTCTCTATTTCGTGCCCCAGTACCAACACTGGTCACACCGCATGTATTGGTCGCGGATTCAATTATGATTGCCGTTATTTCTCCGCAAATCTCATTTATTGCTTCGCTATGTCCAAAGGTATGTATTGTGGTGGGTGTGCTTCACATGTCACTATAAATAACATCAGGAGAACTTTAAAGGTACGGTTGGCCTTGGCGGTGGGTATCCTGTGAAAATATTTCCACCCGTCAAAAACCGCCACAAACAGAAAGAACATCAAAATGTAGACAGACTTTGTCCGTATACAAATAAGAAATATCGCATAAACAGTATGTTATTGTCATATATTTGACCATTGTTATGTAAACAAAAGCATGAAAAGTGAGAGGGGGTAGGCTGCAGGCCGGAGCAAACCCTCGCTTCCCTCAGTAATGTAATGTAAACATCCGGTAACATACAGGTTACTGGGTGCAAATACCGTGATTGCATCAGCTGGCGGTATCGTTAAGCCGCCAATTCAAAATGGTGTTATGCTGTTGAAAACTCATTGCGTGTTCTTTTCTTAATATTTAAAAAGTGGACCTTTGATTAAGTATTTTTTTAAACAAAACAATAACATTATTCCATTTATGAACAATTAAAATGTTAAATCAATATAAACATTTGTACTGTGCACTTATCTTTGCCAACTGGGATCCAGCTCCATCTTGGAGCTCCAGTAATATTTGTTATCAAAGGAACATCCCTATGACAATATTTTCAAAATTCCCATGGTTATAAAAAGGGAATTAGGGGTCCCTGGGGGCTTGCTTCCCTCATATGGGGCACTTATTGACATGAAATTGGGGGGAAAAACCCTATTTTAATATCATCAGCATCCCTGGCCCCATGAATTTGTGTCTCCACTGGGAGCTGTAGTAATTTTTATTAAAGGGACATCTCCTGCACAGATCGTTACCATTTTCATGGTTATGAAATGGGAAATACGGGTTACAGGGCGATTACTCCCTCATATGGTGGGTCTATATAGAGGCGAACATTGAAGAAAAAACTAAATTTCCATGCATATGTATATCTGCATCCCTGACCCAATAATTGGTTTCTGCCTCCCGGAGCTCGAGAATATTTTAGTAAAGGGACATCCTCTGCACAGAACTATATCACTTGCATGGTCATAAAAAGGGAATTAGAGTTCCCTGGGGGGGGGGGGGGGGGGCTTGCTTCCCTCATATGGTGTACTTATAGACTTAAAATTGGGTAAAAACCACTATTTTTATTTCATCAGCATCCCTGCCCCATGCGGGTGTGTCTCCACCATGGACCTATAGTGTATTTGATTAAAGGGATCCCCTGCACAGATACATACAATATTCATGGTCAAAAAAGGGAATTAGGGGTTACAGTGGGCCTGCCTCCCTCATGTGGTGGTCCTATATAGAAATGGAAATTGAAGAAAAAACATATTTCCTAATGCATATCAGCATCCCTGCTCCATGAATGCGTGTCTCCACCCGGAGATCTAGTGTATTTGATAAAAGGGACACCTCCTGCACAGATATAAACAAGTTCCATGGTAATAAAAAGGGAATTAGTGGTCTCTGGGGGCTTGTTTCCCTCATATGGTGTACTTATTGACTTAAAATTGGGTAAAAACCCCTATCAGCATCCCTGCCTCATGCAAGTGTGTATCCACCTACAGCTCTATGGTATTTGATTAAAGGGGCATCCCCTCCACAGATACATACCACATCCATGGTCATAAAAAGGGAATTAGGGGTTATAGGGGGCCTGCGTCCCTCATGTGGTGGTCCTATAATGGACTCGAAAATTTAAGAAAAAATATATTTCCTTATGCATATCAGCATACCTGACCCATGAATGTGCATGTGTCTCCACCCGGAGCTCTAGTGTATTTGATAAAAGGGATATCTCCTGCACAGATATATACAAGTTCCATGGTCATAAAAAGGGAATTAGGGGTCCCTGGGGGCTTGCTTCCCTCATATGGTGTACTTATTGACTTACAATTGGGTAAAAACCCCTATTTTCATTTCATCAGCATCCCTGCCCCACGCAAGTATGTCTCCATACTGGAGCTGTAGTGTATTTCATAAAAGGGACATCTCCTGCACAGATATATACAAGTTCCATGGTCATAAAAGGGGAATTAGGGGTCCCTGGGGGCTTGCTTCCCTGATATGGTGTACTTATTGACTTAAAATTGTGTAACAACCACTATTTTCATGTCATCAGCATCCCTGCCCCATGCAAGTTTGTCTCCATCCTGGAGCTCTAGTGTATTTAAATAAAGGGGCATCTCCTGCACAGATACATACAAGTTCCATTGTCATAAAAAGGGAATTAGGGGTTACAGGGGGCCTGCTTCCCTCATGTGGTGGTCCTATATAGACTCGAAAATTGAAGAAAAACATATTTCCTAATCCATATCAGCATACATGTCCCATGCATGTGTGTCTCCACCCGGAGCGCTAGTGTATTTGATAAAAGGGACATCTTCTGCACAGATATATAAAAGTTCCATGGTCATTAAAAGGGAATTAGGGGTCCCTGGGGGGCTTGCTTCCCTCACATGGTGTACTTATTGACTTAAAATTGGGTAAAAAACCCTATTTTCAAATCATCAGCATCCCTGCCTCATGCAAGTGTGTATCCACCTGCAGCTCTATGGTATTTGATTAAAGGGGCATCCCCTCCACATATACATACCACATCCATGGTCATAAAAAGGGAATTAGGGGTTATAGGGGGCCTGCGTCCCTCATGTGGTGGTCCTAATGGACTCGAAAATTTAGGTAAAATTAGGTAAAAACCCCTATTTTCATGTCATCAGCATCCCTGCCCCATGCAAGTATGTCCCCACCCTGGACCTCTGGTGTATTTGAATAAAGGGTCATCTCCTGCAGATATAAATATAAGATCCATGGTCATAAAAATGCAATTAGGGGTGTGTCTCCACCCGGAGCTCAGCAGTCAGATGCTCGTAGCCCGTTTATATATAACCATGGGTATATGCCAGATATAACCGTACACAAAAAACGCCGTTCTTTTGGCCGTGTATTTATCCATGGTGTGTGTGCTTGTGGTTGTCCGTAACCTGGTGCCCGGTGTTATTGCTTTGAAAGGTAATCATGTTCGACTGGTGTTGTTAGATTGGTAATGAGATTAGCGGTTTCCATGTCTTGTCTGGTCATATTTACTGTTTGAACTTTGTCTGAAATAGACGCACTTTTTATACTAGAATTTGCGCAACAGGAGCGCATGGAAATCGCCCGTCGAGTTGGTTTAAGGGTTTTTAGAAAAAAGCATTTATATGATATAGAGAGGCCAACATAACTATACCATATATATATATCTATATTTGCGAATGTCTGTCAGTCTGCCTGTCTGTATGTGTTCTATAGACATTCACAGGGAACCATCTAGATGGCACCAAAGGGGTCTAACAGGGGTAACTTTTTACGAGAAAGATAATGGTGCGGGTTAGAATTTTCTAAAATGACGCCGTTTTTGTCCGTGGCAGAAAAGGTGGAGGGGCAGAATATTTTTTTGTTGCCGATTGCCACCAAACTTATATATAATAATCCCCATGATATTACGAATATAATGGTGTGGTTTAAATACGTCAAACAAGGCGCCGTTTGAGTCAGGAATGCACGAAAGGGGAGAGGGGCACCAAAATTGATAAAAATAATTTTAGCGCCGATTTGCACCAAATTGATACACATTCTTCTCCATGATACAAATAATCTAATTGTTTGATTTAAAGGCGCCAAATTGTTGTCGTTTGAGAGATTGGGGGGGGGGGGTCGGCACTAAATTTGATAAGAATTGGTTTAGTCGCCGATTGCCAACAAACTTATACAAAATCATCCACATGGTATGAGGAGTCTAATGGTGTGGCTGAAAGCTGCCAAAAGTGGCGTTCGAGTCAGGGGTGCACTGAACGGGAGAGGAGCACCAAATTTATATTGTGTATTTTTAGCGCCAATTTCCATCAAATTGATACACCTTCTTATCCATGATACGAGGAATATAATCGTGTAATTTAAAGACGTCATATTGGCGCTGTTTGTGTGAGAGATGGTATAGGGGTGGGGTAGGCAATATATTTGATAAAAAATGGTTTAGTCGCCTATTAGCACCGAACTTATAAATAATCATCTCCAAGATATATCTTGAGTCTAATTATGTGGTTTAAATATGTCAAAAGTGGGGCCATTCGAATCAGGGGTGCACATAGGGTGAGAGAGACACAAACATTTATAAACATTATGTTTAGCGCCGATTTCCACCAGATTGATACATTGTCTTCTCCGGATACAAGGATTCTAATCGTGTGGTTTAAATACGCCTAATTATATAATTATTAAAACAACTAAATGGTTGAGAGCATCCATGGCTTCCGATTATTGGAAACTAATTATTCATAATTCCTTCAAAGTTTCATGAATGAACCACCTCAGAATTCCGTTACAACAAATATAATCCTTCAAATTATTACAACACCTATTGTTTATCACTGAATGTTTCTCATTCACCACACCAGAAAGGCCTCTAGATGCGGACCAAAAATATACTAATCGGATTAAATACACCCCCGATACTTCGCAACACGACCTTTAGTCTACATTCCAACTTAGACATAATTCAACAATGTTATCTGCTATATTCTGCATTGTATTACCACAATAAACTCTTCATGAGTGGTCCAGCCATTGTTCACACTGAATATCGAAAACAATTAACGCGGTCATAAAAAGTACATACTGCATCAATGAGACATCCGCGAAATTACGTCCGCTAATAAATACATTCTGAAAAAAGTCTAACAGGTACGCACAATGTGAATATGTATATATTAAATGATATTTTCCCCTTAGCTTCATTGTCAGGCAAAAAAAAAAACAGCCTAACGGAATACACCCTATAGAGGGCGTAATGGTTGAGCTCAATCATCGCCATCAAAACCGCCATATTCCCAGGACTGCAAGCTTTTCAGCTATACAATATCAGGGGACATTTGTGCCTGATGTTTTCTTGCAGCTTCATGGGAATATGCCATTAGAGTGTACTGGCCTATATATTTCAGAATAATTTGTATGAAAACAAAGTCCATCTATTTTCCCATGTTCTTCTTAATAGTGATAAATATAGTTAATCTTGATAATTTCTCACGTTCACCTAGTGTGATTGCCTTACGTGTAAGAAAAGATAAAACGGTACAATCATAACTTTAAGAGTCTTGTGTACATGTACAATGCGTTGTTCAAATACATGGCATACTCACGTAGTTCCCCACTTAAATATCGCGGTATTGAGTCTCATCGTCTTTCTCGCGGGTGCAGTCTGGGTTAAGAGTATATCTCAACAAATATCTGACAACGTATACACAACACAACAACGGGCACAATAATTCGGACCTCGTTGATAGGATAGGCTATTTAATTTCCAATTTACACATATATCATTATTGACAGTTATATTATATTAAAAATTCGAATGATTTTACATTTTTTGGAATAAGTTACGCGAACAGAGCTTTATTTGCACACTTAGCTGTCATGCCTCATAAGGGAGTACAATAAGAATTGTTGCGAAATCTCCAAACAGATGAATTACGACCTCATGCATACTCTATTTGTTTACATAAAACAAAACTCCCGATTTAAACTGTCATTTGACTGTAATACAGCATTTACGATGAGTTGTAAATTGGGTTGTTGACAGTATCCGCCCCAGGCCAAGTGGTCCTGCGAATATGCTATGATTATGGTGGTCATGCTGAATTGCAATGATGCGGGTAGGGCAAATTGTTGCCGTTATTTTATCTAAAGTTGTAATTTTCGCGGTGTTTTGGCTAATCCGAGCGATTTGAGAAAAAAAATCAGTGTGTATATGTAACATTCAAGAACATATAAATTTTTGAAAGGCATAATAATGCATGCGAATAACCATCTTGCTTCGATTTTCAACTAATACAACCAGTACTAAAAATATTTCGCAATAACTAATTTTGTGTATGTTTGATAATCATAATGGCTTTTCCTGTATATGTTCAGATTATCAGAAAAACCGCGAAAAAGAATTTAAAAAAATAAAATATAACGGTACTTTTTATTAACAGCATCAGTTTGCCATAACAGCATCATAGCAATTCAGCAGGACACAACTGCATCATAACACATTAGTAGGACCATTTGACCAGGGGTGGTATCACGTTTTTCTTCGAAATATATATTTTCTCAAATTGTTACGCCGAGTTATGTAGTAACTGACGAGTTTTGTGGTAGCTCACGAGTTATGTAGTTACAATCGACGAGTTTTGTGGTAGCTCACGAGTTTTGTAGTAAAATCGACGAGTTATGTAGTAATTTCAGGTTACGAGTTTTGTAGTAAAATATCGACGAGTTTTGTAGTAAAAAACAAGCAACAATTTTCAGTCAGTTTCAAAGGCGCGTTTAATAAAATCTTATATAGTAAATGCAATGTTTTTTGTGTAATTGTTTGTGTGGTGGACGTTGATGACACTGTAACTCAACTTGATGTTGGTCCCTCGTCACTGCTGCGCCGTTTCGCAGCAGATCTGCGCCAAACTTCGTACCTAGAAGTACTATGGCCATGTTATTAACTTGGACCTGGTCCCCATTACACCAGACGTCGCGTTCTGACGTTAATGACGCTGTAGCTCAACTCGATGATGGTCCCTCGTCACTCCTCCGCAGTTTATCGGCAGAGCAGTTCGAAACTTGGTACATAGACGTGTTGTGGCCATGCTATTTATGTGGTTGCGTTTATTTCTTAGAGTGCACAAGCCGTGAATCCATTATGCACTGAGAGAAAAATGACGAACCACATTTGGTTTTCCACCAAGATAGATAGTTTATTCTATTTCACCAATACAACATGGTATTAAGAAATAGGACGCGGCGTCTGACGTAATGGGGGCCAGGTTCAAGTTAATAACATGGCCATAGTACTTCTAGGTACGAAGTTTGGCTCAGATCTGATGAGAAACGACGCAGCAGTGACGAGGGACCAACGTCAAGTTGAGCTACAACGTCATTAACGTCCACCACACAAACACTTACACAAAAACACATTGCATTTACTATATACGATTTTATTAAGTGCAAACCCGCCTTTGAAACTGACTAAAAATTGTTGCTACAAAACTCGACGAGTATTACTACAAAACTCGTTAGCTTGTTTTTTACTACAAAACTCGTCGATATTTTACTACAAAACTCGTAACCCAAATTACTACATAACTCGTCGATTTTACTACAAAACTCGTGAGCTACCACAAAACTCGTCAGTTACTACATAACTCGGCGTAACACAAATAGAACGATTTTCCAAAAAAAATATCGCGATGTATCAACCAATATGATATAGACATAATTATATATCACCGGCATATTCACATAGTGCTGGTTCATGTATATAAGTGTCAGCTTTTCTACCGGACTGTTCACAGCGGATATCCAGTAAATTCTGGAACTATGAAAACAGAAATCCGCAGTTGTAAATAAATAAATACTTCTTTATTAGTGGGACGGATTAATCGCGATACACAGAATGACAATCGCTCCGATCCGACAAGGTGAGCCACTACTTATATATTCCATGTGTAAGAATCATGTTTTGTGATGCTAGTTGGATATACAATTTATGAGAATACGTGTAACACTTTGAGCAAGAGTATCCTCTATTCCCACCAAATATCCACATTATGCAAAGGGTTTCACCTCACTTTAACCCGGGCAACGCCGGGTAACCCTGCTAGTATATACTATATGCGACTGCATCCAATTTGGGTTTATTGTGATATCTTTAGTGTAGTTTTGTGGTTATGAGAGCTCATTTCCCCCTGATTTATGCTCCATATGTGGTCTTCTCCTTTACAATTTCTATATTATTTCAAACAGGGGTGGTGCCAGGATATCCCCGACGCAGGGGCTACAGGATTCCCCAAACAGGGGGACGGGCTTTAGCTACCGGGTTGACCATTGAAGATCTCAACGACGGGGGTGGCTATCCTTCCCTGACAGGGTTGGGGATGTAGCCCCTGACTCCTCCCCGGGTGCCACGCAACATAGTTTAGTATCGATAATTTCTCGTCTCCAGTGAACACAAGACCGCGCTCTCAGCATGGTGTGCCAAGCAGGGACAGGGGTGTTATGCAGGGGTCTTACCCCCCCCCCCCCAAAACTGTAGTCAACCTAATGCAACATTAATTGGAAAATTCACACCAAAATTAGGTTGAAATTGTTCCCGTAGTTTTGACTTTCCAACAATTTCTTAGTGACGAATTTGTTGTTTTTAGACCAACATTTGCATATTACCCTTTTATTTGCAAAATATTGGACTGAAATGGCAATTTTCAAGGGTGAGTGTCAGGTTAAAAATTTCACCGAATTGGAAAGCTTGAGGCCAGTCTAGATGCTAGGATTGTCTAATGTTCATGTTCAGATTATCGAAATGTTCTCACATCGGGCCTGACCATGGGCCGACCCGTGTGTTCTGTGCCCTTGCCAGTAGTTACTTTCTAATTAATTTAAGAACAAATTAATCGGGGTGTAAATTTGTCTGGCGTTATACCACTAGATGTTAGGATTTTTTAATCTCATACTGGACCGAACCATCCTTTTCATCCCCCTGGTGGCCAGTGGCCACAAGACTATTGGTCCATTTAGAATAGGCTACCATCTAGTAGTATGTGAGGGAACATTTGGGGAAAATCAAAGCACCGGGGGGGGGGGGGGTGCACATTGAATTACGCAAACTTGTGGTTCAATGGGGTGGGCCCGTGGCAGTTGGAAATTCCAAGGTGGAGACCACCCCAACAAAAACCCTCTAGCCAAGTCCCGAGTGCCAAATATCCCAGACTCAACCAGGGGTGCCCATCGCGACTTATAAAAATAGGCCTATTTGTTTTCTCTCCGAGAATACGTTGCACCGGCGGCAATATATTGACCATGCTCTGAATGAAAACGCTTCCGTTGCAATCACACGGTAACGTCGTGCTGCAAGTTGGACGATAATTGTGTTTTAGAAATGATACGGAAGACCGATTGTCAAAAAAGGCAACATCAAAATACACAGGGCAATGCTTATCGATCCAAACTGTGGAGTGTGTGTTTCAGTGTGTATTTCTCGCATATACCCATGATTATATATAAACGGGCTACGAGCATCTGACTGCTGGAGTATTTGATAAAAGGGACATCTTATACACAGATGTATTCAAGTTTCATGGTCATACAAAGGGAATTAGGGGTGACTGGGGGCTTGCTTCCCTCATATGGTGTACTTATTGACTTAAAATTGTGTAAAAACCCCTATGTTCATATCATCAGCATCCCTGCCCCATGCAAGTATGTCACCATCCTGGAGCTCTAGTGTATTTGATAAAAGGGACGTATCCTGCACAGATACAAACAATACCCATGGTCATAAAAAGGGAATTAGGGGTTATAGGGGGCCTGCTTCCCTCATGTGGTGGTCCTATATAGACTTGAAAATTGAAGATAACACATATTTCCTTATGCATATCAGCATACCTGACCCATGAATGTGTGTCTCCACCCGGAGCTCTAGTGTATTTGATAAAAGGGACATCTCCTGCACAGATATATACAAGTTCCATTGTCATAAAAAGGGAATTAGGGGTCCATGGGGGCTTGCTTCCCTCATATGGTGTACTTATTGACTTAAAATTGGGTAAAAAACCCTATTTTCATGTCATCAGCATCCCTGCCCCATGTAAGTTTGTCTACACCCCGGAGCCCTGGTGTATTTGAATAAAGGGGCATCTCATGCACAAATACGTGCAATATCCATGGTCATAAAATGGAATTAGGGGTTACAGGGGGCCTGCTTCCCTCATGTGGTGTGCCTATATAGGCTCGAAAATTGAAGAAAAAACAGATTTCCTAATGCATATCAGCATACATGCCCCATGCATGTGTGTCTCCACCCGGAGCTCTAGTGTATTTGATAAAAGTGACATCTCCTGCACAGATATATACAAGTTCCATGGTCATAAAAAGGGAATTAGGGGTCCCTGGGGGCTTGCTTCCCTCATATTGTGTACTTATTGACTTAAAATTGGGTAAAAACCCCTATTTTCATGTCATCAGCATCCCTGCCCCATGCAAGTATGTCTTCACCCGGAGCTCTGGTGTATTTGAATAAAGGGGCATCTCCTGCACATATACATATAAGATCCATGGTCATAAAAAGGGAATTAGGGGTTACAGGGGGCCTGCTTCCCTCATGTGGTGTGCCTATATATAGGCTCGAAAATTGAAGAAAAAACATATTTCCTAATGCATATCAGCATACATGACCCATGCATGTGTGTGTCCACCAGGAGCTCTAGTGTATTTGATAAAAGTGACATCTCCTGCACAGATATATGCAAGTTCCATGGTCATAAAAATGGAATTAGGTGTCCCTGGGTGCTTGCTTCCCTCATATGGTGTACTTATTGACTTAAAATTGGGAAAAACCCCTATTTTCATATCATCAGCATCCCTGACCCATGCAAGTATGTCTCCACCCCGGAGCTCTGGTGTATCCATGCAATGGGAATTAGGGGTTAGTGTGTTTCTGCTTCCCTCATATGGTGGGCATATATACTCGAAAATTGAAGAAAAAATATATTCAAATGCATATCCACCCCTGACAAAAGATTTTGTGTCTACCTCCCTGAGCTCCATTGTATGTGAGTATATTTACCATTGTCATAAAAAGGGAATGAGGTCTTACTCGGGGCTTCCTTCATCATATGGTGGGCCTATATTGACTCGAAAAAATAAATAAGCGCCCAGTCAGTTATATGCATGATACTGTTAAAGCACTGTGAATTATTTTTCACTTATGTATCATGCAAAAATATGAACAACACTGATTTCATGTTTATGCATACGTACTAGTTAAATATTCTGCATGATATTTTCGCAATATATCACATTATAAATTTAAATCTCATGTTTTTTCATTCTCAATTTCAGCGTAAACACCAGATGAAAATCAATGAGCATTATGTAGTGATTCCAGCTCTTGTTGTTACCCCTAATGTATCTAATTTCATAACCACAGCAGCAACGGGGCCATCCTTTTGGATTCCTCTTGTGCCACTACTAATCCATCTAAATAACACAAACTAGGTCACATAAACTTGTCCAGCTGTTCAAAAATTGGGCGTAAATCATGCGTGGTATAAAAGTAGTACATTTGTCGTTGCTTAATCCAGCCTGTTCTCCTGAAACCCTGCACGTTATTTGCTTATAAGGAACAATACTTATAAATCGTCTGCGTTGACATAACCATAGCAGCCACAGGGCTATTCTTGTGGATACTAATTTCTGCACCACTGGTCCATCTAAAAATCATAACCTGGTTCACATACGCCTGTCCAGCTGTTAAAAAATTGGGTGTAAATCGTGCGTGGAGTAAAATAGTACATTTTTCGTTGCTTAATCCAGCCTGTTCTGCTGAAAACCGGCACATTATTTAGCTCCATGAGTTCCGTTTCCAGTTCCCAGTTCCCAGTTCCCTATTCTCCTAAAATTGCATTTTTCGTTACTAAATCGGCTGCGTAGAGAGATTCATGGTGGCCACGCGGGAATCCTTGTATTTTCGTGCACGAACAAATTGAATTGAGCTATATGGCGCGTCCCTGTCCTATAGATGCCCGCTGGGTGGCACCGCACGAAAATACAAGGATTCCCGGGTGGCCACCATGACTCTGGCTACGCAGCGATTTAGTAACAAAAGTACTATTTTGACACCCCATGCACGACTTAAGCACAATTTTCGAAAATTAGGAAGGGGCTGCATGGTCGCGTCACTTTTCTATAGATGCCCACTGGGTGGCACCGCACAAAAATATAAGGATTCCCGGGTGGCCACCATGACTCTGGCTACGCAGCCGATTTAGTAACGAAAAGTACTATTTTGACACCCCATGCACGACTTCAGCCCGATTTTCGAAAATTTGGAAGAGGCTGCATGGTCGCGTCCCTTTCCTATAGATGCCCGCTGGGTGGCACCGCACGAAAATACAAGGATTCCCGCGTGGCCACCATGACTCTGGCTACGCAGCCGATTTAGTAACGAAAAATGCAATGTTAGGAGAATAGGGAACTGGGAACGGAATTCATGGAGCTACATTATACACAATTTCTTATAAGGAACAATACTTTATATGTAGATAATCTGCTTAGAATTGCTTCATTGTGAGTCGAGCCCCCTGTAGCCCCTAATTCCCTTTTTATTACCATGGATCTTATATGTATCTGTGCAGGAGATGCCCCTTTATTCAAATACACCAGAGCTCCGGGGTGGAGACATACTTGCTTGGGGCAGGGATGCTGATGATATGACAATATGGGTTTTTACCTAATTTTAAGTCAATAAGTACACCATATGAGGGAAGCAAGCCCCCAGGGACCCCTAATTCCCTTTTTATGACCATGGAACTTGTATATATATGTGCAGGAGATGTCACTTTTATCAAATACACTAGAGCTCCGGGTGGAGACACACATGCATGGGGCATGTATGCTGATATGCATTAGGAAATATGTTTTTCTTCAATTTTCGAGCCTATATAGGCACACCACATGAGGGGAGCAGGCCCCCAGTAACCCTTAATTCCCTTTTTATGACCATGGATCTTATATGTATATGTGCAGGAGATGCCCCTTTATTCAAATACACCAGAGCTCCGGGGTGGAGACATACTTGCATGGGGCAGGGATGCTGATGATATGAAAATAGGTGTTTTTTACCCAAATTTAAGTCAATAAGTACACCATATGAGGGAAGCAAGCCCCCAGGGACCCCTAATTCCCTTTTTATGACCATGGAACTTGTATATATCTGTGCAGAAGATGTCACTTTTATCAAATACACTAGAGCTCCGGGTGGAGACACGCATGCATGGGGCATGTATGCTGATATGCATTAGGAAATATGTTTTTTCTTCAATTTTCGAGCCTATATAGGCACACCACATGAGGGAAGCAGGCCCCCAGTAACCCCTAATTCCCTTTTTATGACCATGGATCTTATATGTATATGTGCAGGAGATGCCCCTTTATTCAAATACACCAGAGCTCCGGGGTGGAGACATACTTGCATGGGGCAGGGATGCTGATGATATGAAAATAGGGGTTTTTACTCAATTTTAAGTCAATAAGTACACCATATGAGGGAAGCAAGCCCACAGGGACCCCTAATTCCCTTTTTATGACCATGGAACTTGTATATATATGTGCAGGAGATGTCACTTTTATCAAATACACTAGAGCTCCGGGTGGAGACACACATGCATGGGGCATGTATGCTGATATGCATTAGGACATATGTTTTTTCTTCAATTTTCGAGCCTATATAGGCACACCACGTGAGGGAAGCAGGCCCCCAGTAACCCCGAATTCCCTTTTTATGACCATGGATCTTATATGTATATGTGCAGGAGATGCCCCTTTATTCAAATACACCAGAGCTCCGGGGTGGAGACATACTTGCATGGGGCGGGGATGCTGATGATATGAAAATAGGGGTTTTTACCCAATTTTAAGTCAATAAGTACACCATATGAGGGAAGCAAGCCCCCAGGGACCCCTAATTCCCTTTTTATGACCATGGAACTTGTATATATCTGTGCAGAAGATGTCACTTTTATCAAATACACTAGAGCTCCGGGTGGAGACACACATGCATGGGGCATGTATGCTGATATGCATTAGGAAATATGTTTTTTCTTCAATTTTCGAGCCTATATAGGCACACCACATGAGGGAAGCAGGCCCCCAGTAACCCCTAATTCCCTTTTTATGACCATGGATCTTATATGTATATGTGCAGGAGATGCCCCTTTATTCAAATACACCAGAGCTCCGAGTGGAGACATACTTGCATGGGGCAGGGATGCTGATGACATGAAAATAGGGGTTTTTACCCAATTTTAAGTCAATAAGTACACCATATGAGGGAAGCAAGCCCACAGGGACCCCTAATTCCCTTTTTATTACCATGGAACTTGTATATATCTGTGCAGGAGATGTCACTTTTATCAAATACACTAGAGCTCCGGGTGGAGACATACACTGTCTAACTTGAGACATTTTTCCGTTTATAATTCTATTTCCATAAGTGTCCAAAAAAAGATTTAGGGCTATATTATACTTATTTTTGGAACTAAATTGGATTTTCCACAACTACCCCCTTTTTGCACAAAATATTAGTATGATAGAAAATACCACCCCTCCGCAAATTGACGACCAACGTTGACACTGTGAAAAATTCCACAAACATGACAGTGGATATAGTATAGCATATGTATTACATTTTTTTAAATCGAATATATTATGCACCATTCAGCTGCCATAATTTGTTTTATGATGACTCGAGTTTCCCTACACAAATTCAGGGGGCATAATTTTCATGATTTAGTTCTTTGTAAACTCTCCCCACAGCTAAGTTTAAGTAATAAAACAAGTCACCCTACCCCGAGTCCCCTTTCAAATTAAAAACATGGCCGTGACACTTGGGAATGTTTATAATTTTAATACATAAAATCACGTAAAAAGAATTAAAATGACACACGTGCAAAGTGTGCTACAGTGCTCGCGCTGAACACACACGCAACGGTATGATTACATTCGGTACCGGATGTTTACATTACATTAATGAGGGAAGCGATGGTTTGCTCCGGTCTGGAGCATTCCCTATTAGTAAAAAGTAACTTTTCTGGTGTTTGTTTATATTATGATGGTAAACATAAAGAGCGTTCTGTGTTGGTGAATTCCTGATATGGAACTAATAAATAGCGTTTGTGTCATTTGTGTATGATTAGCCAGTAGCATTGTGTTGTCTTCTGTAACACAATCAGGCTCTAGCTTAGGTAAACTATAGTAGGTCTTTATGATAACATGCTGTTTACGCGATGGTCATGGTATATATGAACGAAACTGTATGCGTTTTAATGTTTTTCAGTTTACGGTGTTTGGAACAAATATTAATATTTTCGACAATTAAGGCCTCCCGTGCCTTTAACACTGGTCATATTTTTAGAGTACCGACACATACATCTATGATACGAAAGACTTGCGATGATAATAACAATGAAATAAGCTGGAATGTCGAGTGTAATCCACACTACACCCGTCACGTGCTGCATGTAAAATCATGTGATTTTCCACCGGTGGAGAAAAGTTTTCTCCCTGGGAGATAAGTTAATTCCCGGGAGAAAAGTTATCTCCCTGGGAGAAAAGTTAATTCCCGGGAGAAAAGTTTTCTCCTGGGAGATAATTTAATTCCCGGGGAGAAAAGTTAATTCCCGGGAGAAAAGTTAATTCCCGGGAGTTATCTCCCAGGTGGAAAGTAAAAAAAAGAAAGTAAAAAGGAAATATTTTAATGAATATATATACAAAATTAAATAAAAAAGGAAATATTTTAATGAATATATAACAAAAATTAAATGGCCCTAATAGGCTTCCGTACTATTATTCTTCACTATGTTATTATTTTCATTATTAGTTTGTACAGCGTGTCGATATTTTTCATGGCCAAATGTAAGCTGCGGCATTCTGCATCATATACATGTAGATGATAGTTATACTAATTCACTCTGTGTGATGTAGGATGTAGCACTTCCATTTGACTATGCATAATATAAAACTTATTGCACGCCGCAGACATGATATTTTTTCATATATAAATGCTAATCTCGCATATATAGGAAGCCTGGAATATCTATGTTTAAGAGAATGCACTTGTTTACAGGGTAAATGCTGTTAGGTCAATTGATTTTCTTATATATGCGAGGCTCCCTATATGGGAAACATTCCAGTGTGCGTACTTTTTTGCATGGGAACTGTCTGGTCTATTTGAATAGTTGGTGTGTATGTCATCGAGGCTGAGCACATCGCCACAGAGGCGTGGCACAGGGGGTTGGGGGTGTACGTATCATTATATTGCATGCAACACTGTGGTCGGTTTGAACATCTCATGTGTATGTTTTCATGGCTGGTCACAGCGACGTGGTACGATATATATATATTTATAATCCATCCCTTTCTAACACTATTTCCGATTGGGCAAAAGCTGTCACATGATAATCCGGGAAAGAGTCATACTGGATTACGAAAGTGTCAAGAATACTACCTGACATCACAGGAGTCCCGAAAGTCAGATTGAACTGACTCCAATATGACTTCTATAAAAGTTATCGGGACTCCGGGTAACGTCAAGATGTAATTCTAATCAAAGCTCAGTAACTATATTGGCAAGTGAATCAATGAAACATATATACATATGGATAATGCCATTAGACAATGTTGTGTACACTATGTGTTTGCTTGTACTCGTTCAGGTTGTGGTGATCAGTCATATTAATATAACTATTCATCACTCGTACAAGAAAAACACATACTATACACAATATTGTATAATAACTTAATACTTTAGATTGGACCCTTGAGTCCATTAATAAAATGTTTTGATGGCAAGATATCGACTTCCAAACGTGGAAGTTTTAAAGTTTTGAAACTGATTTCAGCCAAGCAAAACAAAATCCAAAGATCGCTCTTACAAAGTATGTCCATGCTTCGGCTGCCCCCCCCCCCCCCTCCCCGAGCGGTATCATAAAGAGCGTTCTCAATTATGAGCTTTGGTGGTCGTTTTCACCGTATTACTAATGGGTGGTTTTGTGGATTTTCACACATAACTGTGTGATGCAAATGGTGGTGATTGCATTAATGTTTCCGTTGGCTAGAAATTCTGAATTATTTATTAAATAGAACGGGGAATCGTCAGATACCAGTAATGTACTATATTATTGTCAGACTTAAATTATTATTTAGAATCGGCCATGAGTACATATTGTCGTAATGATTGTGGTATCTCCATCTGACTCATCGCTGTAGGGGTGTCCTTTCCGAGATATCGTCTTAAGAAAATCCGCACAGTCGAGAGCAAGCTCCTTGGATTCCGTACCAAGTTAGTCAAGAGCATATTGGTGTCTTTATCCTCCGTAGGAAAGCGCAAAAATATATCATACAGCCACGTCTCATCTGATTTGGTCAGAGAACAACCAGCTTCAGCCAGGAGGAAAACAATATCCACATAACCCTGAAATGCAGCAACTTTGAACGGCGATCTTGGGCTAGGATAAATATGATCGACACTCCAGAAGAATGGTCTACTACCGCGAGATAAAACGTTCAGTTCCACAAATTGACCTATAAGAAATTTCACAAAACTCGTATGGCCTTTGTACACAGCGTTCCAAAGAGGAGTGACGTCATGTGAATTGTTTACGTCTGGATCAGCACCATATTTAAGAAGTGCTCTGCCGAGCTCAACATTGCCGTTCTCTGCGGCATAATGCATGGGTGTGTCCATGTCCTTGTCTGTGTTACAAACGCTGCATGTTTTATCCAATAGCGTCAGGGCAATGGTGGTGTGGTTGCCATGACACGCCAGAGATAGAGGAGTATTCTTACATCGTGTCTGTTCGTCATGTTTCGCCCCTTTCCGTAGTAGAATATCTACGATTCCGTGGTGATTTCGCCACGCGGAGTAGTGCAGAGGAGAATATTGGTTACTGTTACTGCATTCGATGCGCGCTCCAAACTCCAAAAGCAGCTCGAATATTTCGACATTTCCTGTCTGGGCACATTCAACCAATGGGGCGTCCCCGTTATAATAGCTGATAGCCAAGTCCCTATTTTTGATCAACAACCCACGGCATTGTTCTATGTCCTCTGAAAAAAAAATTGAAAATGACCTACATGTATTAGTTGCATATTAGTTGAAGGTGACTGGTCCAAAATCCAGATTTGAAGGCCCACTTAATTTTCGAGTCACCAATTATTTTGTTTATAGTGACTTGACATACGGTTTAAATAACAATATAAAATTAAAATACTAAAGTTCATCACAATTTGAAACAACTGTGTCTCAGAAGATGCCTACAGAGAAATAGAAATCAGCTGAAATCATAGAAAGATTCCCTCCGTTTGGCCCCCGAATACATGTTTTGAGCGTTTCGTAGATTAGCCCAAAACTATTGTCTGTAGCGTATCGTGTGAATACAACTGAGTTGTCTAGAGTATCAGTAGGTAATTGGCTAACGATAATTGGAGTTCACTGAGTGAGTGAGTAATTTCGTTAGCGCAAAATAAAGTTGGGTCACTTTAGCCAGTTTTTCGCTAGGAGTGACAACTTAAATTCCACATATCTGAGTAAAAATAATTTTATATGAGTATAGTTACTAGTTACATGAGCACCATTATGGTAATATAATTGTACAAATTAATAATTACACATCGAATAAGATTTATTACATACAGATGTATACCACATTAATTAATGAAACGTTATACTAGTATATAATCGCGAAGCGGACGGAAACGTCTCGTACACGCACATAACATACGTTTCGAATGTGACATGTTACATATATATGACAACATAAAAATTATGTTCACTGGGCATGCAGCATCCAATGCTTCCAGAGTTTTCCCCACAAAATGTGGTTTTATCTCTGGTTTATCGCAGGAATTCTAACCGGAAACTGCTGGAGATTTGTGTAGGATTCTTGTGCATAGAATGACATGTTAATTATTACAGTATAATTATCGGAATTACAATATGTGAATATACTATTGAAATGAGATGCTCACACATATTAATTTGTAACGAATGTTGTATATGTTGTACATCCAGCGGTTTTTGGTGTGCCCATCTGCATGGTGTCAACTTCTGCGAATAAAGACACTGGCTATCTGCTCAAACATGTGTTTAGTTGTTATTTAGTTTAGTGTAGACTCCAACATAATTCAAACTAAAGATGAAATTTCAATGGAAGGGGAATAACTCTATCTTTAAGATATATAGTTAATCCCCCTCCATTGAAAATAATACACTGTTTACTACAATCTAGATGAAGAAAAAAAACACGTTGGTCACTCAACAAAAAAACAACATGTTCACAGTTTATTACACCGGATAAGTTGATAGAACAATGTTTCGGAGCTTCCTCTTTCAAATGGTATATACATGTAATATGGCATATATTTTATATATGTGATCTGGGGGTTCGAAAATTAAGTTGGCCTTTAAGTTAAATACACAATTTTATTGACATTCTGAACGATTTTGCTTTGCGTCGCTTACAAGCAAATATGCCATTTCTTCCGGGTATACTCCCTCTCTTGTTTGTTCAATGTTATAAAGTTTCCTGTCAGAACAGGTCAAAACATCAAAAAGTTACTAGGTTTTGTACTGGTGGATTATGATCCCGATATACGGATGTAAGCCGGAGTAGATATTCATGGCATGGTCCACCTGTAGAACACACAAACATCCCCTGGTGTTGTTCTGGTGGAACATGATCTATACGGGCCTATTAAAGCGCGGAGTAGAGATTCATGGCATGATCTAGGTTAGCAGCTGAAATGAGGATAACCTCAAATAAAAACAAACAAACAAACCTACCGCTGTTAATAGCTCGTATGAGCATTGACTCCTCGCTTGGTGTATTTGATCTTAGCATGCTGATCGTCATGTGGAAGCTGGTTTAGATATGTCCTCCTCGCTTGGTGTATTTGATCTTAGCATGTTGATCGTCACGTGTAAGCTGTTGTAGATCTGTCCTTGGCATATCATCTGACAGGGACCAAAATCCAATTCGCAATATTTTGCAATAGTTACCGTACTTCCGGGATAAGCATGTAAACAAAACTTGCGCTATTTTCATCGCTGACGCAGAACGAACAACCATTTATCGAGGATAAAAATAGAATGAAATCGATCGGTATATTATAATATAGAGTAACGTCCCGTTGACTGCAATATCACTGGGTGCGATCTGCGACGTGATAAATTGTTCGCGTCCGACAAAATTAATGCTGTACGAAAATGCTATTGTTCACAGGCGAAAAAAGACCAATGTTGTCAACAAAGTAACAAAAATTGTGAGTTCATGGATATAAAGCAGTTCTCCTCGTAGGATGTTTTACTTTATATTTTATTAGGTATCACTGATTCTAAAAAAAAATGTTGAGACAACCGTCGCAGTTAATTATAAAAAAAAGCAGTGTATCACCAATCGATCGATGACTGGTGCACAGTGAGTGCCATCAAAATATGTCACCGCGAATATAGAAAATTACCTAATTCACGATCCGAAGGCGTATAATATTTCAATTATATTTACAAATATAATACCTATAAATGTGGGTTTTCCCTAGTCTGAAATGCGTTCGTCTCTAAACATTGACGGGAGAATAAGGCTGGGTATTTGATTTCGTCAGCAGTTCAAATTTTGTGCGAAAAGTGGGGTAGTGTGGAAAACGTGTGTTGAGAAGTTGAAAAAAGTGTGGCTCGGATACTGATAGTACTCATACGTGGCAAAACGATGCGCGGTTGGGCTTCACGAAATTTACGATTTCGTGCAATTCGTGTGTAGCAAAGTTAGTGGGCGGGGCCAAACGTTAACGATGAGGCCTATGGAAAACATTTAGTCCCTTCTAACCTTTTGATAGGCTACGGTCTTTAGTCCCTATATACCTTGGAAAATGAGTTCGATTCTTTTGGACTTTTGGAATCGTATTTCAATTTGTTGGTTATGCAATGGATTTCTATACTGTTATTGTTATTTGTGACCCGCCATATCAAATCCAGTCGTAATTCGGGATTTTTTACCCTGTGCCAATGCATTCTCTTATATATGCGAGTTGACCATAGGTCGCCTCGCATATATAAGAGAATGCATTGGCCTAACAATTTTTTATCATTTTGTTTAAATAAATGTTTCTTACAATTTTTAGGACATAAAATAAAAAAACACCCATTACCCTGCAGGGAGCCCCACACATATATAGAAGCATATATAAGAGTGTCGTCTGCTCGTTTGTCTGGGGCTCTGTATGTGTAAAATTATAAAATTGTTAAAGACTACAAGAAAAAATTATTAAAATTGTAAAAAATTCTTAGGCTAATGCATTCTCTTATATAGGCGACCTATGGTCGACTCGCATATATAAGAGAATGCATTGGCACAGGGTAAAAAAATCCCGACTTAGGACTGGATTTGATATGGCGGGTCACATTTTATAGGTTAAACCTTGTATGTACAGTGTAAGTGGGTGTCTGACCAGGGGTCAATACTATGAAAAATTTTATACCTGTAAATACAAATTGTATTTATTAATTTGTAATTACAAATTTGTGTTAACTATCACAGTGGATTCATAGTACAGGGAAATTTAGCCGTATTATTGTAATACCTTAGACTGGGCGAGAGGTAAAACCCCTAAAACGCAGCTGTAAAACTTGGAAAAAACTAACTCACCACTCTGCTCCCATGCACCCGTTATCAGTGTTATCTGAATACCAGTTCAAATTAGACGGACATGTATATAGAGCTAAAATAACTGACAACAATTGATTTGGGGAAGTAACAATGCGTGCTATTATTTTGTGATTAGTGATAACGCCGGTACTATGAAACGATGAGCTAACAAAATCTCGCAAATTTCACAAAGATCTACTGTTGATTATTGTAGATTGCTTACGGACAAACCTTTGCCTGTGAGTGATTCACAATATATTGAATCACGGCAAGCCAAAGTTACAAAAGAAATAACCAATCATAAGTTGAGAGGTGATCGCTTACCAGAGCTGTCCAATCGGTTCACGGATTGCTAAGTTTATGACCACTTGTCTGTGCAAAATTAACAAATAAACTGTTCGTTTGCAGTGTGTGTATGTAAGTACAAGTCAGTGTAATAACGAGTACTACAACCAATTTGGTATCATTGTTTTTACAAATTTATAACCATTCAGTTTGTGAAAATAAAATATTATTTTGATGGTATAGCATTATATATATTGTGACCATACTATGATTTCAAACTGATCCGCTACTCTTATCATAACACATCGAGACAGTAACGTGGCTCCATTTTATCGGGGGGTGTATCGAAGCAGGGACGTGCTAATGGTCCCGGTTGTAGGAGTGGTGGGGACCCCCGGTGGTCCAGTCGGTAGAGTGTTAGGTGCATTACACCGTCACATGCCGTCCAGCGCTGACGAAGTTGACGTGTATCTGGGCAAGTTTGTCAGTTGATTTCCGGGGTCGGTGGTTTCTACACGCAGTGCGACGATTTCTCGGTGAAATCAAGTCTCTGCGTGGTCTTTCCTCCACCCGTAAATTTGACAACGACAACGACTAGCGGCTAGAACGACGATAAACCCTAATAAACCAAACAAAACCAATAGGAGTGGTGGTCATTTTATAATTTCAAACTGCTCCGATATCTTATAATATATCTAGATAGGGACGTGGCTATATGGGCTCAGTTTGGCGATGGGGTGTCCATCCTATAATTTCCATATGCACCCTTTGAATAAAAAAAATGCCTATAAATTCCACATGGCGATGGAATCGTATATCAAGAGGAAAGTATTTTAATTTTTCTACGCTGATAACAGAAGTTAGTAAATATGACTAACATATGTTAGTCAAACGTTTTTCCTCATGATGACTGACTTAGTTCAGCCAACATGACTGAGGCATAACATTAATCAAAATTACTAGGGTGGTGTTAGTCATAACGACTAAGAAATGGGGATTCAAGACGTCTAATTAGTCAAAATTGCCAGGATTTAGTCATAACTTTTCTTAGTCAATTTTATGTGCAAATAATTCCAATACTTGACCAAAGTTACTCAAAATGTTTGTGACTAACACTAAGTTAGTCATATTTAGTCAGTATGTCCAACCCAGGGGGATGGACAACTTACTGTTACAGCTTGAAAATCATAAGCCAACCGGGGTAAACAAATTACATTTCACAGAAATAGAAGTTTCTAATTGAGGGGTGGGGGATACAGTTGGATATCGACGTTGGCGCATCGAAGAGAGCATCTTGCCACGTCACTGCAAGTATCACTCACTATTTGTATCAATCACTAACTTTTGTCAGAGACGTTGTGACTCATACGATTTGGCGACTACTCACCAGTCATCGTGTTCCAAAGACCACTATCGCCATGTCCCTGTTTATGAGATTTCCATTGATAACACATTTTCACGAGGGGCGCTACATCCCTACGAATCAGATGGTTATATTCTCCGGTTTAAGGATGTGAAAAGCGACAATTTATGTTTGACACCCTATATAGACATTCTAGACAAGTTCCATAACGTTGTATCTTTCAATAAATTGGGTAATTTCAGTAGTTACAATGAACAAATACTGCTACCTCACATATCTTCTATATCTTCTAAGGTTTGACAATTCTAAATATATAGGCCATTTCAATCCCAACTTTTGACCAAAGGTGGTAAATATGCAAATGTTGGTCTAAAACAAACACATACCCCCTAATAAATTGTTGGAAAAACTGAATAACAGAACAAGTTCAACCTATTGCTGTTGTAAAATTTCCAATTCATGTTGTTCCAGGTATCAAATTTCCAGCTGTTGAACGTGTTGATAAAATGTTTGGGGCGAGTAACATAACCCAACCCCCTTGTCGGGACGTCCCTGTGGATTGTACTTGAGATTTCCAGCTGACAAAATATTTTCACGAGGGGGTGAATCGACCCTTGTCCCCACGTCCCTGCGTATCATAGATAGATATATTATCCGGGTTAAGGGTGCGAAAACTGAAAAATTATGTTTCATAGTACTTGAACATTCTTTGTGATTGGAGATATTTGTAAATACAAAGAACACGTACTATTTGTGATTTATGTTTGTAATCGTAGGTTCATAGTATTGGCGGAATGATAAATTGTTATTTCTTACAAACAATTGTAGATTCTTACAAATAAAATGTTTCATAGTATTGACCCCAGGTGACACATCTAACATGGTGACTCAGCGATAATCACACATATAGCCCTCTGGAAATAGAATAACAAGTTAGATCGGAGGACTGGTTGACGAACTATTCAGGTTCCCTGGCACTACCAAGCTAGGATCGCATACACAAAATTATGGCAGCTGAATGGTCAATGATACATGGATGAAAAGTGCACGAAAAAATGCACAAAAGTGTTTTCCGCCGAGAAACATCAAATATAGCCACATGGTGAACGGTTATGGCTGTGCAAATGGCGAATAATTTATGGGAGGTGTTTGTGTTTTTTTCGATGTCATTTTTTCCTCAATTTTAAGGGTAGTGTGACGTTTGTCAAGCTATAGTGTGATCCACCACGTTTACAAGTACTTTTGGGCACATTTCGTGTGTCTAAAAGGACGTTCTTTAATTTTAAATGCTCGTGCAGGGTCAAAGCTTTCCTGCGAATACAGGCCAACGGGATTTGTTAACACTGAGGCCTATGTTAACACTGAGGCATATGTAAAGGACTTGGAATACATGTATTTGCTATGGTTCTCTGTGTGGCAATTATATGGAATATGTGTGCCTAATTGTTGCACGACGTGACGGTTAAGGCACGCACACCATTGTAATGACATTTAAATTGAGTAATATATCCCAAAACTTTCTTTAAGAAAAACACGTTTTTGAAACGAAATTAATCGTGATACGTTTCATGAATAACAATGGTACTACCTGATTATGTAGTTATTCTTAAACAGCGCGGACTGAATAACAGTTTGTGTTGCATACTTGTAGATAAGCAATGGCATGTTCCGATTGAAACATTAAAGGGGAAGGAAACTGCCGCATAACGAAAAGGCACGTGTATCACGCAAGTTGTTCTCTGTTTGTGTGTAAAGTTTCAATGCAAATCTCCGCACATGATCGGAGATATGGCGTCTGAAACTAACCCGCATCAGCCGGTAAGTTGACGCCGCCATTTTAGAAGAAATATTATCTCCCTTTATAGTTTGTGACGTCACGGCCTCACTTGGTTGTTTAACGCTAAGCTGTATCGCGTACGGTAGTCTGTTTTTTATATGAAAAAATAAAATAAAACAGCAGATTGAATGCTTGTTGTGTGCAATACATAATTATCTGTTATTAATAAATTATAGTTTAGTTCGCAAAAGATTTTTTTTTTTCATTTTTGCACATGTAGAAGTCATTTGAGTTTGACCAAGATTGTCACATTCAAATCTTATGCGACCATTAACTGGCCGTAAATTAGTTGTTCAAAATTATAACTTAAATAATTGTGGCTTATAATACATGTACATGTGTGTATATTCTTCAATGGGCCGTGGTTAACAAACACACACGCCGAAATGGTTTTAGTTGGATAACCTTTATAGATATCTGTACTAATCTGTACTGCGAAGTGAGGCCGTGACTTCACGATCTTATATATATGGACGCGTCGTAATTAGCGGGAGTTTTGAATTAACCGATTTGATATCGTTGTGTTTGAGCATAACTGAGAGTCTCAGAGATGAGAGATGTTTTAGTCTACCATGGTTGATATACTAAATATATGAATAGCCTGATTGGTCGATGGTTTCCTTCTCCTTTAAATCGGTTTTTATCACATAATTAGCCCCTATATCCGGCCTCATTTTTCTAGAAAGACACACGTGTATTATCGGCACGCAGCTTATGATAATTATATCGATGGTAACTTTAGTATTGTGTTAATTAGAATATACATGTAATTATGAGATTCAATTTGTGTTAGGTTATTTAGTGTTGACAGTGAGATAAATATTTGGTGATGAGGATTGTTGAACAATTTTCTTAACATGATCTGACACATTTAAAATAGAACTATATCTATTCTTGGAGGTGTCTTTAGTTCCCCTGTGGCTGTTTTAAGGAACTCAATGATAATTTTGTTTAACCCCCTGCAGTCGTTTCGATATCGATTTTCCCTGCTAAATTGTGATTATGTGATGCAATGCTTCACATATATATAGCTATGGTCGTATGGAGTGAAGTGGGTAGTTATATAACACTCATGTAACAGTAAATATATATTGGCAAAAAGGTAATATATATAGGCCTAATTACCAAAAGATGATATATTTAAAGAAAACTTGTCTAAGGTAATTATAAAATTTGATGTATATATAATTAGCAAAAAGTGATAAAGTTACCATACACGTACGTATAAGTAGATGCACGCGTAAGTGGTGTTTTCAATACCACTAAAAATCCAATTAAAAGTGAAAAACATGGTATAAATTAAACATAAGATTACCTGTTATCAGAAATTAATCACATGTGGCGACTTCAATACAGTATATATGTTCGTATAGTCCATACGAATTATTTTAGGCCACATATCTTCTATACGTAACGGAGCCCAAATTAAACAGCCTACCTGGCCCTTGTTCCCGCTGATCTGAAGTGCAGACGTTATAAAAGACGTCATGACTCACGAGCTCCGGTGTGACGTATATCTGCCCGTGACGTCATAATCCAGGTGCGTGTAAGGTCATTTAAAGGGATACATATTGATTGCGCGTTGTTATTTTATTGATCATAATCCAAATGTACACAGTTATTATAACCTTTGGGTTATTAAAATGACATCTGGAATTATATTGTTACATGAAATGCATCCCATATATAAATCGCAGAACAAAACTCCCTAAATATGGGTTTTTGTTTTTACTCCGGGATTCCCTTAGAAATGAATGATAGTACAATCCTTCCCACCACGAACCCTATTCATAATCGTCCCGTGTTGATTAGTTTATAACCCGTCGGAGGTAAGTAGTCTCTTATTACACACATATGCATGTAACCCTGCTTGAAACCTATGTTTGTGGGGGGCGTTATTGTACCATATTTATGATTACATAATAGGCAGTCCAGAATGTAAATAACCCCAGAATAATGTATACCATGCGTCCAGTGTATCAGACACCAAGCATAAAATCACAGTAACCCAACCCCGTCAGGGACAAGTCACACCAAAATAAAAAGTAATGTGGATGGGAATTTTATAATCTACAAAATAAATTTCGAGATAATTATCCATATATATCGTGCTGTGTGTATATCCATTGAGTTATATTCCCGGGTAATATGTACTATACTCATAGTTATATAATTATACACATACATATACATGTATGTTTGTGCTATATATGTGCATGGTACCTATGTGTGTCGGGAGTCACATAATCCACAAGCAATTATCCCCACATACCGTTAAAGGGAGTTCTTATACACTCTTAAAACGACTGTGTGGTAGAACCACACGATTACCACACAGTTTGTGTAGCCATTTGATCGAGCACAACATTGTGTGGTGAATTGTGTAGCAAATGATCACACATCTGTTGTGTGGCGGTGGCGAACAAACCCGTGTGGATCGACCAAACAACTTGTTCTTTGTAGGCACACATTAAATGTGTCCTACGTTGCGCACAAGATTGTGTGGATGCAGATGAACAGTTTATGTGTAGTAACTGATCTACATAGTTGTGTAGTTGACACACACAAAGATGTTTGGGTCCAGCACATTTATTTGTTCGTTGAATGGACACACATATGTTTGCACTAAGGAAACAATATGTTCACCGCTACCACACAAGATTGTATTGTTATTGTACACAATGTTGTTGGGCGAGACTACATATATGTGTTAATCACATGCGTACACATTTGTGTGGTTGATCCAAACAATAGTGTTCACCGCCATTACACTATTTGTATTGTTATTGTACACAATGTTGTTGGGCGAGACTACACATATGTGTAAATCACATGCGTACACATTTGTGTGGTTGATCCAAACAATAGTGTTCACCGCCATTACACTATTTGTATTGTTCTTGTACACAATGTTGTTTGGCAAAACAACACATATGTGTTAATAAAATGTGTCCAAATTTGTGTGGTCGATCCAAACAATAGGCTGCTAATCCTGCAAAAAAAATCATATTCAACGAAGAGTGTTTACACCGATATTTATTGGCCATACATATAGTTCGGCTATTGTTGGACGTTTTTTTTCCTGCCATACATATGAAATGTTATAGTCTACTGATGCTTGACATGCGGCGCTGGACGTTTTCGAATATTAACTTATCAAACAGCAAACATGCATATCCCGGGGGTCCGCGGCCTTCTTTTGTGTACACAGCAGAAATCGTGATTGTCGAATGATATATAGTATAGCTAGTCTTTAATTTCAATAATACAACGACACAAAACAAAACAGCCGTTTAACACATTCACATAATATTTTGGTCATCCGACGAGATTTCAAAGAAATTTTAAACTATAAGCGTGCATGTTTCAGTTCCATCAATGGGTTTCACATCACTAACTAGAATTTTCCTCCAACTTGAATGTATTGGAACAATTCGAAAGTCAGTCTCTGCTATATATACATATATATGTATATTGCTATACTGGTTGGCTGTCTTACACCAGACTCACCCTCACGTGTGTAGAAGAACAAGCTCTAAAACTAACTGAAGCTTTCTGAGATCCCTTGAACTATACAAGAAAATTAAGGGCTCCAAAGAGGATAGTCTTTTTGAATGTATATATATCGGTGCAATTTCTAAGGAGAAATCTCGAGTTCACGAAGAATAGAAGTCATCTCCTCTTGCACAGAAACCAAATTACAACACATGACATCATCATATGTATACCAAAATCATTGATTGTGGAATTTGTGTCTAACTCGTACATTCCACCGTGGTTCTTGGTTGGTTGACTAGAGTTTATCTGCGTCGTTGCCAAGGCAGTCATGTCCATATCTTGTTATTTACATCGACGTCGCACCGCGTGACCGCCATGATTTCACCATTGAACCTGTAAGCAGAGAAGTTATTTTGTTTATAACATGCCCTTGTGGGAATATTATTTACAGTGTATGTACATCTATAACAGTATTATAATTCATACATTAAAGAGCGCATCTTCAGAAAGGAATATAGTTTTTGAAACATGCTAAATATATACATGTACTACTCATTATAGCTTCACATAATGAATGTTCGGACATTTTATTTTACTTTATCTATATGGCCAGATCGATGCCCCATTAAGCACAATCTTGACACGGGAAATTTGCAATTTTACATGAGGAATTTTAGCTATATAACACGATACATTCATATATAAGGATTATAATATGAGAAACATGGCGAGTTTGAAAATAAGCCCCCCCTCCCCCTTTGTTGTAGTATAAACGATAACTCTTCACCATGTACGTCACTTAATCCAAATGCTAATAATACTTTAATGACACATCTCACTATTCTGCAGTATTTATAATTTTAGATTATTTATAAGTTCATTATTTGCTATTATGACATTTATTGAATGACAAAATATTCTTCACAATTTGAAGTTTTGGACACAAACGGTGGCTACATATGTATTAGATATACGACATCACCCCCACCCGGCCCCTCCCTCGGTAACCGAATTTACGCAAGTTATACATAGCAGAGGAGCCAAAATATGCATGCTAATTTTTAACATCGCCTTGGTAAACCACCAATATAATTGACAAATAAATACCCCACCACCCAACAATTTGTTTCACTTGGTGCATTGATCGTCCATTGTGGTATTTCAAGGTTTATTGCAACAGTGATGCTCATGATCATCATATTCAAATGAAATTAATTTGAAACACCAATTTCACACATTTTGTGTGATTCCCCATATAAAAATCCCCCTTGGTGCCACCATGGTAAAACACCACGGTAAACCATGGTAAAAAAACCGAGATATTTTGGCCGCCCATCGTGGTGTCACCATGGTGGTTTACCTTGGTGGTTGATCATGGTTTTACCGTGGTGGTAATACCGTGGTGGTTTACCGAGGTGTTACCATGGTGGTAAACCACCATGGTAAACCACCTTGGTAAACCACCATGGTGATACCACGATGGGCGGCCAAAATATCTCGGTTTTTTTACCATGGTTTACCATGGTGGTATACTTTGGTTTACCGTGGTGTTACCATGGTGGTGTACTGTGGCTTACCGTGGTGTTACTATGGTTTACCGTGGTGTTACCATGGTGGTATACTGTGGTTTACCGTGATGGTTTACTGAGGTTTACTGTGGTGTTACCATGGTGGTATACTGTGGTTTACCGTGGTGTTACCATGATGGTATACTGTGGTTTACCGTGGTGTTACCATGGTTCACCGCGGTGTTACCATGATGGTATACTGTGGTTTATTGTGGTGTTACCATGGTGGTATACTGTGGTGTTACCATGGTGGTATACTTTGGTTTACCGTGGTGTTACCATGATGGTATACTGTGGTTTACCGTGGTGTTACCATGGTGGTATACTGTGGTTTACCATGGTGCTATACTTTGGTTTAACGTGGTGGTTTACACTTGTTAACCATGGTAATTTAATGTGGTTAACCATGGCAGTTTACTGCAATATTGTAGAGAACCAAGCATATAGGTACATGTACTTAGCGGAGAACCTGCCCAGATACCAAGCACTCGAAATTGTGAAACATGACCGACGGCAATTATAACAAAGTGGCACGTTTGATTCCAATGTTGCTATGGTGTTTAAACATTGAATAAAGTACAAAACCCCTCCATTGCATAGTGATAATGAAATAATCCGAATTATACATGCATTACTTTTATTAGTATAGAACCTTGATCGTGATTTTGTACTTAAATCAAAGTTTAAGTTCTCAATTTCCTGTTCCCTGCATGTGCAGTAAAATTGGTCTGAATGTCCAAAAATAATTTCTTAATTTGTGTGCAATAATAGTAGGTAAACATATTTAAATCAAACATCTTGAAACTGGTCCGGATGAAACACCAATCGATCTAGAATGCCCGATAAATAAAAAAAAACTACCTTGCGATAAATCGCAAACCTTTGCGAATAGCAAACAACTTTGCAATAAGTACCGGTATATGCGATTTAGTGTAAAGGTTTTCGATTGATTACAAAAGGTTTGCGATTAATCGCAATGGTTTGTGATTTATCGCAGATATATTTTCATGCATTGGCTTGGACCTTATAAATATAAATATAATCCGACATCTTCAACAGGTCTGGGTAAACCACCAATCGATCTATAATAGCATGGTTGGGCTAAAATAGACCGATCGTTCTTTGACAGCCAGCATGCATGTGGATAAGGCGAGCAAACCTTCGCGATAAATCACAAAACAACTTTGCGAAAAATTACAAACACCTTTGCGATAACTCGCAAACCTTTACGATAAATCTCCAACATCTTTACGATGACTCTCAGACTGCATACTGGGTGATTATATTTTGCGATTTATCGCAAACATTTTTAAAATTTGTGCTAAAAATTTCTTAATTTGTGTGTAAACATTATAAATCAGCCATCTTAAACAGGTCTCCGTGAACAACCTATCAATTTATAATTGAATGGTCGGGCTAAAATAGACCGATCAGTCATTCACAGCCAGATGCAAGAATGGTGAGAGGAGCAAAACTTTGCGAAAAATCACAAACACCTTCGCGATAACACGCAAACCATTACGATAAATCTCAAACATCTTTACGATAAATCTCAGACTACATGTACGTACTGTGTGAATAAATTTTTTGATTTATCGCAAAGATGTTTGAGATTTGTCGCAAAGGTTTTTTGGCACTAATGGGCTTCTGTGAATATTATAAATCAGACATCTTAAACAGGTCTGAGTGAACAACCTATCAATCTATGCCCGGTCGGACTAAAATAGACCGATCAGTCATTCACAGCCAGATGCATGAGTGATGAGGGAGCAAACCTTTGCGATAAATCACAAACATCTTTGCGATAACACACAAACCTTAACGATAAATCTCAAACATCTTTACGATAACTCTCAGACTACGTACTGGGTGATTATATTTTGCGATTTATCGCAAAGATGTTTGAGATTTGTCGCAAAGGCTTTTCGCCGATAATGGGCTTCTGTGAACATTATAAATCAGACATCTTAAACAGGTCTGAGTGAACAACCTATCAATCTACAATTGCCCGGACATGCTAAAATAGACCGATCGGTCATTCACAGCCAGGGGAGCAAATCTTTGCGATAACTCCCAAACCTTTGTATTAGTGTGCGATAAGCAAAATACTCAAAAATGGGGAGATCATTAACTTTGGTTAATTAAAACTGTTGTTTGAAAAAACACCGCTATAGCGCTCACTAGTCCTCGCTACAAGATGTTGAATAGGTTACCAGAATTATTATCACTCTCCCAAAAAAATTGCCACAGTGTTCAGTGTTTTGCTTATCGTACACTTCCAATGCCCTGTATCAGTAAATGAACAAATACTAAGATACATGTAACACAAAGAGAGTTTAATGTATTTAATATATGATAAAGTTTGGTAAAGCCATAGTTAATAAATTATTCTCCATTCGCATCTATGCGTCAACAAGTCAATGGCATTGCCTGATCACCAGACCCATTTTAATGTAGAATTTCGCTAATATGGTTTCCAGTTATGGATGAGGTTATTTCCTAGCAAAGCGGAAATGGCCGAATTGCTCAGAATGATAACCACACATGTAGCCAGACATGTTTTGATAAGAACATGAAGCATATGGACATTGGAATGGTCTACATGTTCATGTATGTATAGAGCTAAAGCTCTAATTGACCCCCCCCCCCCCCCTGAACAACATTGGCCACCGATATTACCAGTAGTTGCGAATGTAGGTCATGTGACCAACTTTGAATGTTAATTTAACCGTAAACAAATCATTAATTGAAATATTGTTTTGTGTATAGTTAATATGGTGCATGGCACTGACGAAAAGCTGGACTGGGTGTTTACAAGGTGTCCATGTGAAAAATTAGTGCAGAGTACAGTGGTCGCAAAATATTATTATTTAAATAAGACTGTATAAAGATTATCTGCGCCTCTGCGGTTGTCACATATCAAACACTTGACCATGGTTGAACGGCGGTATGGTATAACCAGTGTCATTAACGCCCTACAACCTTGTTAAAGGGGGATGATTAATTAGAGCGTAGCTGTAGTACGTTACTAAAAGCTTGCGATTGATTCAGTTATAACATGTGTCCCAGAATTGGATCCGTATCTCCGAGATTATCCACCATTCCATAAATATATCAGAACAAAATCACAGCATCGCAGGCGTTTCGATCAAAAGAATAGCAGACTCCGTAACTGGGCGACATGGTTCTCAAATCACGTTTCGATGAAAATTGAAGAATATGATCAATCGTCCTTTCCACAGGTACTTGTACGTTGTAGCCATCAAACTTGTTACTGACTCATGACTGATCTGTGACGTCATAACTCTGACTAATTTCTACAGAATTGGATGTCTCGTAATCAAAGTCACCAGTGTTTGACTGTTGTGAATTAGTTGGGCGGTTTATAATGATGTGAAATTTAAGTATCTGTCTTTTGTAATTCACAATACTGTTGTGCATGCAACATGTAACCACACTGCACTCAATGACTTTTGAACTTGGTCTTCTCAGTTCACCGAAAATTATGATTTCAATAATGTTATCGCCCGTTATTTTTTCGGAGGTTATATATCATCTTGTCCCGTCCATGCACAACCATAATCCACACAGTGCTGGCAATATTCCAGGTTATTGAGAAGCCAGTTAGGTCCAATTATTAGCTAAAACAAGAAAAGTCTCCTTGAACAACAAAACCAGGGAATATATATTCCCTGAACAAAACGCACATGGGTCGTAAACCGGAAGAACAATTTCGGGATCCCACAATTTCGTGCCTTATTTAAGTTGTTTTCTTTGGTGTGTGTTTTTGCTTGCGTTTTCTCTCCCTCTTTATCTCCCCTTTCTCTCTATCTCTCTAAGGGTGGCCATGATAGAGATTGGATAGTTGGGTAGTAGTGATAATTATTTATTTCGTTGATAACAAGAATAAAAACATAAGAACATTAACATGAACTTGAATGAATATGAGAAATTACGATGACTAAATGTGACGAACGGAGTGACGGAATGAATATGTTGAATGAATATGACGAACGAATATGACGGCATGAATATGACGGAATGAATATGATGAATGAATATGACTCTATTGCATGTAAGGACATACGCACCGCCAATAAACACTGTTAAAATATATTTCGGCCAGTTTGACCGAAGTTGAATTTTACAAAAAGTGAGCATATTATATCATCACTATTGAAACAGGTATTCCACGAAGCACCAGATCAGATATGGACTCCAGGAGGACAATGCGAGCCCATGTAAACCTTCCGGGAAATTAATAACGTATTTGTGTACCGTATCTTAGATTTTCAAACCAGAGCTGTTTTTCTCCGAAAAGAGTCATAATTGTGGAAATATCTAAAATACGTAATTGTGAGATGTAAATTGTACATATTGATAAATATTGCCTGTTGTGTTGGAAGCAAACAGTACTAAATTATAACATTATAAAAGATGTATTAAAGGTAAACAAAGTCTTCCAAACAACTCCATTCAGTTTGTATATTTATTCCATAATAAAACATATTCATATTAATTATTACATTATATACGTTTGTTCGTTAAAAGTTATAACTGAGATATCATTTATAATTATAATTAATAATATCTTCCTCGATCTAAACATTCTTATATTATGAGATACAGCATTACATATACAACTATTGACAATGCAGTAGAATATGAATGTGCTGTAGTATGTAAACCTGCTACATGTATACTATGACAAGCTACGTACATTGGTACAATATGACAGCATATTATATACAATGACTCACCATATACCATTGTATATATTGTAAATAATAAATTAATCGAAGTATGTAAATACCATTGTAGATGCGCATGCACGAGACCCACAACATGGTAAATAGCATTGTGGTTGAAGGTCAAAGTGAAATGTAATAGTGGTACCTTGATTGAAAACTTCAATGGTGCTGTGCTACCACCGTGGTTATACTTGGTGATACCATGGTTCACCTTGGTAGAAAAACGTTACTGTGCTGCCACCGTGGTGATACCTTGGTGTCACCTTGGTAGAAAAACCATACTGTGCTACCACCATGGTGATACCTTGGTCGGGTTTACTGCCACCATGGTTTTACCTTGGTACAAAGACTTTAGTGTGCTACCACCGTGGTACCACCTTGGTGCCACCATGGTTTCACCTTGGTACAAAAACTTTACTGTGCTACCACCGTGATACCACCTTGGTACCACCGTGGTGTTTTCACCGTGATGCCACTTTGCTGTGCTACCACCATGGTGAACCAAGATGTCACCATGGTGAACCAAGGTGGTACCTTGGTGAAACCATGGTTTCACCAAGGTGACACCAAGGGGGATTTTTATATGGGTCACCATATACCATTGTATATGTTGTAAATAATAAATTAATCGAATCATGTAAATACCATTGTAGATGCACGAGACCCACGACATGGTAAATAGCATTGTGGTTGAAGGTCAAAGTGAAATGTAATAGTGGTACCTTGATTGAAAACTTCACTGGTGCTGTGATACCACCGTGGTTATACTTGGTGAGACCATGGTTCACCTTGGTAGAAAAACTTTACTGTGCTACCACCGTGGTGATACCTTGGTAGAAAAACTTTACTGTGCTACCACCATGGTGATACCTTGGTCGGGTTTGGTCCCACCATGGTACAAAAACTTTAGTGTGCTACCACCGTGGTACCACCTTGGTGCCACCATGGTTTCACCTTGGTGCAAAAACTTGACTGTGCTACCACCGTGATAACACCTTGGTACCACCGTGGTGGTTTCACCGTGATGCCACTTTACTGTGCTACCACCATGGTGAACCAAGATGTCACCATGGTGAACCAAGGTGGTACCTTGGTGAAATTGTACCTTGGTGAAACCATGGTTTCACCAAGGTGACACCAAGGGGGATTTTTATATGGGTCCGGTTGCCATATATATAGAACTTCGTAGTATACGACTATATAGGGCATTCCAATGGCATCCACAAGTCGAAGTGCACCCCACCCTCCCCTTGAACCATATTTGTAGAATTATATTTGCACACCCCTCTCGTTCTGAATTTTCTAATTGGTACCTCAAGCTTTCCAACTATTAGAATTTCCAACAAAATGGAAGTCTTCCACCCGATGGCCATTTGAGGCCATTTTTTTTTAACAAAAGTAGAAAAATATGCTACTGTTTGTCTAAAAAAAACAATAAATTTCCCACTAATTACTGGTTGAAAAATCAAACAAAGAGAACAATTTCAACCTATTATAATGCATGTTGTGTAAAACTTGCAACTTTGCGTCAGGCATGAAATTTCCAACTGTTAATTTTACCGAAGTTTGGGATAGGGTTATAGACACACCCTTCCCAATATACGCCCTGTCGCCACGTCACTGGTCTCAGTAGATATTTCCTCTCATCTGCATTCCATATAAACACAAAAAACGTCGTTACTTTATCAACATGAGAACCTTACCGTGCAAAATAATAAAATTGTGGTTCTGCCAACTTCTGGTTTAAAGCACGCTGTATAATATATAGTGCGTATGTGATGAACACACATTTGTTCAGTAAATGTCTTCACCACACAGTTGAATTTGTCAATCTACATAAAGACAATTTTCGAGCAGAAATAGGTTTTATGCTTCGGAAAGATGCGTATCATATAGACTACAGAAACAACAGATAAACCCAGATAAACGCACAACTCTAACGTGTAAATATATGACTATGCGATAGGGAATTGTTGAATCTGAAAATCCAAATCAAGTTTATTATTTCGTTCAATCATGTTATACAAAATAGATACGGACATTCTCACAAAGGTGAATATCTTGCCAATTTAAATATAATCTTACCTTAACTATAGAAATAATCGAAGAGACCGCCCAATATATCGAATTTCGAGATCCACTACAATCAACAAGACTCCATGTGTACACTTTACGGCAGCCTGTGAGCCTGTACGAAACAACGACGCGCGCGTGACCACCACGTGGAATTTAAAAAACCGACGTCACACACAAATATGTGTGGTGGTGTACACATATATGTGTGGATATTGGGTGATACACACATATGTGTGTATTATGTACACATTTATGTTCAGATAATGCCTCCACACAGTCATTGTGTGGAAGCTGCCACACAGTCCTTTTTACAGTGTAACCTGAATTGCCCACACCATGGAGTTCAGTTACAAAGCACAAAAAGTACAAATTAACAGTCGTGGCCAGGTTATTATGTTTATATAATCATCGAAGGTGCCGTTGTTGTAAGCGAGAAGTACTGGATTCATCCGAGATCGCGACGGGCGCACGAATTACTATAATTTTGTAATAACTTATGGTTTATGGGTACCAAAATGGCCATTGTCCATCGTGCATTTTGGTTATCTAAATTGGATCTTTAAAAAGCTATCACGATAACAGGATACAAATTTTCAACATAAAAGTAAATTAGGAAAAGGAGTTGGTCGAACTAAGAAATAATTAACTAAACTCATAAGTAGTTTATAAATAAATGACCCTGGTTACCCAGAAAATCGTCTAACGTCTAATGTTCCGAAAGAACCCTTGAGAGCAGGACACCATTCCAAAGGGATCGATGTATCATTGTTTTATGGTGCCCATATTCAGAATGAGCAAATGGTGATGCCACAGTGTCCTGGGCCCACAAACAAGGTACCCCGCCTTTCTCACCGGAAGCTAATATTATGCTAATGATGAACAGACAGTCTGCCGTATAGGAGCAGTTTTAGCCAGTCAAACATAAAAATAGTGTAAATAAAATTGTAGAGAATCCTGAATCTCATGAATTGCTTACATATTGGTGTACACATACAAAACACAACATATGCAACTTTAAATCCCACACGCAGTCGTGGCCAGGTTATTTTGTTTATATAATCATCGGAGGTGCCGTTGTTGCAGCTAGAGGTATCGGATTCCTCCGAGATCGCAGCGGGCGCACGAATTACTATATTTTACAGATTCCCGAGTTATCATAACAGCTACGTTCATATCTCCGTGGCTGATATTTCAGTATTATATGTATATCATAAAATTCCCCGGACCATGTATATGTTATATCAATCAATAATGATCTCTTGTACCGAAGAATCATAGTTGTGGTATGTCCGTCAAAATTGGGAGGTGTCCGAAAATTCTAAATGGCCGCGTTCCCGTTACATTAATTTAGCATGTTCGTCATCAATGGAAAGTTACGAACTTATCCGAAAATGGCCGAATTCCCGCGATATCTTTCCGATCCCGATGCCGTTTGTTATGTCGCCGCCTATGTATATATGGTGTCGAACCTGGAACTTATCACTGTACAATCCGCAAACGTCCCCGTGTTATTTCATGAGTTAATTCATAAGTATTGTCAGAACGGAGGACGGACTGACGGTCGTGACGGACCACATAGCCCTTCCATCCGTCAAAATAAATATAGTGAAAGAAACAATGGCTCAAACCTATCCGTCATATAATTTCCCCACATAATGAAGGTGGTGCACAATGTATGGATGTCAAAAGAAAGGGGAGTTTTGTCTGCTATAGGTATATTAAAGAAGATTCGAGGCTAAAAGTGATGGTGACCAAGGTCCCAATTTCTCGCAGACAAATTGCCCCTCGTTCTGATGACATGAATTTTGAGGTGGAAGCTGGATCCCGGAGCGGTTTATTAGAATTTTGAAAATAGTTTTAGAACGTACCCCACAAAAACAAGATTCATTTAATGCCAAAGGTAGAATTTCTAGGTTTTTGAAAATTACTCCCAATGAGTTAAAAAGATGCCAAAATGTTTTGATAAGACCATCATCAGTTGCAGTTTGCTGACTATATGTCATGCTAAGCGCATTGAGAGAAATAATGTAATTCTAACTGGTAAACTGACTGCAGGCAGTAATCGTGTTGTATTTTGTTGCAAATTTTGAAATCCAAGATGGCCACTGGCAGCCATGTTTTTTTGGCCGAATGACCTCAAAATGACTCATTCCTATTGACATGTCCATGTTATCATCCATGATAAATAGTATGCAGAAATTCATATACAGCTGTTTACAATGAATCCCCCCCCCGCAAATCTCTGTTTTAGTGTTGAAAGGGGGTGGGTGTCAAAAAATGGTCGGAAAAAAACTGCCGAAAACGGAAAAAAATTTGGCGGTGGGGATGGGTGGGTACAAAAAATGATCGAAAGGGAAAAAATGCCATACGTGCCTGAAATTTTTTCCGACCCCCCCCCCCCTGATTAATCCATGAAAAAAATCGAGCTTTTCCCGATGTTTTCCTGGTAATACATAACGTGCCTGGACTACACATAGATACTCAATTCCATGTTGGATTGAAACATTAGATTGTTTTTATCACATACTTGACCCCTATATCCGGCCTCATATTCATATAAGACACACGTGTATTATCGGCACGCGAAGTGACATAAGGGCTCAGCGCAATGATATCGATGGTAATGCCGGCACTTTAGTAATATTTTAAGTAGAATATAATTATGATATTCATTTTGTGCTAGGTTATTTAGTGTTGACTGTGAGATATAAATGGGTGACATGGGTTGTTGAACAATTTTCTCGATATGAAAAGACACATTTAAAATGGAACTATATTTATTTTTGAAGGTGTCTTTTCTTCCTCTTTGGCTGTGGTAAGGAACTCAATGCTAATTTTGTTTAACTCCAGCCGTTTCGATATCGTTTTTTCTTGCTAAAAGGTGATTATTGATAAAATAGATCTCAAATTCTTCGCAATTATATACGGAAGTTATTAACCTGGTGTAATAACATCGAACTTAGATAACTCTGTTGATAAATTGTTACAGAATTACGACTCATCTGAGATCATGTAGAGAGTACATTCTACGAATGGATTTTATTAAGATTAAATGGAATGCAAATTGATGTTCTTAAAATTACAGATACATTACAATGTGATTTAAATAGAATTTGAAGAAAAAAAACGTTTGATCAACACCTCCCCGTCGTAACGTCCCTGATTTTGAAATTATGGTAAAATGGGCATAGTTATAAAGTTAAAGGCCCACTCAATTTTCGAACCCCAGATAATTTTATATAAAGTATATGTCATATGATATACAATTTGAAAGAGGAAGCTCCAAAACATTGTATTATCAACTTATTCTGTGTAATAAACAGTGAACATGTTGTTTTTGTTGCGATACCGACTTGGTGTGTGCGATACCGACTTGGTGTTCTATGCACAAGTTTCATTATGTTCAATGGAAGGGAATAACGTTATATCTAAATATATAAATTGATTCGCCTTCCATTGAAAATAATCGTCTTTGTGCTGAAACTTTAGCGCAGAACAGACGTCCATATCTAAAAAAAAAACAACATGTTCACAGTTTATTACATCAATTAATTGAAAATTCAATGTTTTGGATCTTCCCCTTCCAAAGGTATATAATATGCAATATATTTTATAACATCTGATATGGGGTTCGAAAATTAAGTGGGCCTTTAATGACATTAAACATCCACACGAGACCGATGTCAAAATAATAACATATATATAACAATGTTAACAATTATTCAACATAATATTTTTTTAATCAAATAATCAGAAATTCGCTTTGTGTATTTGATAGCTCTTGATAGAGCATCGTTCACTATCGGGTATATATATATGAGTCCTGCATAAATAGAACCTTTTGGCGGCCAGCTATCGACTTCCAAACGGGGAAGTTTTAAAGTTTTGAATATATTTTCAGCTTAGCAAATCAAATCCAAACATCGCCTATTATAAAGTGTGTCCTTGTTTCTGTCGCACAAAAGCGGTTCATCATAAAGAGCGTTCTCAATTATGAGCTTCAGTGATCGTTTTCGTCGTATTACAAATGTGTGATTTTGTGGATTTTCACCACCCCTGTGTGATGCGAATGGTGGTGATTGCATGTATATGTATTTTCTGTTAACTGGAATTTCCGAATTATTTGTTGTAAAATCGGACGGGGAATCGCTAGATATATTCCAGTTATTCACGATATTATAGTCAGGCTTAAATTTTTATTTCGCATTGGCCATGAGAACATATTGTCGTAATGGTTGTGGTATCTCCACCTGATTCATCGCTATAGCGGTGTCATTTCCGAGATATCGTCTTAAGAAAATCCGCACAGCTGATAGCAAGCTCCTTGGATTCCGTATCAAGTTAGTCAATAGAACAATTGGGTCTTCCTCGAGATGAATTTGCAATAATATATTAGACATATCGTCCAACCACGTCTCATCCATCCTTGTCAGAGAACAACCTGCTTCAGCCAGCAGGAAAACAATATCCACATTGCCCTTAAATGCAGCAACTTCGAACGGTGATCTTGGGATAGAAAACATATTTTTGACCATCCAGAGACATTCTCTTCTACCGCGAGATAAAACGTCCAGATCCACAAATTGTTCGAAAAGAAATTTAACAAAACTCGTTTGGCCCTTATACGCAGCGATCCAAAGAGGAGTGATGTCATATGAATTTTTTACGTCTAGATCAGCACCATATTTCAGAAGTGCTCTGCCGAGCTCAACATTGCCGTTCTCTGCAGCATAATGTATTGGCGTGTCCATGTCCTTGTCTGAGTTACATACGTTACATGTTTTATCCAATAGGGTCAGTGCAATGTCGGTGTAGCTGCCACGGCACGCCAGAGATAGAGGAGTATTCTTACATCGTGTGACTTCGTCGTGTTTCGCCCCTTTCCGTAGTAGAATATCTACGATTTCGTGGTGATTTAGCCACGCTGCGTAGTGCAGAGGAGAATATTGCTTACTGTCGCTGCATTCGATGCGCGCTCCAAACTCCAAAAGCAGCTCGAATATGGCGACATTTCCTGTCTGGGCACATTCAACCAATGGGGCGACCACGGTATAAGAGCTGATAGCCAAATCCCTATTTTTGACCAACAACCCACGGCATTGTTCTATGTCCTCTGAAAAAAATAATTGAAAATGACCAATATCATGCATAGTAGTTGAAGGTGACTGGTCCAAAATCCAGATTTAAAGGCCCACTTAATTTTAGAGTCAACGATTATATTGTTTATAGTGACTTGACATACGGTTTTATTAACAATCTAAAATTAAAATACTACAGTTCATCACAATTTGAAACAACTGTGTCTCAGAAGATGCCCACAGAGAAATAGAAATCAGCTGAAATCATAGAAAGATTCCCTCCGTTTGGCCCCAGAATCCAACATAATTCAAACTAAAGATGAAATTTCAATGGAAGGGGAATAACTCTATCTTTAAGATATATAGTTAATCCCCCTCCATTGAAAATAATACACTTTTTACTACAATCTTAGATGACAAAAACAAGTTGGTAACACAAAAAAAAAAACCCAACATGTTCACAGTTTATTACACCGGATAAGTTGCTAGAACAATGTTTCGGAGCTTCCTCTTTCAAATGGTATATAATATGGCATATATTTTATATATGTGATCTGGGGGTGCGAAAATTAAGTTGGCCTTTAAGTTAAATACACGATTTTAGTGACATTCTGAGCGATTTTGCTTTGCGTCGCTTACAAGCAAATATGCGATTTCTGCCGGGTATACTCCCTCTCTTGTTTGTTCAATGTTATTAAGTTTCGTGTCAGAACAGGTCAAAACATCAAAAAGTTTCCAGGTTTTGTACTGGTGGATTATGATCCCTATACGGACGTAAGTCGGAGTAGATATTCATGGCATGGTCCACCTGTAGAATGTGAAAACATCCCTGGTTCTGTACTGGTGGATTATGATCTCTACGGGCGTAATCGCGGAGTAAAGATTCATGGCATGATCAAGGTTAACAGCTGAAATGAGGATAACCTCAAATAAAAACAAACAAACAAACAAACCTACCGCTGTTAATAGCTCGTATGAGCATTGACGTCTTGCGTGTAAGCTGTTGTAGATCTGTCATTGGCATAATATCTGACAGGGACCAAAATCCAGTTCGCAATATTTTGCAATAGTTACCGTACTTCCGTGATAAGCATGTAAACAAAAGTTGTGCTATTTTCATCGCTGACGCAGAAAGAACGAACCATTTGTCGAGGATAAAAATAGAATGAAATCGATCGGTATATATTAATATAGAGTAACGTCCCGTTGACTGCAATGTCACTGGGTGCGATCTGCGACGTGAGAAATTGTTCGCGTCCGACAAATGCTGAACGAAAATGCTATTGTTCACAGGCGAAAAAAGACCAATGTTGTCAACAAAGTAAAAAAAATTGTGAGTTCATGGATATAAAGCAGTTCTCCTCATAGGATGTTTTACATTATATTTTATTAGGTATCACTGCTTCTAAAAAAAATTGTTGAGACAACCTTCGCAGTTAATTATAAAAAAGCAGTGTATCATCAATCGATCGATGACTGGTGCACAGTGAGTGCCATCAAAATATGTCACCACGAATATAGAAAATTACCTAATTCACGATCCGAAGGCGTATAATATTTCAATTATATTTACAAATATAATACATGTACCTATAAATGTGGGTTTCCCCTAGTCTGAAATGCGTTCGTCTCTAAACATTGACGGGAGAATAAGGCTGGGTATTTGCTTTCGTCAGCAGTTCAATTTTTTTGCAAAAAGTGGGGTAGTGTGGAAAACGTGTGTTTGAAAAGTTGAAAAAAGTGTGGCTCGGATACTGATAGTACTCATACATGGCAAAAGATGCGCGTTTGGGCTTCACGAAATTTACGATTTCGTGCAATTCGTGTGTAGCAAATTTAGTGGGCGGGGCCAAACTTTAACACTGAGGCCTTTGGAAAACATTTAGTTCCTTCTAACCTTTTGATAGGCTACGGTCTTTAGTCCCTATATACCTTGGAAAATGAGTTCGATTCTTTTGGATTTTTGGAATCTTATTCCAATGTGTTGGTTATGCAATGGATTTCTATACTGTTATTGTTATTTTATAGGTTAACATTATAGATACAATCTAAGTGGGTGTCTGACCATGTGACACATCTAACATGGTCAGCGATAATCACACCGGAAAGAGAATAACAAGTTAGATTGATGGAATGGTTGGCGAACTGTACAGCCGTCCAGAGTGTTAAAGTGTATAGGAATGTATCGCCCCCTCCCCTGAATCATGAATACCAGTTAATTTTTGGGGGAAAGGGGGGGGGTGAATCCTGAATACATGTTAAGAAATATTATGCGATAAATGACATAGACAGATACAAGCAGAAGTTATATAGACACATTATGATCCATTATACCTGACATGATATTGGAGTAGAGTATATTATGGGCGCGATGAGGCCGTTATGATACGATTAATGATACTTTATGATGGCATGGTTGTCGAATATGCCCAAGAAGCTATTCTACCCACTCATTCATACAGATAGCTAGCACACACTATTATTTTGCGCCATCAAAACCTGCGTCCAAGATGTTTTGGTTGAACCCGAATACCAGTTAATTCCGGGGTATGAATCCCGCACACGGCTTCAGAACACACTGAATCCCGCGTACCGAATGGGGGGGGGGTTGATACATTCGTACAGTGAAGGAGATAATGAATAACAAGCTATCCGTCATATATCATCCTAAAATAATGAAGATTATACATAAATGTATGGATGACACGAGAAACAGGAGTATATATATATATATGTTAGGCATACTAGGGATAACATACAATAATGGCCACCGTCCCAATGTGCTCCTCGTTCTCATGATCAAATGTACTCCTCGTTCTCATGATAAAATGTGCTCCTCGTTCTCATGATAAAATGTGCTCTTCGCTCTCATGATAAAATGTGCTCCTCGTTCTCATGATAAAATGTGCTCCTCGTTCTCATGATGAAATGTGCTCCTCGTTCTCATGATAAAATGTCCCCCTCGTTCTATGATAAAATGTGCTCCTCGTTCTATGATAAAATGTGCTCCTCGTTCTCATGATAAAATGTGCTCCTCGTTCTCATGATAAAATGTGCTACTCGTTCTATGATAAAATGTGCTCCTCGTTCTCATGATAAAATGTACTCCTCGTTCTCATGATAAAATGTGCTCCTCGTTCTCATGAAAAAATGTTCTCCTCGTTCTATGATAAAATGTGCTCCTCGTTCTATGATAAAATGTTCTCCTCGTTCTCGTTCTCATGATAAAATGTGCTCCTCGCTCTCATGATAAAATGTGCTCCTCGTTCTATGATAAAATGTGCTCCTCGTTCTCATGATAAAATGTGCTCCTCGTTCTCGTTCTCATGATAAAATGTGCTCCTCGCTCTCATGATAAAATGTGCTCCTCGTTCTATGATAAAATCTGCTCCTCGTTCTCATGATAAAATGTGCTCCTCGTTCTATGATAAAATGTGCCCCTCGTTCTCATGATAAAATGTACTCCTCGCTCTCATGATAAAATGTGCTCCTCGTTCTCATGATAAAATGTGCTCCTCGTTCTCATGATAAAATGTTCTCCTCGTTCTCATGATAAAATGTCCTCCTCGTTCTATGATAAAATGTCCTCCTCGTTCTCATGATAAAATGTTCTCCTCGTTCTATGATAAAATGTGCTCCTCGTTCTATGATAAAATGTGCTCCTCGTTCTCATGATAAAATGTGCTCCTCGTTCTCATGATAAAATGTACTCCTCGTTCTCATGATAAAATGTGCTCCTCGTTCTATGATAAAATGTGCTCCTCGTTCTTATGATAAAATGTTCTCCTCGTTCTCATGATAAAATGTGCTCCTCGTTCTCATGATAAAATGTACTCCTCGTTCTCATGATAAAATGTGCTCCTCGTTCTATGATAAAATGTGCTCCTCGTTCTTATGATAAAATGTACTCCTCGCTCTCATGATAAAATGTGCTCCTCGTTCTCATGATAAAATGTGCTCCTCGTTCTCATGATAAAATGTTCTCCTCGTTCTCATGATAAAATGTGCTCCTCGTTCTCATGATAAAATGTGCTCCTCGTTCTCGTTCTCATGATAAAATGTGCTCCTCGCTCTCATGATAAAACGTGCTCCTCGTTCAATGATAAAATGTGCTCCTCGTTCTCATGATAAAATGTACTCCTCGTTCTCATGATAAAATGTGCTCCTCGTTCTATGATAAAATGTGCTCCTCGTTCTCATGATAAAATGTACTCCTCGCTCTCATGATAAAATGTGCTCCTCGTTCTCATGATAAAATGTGCTCCTCGTTCTCATGATAAAATGTTCTCCCCGTTCTCATGATAAAATGTCCTCCTCGTTCTATGATAAAATGTGCTCCTCGTTCTCATGATAAAATGTTCTCCTCGTTCTATGATAAAATGTGCTCCTCGTTCTCATGATACAATGTGCTCCTCGTTCTCATGATAAAATGTACTCCTCGTTCTCATGATAAAATGTGCTCCTCGTTCTATGATAAAATGTGCTCCTCGTTCTCATGATAAAATGTACTCCTCGCTCTCATGATAAAATGTGCTCCTCGTTCTCATGATAAAATGTGCTCCTCGTTCTCATGATAAAATGTGCTCCTCGTTCTCATGATAAAATGTTCTCCTCGTTCTCATGATAAAATGTGCTCCTCGTTCTCATGATAAAATGTCCTCCTCGTTCTCATGATAAAATGTGCTCCTCGCTCTCATGATAAAATGTACTCCTCGTTCTCATGATAAAATGTGCTCCTCGTTCTCATGATAAAATGTGCTCCTCGTTCTCATGATAAAATGTGTTCCTCGTTCTCATGATAAAATGTGCTCCTCGTTCTCATGATAAAATGTGCTCCTCGTTCTCGTTCTCATGATAAAATGTGCTCCTCGCTCTCATGATAAAATGTGCTCCTCGTTCTATGATAAAATGTGCTCCTCGTTCTCATGATAAAATGTACTCCTCGTTCTCATGATAAAATGTGCTCCTCGTTCTATGATAAAATGTGCTCCTCGTTCTCATGATAAAATGTACTCCTCGCTCTCATGATAAAATGTGCTCCTCGTTCTATGATAAAATGTGCTCCTCGTTCTCATGATAAAATGTGCTCCTCGTTCTCATGATAAAATGTACTCCTCGTTCTCATGATAAAATGTGCTCCTCGTTCTATGATAAAATGTGCTCCTCGTTCTCATGATAAAATGTACTCCTCGCTCTCATGATAAAATGTGCTCCTCGTTCTCATGATAAAATGTGCTCCTCGTTCTCATGATAAAATGTTCTCCTCGTTCTCATGATAAAATGTGCTCCTCGTTCTCATGATAAAATGTCCTCCTCGTTCTCATGATAAAATGTGCTCCTCGCTCTCATGATAAAATGTACTCCTCGTTCTATGATAAAATGTGCTCCTCGTTCTCATGATAAAATGTGCTCCTCGTTCTCATGATAAAATGTGTTCCTCGTTCTCATGATAAAATGTTCTCCTCGTTCTCATGATAAAATGTGCTCCTCGTTCTCATGATAAAATGTGCCCCTCGTTCTCGTTCTCATGATAAAATGTGCTCCTCGCTCTCATGATAAAATGTGCTCCTCGTTCTATGATAAAATGTGCTCCTCGTTCTCATGATAAAATGTACTCCTCGTTCTCATGATAAAATGTGCTCCTCGTTCTATGATAAAATGTGCTCCTCGTTCTCATGATAAAATGTACTCCTCGCTCTCATGATAAAATGTGCTCCTCGTTCTCATGATAAAATGTGCTCCTCGTTCTCATGATAAAATGTTCTCCTCGTTCTCATGATAAAATGTCCTCCTCGTTCTATGATAAAATGTGCTCCTCGTTCTCATGATAAAATGTTCTCCTCGTTCTATGATAAAATGTGCTCCTCGTTCTCATGATAAAATGTGCTCCTCGTTCTCATGATAAAATGTACTCCTCGTTCTCATGATAAAATGTGCTCCTCGTTCTATGATAAAATGTGCTCCTTGTTCTCATGATAAAATGTACTCCTCGCTCTCATGATAAAATGTGCTCCTCGTTCTCATGATAAAATGTGCTCCTCGTTCTCATGATAAAATGTGCTCCTCGTTCTCATGATAAAATGTACTCCTCGTTCTCATGATAAAATGTGCTCCTCGTTCTATGATAAAATGTGCTCCTCGTTCTTATGATAAAATGTACTCCTCGCTCTCATGATAAAATGTGCTCCTCGTTCTCATGATAAAATGTGCTCCTCGTTCTCATGATAAAATGTTCTCCTCGTTCTCATGATAAAATGTGCTCCTCGTTCTCATGATAAAATGTGCTCCTCGTTCTCGTTCTCATGATAAAATGTGCTCCTCGCTCTCATGATAAAACGTGCTCCTCGTTCTATGATAAAATGTGCTCCTCGTTCTCATGATAAAATGTACTCCTCGTTCTCATGATAAAATGTGCTCCTCGTTCTATGATAAAATGTGCTCCTCGTTCTCATGATAAAATGTACTCCTCGCTCTCATGATAAAATGTGCTCCTCGTTCTCATGATAAAATGTGCTCCTCGTTCTCATGATAAAATGTACTCCCCGTTCTCATGATAAAATGTCCTCCTCGTTCTATGATAAAATGTGCTCCTCGTTCTCATGATAAAATGTTCTCCTCGTTCTCATGATAAAATGTGCTCCTCGTTCTCATGATAAAATGTGCTCCTCGTTCTCATGATAAAATGTTCTCCTCGTTCTCATGATAAAATGTGCTCCTCGTTCTCATGATAAAATGTCCTCCTCGTTCTCATGATAAAATGTGCTCCTCGCTCTCATGATAAAATGTACTCCTCGTTCTCATGATAAAATGTGCTCCTCGTTCTATGATAAAATGTGCTCCTCGTTCTCATGATAAAATGTACTCCTCGCTCTCATGATAAAATGTGCTCCTCGTTCTCATGATAAAATGTGCTCCTCGTTCTCATGATAAAATGTGCTCCTCGTTCTCATGATAAAATGTACTCCTCGTTCTCATGATAAAATGTGCTCCTCGTTCTATGATAAAATGTGCTCCTCGTTCTTATGATAAAATGTACTCCTCGCTCATGATAAAATGTGCTCCTCGTTCTCATGATAAAATGTGCTCCTCGTTCTCATGATAAAATGTTCTCCTCGTTCTCATGATAAAATGTGCTCCTCGTTCTCATGATAAAATGTGCTCCTCGTTCTCGTTCTCACGATAAAATGTGCTCCTCGCTCTCATGATAAAACGTGCTCCTCGTTCTATGATAAAATGTGCTCCTCGTTCTCATGATAAAATGTACTCCTCGTTCTCATGATAAAATGTGCTCCTCGTTCTATGATAAAATGTGCTCCTCGTTCTCATGATAAAATGTACTCCTCGCTCTCATGATAAAATGTGCTCCTCGTTCTCATGATAAAATGTGCTCCTCGTTCTCATGATAAAATGTTCTCCTCGTTCTCATGATAAAATGTGCTCCTCGTTCTCATGATAAAATATCCTCCTCGTTCTCATGATAAAATGTGCTCCTCGCTCTCATGATAAAATGTACTCCTCGTTCTCATGATAAAATGTGCTCCTCGTTCTCATGATAAAATGTGCTCCTCGTTCTCATGATAAAATGTGTTCCTCGTTCTCATGATAAAATGTTCTCCTCGTTCTCATGATAAAATGTGCTCCTCGTTCTCATGATAAAATGTGCTCCTCGTTCTCGTTCTCATGATAAAATGTGCTCCTCGCTCTCATGATAAAACGTGCTCCTCGTTCTATGATAAAATGTGCTCCTCGTTCTCATGATAAAATGTACTCCTCGCTCTCATGATAAAATGTGCTCCTCGTTCTCATGATAAAATGTGCTCCTCGTTCTCATGATAAAATGTTCTCCTCGTTCTCATGATAAAATGTCCTCCTCGTTCTATGATAAAATGTGCTCCTCGTTCTCATGATAAAATGTTCTCCTCGTTCTATGATAAAATGTGCTCCTCGTTCTCATGATAAAATGTACTCCTCGCTCTCATGATAAAATGTGCTCCTCGTTCTCATGATAAAATGTGCTCCTCGTTCTCATGATAAAATGTTCTCCTCGTTCTCATGATAAAATGTGCTCCTCGTTCTATGATAAAATGTGCTCCTCGTTCTCATGATAAAATGTTCTCCTCGTTCTATGATAAAATGTGCTCCTCGTTCTCATGATAAAATGTGCTCCTCGTTCTCATGATAAAATGTACTCCTCGTTCTCATGATAAAATGTGCTCCTCGTTCTATGATAAAATGTGCTCCTCGTTCTCATGATAAAATGTACTCCTCGCTCTCATGATAAAATGTGCTCCTCGTTCTCATGATAAAATGTGCTCCTCGTTCTCATGATAAAATGTGCTCCTCGTTCTCATGATAAAATGTACTCCTCGTTCTCATGATAAAATGTGCTCCTCGTTCTATGATAAAATGTGCTCCTCGTTCTTATGATAAAATGTACTCCTCGCTCTCATGATAAAATGTGCTCCTCGTTCTCATGATAAAATGTGCTCCTCGTTCTCATGATAAAATGTTCTCCTCGTTCTCATGATAAAATGTGCTCCTCGTTCTCATGATAAAATGTGCTCCTCGTTCTCGTTCTCATGATAAAATGTGCTCCTCGCTCTCATGATAAAACGTGCTCCTCGTTCTATGATAAAATGTGCTCCTCGTTCTCATGATAAAATGTACTCCTCGTTCTCATGATAAAATGTGCTCCTCGTTCTATGATAAAATGTGCTCCTCGTTCTCATGATAAAATGTACTCCTCGCTCTCATGATAAAATGTGCTCCTCGTTCTCATGATAAAATGTGCTCCTCGTTCTCATGATAAAATGTTCTCCCCGTTCTCAAGATAAAATGTCCTCCTCGTTCTATGATAAAATGTGCTCCTCGTTCTCATGATAAAATGTTCTCCTCGTTCTATGATAAAATGTGCTCCTCGTTCTATGATAAAATGTGCTCCTCGTTCTCATGATAAAATGTGCTCCTCGTTCTCATGATAAAATGTACTCCTCGTTCTCATGATAAAATGTGCTCCTCGTTCTATGATAAAATGTGCTCCTCGTTCTCATGATAAAATGTACTCCTCGCTCTCATGATAAAATGTGCTCCTCGTTCTCATGATAAAATGTGCTCCTCGTTCTCATGATAAAATGTTCTCCTCGTTCTCATGATAAAATGTGCTCCTCGTTCTCATGATAAAATGTCCTCCTCGTTCTCATGATAAAATGTGCTCCTCGCTCTCATGATAAAATGTACTCCTCGTTCTCATGATAAAATGTGCTCCTCGTTCTCATGATAAAATGTGCTCCTCGTTCTCATGATAAAATGTGTTCCTCGTTCTCATGATAAAATGTTCTCCTCGTTCTCATGATAAAATGTGCTCCTCGTTCTCATGATAAAATGTGCTCCTCGTTCTCGTTCTCATGATAAAATGTGCTCCTCGCTCTCATGATAAAATGTGCTCCTCGTTCTATGATAAAATGTGCTCCTCGTTCTCATGATAAAATGTACTCCTCGTTCTCATGATAAAATGTGCTCCTCGTTCTATGATAAAATGTGCTCCTCGTTCTCATGATAAAATGTACTCCTCGCTCTCATGATAAAATGTGCTCCTCGTTCTATGATAAAATGTGCTCCTCGTTCTCATGATAAAATGTGCTCCTCGTTCTCATGATAAAATGTACTCCTCGTTCTCATGATAAAATGTGCTCCTCGTTCTATGATAAAATGTGCTCCTCGTTCTCATGATAAAATGTACTCCTCGCTCTCATGATAAAATGTGCTCCTCGTTCTCATGATAAAATGTGCTCCTCGTTCTCATGATAAAAATGTTCTCCTCGTTCTCATGATAAAATGTGCTCCTCGTTCTCATGATAAAATGTCCTCCTCGTTCTCATGATAAAATGTGCTCCTCGCTCTCATGATAAAATGTACTCCTCGTTCTATGATAAAATGTGCTCCTCGTTCTCATGATAAAATGTGCTCCTCGTTCTCATGATAAAATGTGTTCCTCGTTCTCATGATAAAATGTTCTCCTCGTTCTCATGATAAAATGTGCTCCTCGTTCTCATGATAAAATGTGCCCCTCGTTCTCGTTCTCATGATAAAATGTGCTCCTCGCTCTCATGATAAAATGTGCTCCTCGTTCTATGATAAAATGTGCTCCTCGTTCTCATGATAAAATGTACTCCTCGTTCTCATGATAAAATGTGCTCCTCGTTCTATGATAAAATGTGCTCCTCGTTCTCATGATAAAATGTACTCCTCGCTCTCATGATAAAATGTGCTCCTCGTTCTCATGATAAAATGTGCTCCTCGTTCTCATGATAAAATGTTCTCCTCGTTCTCATGATAAAATGTCCTCCTCGTTCTATGATAAAATGTGCTCCTCGTTCTCATGATAAAATGTTCTCCTCGTTCTATGATAAAATGTGCTCCTCGTTCTCATGATAAAATGTGCTCCTCGTTCTCATGATAAAATGTACTCCTCGTTCTCATGATAAAATGTGCTCCTCGTTCTATGATAAAATGTGCTCCTCGTTCTCATGATAAAATGTACTCCTCGCTCTCATGATAAAATGTGCTCCTCGTTCTCATGATAAAATGTACTCCTCGCTCTCATGATAAAATGTGCTCCTCGTTCTCATGATAAAATGTGCTCCTCGTTCTCATGATAAAATGTGCTCCTCGTTCTTATGATAAAATGTACTCCTCGCTCTCGTGATAAAATGTGCTCCTCGTTCTCATGATAAAATGTGCTCCTCGTTCTCATGATAAAATGTTCTCCTCGTTCTCATGATAAAATGTGCTCCTCGTTCTCATGATAAAATGTGCTCCTCGTTCTCGTTCTCATGATAAAATGTGCTCCTCGCTCTCATGATAAAACGTGCTCCTCGTTCTATGATAAAATGTGCTCCTCGTTCTCATGATAAAATGTACTCCTCGTTCTCATGATAAAATGTGCTCCTCGTTCTATGATAAAATGTGCTCCTCGTTCTCATGATAAAATGTACTCCTCGCTCTCATGATAAAATGTGCTCCTCGTTCTCATGATAAAATGTGCTCCTCGTTCTCATGATAAAATGTTCTCCCCGTTCTCATGATAAAATGTCCTCCTCGTTCTATGATAAAATGTGCTCCTCGTTCTCATGATAAAATGTTCTCCTCGTTCTATGATAAAATGTGCTCCTCGTTCTATGATAAAATGTGCTCCTCGTTCTCATGATAAAATGTGCTCCTCGTTCTCATGATAAAATGTACTCCTCGTTCTCATGATAAAATGTGCTCCTCGTTCTATGATAAAATGTGCTCCTCGTTCTCATGATAAAATGTACTCCTCGCTCTCATGATAAAATGTGCTCCTCGTTCTCATGATAAAATGTGCTCCTCGTTCTCATGATAAAATGTTCTCCTCGTTCTCATGATAAAATGTGCTCCTCGTTCTCATGATAAAATGTCCTCCTCGTTCTCATGATAAAATGTGCTCCTCGCTCTCATGATAACATGTACTCCTCGTTCTCATGATAAAATGTGCTCCTCGTTCTCATGATAAAATGTGCTCCTCGTTCTCATGATAAAATGTGTTCCTCGTTCTCATGATAAAATGTTCTCCTCGTTCTCATGATAAAATGTGCTCCTCGTTCTCATGATAAAATGTGCTCCTCGTTCTCGTTCTCATGATAAAATGTGCTCCTCGCTCTCATGATAAAATGTGCTCCTCGTTCTATGATAAAATGTGCTCCTCGTTCTCATGATAAAATGTACTCCTCGTTCTCATGATAAAATGTGCTCCTCGTTCTATGATAAAATGTGCTCCTCGTTCTCATGATAAAATGTACTCCTCGCTCTCATGATAAAATGTGCTCCTCGTTCTATGATAAAATGTTCTCCTCGTTCTCATGATAAAATGTGCTCCTCGTTCTCATGATAAAATGTACTCCTCGTTCTCATGATAAAATGTGCTCCTCGTTCTATGATAAAATGTGCTCCTCGTTCTCATGATAAAATGTACTCCTCGCTCTCATGATAAAATGTGCTCCTCGTTCTCATGATAAAATGTGCTCCTCGTTCTCATGATAAAATGTTCTCCTCGTTCTCATGATAAAATGTGCTCCTCGTTCTCATGATAAAATGCCATCCTCGTTCTCATGATAAAATGTGCTCCTCGCTCTCATGATAAAATGTACTCCTCGTTCTATGATAAAATGTGCTCCTCGTTCTCATGATAAAATGTACTCCTCGCTCTCATGATAAAATGTGCTCCTCGTTCTATGATAAAATGTGCTCCTCGTTCTCATGATAAAATGTGCTCCTCGTTCTCATGATAAAATGTACTCCTCGTTCTCATGATAAAATGTGCTCCTCGTTCTATGATAAAATGTGCTCCTCGTTCTCATGATAAAATGTACTCCTCGCTCTCATGATAAAATGTGCTCCTCGTTCTCATGATAAAATGTGCTCCTCGTTCTCATGATAAAATGTTCTCCTCGTTCTCATGATAAAATGTGCTCCTCGTTCTCATGATAAAATGTCCTCCTCGTTCTCATGATAAAATGTGCTCCTCGCTCTCATGATAAAATGTACTCCTCGTTCTATGATAAAATGTGCTCCTCGTTCTCATGATAAAATGTGCTCCTCGTTCTCATGATAAAATGTGTTCCTCGTTCTCATGATAAAATGTTCTCCTCGTTCTCATGATAAAATGTGCTCCTCGCTCTCATGATAAAATGTACTCCTCGTTCTATGATAAAATGTGCTCCTCGTTCTCATGATAAAATGTGCTCCTCGTTCTCATGATAAAATGTGTTCCTCGTTCTCATGATAAAATGTTCTCCTCGTTCTCATGATAAAATGTGCTCCTCGTTCTCATGATAAAATGTGCCCCCCGTTCTCGTTCTCATGATAAAATGTGCTCCCCGTTCTCATGATAAAATGTCCTCCTCGTTCTATGATAAAATGTGCTCCTCGTTCTCATGATAAAATGTTCTCCTCGTTCTATGATAAAATGTGCTCCTCGTTCTATGATAAAATGTGCTCCTCGTTCTCATGATAAAATGTGCTCCTCGTTCTCATGATAAAATGTACTCCTCGTTCTCATGATAAAATGTGCTCCTCGTTCTATGATAAAATGTGCTCCTCGTTCTCATGATAAAATGTACTCCTCGCTCTCATGATAAAATGTGCTCCTCGTTCTCATGATAAAATGTGCTCCTCGTTCTCATGATAAAATGTTCTCCTCGTTCTCATGATAAAATGTGCTCCTCGTTCTCATGATAAAATGTCCTCCTCGTTCTCATGATAAAATGTGCTCCTCGCTCTCATGATAAAATGTACTCCTCGTTCTCATGATAAAATGTGCTCCTCGTTCTCATGATAAAATGTGCTCCTCGTTCTCATGATAAAATGTGTTCCTCGTTCTCATGATAAAATGTTCTCCTCGTTCTCATGATAAAATGTGCTCCTCGTTCTCATGATAAAATGTGCTCCTCGTTCTCGTTCTCATGATAAAATGTGCTCCTCGCTCTCATGATAAAATGTGCTCCTCGTTCTATGATAAAATGTGCTCCTCGTTCTCATGATAAAATGTACTCCTCGTTCTCATGATAAAATGTGCTCCTCGTTCTATGATAAAATGTGCTCCTCGTTCTCATGATAAAATGTACTCCTCGCTCTCATGATAAAATGTGCTCCTCGTTCTATGATAAAATGTTCTCCTCGTTCTCATGATAAAATGTGCTCCTCGTTCTCATGATAAAATGTACTCCTCGTTCTCATGATAAAATGTGCTCCTCGTTCTATGATAAAATGTGCTCCTCGTTCTCATGATAAAATGTACTCCTCGCTCTCATGATAAAATGTGCTCCTCGTTCTCATGATAAAATGTGCTCCTCGTTCTCATGATAAAATGTTCTCCTCGTTCTCATGATAAAATGTGCTCCTCGTTCTCATGATAAAATGCCCTCCTCGTTCTCATGATAAAATGTGCTCCTCGCTCTCATGATAAAATGTACTCCTCGTTCTATGATAAAATGTGCTCCTCGTTCTCATGATAAAATGTACTCCTCGCTCTCATGATAAAATGTGCTCCTCGTTCTATGATAAAATGTGCTCCTCGTTCTCATGATAAAATGTGCTCCTCGTTCTCATGATAAAATGTACTCCTCGTTCTCATGATAAAATGTGCTCCTCGTTCTATGATAAAATGTGCTCCTCGTTCTCATGATAAAATGTACTCCTCGCTCTCATGATAAAATGTGCTCCTCGTTCTCATGATAAAATGTGCTCCTCGTTCTCATGATAAAATGTTCTCCTCGTTCTCATGATAAAATGTGCTCCTCGTTCTCATGATAAAATGTCCTCCTCGTTCTCATGATAAAATGTGCTCCTCGCTCTCATGATAAAATGTACTCCTCGTTCTATGATAAAATGTGCTCCTCGTTCTCATGATAAAATGTGCTCCTCGTTCTCATGATAAAATGTGTTCCTCGTTCTCATGATAAAATGTTCTCCTCGTTCTCATGATAAAATGTGCTCCTCGTTCTCATGATAAAATGTGCCCCCCGTTCTCGTTCTCATGATAAAATGTGCTCCTCGCTCTCATGATAAAATGTGCTCCTCGTTCTATGATAAAATGTGCTCCTCGTTCTCATGATAAAATGTACTCCTCGTTCTCATGATAAAATGTGCTCCTCGTTCTATGATAAAATGTGCTCCTCGTTCTCATGATAAAATGTACTCCTCGCTCTCATGATAAAATGTGCTCCTCGTTCTCATGATAAAATGTGCTCCTCGTTCTCATGATAAAATGTTCTCCTCGTTCTCATGATAAAATGTCCTCCTCGTTCTATGATAAAATGTGCTCCTCGTTCTCATGATAAAATGTTCTCCTCGTTCTATGATAAAATGTGCTCCTCGTTCTCATGATAAAATGTGCTCCTCGTTCTCATGATAAAATGTACTCCTCGTTCTCATGATAAAATGTGCTCCTCGTTCTATGATAAAATGTGCTCCTCGTTCTCATGATAAAATGTACTCCTCGCTCTCATGATAAAATGTGCTCCTCGTTCTCATGATAAAATGTGCTCCTCGTTCTCATGATAAAATGTGCTCCTCGTTCTCATGATAAAATGTACTCCTCGTTCTCATGATAAAATGTGCTCCTCGTTCTATGATAAAATGTGCTCCTCGTTCTTATGATAAAATGTACTCATCGCTCTCATGATAAAATGTGCTCCTCGTTCTCATGATAAAATGTGCTCCTCGTTCTCATGATAAAATGTTCTCCTCGTTCTCATGATAAAATGTGCTCCTCGTTCTCATGATAAAATGTGCTCCTCGTTCTCGTTCTCATGATAAAATGTGCTCCTCGCTCTCATGATAAAACGTGCTCCTCGTTCTATGATAAAATGTGCTCCTCGTTCTCATGATAAAATGTACTCCTCGTTCTCATGATAAAATGTGCTCCTCGTTCTATGATAAAATGTGCTCCTCGTTCTCATGATAAAATGTACTCCTCGCTCTCATGATAAAATGTGCTCCTCGTTCTCATGATAAAATGTGCTCCTCGTTCTCATGATAAAATGTTCTCCCCGTTCTCATGATAAAATGTCCTCCTCGTTCTATGATAAAATGTGCTCCTCGTTCTCATGATAAAATGTTCTCCTCGTTCTATGATAAAATGTGCTCCTCGTTCTATGATAAAATGTGCTCCTCGTTCTCATGATAAAATGTACTCATCGCTCTCATGATAAAATGTGCTCCTCGTTCTCATGATAAAATGTGCTCCTCGTTCTCATGATAAAATGTTCTCCTCGTTCTCATGATAAAATGTGCTCCTCGTTCTCATGATAAAATGTCCTCCTCGTTCTCATGATAAAATGTGCTCCTCGCTCTCATGATAAAATGTACTCCTCGTTCTCATGATAAAATGTGCTCCTCGTTCTCATGATAAAATGTGCTCCTCGTTCTCATGATAAAATGTGTTCCTCGTTCTCATGATAAAATGTTCTCCTCGTTCTCATGATAAAATGTGCTCCTCGTTCTCATGATAAAATGTGCTCCTCGTTCTCGTTCTCATGATAAAATGTGCTCCTCGCTCTCATGATAAAATGTGCTCCTCGTTCTATGATAAAATGTGCTCCTCGTTCTCATGATAAAATGTACTCCTCGTTCTCATGATAAAATGTGCTCCTCGTTCTATGATAAAATGTGCTCCTCGTTCTCATGATAAAATGTACTCCTCGCTCTCATGATAAAATGTGCTCCTCGTTCTATGATAAAATGTGCTCCTCGTTCTCATGATAAAATGTGCTCCTCGTTCTCATGATAAAATGTACTCCTCGTTCTCATGATAAAATGTGCTCCTCGTTCTATGATAAAATGTGCTCCTCGTTCTCATGATAAAATGTACTCCTCGCTCTCATGATAAAATATGCTCCTCGTTCTCATGATAAAATGTGCTCCTCGTTCTCATGATAAAATGTTCTCCTCGTTCTCATGATAAAATGTGCTCCTCGTTCTCATGATAAAATGTCCTCCTCGTTCTCATGATAAAATGTGCTCCTCGCTCTCATGATAAAATGTACTCCTCGTTCTATGATAAAATGTGCTCCTCGTTCTCATGATAAAATGTGCTCCTCGTTCTCATGATAAAATGTGTTCCTCGTTCTCATGATAAAATGTTCTCCTCGTTCTCATGATAAAATGTGCTCCTCGTTCTCATGATAAAATGTGCCCCTCGTTCTCGTTCTCATGATAAAATGTGCTCCTCGCTCTCATGATAAAATGTGCTCCTCGTTCTATGATAAAATGTGCTCCTCGTTCTCATGATAAAATGTACTCCTCGTTCTCATGATAAAATGTGCTCCTCGTTCTATGATAAAATGTGCTCCTCGTTCTCATGATAAAATGTACTCCTCGCTCTCATGATAAAATGTGCTCCTCGTTCTCATGATAAAATGTGCTCCTCGTTCTCATGATAAAATGTTCTCCTCGTTCTCATGATAAAATGTCCTCCTCGTTCTATGATAAAATGTGCTCCTCGTTCTCATGATAAAATGTTCTCCTCGTTCTATGATAAAATGTGCTCCTCGTTCTCATGATAAAATGTGCTCCTCGTTCTCATGATAAAATGTACTCCTCGTTCTCATGATAAAATGTGCTCCTCGTTCTATGATAAAATGTGCTCCTCGTTCTCATGATAAAATGTACTCCTCGCTCTCATGATAAAATGTGCTCCTCGTTCTCATGATAAAATGTGCTCCTCGTTCTCATGATAAAATGTGCTCCTCGTTCTCATGATAAAATGTACTCCTCGTTCTCATGATAAAATGTGCTCCTCGTTCTATGATAAAATGTGCTCCTCGTTCTTATGATAAAATGTACTCCTCGCTCTCATGATAAAATGTGCTCCTCGTTCTCATGATAAAATGTGCTCCTCGTTCTCATGATAAAATGTTCTCCTCGTTCTCATGATAAAATGTGCTCCTCGTTCTCATGATAAAATGTGCTCCTCGTTCTCGTTCTCATGATAAAATGTGCTCCTCGCTCTCATGATAAAACGTGCTCCTCGTTCTATGATAAAATGTGCTCCTCGTTCTCATGATAAAATGTACTCCTCGTTCTCATGATAAAATGTGCTCCTCGTTCTATGATAAAATGTGCTCCTCGTTCTCATGATAAAATGTACTCCTCGCTCTCATGATAAAATGTGCTCCTCGTTCTCATGATAAAATGTGCTCCTCGTTCTCATGATAAAATGTTCTCCCCGTTCTCATGATAAAATGTCCTCCTCGTTCTATTATAAAATGTGCTCCTCGTTCTCATGATAAAATGTTCTCCTCGTTCTATGATAAAATGTGCTCCTCGTTCTATGATAAAATGTGCTCCTCGTTCTCATGATAAAATGTGCTCCTCGTTCTCATGATAAAATGTACTCCTCGTTCTCATGATAAAATGTGCTCCTCGTTCTATGATAAAATGTGCTCCTCGTTCTCATGATAAAATGTGCTCCTCGTTCTATGATAAAATGTGCTCCTCGTTCTCATGATAAAATGTACTCCTCGCTCTCATGATAAAATGTGCTCCTCGTTCTCATGATAAAATGTGCTCCTCGTTCTCATGATAAAATGTTCTCCTCGTTCTCATGATAAAATGTGCTCCTCGTTCTCATGATAAAATGTCCTCCTCGTTCTCATGATAAAATGTGCTCCTCGCTCTCATGATAAAATGTACTCCTCGTTCTATGATAAAATGTGCTCCTCGTTCTCATGATAAAATGTGCTCCTCGTTCTCATGATAAAATGTGTTCCTCGTTCTCATGATAAAATGTTCTCCTCGTTCTCATGATAAAATGTGCTCCTCGTTCTCATGATAAAATGTGCCCCTCGTTCTCGTTCTCATGATAAAATGTGCTCCTCGCTCTCATGATAAAATGTGCTCCTCGTTCTATGATAAAATGTGCTCCTCGTTCTCATGATAAAATGTACTCCTCGTTCTCATGATAAAATGTGCTCCTCGTTCTATGATAAAATGTGCTCCTCGTTCTCATGATAAAATGTACTCCTCGCTCTCATGATAAAATGTGCTCCTCGTTCTCATGATAAAATGTGCTCCTCGTTCTCATGATAAAATGTTCTCCTCGTTCTCATGATAAAATGTCCTCCTCGTTCTATGATAAAATGTGCTCCTCGTTCTCATGATAAAATGTTCTCCTCGTTCTATGATAAAATGTGCTCCTCGTTCTCATGATAAAATGTGCTCCTCGTTCTCATGATAAAATGTACTCCTCGTTCTCATGATAAAATGTGCTCCTCGTTCTATGATAAAATGTGCTCCTCGTTCTCATGATAAAATGTACTCCTCGCTCTCATGATAAAATGTGCTCCTCGTTCTCATGATAAAATGTGCTCCTCGTTCTCATGATAAAATGTGCTCCTCGTTCTCATGATAAAATGTACTCCTCGTTCTCATGATAAAATGTGCTCCTCGTTCTATGATAAAATGTGCTCCTCGTTCTTATGATAAAATGTACTCCTCGCTCTCATGATAAAATGTGCTCCTCGTTCTCATGATAAAATGTGCTCCTCGTTCTCATGATAAAATGTTCTCCTCGTTCTCATGATAAAATGTGCTCCTCGTTCTCATGATAAAATGTGCTCCTCGTTCTCGTTCTCATGATAAAATGTGCTCCTCGCTCTCATGATAAAACGTGCTCCTCGTTCTATGATAAAATGTGCTCCTCGTTCTCATGATAAAATGTACTCCTCGTTCTCATGATAAAATGTGCTCCTCGTTCTATGATAAAATGTGCTCCTCGTTCTCATGATAAAATGTACTCCTCGCTCTCATGATAAAATGTGCTCCTCGTTCTCATGATAAAATGTGCTCCTCGTTCTCATGATAAAATGTTCTCCCCGTTCTCATGATAAAATGTCCTCCTCGTTCTATGATAAAATGTGCTCCTCGTTCTCATGATAAAATGTTCTCCTCGTTCTATGATAAAATGTGCTCCTCGTTCTATGATAAAATGTGCTCCTCGTTCTCATGATAAAATGTGCTCCTCGTTCTCATGATAAAATGTACTCCTCGTTCTCATGATAAAATGTGCTCCTCGTTCTATGATAAAATGTGCTCCTCGTTCTCATGATAAAATGTACTCCTCGCTCTCATGATAAAATGTGCTCCTCGTTCTCATGATAAAATGTGCTCCTCGTTCTCATGATAAAATGTTCTCCTCGTTCTCATGATAAAATGTGCTCCTCGTTCTCATGATAAAATGTCCTCCTCGTTCTCATGATAAAATGTTCTCCTCGCTCTCATGATAAAATGTACTCCTCGTTCTCATGATAAAATGTGCTCCTCGTTCTCATGATAAAATGTGCTCCTCGTTCTCATGATAAAATGTGTTCCTCGTTCTCATGATAAAATGTTCTCCTCGTTCTCATGATAAAATGTGCTCCTCGTTCTCATGATAAAATGTGCTCCTCGTTCTCGTTCTCATGATAAAATGTGCTCCTCGCTCTCATGATAAAATGTGCTCCTCGTTCTATGATAAAATGTGCTCCTCGTTCTCATGATAAAATGTACTCCTCGTTCTCATGATAAAATGTGCTCCTCGTTCTATGATAAAATGTGCTCCTCGTTCTCATGATAAAATGTACTCCTCGCTCTCATGATAAAATGTGCTCCTCGTTCTATGATAAAATGTGCTCCTCGTTCTCATGATAAAATGTGCTCCTCGTTCTCATGATAAAATGTACTCCTCGTTCTCATGATAAAATGTGCTCCTCGTTCTATGATAAAATGTGCTCCTCGTTCTCATGATAAAATGTACTCCTCGCTCTCATGATAAAATATGCTCCTCGTTCTCATGATAAAATGTGCTCCTCGTTCTCATGATAAAATGTTCTCCTCGTTCTCATGATAAAATGTGCTCCTCGTTCTCATGATAAAATGTGCTCCTCGTTCTCGTTCTCATGATAAAATGTGCTCCTCGCTCTCATGATAAAACGTGCTCCTCGTTCTATGATAAAATGTGCTCCTCGTTCTCATGATAAAATGTACTCCTCGTTCTCATGATAAAATGTGCTCCTCGTTCTATGATAAAATGTGCTCCTCGTTCTCATGATAAAATGTACTCCTCGCTCTCATGATAAAATGTGCTCCTCGTTCTCATGATAAAATGTGCTCCTCGTTCTCATGATAAAATGTTCTCCCCGTTCTCATGATAAAATGTCCTCCTCGTTCTATGATAAAATGTGCTCCTCGTTCTCATGATAAAATGTTCTCCTCGTTCTATGATAAAATGTGCTCCTCGTTCTATGATAAAATGTGCTCCTCGTTCTCATGATAAAATGTGCTCCTCGTTCTCATGATAAAATGTACTCCTCGTTCTCATGATAAAATGTGCTCCTCGTTCTATGATAAAATGTGCTCCTCGTTCTCATGATAAAATGTACTCCTCGCTCTCATGATAAAATGTGCTCCTCGTTCTCATGATAAAATGTGCTCCTCGTTCTCATGATAAAATGTTCTCCTCGTTCTCATGATAAAATGTGCTCCTCGTTCTCATGATAAAATGTCCTCCTCGTTCTCATGATAAAATGTTCTCCTCGCTCTCATGATAAAATGTACTCCTCGTTCTCATGATAAAATGTGCTCCTCGTTCTCATGATAAAATGTGCTCCTCGTTCTCATGATAAAATGTGTTCCTCGTTCTCATGATAAAATGTTCTCCTCGTTCTCATGATAAAATGTGCTCCTCGTTCTCATGATAAAATGTGCTCCTCGTTCTCGTTCTCATGATAAAATGTGCTCCTCGCTCTCATGATAAAATGTGCTCCTCGTTCTATGATAAAATGTGCTCCTCGTTCTCATGATAAAATGTACTCCTCGTTCTCATGATAAAATGTGCTCCTCGTTCTATGATAAAATGTGCTCCTCGTTCTCATGATAAAATGTACTCCTCGCTCTCATGATAAAATGTGCTCCTCGTTCTATGATAAAATGTGCTCCTCGTTCTCATGATAAAATGTGCTCCTCGTTCTCATGATAAAATGTACTCCTCGTTCTCATGATAAAATGTGCTCCTCGTTCTATGATAAAATGTGCTCCTCGTTCTCATGATAAAATGTACTCCTCGCTCTCATGATAAAATGTGCTCCTCGTTCTCATGATAAAATGTGCTCCTCGTTCTCATGATAAAATGTTCTCCTCGTTCTCATGATAAAATGTGCTCCTCGTTCTCATGATAAAATGTGCTCCTCGTTCTCGTTCTCATGATAAAATGTGCTCCTCGCTCTCATGATAAAACGTGCTCCTCGTTCTATGATAAAATGTGCTCCTCGTTCTCATGATAAAATGTACTCCTCGTTCTCATGATAAAATGTGCTCCTCGTTCTATGATAAAATGTGCTCCTCGTTCTCATGATAAAATGTACTCCTCGCTCTCATGATAAAATGTGCTCCTCGTTCTCATGATAAAATGTGCTCCTCGTTCTCATGATAAAATGTTCTCCCCGTTCTCATGATAAAATGTCCTCCTCGTTCTATGATAAAATGTGCTCCTCGTTCTCATGATAAAATGTTCTCCTCGTTCTATGATAAAATGTGCTCCTCGTTCTATGATAAAATGTGCTCCTCGTTCTCATGATAAAATGTGCTCCTCGTTCTCATGATAAAATGTACTCCTCGTTCTCATGATAAAATGTGCTCCTCGTTCTATGATAAAATGTGCTCCTCGTTCTCATGATAAAATGTACTCCTCGCTCTCATGATAAAATGTGCTCCTCGTTCTCATGATAAAATGTGCTCCTCGTTCTCATGATAAAATGTTCTCCTCGTTCTCATGATAAAATGTGCTCCTCGTTCTCATGATAAAATGTCCTCCTCGTTCTCATGATAAAATGTGCTCCTCGCTCTCATGATAAAATGTACTCCTCGTTCTCATGATAAAATGTGCTCCTCGTTCTCATGATAAAATGTGCTCCTCGTTCTCATGATAAAATGTGTTCCTCGTTCTCATGATAAAATGTTCTCCTCGTTCTCATGATAAAATGTGCTCCTCGTTCTCATGATAAAATGTGCTCCTCGTTCTCGTTCTCATGATAAAATGTGCTCCTCGCTCTCATGATAAAATGTGCTCCTCGTTCTATGATAAAATGTGCTCCTCGTTCTCATGATAAAATGTACTCCTCGTTCTCATGATAAAATGTGCTCCTCGTTCTATGATAAAATGTGCTCCTCGTTCTCATGATAAAATGTACTCCTCGCTCTCATGATAAAATGTGCTCCTCGTTCTATGATAAAATGTGCTCCTCGTTCTCATGATAAAATGTGCTCCTCGTTCTCATGATAAAATGTACTCCTCGTTCTCATGATAAAATGTGCTCCTCGTTCTATGATAAAATGTGCTCCTCGTTCTCATGATAAAATGTACTCCTCGCTCTCATGATAAAATGTGCTCCTCGTTCTCATGATAAAATGTGCTCCTCGTTCTCATGATAAAATGTTCTCCTCGTTCTCATGATAAAATGTGCTCCTCGTTCTCATGATAAAATGTCCTCCTCGTTCTCATGATAAAATGTGCTCCTCGCTCTCATGATAAAATGTGCTCCTCGTTCTCATGATAAAATGTGTTCCTCGTTCTCATGATAAAATGTTCTCCTCGTTCTCATGATAAAATGTGCTCCTCGTTCTCATGATAAAATGAGCCCCTCGTTCTCGTTCTCATGATAAAATGTGCTCCTCGCTCTCATGATAAAATGTGCTCCTCGTTCTATGATAAAATGTGCTCCTCGTTCTCATGATAAAATGTACTCCTCGTTCTCATGATAAAATGTGCTCCTCGTTCTATGATAAAATGTGCTCCTCGTTCTCATGATAAAATGTACTCCTCGCTCTCATGATAAAATGTGCTCCTCGTTCTCATGATAAAATGTGCTCCTCGTTCTCATGATAAAATGTTCTCCTCGTTCTCATGATAAAATGTCCTCCTCGTTCTATGATAAAATGTGCTCCTCGTTCTCATGATAAAATGTTCTCCTCGTTCTATGATAAAATGTGCTCCTCGTTCTCATGATAAAATGTGCTCCTCGTTCTCATGATAAAATGTACTCCTCGTTCTCATGATAAAATGTGCTCCTCGTTCTATGATAAAATGTGCTCCTCGTTCTCATGATAAAATGTACTCCTCGCTCTCATGATAAAATGTGCTCCTCGTTCTCATGATAAAATGTGCTCCTCGTTCTCATGATAAAATGTGCTCCTCGTTCTCATGATAAAATGTACTCCTCGTTCTCATGATAAAATGTGCTCCTCGTTCTATGATAAAATGTGCTCCTCTTTCTTATGATAAAATGTACTCCTCGCTCTCATGATAAAATGTGCTCCTCGTTCTCATGATAAAATGTGCTCCTCGTTCTCATGATAAAATGTTCTCCTCGTTCTCATGATAAAATGTGCTCCTCGTTCTCATGATAAAATGTGCTCCTCGTTCTCGTTCTCATGATAAAATGTGCTCCTCGCTCTCATGATAAAACGTGCTCCTCGTTCTATGATAAAATGTGCTCCTCGTTCTCATGATAAAATGTACTCCTCGTTCTCATGATAAAATGTGCTCCTCGTTCTATGATAAAATGTGCTCCTCGTTCTCATGATAAAATGTACTCCTCGCTCTCATGATAAAATGTGCTCCTCGTTCTCATGATAAAATGTGCTCCTCGTTCTCATGATAAAATGTTCTCCCCGTTCTCATGATAAAATGTCCTCCTCGTTCTATGATAAAATGTGCTCCTCGTTCTCATGATAAAATGTTCTCCTCGTTCTATGATAAAATGTGCTCCTCGTTCTATGATAAAATGTGCTCCTCGTTCTCATGATAAAATGTGCTCCTCGTTCTCATGATAAAATGTACTCCTCGTTCTCATGATAAAATGTGCTCCTCGTTCTATGATAAAATGTGCTCCTCGTTCTCATGATAAAATGTACTCCTCGCTCTCATGATAAAATGTGCTCCTCGTTCTCATGATAAAATGTGCTCCTCGTTCTCATGATAAAATGTTCTCCTCGTTCTCATGATAAAATGTGCTCCTCGTTCTCATGATAAAATGTCCTCCTCGTTCTCATGATAAAATGTGCTCCTCGCTCTCATGATAAAATGTACTCCTCGTTCTCATGATAAAATGTGCTCCTCGTTCTCATGACAAAATGTGCTCCTCGTTCTCATGATAAAATGTGTTCCTCGTTCTCATGATAAAATGTTCTCCTCGTTCTCATGATAAAATGTGCTCCTCGTTCTCATGATAAAATGTGCTCCTCGTTCTCGTTCTCATGATAAAATGTGCTCCTCGCTCTCATGATAAAATGTGCTCCTCGTTCTATGATAAAATGTGCTCCTCGTTCTCATGATAAAATGTACTCCTCGTTCTCATGATAAAATGTGCTCCTCGTTCTATGATAAAATGTGCTCCTCGTTCTCATGATAAAATGTACTCCTCGCTCTCATGATAAAATGTGCTCCTCGTTCTATGATAAAATGTGCTCCTCGTTCTCATGATAAAATGTGCTCCTCGCTCTCATGATAAAATGTGCTCCTCGTTCTATGATAAAATGTGCTCCTCGTTCTCATGATAAAATGTGTTCCTCGTTCTCATGATAAAATGTGCTCCTCGTTCTCATGATAAAATGTACTCCTCGTTCTCATGATAAAATGTGCTCCTCGTTCTCATGATATAATGTGCTCCTCGTTCTCATGATAAAATGTGCTCCTCGTTCTCATGATAAAATGTGCTCCTCGTTCTATGATAAAATGTGCTCCTCGTTCTCATGATAAAATGTACTCCTCGTTCTCATGATAAAATGTGCTCCTCGTTCTCATGATAAAATGTGCTCCTCGTTCTATGAGTTCTCATGATAAAATGTGCTCCTCGTTCTCATGATAAAATGTGCTCCTCGTTCTCATGATAAAATGTACTCCTCGTTCTCATGATAAAATGTGCTCCTCGTTCTCATGATAAAATGTACTCCTCGTTCTCATGATAAAATGTGCTCCTCGTTCTATGATAAAATGTACTCCTCGTTCTCATGATAAAATGTGCTCCTCGTTCTCATGATAAAATGTGCTCCTCGTTCTCATGATAAAATGTGCTCCTCGTTCTCATGATAAAATGTTCTCCTCGTTCTATGATAAAATGTGCTCCTCGTTCTCATGATAAAATGTACTCCTCGTTCTCATGATAAAATGTGCTCCTCGTTCTCATGATAAAATGTTCTCCTCGTTCTATGATAAAATGTGCTCCTCGTTCTATGATAAAATGTACTCCTCGTTCTCATGATAAAATGTGCTCCTCGTTCTCATGATAAAATGTGCTCCTCGTTCTCATGATAAAATGTGCTCCTCGTTCTCATGATAAAATTTTCTCCTCGTTCTATGATAAAATGTGCTCCTCGTTCTCATGATAAAATGTACTCCTCGTTCTCATGATAAAATGTGCTCCTCGTTCTCATGATAAAATGTTCTCCTCGTTCTATGATAAAATGTGCTCCTCGTTCTCATGATAAAATGTACTCCTCGTTCTCATGATAAAATGTGCTCCTCGTTCTCATGATAAAATGTTCTCCTCGTTCTATGATAAAATGTGCTCCTCGATCTATGATAAAATGTGCTCCTCGTTCTCATGATAAAATGTGCTCCTCGTTCTCATGATAAAATGTACTCCTCGTTCTCATGATAAAATGTTCTCCTCGTTCTCATGATAAAATGTTCTCCTCGTTCTATGATAAAATGTGCTCTTCGTTCTATGATAAAATGTGCTCCTCGTTCTCATGATAAAATGTACTCCTCGTTCTCATGATAAAATTTTCTCCTCGTTCTCATGATAAAATGTGCTCCTCGTTCTCATGATAAAATGTGCTCCTCGTTCTCATGATAAAATGTGCTCCTCGTTCTCATGATAAAATGTGCTCCTCGCTCTCATGATAAAATGTGCTCCTCGTTCTCATGATAAAATGTGCTCCTCGTTCTCATGATAAAATGTTCTCCTCGTTCTCATGATAAAATGTTCTCCTCGTTCTATGATAAAATGTGCTCCTCGTTCTCACGATAAAATGTTCTCCTCGTTCTCATGATAAAATGTTCTCCTCGTTCTCATGATAAAATGTGCTCCTCGTTCTATGATAAAATGTGCTCCTCGTTCTCATGATAAAATGTGCTCCTCGCTCTCATGATATAATGTGCTCCTCGTTCTATGATAAAATGTGCTCCTCGTTCTATGATAAAATGTGCCCCTCGCTCTCATGATAAAATGTGCTCCTCGTTCTCATGATAAAATGTACTCCTCGTTCTCATGATAAAATGTGCTCCTCGTTCTCATGATAAAATGTACTCCTCGTTCTCATGATAAAATGTACTCCTCGTTCTCATGATAAAATGTGCTCCTCGTTCTCAAGATAAAATGTGCTCCTCGTTCTCTTGATAAAATGTGCTCCGCGTTCTCATGATAAAATGTGCTCCTCGTTCTCATGATAAAATGTGCTCCCCACTCTCATGATAAAATGTGCTCCTCGTTCTCATGATAAAATGTTCTCCTCGTTCTCATGATAAAATGTTCTCCTCGTTCTCATGATAAAATGTGCTCCTCGTTCTATGATAAAATGTGCTCCTCGTTCTCATGATAAAATGTGCTCCTCGCTCTCATGATAAAATGTTCTCCTCGTTCTCATGATAAAATGTACTCCTCGTTCTCATGATAAAATGTTCTCCTCGTTCTCATGATAAAATGTTCTCCTCGTTCTCATGATAAAATGTGCTCCTCGTTCTATGATAAAATGTGCTCCTCGTTCTCATGATAAAATGTGCTCCTCGCTCTCATGATAAAATGTTCTCCTCGTTCTATGATAAAATGTGCTCCTCGTTCTCATGATAAAATGTTCTCCTCGTTCTCATGATAAAATGTTCTCCTCGTTCTCATGATAAAATGTGCTCCTCGTTCTATGATAAAATGTGCTCCTCGTTCTCACGATAAAATGTTCTCCTCGTTCTCATGATAAAATGTTCTCCTCGTTCTCATGATAAAATGTGCTCCTCGTTCTATGATAAAATGTGCTCCTCGTTCTATGATAAAATGTGCTCCTCGTTCTCATGATAAAATATGCTCCTCGTTCTCATGATAAAATGTGCTCCTCGTTCTCATGATAAAATGTGCTCCTCGTTCTCATGATAAAATGTGCTCCTCGTTCTCATGATAAAATGTGCTCCTCGTTCTCATGATAAAATGTGCTCCTCACTCTCATGATAAAATGTGCTCCTCGTTCTCATGATAAAATGTGCTCCTCGTTCTCATGACATGAATTTTGAAGTAGATGCTGGATCATCGAGCGGTTTAATGAGGTTTTGAAATATTGTTTTTGAACGTCTACCCCCAAACAGTAAATTTCATTGATGTTATGATATGTTATGTAAAATCTAGTAAAATAGACTAGAATTCCCACCACCAACACTGGGCGTAACTCATGTCAACCCTGGGCGTAACTCATGTCAACCCTGGGCGTAACTCATGTCAACCCTGGGCGTAACTCATGTCATACAAATAACAATGGGCCGTCTCGGATGAAAAACAGCATTTCGCTAAACCAACATCTTAGCTGGCTTTCGTAGGAGCAGACTTGGAATATGCCCTGTGGTTCTCTGTGTAGTAATTATATGGAAACACATATGCCCTGTTGCACGACGTGGAGGTTAAGCCACGTACACCAAAGTAATGACATTGAAATTGAGTAATATATCCCAAAAACTTTATTTAAGAAAACCAGGTTTTTGAACGAAATTAATCGTGATACGTTTCATGAATAACAATGGTATTACCTGATTACGTAGTATGTTTTGGAATTAAGATTATATAATTATGTTTTCCTCAAGGTATCTGAATTATTCTTAAACAGCGCGGAATGAATAACAGTTTGTGTTGCATATATACTTGTAGATAAGCAATGGCATGTTCCGATTGAAACATTAAATCGGTTTTTATCACATAATTAGCCCCTATATCCGGCCTCATTTTCTAGTAAGACACACGTGTATTATCGGCACGCAGCTTATGATAATTATATCGATGGTAACTTTAGTATTGTGTTAATTAGAATATAATTATGACATTCAATTTGTGTTAGGTTATTTAGTGTTGACTATGAGATAAATATTCGGTGATGAGGATTGTTGAACAATTTTCTCACCATGATCTGACACATTTAAAATGGAACTATATCTGTTCTTGTGGTGTCTTTAGTTCCCCTGTGGCTGTTTTAAGGAAATCAATAATAAGTTTGTTTAACCCCAGTCGTTTCGATATCGATTTTCCCTGCTTAATTGTGATTATGTGATAAATGGATCTCAAATTCTTCGCAATTATATACGAAAGTTATTAACCTTGTGTATTAACATCGAATTTAGTGAACTCGGTTATTATTTTTTTTATAGAATTGCGACTCATCAGAGATCCTCTATATAGAGTACATTCTACGAATGGACTTTATTAAGATTAAATGGAATGCAATTGATGTTCTTAAAATTATATGTCTTCATGTACACTACAATGTGATTTAAATAAAAAGTAAAAAAAAAAAACGTTTGATCAACACCTCCCCGTCTCCATCGCGTTTGAATTTATTGGAATATGGGTATAAGTTAGTTAAACATCAACTCCATCATAATCAATAACGATTCACTGGAGTTGAACTGGGTCCTTCTATCAATTTTCTATAATTAACATTTAGACCAAATAATAAAAAGAATTACGTGATTCCCACTTAACGTCGTTAAGTTGTAAGTATACATGTCATAACATGTCAGTCGATGGTGTTCAGAACAATACATATAGTATATTTCACAATTATACATAAAACAGCCGCCATGTTGACGGAATTAGATGTGGATTCACGCGGCTCACATGCGTCACGTGGTGTCAAGAAAAATGAGCCAAACGATTTTACACTAGCAAACCACCGCATGTACGCTTTCGATAAATATAAGAAAATATTTAGATCGGACCCAGATTAGCAGTTTAAAGTGATGCGAAACACTCCGGTAGGGTGATCACATAGGAATGGAGAATAATCTTGTTTAAAGTAGTTATATATTTTTTACAAATATTATATCCAAATTGACATAAGACGCCGTCATTCTTATATATTAATTAAATGCATTGACTTTTTGTGGCGAAATCGTTTTCGTTAATTTATGGCCGATAGATGCGTCCCGAATCGAGTAGTAAATATTTACAATTGAGCGTAGTTCCACCGATTGTTTCTATGGAGTGTTTGGTTGGATTCAATGTGGGGGGGGGGGGGGTGTAGTTGGAATTCCCCAAAGTGGATACCCCCAACGGAGACCCTTTAGCCACGTCCCTGTATGATCCCTGCATAAATATAATGTTTGGTGACCACCTATTGACTTCCAAGCGTGGAAGTTTTAATGTTTTGAATATTGTTTGTCAGCCTAGCAACACCAATATAATGATCGCCTCTTATAAAGTGTGTCCATGCTTCTGCATGTCGCCCAAAAGCGGTATATCATAAAGAGCGTTCTCAATTATGAGCTGTAAGCGTAAGCGCGGAGTAGAGATTCATGGCATGGTCTATGGTAGCAGATAACCTCAAATAAAAACAAAAAACAAACCTACTGATGTTAATAGCTCGTATGAGCATTGGCTCCTCGCTTGGTGTATTTGATCTTAGCATGCTGATCGTCACGTGTACGCTGTTGTAGATCTGTCCTTGGCATATCATCTGGAACAAAATCCAGTTCGCAATATTTTGCAATAGTTACCGTACTTCCGGGATAAGCATGTAAACAAAACTTCCGCTATTTTCATCGCTGGACGCAGAACGAACAAACCATTTATCGAGAATAAAAATAGAATGAAATAGATCGGTATATTTTAATATAGAGTAACATCCCGTTGACTGCAATATCACTGGGTGTGATCTGCGAGGTGCGAAATTGTTCGCGTCCGATAAATGCTGTACGAAAAAGCTATTGTTCACAGGCGAAAAAAGACCAATATTGTCAACAAAGTAACATAAATTGTGAGTTCATGGATATAAAGCAGTTCTCCTCATAGGATATTTTACATTATATTTTATTAGGTATCACTGCTTCTAAAAAAAATTGTTGAGACAACCTTCACAGTTAATTATAAAAACTTCGCGTATATGTGACCTTGGTGAATATAACCAAATATTATTTCCAGGTATAACGAGAGTATCTGTCACTGAGTATGTAGGGAATTTTGGTTAAGTTTAGATTTGTTTTGAAGATATTATATGGTACTCCGTTGTGTTTTGATAAAACGCGTTCATATTGTACAACCAAGCATTCTTGTAATAAAAGTGAAATATTCGTGTGTTATTGCTTGACCGTTGGCAACTATATGACTAATATTTTAAGACACGGACAATATAATTATACATTATATCAAAAGAAAAGACGACCGGTCACATTCGTGAGACTGCTATGAGCACATATATTTCGGCTTCTAGAAAAGGTCACAGAATCAATTCGTCGCTATTAAGTTTCATTTTAAAGTTTAAATATATCACACGATTCAAGATAAATAGTGCAGAACAAATTCGTTGCGCCCAAAAAGTCCATCTTTAACCATTTTATGAGACCTTGCTTTTCGCTTTATCCCTTGCAAAATATAGTAGAGAGAGAATTCGTACATCTCTGATCAAATGTTGCTCTTATATATACTCTGCAATCATTCTCCTCACATAATTCGAGCGTGCAATGTTGTCACTATTATGGTACTAGCTGTCGATTTCAAACAAAAGGTAATTTTCATTCTATTGTGTCCATTTTGGCGGCCATTTTGGAACATACATTCTACTTATATGGTTCACGACTGAGCATTGGTTGTACGTATCTCAATTTATTATGAATTTGGCATCAATTTATCTACAAATGACTGTATTCGCATATGGCCTGATGGAAATGATTCAGAAATTGAATCATTCCGAAAAATCAAGATATCTAAAGAAAACTCAACTGGGATTCTAGGGGACTTTTGCCATGTTGTTCATAGACATGTTCTTATTAATCCATGGAAAAAAACCAGTTTTTCCCGATGTTATTTTCCCTAGTGAAACATAATGTGCCTGGACTACATAGATTATCAATGGCATGTTCGATTGGAACATTGGATTAGTTTTGATCACACAATTGACCCCTATAATACACACGTGTATTATCGGCACGGGAAGTGGCGTAAGAGCTCAGCGCAATGATATCGATGGAAATGCCGGCACTTTAGTATTATTTTAATTAGAATATAATTATGATATTCGATTTGTGCCAGGTTATAAAGTGTTGACTGAGATAAACATGGGTGATATGAGTTGTTGATCAATTTTCTCAACATGACACATTTAAAATGAAACTATATTTATTTTTGAAGGTGTCTTTACTTCCTCTTTGGCTGTGGAACTCAATGCTAATTTGTTTAATCCCAGCCGTTTCGATATCGTTTTTCCTTGCCTAAATTTGATTATGTGATAAAATGGATCTTAAATTCTTCTAAATTATATACGAAAGTTATTAACCTGGTGTAATAACATCGAATTTAGTGCACTCGGTTAATAATTTTGTTGTAATATTGCGACTCGTCAGAGCTCCTCTATATAGAGTACATTCTACGAATGAACTTTATTAAGATTAAATGGAATGCAAATTGATGTTCTTAAGATTACACGTACATTATAATGTGATTTAAATAAAAAGTAAAAAAAACAACGTTTGATCAACATCCCCGTCGTCACGTCGCTGCGTTTGAAATTATGGGGACATAGTTATAAAGTTAAAGGCCCACTTAATTTTCGAACCCCAGATAATTTTATATAAAATATATGCCATATTATATACCATGAATCCCCATATCACATTATATAAAATATATGCCATATTATATACCATTTAAAAGTGGCAGCTCCAAATCATTGTATTATCAAATTATTCGGTGTAATAAACTGTGAACATGTTGTTTTTGTTGCAATATCGACTTGGTGTTCTGTGCATAAGTTTCATTATTTTCAATGGAATGGGAATAACTCTACATCTAAATATATAACGTTCCCCTTCCATTGAAAATAATCGACTTTATGCAGATCCTCTCTATAGAGTACATTCTACGAATGGAATTTATAAAGATTAAATGGAATGCAAATTGTTGTTCTTAAGATTACATGTACATTACAATGTGATTTAAATAAAACGTAAAAAAAACAACGTTTGATCTGTGATTAACTCTATTTCTAAATATATAACGTTGTTTCCCTTCCATTGAAAATAATCCACTTTATGCAGAAACTTTAGAACAGAACTGACGTCGATATCTCAATAAAAACAACATTTTCGCAGTTTATTACATCAAATTAATTGAAATACAATGTTTTGGATCTTCCTCTTTTAAATGGTATATAATATGGCATATATATTATATAGTGTGATATTGGGTTCATGGTATATATTATGGCATATATTTTATATAGTGTGATATGGGGGTTCATGATATATAATATGGCATCTATTTTATATAGTGTGATATGGGGGTTCATGGTATATAATATAGCATACATTTTATATAGTGTGATCTGGGGGTTCGAAAATTAAGTGGGCCTTTAATGACATAAAACATCCACACGAGACCGATGTCAAAATAATAACATATATACTAGAATGAAACTGGAATTGCACAGCAATTTCGATACTTCCATGTTCAACAATGACGGAAATTGTGTCACCTGATAAAGCGTCAGGAGACACATATCAGTATGGTGATACTGTAGCTCATAGTAATACTCAGCAACCACAGATTCTATCTACCAAATTCCATCAAAATCTGCACCAAAAAAAATTTGAGATACATACCAACACGCCATTTCTCACAAACCGGAAGACAAATCCGTAACCCATATACATCATTATACAGCGCAGAATCTGATACACATATTGCAAAAAGTCTAAACTCTATATCTTAAGCCGTTCTGGATTTTGTATAAAGAGCGTTCTTTTATTCTTCGACCAGTAGCCAACTTTTAAACTGGAAGTGCGAACCCTATCATTTTTCAGTATTTTAGAACACACACATATGCGCAAATAATGAAAACTGTCTGAACCTGATATTGCAGCCTTTTCGGAGGTGATACGCTAACAACAGTAAAACACATAAAGAGCGTTCTTTCCAAAGGTCAAGGTAATACGAAATTCCCTTTTAGGGCATCGACTGCATATGCTCAATGGCTATGCAGGCAGAAAACTTCAAATCAATTGGCTTATCCGTTTTGACGATATAAGAAATCAAACCTCGTTTTGCAAGTCATTCTGGTGGCACGAAAACCCCCCTAAAATCAGGGTTTTAAGCATCCATAACTCCAGAAGTTTAAGTCCGATTAAAAATATTCGAGTGGAATAGTGATCAGCGGCTACTAATGATTATATCTGCCAAATTCCATCAAAATCTGCACCAAAAACAATTTGAGATACATACCACACGCCCGTTCTCCCAAACCGGAAGAGAATTCAGTAAACTTTATATACCATTATAGAGCGCAGACGATGGTGCACATAATGCGAAAAGTCTTTTATTATTCTACATGGAGTCAACTTTTTAACCGGAAGAGCGACCCCTATCATTTTTCAGTGGTTTATAACACATGCACATGCGCAAATAATGAATAAGTCCGAACCCGATATCTCAAGCCGTTTAGGAGGAGATACGTTAACAACAATAAAACAGATAAAGAGCGTAGTTTCCAAAGGTCAAGGTCAGACGAAATTCCTTATTTGTTCATCGACTGGGAATGCTCAATGGCTATGCAGGCACAAATCAAATCAAATCAATTGGCCTAGCCGTTTCGACGGTATAAGAAATCAAACAATGGTTATGAAGGTACACAATTTCAAATCAATTGGCCTAGCCGTTTCGACGATTTAAGAAATCAAACATCGATTTGCAAGTCATTCTGGTGGCGCGAAAACCCCAACAAATTCAGGTTTTTAAGCAGCCATAACTCCAGAAGTTTAAGTCCGATTATAGTGATTAGCGTCAACTAGAGATTATAAAAACCAAATTTCATCAAAATCTGCACCAAAACAGGTTTGAGATATATACCCACACGCCCGTTCTCCCAAACCGGAAGTGAAATCCGTTAACTATATATATATCTTTATACATCGCACAGTTGGATGCACATGACGCAAAAAGTCCCAACTCAATATCTCAAGCCGTTCTGGATTTCGTTCTTTTACTATTCGACCCAGGGTCAACTTTTAAACCGGAAGGGCGACCCCTATTATTTTTCGGTGGTTTGTAACACATGTGCATGCGCAGATAATGAAAAAAGTCCGAACCAGATATCTCAAGCCGTTTATGAGGAGATACGTTAACAAAAATAAAACATATAAAGAGCGTTGTTTCCAAAGGTCAAGGTCAGACGCAATTTCTTATTAGTGCATCGACTGCGTATGCTCAATGGCTATGCAGGCACAAATCAAATCAAATCAATTGGCCTAGCCGTTTCGACGGTATAAGAAATCAAACATCGATTTTGCAATTTTGCAAGTCATTTTAGGGATCCGAAAACCCCATAAAAATCAGGTTTTTAAGCAGCCATAACTCGAGAAGTTTAAGTCCGAGCGGAGTAGTGGTCAGCGTCAACAAAGGATTATGTCCACCAAATTTCATCAAAATCTACGCCAAAATAGTTTTGAGATACATACCCACACGCCCGTTCTCCCAAACCGAAAGAGAAATCCATTAACTATATATATCTTTAGAGAGCGCAGAGTTTGTTGCACATCATGCAAAAAGTCCCAACTCGATATCTCAAGCCCTTCTGGATTTCATATAAAGAGCGTTATTTTATTCTTCGATCAGTAGCGAACTTTTAAACCGGAAGTGCGAATCATTTTTCGGTGGTGCATAACAAACATAAATGCGCAAATAATGAAAAAAGTCCGAACTCGATATCTTAAGCCGTTTCGGATGAGATACTGGAACAACAATAAAACAGATAAAGAGCGTTATTTCCAAAGGTCAAGGTCAGACGAAATTCCCTATTTGTACATCGACTTCGTATACTCCATGGCTATGCAGGTACCAAATTTCCAATCAATCGATCAAGCTGTTTCGACGATATAAGAATTCAAACATCGATTTTGCAAGTTACTTTTGTCTCGCGAAAAACCCCCAAATATCAACAAAATGGCGATAACTCCGAAGGTCAAGGTCGGACGAAATTCTCAATAGGCCATTTTACTAGAACTTCCAAAGTTATATACTGAAACCGAAAAAATCGGGTGAATCGGTTCAGCCGTTCCCGAGATTAAGGCATGTTATTGGAATAATAAGAAAAAAATAAAATAAAATAAAAGCCAGAAGAATTACAATATACTTCCATGTTAAAACATGGAAGTATAACAGAAGAATTACAATATACTTCCATGTTAAAACATGGAAGTATAACAGAAGAATTACAATATACTTCCATGTTAAAACATGGAAGTATAATAAAAGCCAGAAGAATTACAATATACTTCCATGTTAAAACATGGAAGTATAATAACAATGTTAACAATTATTCAACATAATATTTTCTAATTCAGAAATTCGCTTTGTGTGTTTGATAGCCCTGGATAGAGCATCACTCACTATCGGGTATATTATATGATCTCTGCATAAATAGAATCTTTTGACGGCCAGCTATCGAATTCCAAACATGGAAGTTTCAAAGTTTTGAATATATTTTGTCAGCATCGCAAATTAAATTCAATTATCGCCTCTTATAAAGTGTTTCCATGTTTCTGTCGCCCAAAATCGGTTCATCATAAAGAGCGAATTATGGTACATGTAACAGGTTAGATAGTGACGCTGACCAGTCATAAGTGGTCGTTTTCGCCGTATTACTAATGGGTGATTTTATGGATTTTCACCAATAACCATGTGTGTGTGATGCGAATGGTGGTGATTGCATGTATTTTTCATTTTCTGTTGGCTGGAATTTCGTAATTATTTGTTGTAATATCGGACGGGATATCGTTAGATATCTTCTAATGTACTATATTATAGTCATGTTTAAATTATAAGTTGGAATCAGCCATGAGTACATATTGTCGTAATGATTGTGGTATCTCCATCTGATTCATCGCTGTAGGGGTGTCCTTTCCGAGATATCGTCTTAAGGAAATCCTCACAGTCGACAGCATGCTCCTCGGATTCCGTATCAAGTTAGTAAGTACATTTCTGTCTTGTGGATGAAAGCGTGAAGACATATCGCCCAACCACGCCTCATCCATTTTGGTCAGAGAACAACCAGCTTCAGCCAGCAGGGAAATAATATCCACATAGCCCTCAATTGCAGCAACTTCGAACGGTGATCTTCGGGTAGAATAAGTATTATTGACACTCCAGAAACCTGCTCTACTACCGCGAGATAAAACGTTCAGATCCACAAATTGATCTATAAGAAATTTCAAAAAATTCGTTCGGCCCCCATATACAGCGTTCCAAAGAGGAGTGACGTCATGTGAATTTTTGACGTCAGGATCAGCACCATATTTAAGAAGTGCTTTGCCGAGCTCAACATTACCGTTCAATGCAGCATAATGTATTGGCGTGTCCATGTCCTCGTCTGAGTTACATACGTTACAAGTTTTGTCCAATAGGGTCAGGGCGATGACGGTGTGGTTGCCATGGCACGCCAGAGATAGAGGAGTATTCTTACATTTCGTCACTTCGTCATGTTTCGCCCCTTTCCGTAGTAGAATATCTACGATTTTGTTGTGATTTTGCCACGCAGCGTTGTGCAGAGGAGAATATTGGTTACTGTTGCTGCATTCGATTCGCGCTCCAAACTCCAGAAGCAGCTCGAATATGGCGACATTTCCTGTCTGGGCACATTCAACCAATGGGACGTCTCCGTTATAACAGCTGATAGCCAAGTCCCTATTTTTGACCAACAACCCACGGCATTGTTCTATGTCCGCTGAAAAAAATAATTTAAAATGACCAATATCATGAATATTAGGTGAAGGTGACTAATATCATGAATATTAGGTGAAGGTGACTAATATCATGTATATTAGGTGAAGGTGACTAATATCATGAATATTAGGTGAAGGTGACTAATATCATGAATATTAGGTGAAGGTGATCAATATCATGAATATTAGGTGAAGGTGACTGGTCCATATCATGTATATTAGGTGAAGGTGACATGAATATTAGGTGAAGGTGACTAGTCCATATCATGAATATTAGGTGAAGGTGACTAGTCCAACATCTAGATTTAAAGGCCCACTTAATTTTCGAGTCACTGACTAGTTTTTTTTATACTGACGTGATATACGGTTTTAATAACAATCTATGCCATAAAATATGATTAAAATACTAAAGTTCATCACAATTTGAAACATCTGTGTCTCAGAAGATGCCAACAGAGAAATAGAAAACAGCTGAAATCATAGAACAACCCCCCCCCCCGTTTTGGCTACCAGAATGCAACAAAATTAAAATTGAAGATGAATTTTCAATGGAATGGGCAATAACTCTATCTCTAATATATATATACATCTAGAGTTAATCCCCATCCATTGAAAATAATATACTTTTTACTACAATCTAGATGACAAAAAAACGTTGGTAACTCAACAAAGCATATGTTCACAGTAACTGTTTATTACACCGGATAAGTTGATAATACAATGTTTCGGATCTTCCTCTTTCAAATGGTATATACTATGGCATATATTTTATATATGTGATCTGGGGGTTCGACAATTAAGTTGGCCTTTAAGTTAAATTCACGATATTAGTGACGTGCTGAGCGATTTTGCTTTGCGTCGCTTTCATGCAAATATGTCATTTCTTCCGGGTACACTCCCTGTCTTGTTTGTTCAATGTTATAAAGTTTCATGTCAGAACGCGTCAGAACATAATAGAGTTCCCTGGATTTGTACTGGTGGATAATGATCAACGGACGTAAGCGCGGAGTAGAGATTCATGGCATGGTCGATGGTAGAACACGAAAACGTCCCCTGGTTTTGTACTGGTGGAATATGATCTCTACGGGCTAAGCCGGGGTACAGATTCATGGCATGGTCTATGGTAGAACACGAAAACGTCACTTGCTTTTTACTGGTGGAATGTGACATGTACGAGAATAAGCCGGTGTAGAGAATCATGGCATGGTCTATGGTAGAACATGAAAACGACCCCTGGTTTTGTACTGGTGGAATATGATCTCTACGGACGTAAGCGCGGAGTAGACAATCATGGCATGGTCTATGGTAGAACACGGAAACGTCCCCTGATTTTGTACTGGTGGAATATGATCTCTACGGGCGTACGCCGGAGTAGAAATTGATGGCATGATATATGGTAGAACATGGAAACATCCCCTGGTTTCGTACTGGTGGAATATGATCTCAACAGGCGTCAGCCGGAGTAGAGAATCATGGCATGGTCTATGGTAGAACATGGAAACGACCCCTGATTTTGTACTGGTGGAATATGATCCCCACAGGCGTCAGCCGGAGTAGAGATTCATGGCATGATCTAGGGTGGCAGCTTAAATGACGATAACCTCAAATAAAAACAAACAAACCTACCGCTGTTAATAGCTCGTATGAGCATTGACTCCTCGCTTGGTGTATTTGATCGTAGCATGCTGATCGTCACGTGGGAACTGGTTTAGATTTGTCCTTGGCATATCATCTGACAGGGACCAAAATCCAGTTCGCAAATATTTTGCAATAGTTACCGTACTTCAGCATGTAAACAAAACTTGCGCTATTTTCATCGCTGATGCAGAAAGAACGAACCGTTTATCGAGGATAAAAATAGAATGAAATCGATCGGTATATTTTAATATAGAGTAACGTCCCGTTGACAGCAATATCACTGGGTGCGATATGCAACGTGAGAAAATGTTCGCGTCTGATAAATGCTGTACGGAAATGCTATTGTTCACAGGCGAAAAAAAGACCAATATTGTCAACAAAAGACACAAAAATTGTGAGTTCATGGATAGAAAGCAGTCTGCTCATAGGATTTTTTAAATTATATTTTATTAGGCATCATTGCGTCTAAAAATGTTTGTTGAGACAAATTTCACAGTTAATGTAAAGCCGCACAAGCATGGCAACAACACCATACAATGCAAATATAATTGATTTGTTCATTAAAGTTAAATTATTGTCCAACTTCGTTGCACTAACCGAAATAAACAAAAAAACAAAGAGCCCATTTGGGGGACTATATTTGCTGTTGAGCGCGCAACAATGGAAATGTGTGCATTTTTAAGCTTCTGTTAAGGATTTTGATTTGTTAAAAAGGCGTACAGCTCTAGTTTGTTTTCATGTGATATACAAGATCCTCAACTCATTATGTTGGGATATAAGATTGTATGAAACTCGTTCGATATATTTGATTCACAACTCGTTGTAAATCAAATTTATCAAACTCTTCTCAGAAAAACACTACTCGTTGAAGATCCTATATATATAACAGTTTATACAATTATTCAACATAATATATTTACTGTAACTATTTAATAAAAACAGCCGCCATGTTGACGGAATTAAATATGGATTCATGCGACTCACACGCTTCACGTGGTGTCAGGCCAACGAGCCAAACGATTTGACACAATAAAACCACCACATGTACGCTTTCGATATTATATAAGAACATATTTAGATCGGACCCACTGTAACAGTTTAATGACATAAAACTTACACACGAGAACGATGTCAAAATGATAATATATATAACAATGTTAACAATTATTCAACATAATATATTTAATAGTAACAAGTTCATAATCATTTCATTAGAATTTGACATTTCTTTGACAAATGTCCGGACCATGTTTCAGATTATGTTGCACCTATGAGCCTCGTTGTTTTATGGTGCCCACATTCATAGTGAGCAATGGGGGATGCCGCAGTGTCCTGTGTCCACAAAAAAGGTACCCTGCCTTGCTCATCGGAAGCTGTATTATGCTAATGATGAACATATATTCTGCCGTAGGAGCAGTTTTAGCCAGTCAAAAGTAAAAAGGCAGAAGTAAAAGATAAAATTATAGAGCACCCTGGAAGTCAGTCAAATATCTTTTAATTATCAATATTGTATTTAGGTTGAATTATTTGTTACTATTGTTTATGTAACAATCATAGTATTCACTATGGTTATAATTGAATGCATTTATAATAAGTTAACTTAAAATTGGCGTAGTTAATTATAAAAAATTGTAAGTATGCATACCTTTAAATTATATCCAAAGTTATGAGCCTCGTTGTTTTTCATTATGTTTTGGAAGTTTTGGCCATCATACAATAAATATCACTCGTCATCCATATCCCATCAAAGAAGTCATTACCCATCGTATATCATATGCCTTAGAGCGCATAAGGAAGTGTTCTTCGTTCTCAACATCCACCCATATCCCATCAAAGAAGTCATTACCCATCGTATATCATATGCCTTAGAGCGCATAAGGAAGTGTTCTTCGTTCTCAACATCCATCCATATCCTACAAATTCTTTCATCAAGGGACACTTTTGGCTGTTTATGGTGACGATCCTTTTCAATTTCAAAGTTCTGATAACTAATTCTTAGTTTACAGAAAAACTTTGTGTCGATATTATACACAATATTCAGATATGGTTCTATTTATATTTGACCACACGATACATCCTTAACTTGTTTCCTCTTTCCAACGATATATAATGCGCATGTATCCGTTTTAGTTATCTGCCTCAATTATCAAGAAGAAGTGGTACTATCTTCCATCAGGATAAAAACAATGCGTAACTTATATGACGTCGTTAGAGGTCATAACGTTAGATCACGTTAACGCTTAACTGGCCGATGCATTTGACTGGTTCAGACGTCTTGGCGATATCTCGGGCACCGGTGGTAATTTATCTTTACGTTGAAACTTGATAATTAATGAGCGTGTGTATATGAAGCGCGTTTATATACTTGAGTGGAAATCAAATCGGGTTAAACTGGCGGATTTTTACGGACGAAATTTTATGCATAGGGTATCTCGGTATCCGCTGGGCCGATTTCCCGGTATCCGCTGGGCCGATTTCCACCATTTTTGGGGTGTTGGTGTTTGACCCCACCTGACATTGACCTTCAAAATGGTAAATCCAAGGTCAAAGCCCGGACGAAGTCGGGTCACCTTCTAGTATATATATATATATATATATATATATATATAGAGAGAGAGAGAGATAGAAATAGAGAGAGGATAAGAGAGAGAGAGAAAGAGAAAGCAAAAGAGGGAGAGGGAAGGGAATGAGATATAGAGGGGGAGAGAGAGAGAGGGAGAGAGATAGGGAGAGAGAGAGAGATAGAGAGAGGGAGAGACAGAGAAAGAGAGAGACATAGAGAGAGAGAAAGAGAACGAGAGAGAGAGGGAGAGAGAGAGAGTAACATAATCTGAAGAAGATTGTGTTCATGCACGATAGCATAATAGTATAATCTGGTCGTTGAAGTTAAAGTGCATGGTCAACCTACAGTAATGTCAACCTACAGTAACGCCCAAAGTAATTGACCACTTAACCACAGCAGAATTATGGGTAATTTTACAGGATTTAGCCGGAAATATGGCTTGTTGCCATTCATCGGAAAGCTCTCGCCGAGAGCTTTCCGATCAATGGCAACAAGCCATATTTCCGACTAAATCCTGAAAAATTACCCATAATTCTGCTGTGGTTAAGTGGTCAATTACTTTGGGCATAACTGTAGAACACATCGGCGATGTTCAGATGTTGGTGTCAAAACATGCGAAAATATCCACGGAACAACATACCAAAATCCACTAACATCCGCTTTGGAGAAATTTTGTTATCCAAGATGGCGTCCAACATTTGGTTGTCCATATCACATATCAGTTCCCGAAATAAACCGGAGTAGATATTCATGGCAGGATCTACGGCATCGGCTGAAATTACGATAACCCCAAACAAAACAAAGAAACCTACCGCTGCGGATTGCTCGAATGAACATGGACTCCTCGGTTGGTGGGACTGATCTCAGCATGGTGATCGTCAGGTGGAAGCTGTGTCCTGTTCTAGAATTGTCCTTGGCATGTCATGTCAGATAGGGAGCTTTAACCATGCAGCTCGCAATGTTTTTTGCAATAGTAACCGTACTTCCGGTTTAAGCATGTAAACAAACATTGCGCTATTTTCATCGCTGACGCAGAACCATTACGCGAGGATATAAATAGAATGAAATCGATCAGTATATTTTAATATAGGGTGGCGTCCCGTTGAGTGCAATATATAAATGCAAGATAAGCGTCAAAGTCATACCACGGTCATGTAAATAAACTGTTCGTTTGTATGTTTTTGGTAACCCCAAGGGTACGTTCATTATGAATTTGGCATCAATTGATCTACACATGACTGCATTCGCATATGACCTGATGGAAATGCTTCAGAATTTGAATCATTCATAAAAATCAAGATATCTCAAAAAGCTCAACTCGGTTTCTTGGGGACTTTTTCAATGTTGCTCATAAACATGTTCTTATTAATCCCTGGAACAAAATCAGCTTTCCCCGATGTTTTCCCTAGTGAAACATAATGTGCCTGGACTACATCGATAATCAATGACATGTTCGACTGAAATATTAGATTGGTTTTTTATCACATAATTGACCCCAATATCCGGCCTCATATTTTAGCAAGACACACGTGTCTTATCGGCACGCGAAGTGACGTAAGGGCTCAGCGCAATGATATCGATGGTAATGCCGGCACTTTAGTAATATTTTATTTAGAATATAATTATGATATTCATTTTGTGCTAGGTTATTTGGTGTTGACTGTGAGATAAACATGGTTGATATGGGTTGTTGAACAATTTTCTCAATATGACACATTTAAAATGGATCTATATTTATTAATGCCGGCACTATCGTATTATTTTAATTAGAATATAATTATGATATTCATTTTGTGCTAGGTTATTTGGTGTTGACTGTGAGATAAACATGGGTGATATGGGTTGTTGAACAATTTTCTCAATATGACACATTTAAAATGGATCTATATTTATTTTTGAAGGTGTCTTTATTTCCTCTTTGGTTGTAATAAGGAACTCAATGCTAATTTTGTTTAATCCCAGCCGTTTCGATCTCGTTTTTCCTTGCTAAAATGTAATTATGTGATAAAATGGATCTCAATTTCTTCGCAATTAAGTACGAAAGTTATTAACCTGGTGTAATAACATCGAGGTTAGTGAACTCGGTTAATAAATTGTTATATAATTGCGACTCATCAGAGATGAATGGACTTTATTAAGATTAAATGTAATGCATATTGATGTTCTTAAGAATATAATTTATTCAGATACATTAAAATGGGATTTAAATAAAAAATAAACAAAAAACGTTTGATCAACACGCCCGTCGTCATGTCCCTGCGTTTGAATTTATGGGAATATGGACATAGTTATAAAGTTAAAAGGCCCCCTTAGTTTTCGAACCCCCCCCCCCCCCAGGTAATTTTGTATAAAATATATGCCATATTTGGAAGAGGAAGTTCCAAAATCATTGTATTATCAACTTATTCGGTGTAATAAACTTTGAATACGTTGTTTTTGTTGCGATACCGAACTGGGGTCAATACTATGAAACTTTTTCTTTGTAAGAATCTACAATTGTTTGTAAGAAATAACAATTTATCATTCCGCCAATACTATGAACCTACGATTACAAACATAAATCACAAATAGTACGTGTTCTTTGTATTTACAAATATCTCCAATCACAAAGAATGTTCGAGTACTATGAAACATAATTTTTCAGTTTTCGCACCCTAAACCCGGATAATATATCCAACAATTTATTAGGGGGTATGTGTTTGTTTTAGACCAACATTTGCATATTTACCTCCTTTGGTCAAAAGATTGGATTGAAATGACCTATATTTAGAAATTGTCAAACCTTAGGGGGTGTCAGCTTGATTGCGAGGTAGCAGTATGTGTTCCTTGTAACTACTGAAATTACCCTATTTATTGAAAGTTACAACGTTAAGGAACTTGTCTAGAATGTCTACATAGGATGTCAAACAGTTTGTAATTATAAAATGACCACCACTCCTATTTGTTTGGTTTGGTTTATTAGGGTTTATCGTCGTTCTAGCCGCTAGGCCACACACGACGTTGTCAATTTTACAGGTGGAGGAAAGACCACGCAGAGGCTTGATTTCACCTAGAAATTGTCCCACTGCGTGTAGAAACCACCGACCCCCGGAAATCAACTAACAAACTTTCCCAGATACACGATTCCGGTCACCCTCCCTATGACGGGGTTCGAACCAGCTTCGTCAGCGCTGGGCGGCCTGTGACGGTGTAATGCACCTGGCACTCCCCGATTGGACCATGCACCGGGGCCCCCACCACTCCTATAACCGAGACCATTAGCACGTCCCTACTTCGATACACCCCCCCCCCCCCGATAAAATAGAGCCACGTTACTGCCTCGATGTGGTATGATAAGAGTAGCGGATCAGTTTGAAATCATAGGATGGTCACAATATATATAATGCTATACCATCAAAATAATATTTTGTTTTCACAAACTGAATGGTTGTAAATTTGTAAAAACAATGATACCAAATTGGTTGTAGTACTCGTTATTACACTGACTTGTACTTACACACACACACAACAAACGAACAGTTTATTTGTTAACTTTGCGCAGACAAGTGATCATCAACTTAGCAACCCGTGAACCGATTGGATAGCTCTGATCAGCGATCACCTCTCAAAACTTATGATTGGTTATTTCTTTTTTAACTTTGGCTTGCCGTGATTCAATATATTGTGAATCAGTCACGGGCAAAGGTTTGCCCGTAAGCAATCTACAATAATCAACAGTAGATCTTTGTGAAATTTGCGAGATTTTGTTAGCTCATCGTTTCATAGTACCGGCGTTATCACTAATCACAATATGATAGCACGCATTGTAACTTCCCCATATAAATTGTTGTCAGTTATTTTAGCTCTATATACATGTCCGTCTAATTTGAACAGGTATTCAGATAACACTGATAACGGGTGCATGGTAGCAGAGTGGTGAGTTAGTTTTTTCTAAGTTTTACAGCTGCGTTTTAGGGGTTTCACCTCTCGACCAGTCTAAGGTATTACAATAATACGGCTGGATTTTCCCTGTACTATGAAACCACTGTGATAGTTAACACAAATTTGTAATTACAAATTAATAAATACAATTTGTATTTACAGGTATAAAATTGTTCATAGTATTGACCCCTGGTGTTATGTGCATACGTTTCAATGGAAGGGGAATAAACTCTATATCTAAATGTATAACGTAATTCCCTGGCCATTGAAAATAATCGAATTTGGTGCAGAAACTTTAGCACAGCACAGACAGCGATATCTCAACAAAAACAACATATTCACAGTTTATTACATAAAATTAATTGAAAATACAATGTTTTTAATCTTCCTGTTTCAAATAGTATATAATATTGCATATATTTTATATAATGTGATAATGGGGGTTCGAAAATTAAGTGGACCTTTTATGACATAATACATCCACACCAGAACGATGTCAACATAATAACACATATAACAACATTAACAAGTATTCAACATATTATATGTACTGATATATGGATCGGATTCAACATATTATATGTACTGATATATGGATAGGATTCAACATATTATATGTACTGATATATTGGATCGGATTCAACATCTTATATGTACTGATATATGGATCGGATTCAACATATTATATGTACTGATATATGGATCGGATTCAACATATTATATGTACTGATATATGGATCGGATTCAACATATTATATGTACTGATATATGGATCTGCTTCAACATATTATATGCACTGATATATGGACCGGATTCAACATATTATATGTACTGATATGTGGATCGGATTCAACATATTATATGTACTGATATATGGATCGGATTCAACATATTATATGTACTGATATATGGATCGGATTCAACATGTTATATGTACCGATATATGGATCGGATTCAACATATTATATGTACTGATATATGGATCGGATTCAACATATTATATGTACTGATATATGGATCGGATTCAACATCTATATTTACTGATATATGGATCGGATTCAACATATTATATGTACTGATATATGGATCGGATTCAACATATTATATGTACTGATATATGGAGATTGGATTCAACATATTATATGTACTGATATATGGATCGGATTCAACATATTATATGTACTGATATATGGATCGGATTCAGCATATTATATGTACTGATATATGGACCGGATTCAACATATTATATGCACTGATATATGGACCGGATTCAACATATTATATGTACTGATATGTGGATCGGATTCAACATATTATATGTACTGATATATGGATCGGATTCAACATATTATATGTACTGATATATGGATCGGATTCAACATATTATATGTACCGATATATGGATCGGATTCAACATATTATATGTACTGATATACAGTGTTCACGCTGGACCGAAAAAAACTTTAGCCAAAAGTTTAGCCAAATGAAAAATTGTATTAGCCAAATGAACAAAACTTTAGCCAAATGTTTTTTGGCCAAATTAAAAAAAAACTTTGGCCAAAATTAAATCATCGTTTTCTGGTCGGTTCACAATTAATGACTAAAACGTAAAATCTAACAGATACAGGTAAAAATACACAATAATTTAAATAATTTTTATGAACTAGAAGTATTTTTTATATATAACATTTATTAAAAATTTATTAATCTTTATGTGAAAGAGTGATTGGGGGGGGGGGGGTAACCCGGGATTGTCCTTCTTAATGTCATTATTTTTTTTGTTTTATATCAATATCTTTTTTTAAATCATTAAATATTTATCCTTGCGAAAATATCTAAGTGACATCTGGAAACTAATAACTTAATATTGTTACGCCCCGTTATCAAATTACAATCTGTCATAAAAGCATGCATATTATTTTGTCCGTATCGGTATTGACGACAAATAGCCACAAAATATCTGTCGTGATTCACATTTGGCTGATTAAGCTATTGTCTTACACTTGGTGCTCATAAACCTCGACCGACATAAATACAATGTCATTATAAACTGTACACTAAATGTTAGAGCTTACCTTTTGCTGTTACGGAACGATATTTCATAAGTACGAAATTAATGAAATACTTTCGTCACCTAACTTCGTCTTGAATGTCGATCTATTGAGCCGCTTTTATGAATTAGCTTTCCGACTCCATGCTTTCAGTCTCCATTTGGGGTAAAAAAAAAAGTTTAGCCAAAAGTTTAGCCAAATGAAATTTGTATTAGCCAAATTCGAAAAAGATTAGCCATTGGCTAATTTGGCTACCGACAGCGTGAACACTGCTGATATATGGATCGGATTCAACATATTATATGTACTGATATATGGATCGGATTCAACATCTATATGTACTGATATATGGATCGGATTCAACATATTATATGTACTGATATATGGATCGGATTCAACATATTATATGTACTGATATATGGATTGGATTCAACATATTATATGTACTGATATATGGATCGGATTCAACATATTATATGTACTGATATATGGATCGGATTCAGCATATTATATGTACTGATATATGGATCGGATTCAACATATTATATGTACTGATATGTGGATCGGATTCAACATATTATATGTACTGATATATGGATCGGATTCAACATATTATATGTACTGATATATGGATCGGATTCAACATATTATATGTACTGATATATGGATCGGATTCAACATATTATATGTACTGATATATGGATCGGATTCAACATATTATATGTACTGATATATGGATCGGATTCAACATATTATATGTACTGATATATGGATCGGATTCAACATATTATATGTACTGATATATGGATCGGATTCAGAAATTCGCTTTGTGTCAATGTTTCTGTCGCCTCTTATAAAGTGTGTCCATGTTTATGTCGCATCTTATAAAGTGTGACCATGTTTATGTCGCCTCTTCTAAAGTGTGTCCATGTTTCTGTCGCCTCTTATAAAGTGTGTCCATGTTTCTGTCACCTCTTATAAATGGTGTATGTTTCTGTCGCCTCTTATAAAGTGTGTCCATGTTTCTGTCGCCTCTTATAAAGTGTGTCATGTTTCTGTCGCCTCTTATAAAGTGTGTCCATGTTTCTGTCGCCCACAATCGGTTCATCATAAAGAGCGCTTTATGGTCGTTTTCGTCGTATTACTAATGAGTGATTTTTATGAATTTTCACCAATCACCATCCTTATGTGGTGCGAATGGTGATGATTGCATGTATTTTTCATTCTATGTTGGCTGGAATTTCTGAATTAATTGTTATAAAACAAATACAATAATCGCCTCTTGCAAAGTGTGTCCATGCCTTTGCATGCCTCCCAAAAAAACGGTATATCGTGAAGAGCGTTCTCAATTATGAGCTCTATAAGTGGTCGTTTTCGCCGTATTACTAATGGGTGATTTTCACCATCCCTGTACGATGTAAAATGGTGGTGATTGCATGTATTTTCTGGATTTCCGAGTTAAGTGTTGCACAATTGGACATGGAATCAATATATACCAGTAAATTACTATATTATAGTCAGGCTTAAATTATAAGTTAGAATCGGCCATGAGTACATATTGTCGTAATGATTGTGGTATCTCCACCAGACTCATCGCTATAGGGATGTCCTTTCCGAGATATCGTCTCAATGAAATCCGCACAGTCGAGAGCAAGCTCCTTGGATTCCGAACCAAGTTAGTCAATAGAACAGTTGTGTCTTCATCTGGATGAAAGCGTGAGGGACATATCGTCCAACCACGTTTCATTCATTTTGGTCAGAGAACAACCAGCTTCAGCCAGCAGGGCAATAATGTTCACATTGCCCTTAATTGCAGCCACTTCGAAACGGTGATCTTGTGGTAGAATAAATAGTTTCGACACTCCAGAAACCTGCTCTACTACCGCGAGATGAAACGTTCAGATCAACAAATTGATCTATAAGAAATTTCACAAAATTCGTTCGGCCCCCATATACAGCGTTCCAAAGAGGAGTGACGTCATGTGAATTTTTTACTTCTGGATCAGCACCATATTTAAGAAGTGCTCTGCCGAGCTCAACATTGCCATTCTCTGCAGCATAATGTATTGGCGTGTCCATGTCCTTGTCTGAGTTACATACGTTACATGTTTTATCCAACATGGTCAGGGCAATGTCGGTGTGGTTGCCATGGCACGCCAGAGATAGAGGTGTATTCTTACATAGTGTCTGTTCGTCATGTTTCGCCCCTTTCCTTAGTAGCACATCTACGATTTTGTGGTGATTTCGACACGCTGCGTAGTGCAGCGGAGAATATTGGTTTCTGTTGCTGCATTCGATACGTGCTCCAAACTCCAAAAGCAGCTACGAATATGGCGACGTTTCCTCCTGTCTGGGCACAGTCAACCAATGGGGGGGTCCCCATTATAAGAGCTGATAGCCAAGTCCCTATTTTTTACCAGCATTTCACGGCATTGTTCTATGTCCTCTGAAAAAAATATAATTGAAAATGATCAATATCTCACAGGCAACACTTATGACAATTTTATTTTATGAAACTCCTTTGAAGTCACATTGTTTTGCACTATTTCTACTTTCCAATTCAATCGATTCAATATATATTCAATATATGTATATTAGATAGACAGATAGATAGATAGAAAAATAGATAGGTAGATGAGATAGATGAGAGAGAGAGAGAGAGATAGAGAGAGACAGAGAGAGGGGAGAGAGAGGGGAGAGAGACACATAGAGAGAGAGAGAGAGAGAGAGAGAGAGAGAGAGAGAGAGAGAGAGAGAGAGAGAGAGAGAGAGAGAGAGAGAGAGAGAGAGAGAGAGAGAGAGAGAAAAAGAGAGATAGAGAGATAGAGAGATATCCGCTTTGGAGAAATTTTGTTATCCAAGATGGCGTTCAACATGTTGGTTGTCTATATCAAATATCAATTCCCGAAATAAGCCGGGGAAGATATTCATGGCACGATATACGGCCGCGGCTGATATTACTGTAACCCCAAATAAAAACAAAGAAACTTACCGCTGTGAATAGCTCGAATGAACATTGACTCCTCGGTTGGTGGAGCTGATCTCAGCATAATGATCGTCAGGTGGAAGCTGCGTCCTGTTCTAGAACTGTCCTCGGCATGTCATATCAGGTAGGGAGCTTTAGCCAGTTCGCAATGTCTTGTGCAATAGTTACCGTACTTCCTTGTTAGGCATGTAAACAAAACTTGCGCTATTTTCATCGCTGACGAAGAACCATTACTCAAGTATATAAATAGAATGAAATCAATCAGTATATTTTAATATAGAGTGACGTCCCGTTGAGTGCAGAATGGAAATGTAAGATAACCATTAAAGGCATACCACCGTCATGGAAATAAATTATTCGTTTCTATTTTTCTGGTGACCTCAAGGGTTCGTTCACACACTCGCTAATTTGCCCGGCATTCTTTTACAGGTATTTCGGTATAGAGAGCCACATTGTGCCAGAACCCAATGTAAAAATGTTAAAAAATGAATATGTACCGGGCGTGGATGGGGGGGGGGGGGTCTGAAAACATTTCCAGGCACGTTTGCTGATTTTTTTCCTTTCGACCCTTGTTGGGACCCACCCATCCCCGCGTCCAAATTTGTTTCCGTTTTGGAAGTTTTTTCCCGACCATTTTTGGACACCCACCCCCTTTTAACACTAAAATAGATGGTGGTGGGGTTCAATGTAAACAGCTCTATATGAATTCCTGTGCATAGGGGTCATTCGGCCAAAAAACATGGCTGCCAGCGGCCATCTTGGATTTCAAAATTCAACCCATTGGCATGGGCTACAGGCTATACTGTTTGTCTGATCATTATGAAATTTTTAATTTATGTTAATATTGACATTCTAAGGTGTTTTAAGCCAAACTCATTGCAAAAACAGTCAAAAAGACTTGCAGGAAAAAACAAATTGAGTTGAGGAAAAAAATATTTGTTTGTCCCATCGACCATCCACCCACCCCGGCATACGTGCCCGGAAAAAAAATCCCCCCGGTCTGTTCCTCAGCTGACTGCATGACAAGTACAACTATGTAGTTCCACTAGCAACTATGCTATCGAACTTTGCCTGTAAACAGCATGCAATTATATCGCAAGAATGAATCATACAGGTATTTTAAGACAATGTGTTAGTAGCACCATTACATGTGGAACTACCGAACGTTTACTTCTCATTGCGTTATCTTTGGAAAGTATAAATTTTATATGAATGTTGCCTTCCATATTCTGGAACCATGTGGGTTTCTGTGCAGGCATTTCCTCACAGAAACCCACATGGTGCTACTAACACATTGTCTTACAATACCTGTATGATTCATTCTTGCGAGATAATTGCATGCTGTTTACAGGCAAAAATAAACACCGTTCAAACTTGCCAGCGTATGAACGTACCCTTATAATACATAGATTTTCCTATCAACTGGTTGTATGCATATAGTTCATCAGCAGGCCCCCCTCTTAATACAGCGTGACGTCCCGTTGATATAAATATAGTACACCACCAGGGGCGCCACTCTTTGATTTCACTCTTTGATTTCGCGGAGACCGGAGAAACATGATGCACCTCGGGGAACCCACTGTTCCATATTAAATAACGTGGTCTCAAACACCCTCGAGACTTTACATCGATTGGGCCTGATAGTGTGTTGTATTGAAGTATTTAATACTAAATATCTTTCTGTATTTCCCAATATTCATTTGCAATTATGAGAATAAAGCATCAAAAACCAATCAAGCTTCCACAATGTTTTCTATGGATAATTATAGTCATTTTAATACTGTATAACAGTATTTTAATGATGACAATTATTATATTATTTAGTCATATGACAAGTTACTCTTCTTTCCACAATTCTCATGTCAGGTACAATGGGGGGGGGGGGGGGGGGTCTGCAGAAAAATTCCAGATACAGTGAGGGCGTGCGGGTTGTTCGGGGTCGGAAAAAAAGAGTGATGACATTTTTTTCCAATCAACATATTTTTCAAAAATAATTAGGAAACATAAGACATATGAATTATATCACTTAGTCGTATACTTGCTTATCTGTTACATACGTTCTGAATAAGCATGATATGCCCGTATTAGTGACCAGAGAACAATGTATGCATCAGGAGGTTGCACACTCATGATTATCTATTATATATTTTGGAACTTCTGTCTGTATGTATATATGTATGTTTGTATGTATGTATGTATGCATGTATGTATGTATGTGTGTATGTATGTATGTATGTATGTATGTATGTATGTATGTGTGTATGTATGTCGTTTATAGACTCGAAAACTGCTTTACCGATCTGACTCAAATTTGGTATGTAGGCCTACCTTGATCCCCGAAACAATATGGGCGGGTGCAATTTCACGTGCGACCGTGTCATTGACCTTTACCTCGCTCATATAGGCATGTTTCTGGACCTCGACCGATCCGACTCAAATAAGGTATGTAGGACCACTTTGATCCCTGGAACAATATGGGCGGGTCCATTTGCACGCGCGACCGTATCATTGACCTTGACCTCGCCCATAGAGCCATGTTTCTGGACATCGACCGATCCGACTCAAATACTTTTTTTCTTTCTCCTAATACTACGTTGTTCCCCAAATTGCCCGGGCGAAGTCGGGCTCATCAGCTAGTCTAGTATATATATAATAACAAGTTATAGAACATTAGACTGAAATAGAATGAAATAAGCCATGCGCAGTAAATCGTATTGGCACATGTGTGCTCTATTTCCTGGTAGGCTCGTTTTCCCGGATGTATGGTGTTCAAAGTACCTGTTCCTCTGAAATGAAATGATATGAATTGTTGCATGAAGTAGCTTAAAATACCAGCCAACTCAATAGATATTCACAGCTGGGCCACATGTACCGGTACACGTATATTATAATCATGAGTGTGCAACCTCGTGATGCATAGATTGTTCTCTAGTCATTAATACGGGAATATCATATTCGGAACTTATGAAACAGATAAGCAAGTATACGACTAACTGATATAAGTCATATGTCTTATAAGTTTCCTAATTATTCTTTGAAAAATATGTTGATGGGAAAAAAATTTCATCACTCTTTTTTTTAGACCGCCGAACCACCCACCCGCCATCCCGACATGTGTCTGGAATTTTTTTCTGCATCCCCCCCCCATTGTACCTGACATGAGAATTGTGCAAAGACGAATACCTTGTCATATGACTAAATAATATTATAACACGCCAATCAGCCCTCGACCAATGGAAGTTATCTAATGAGGTCCGGTGACCGACCTTTATTTACTGTAAAGATCTTTAAGTCAAACGGTCTATCGTGATTACAACAAGCCTATGCATTGTATTCGCGGCGCACACCTTGATTGACCACTTATGCACTCCCTTTCTTTCAACAATTATTTTTCCGCCTAGGTGAGCATTACTAATATGGGCTGTGATACCCATGTTTTGTCACAAACAAATGCAGGGACGTAGCGACATGGAATACATGGGCGATACATCATGCCAAAGATATAAACGTTAATAAAGAAATAATTAATTGAAGTAATACTAAGTATACGCCATACTAAATTTCAGATCGGGGGGGGGGGGTATTCCGACGAATTGCATGGGAATTTGCTTTGTCGGCGAAATCTTGCACCTCCTGTCCCGCAAAGTGGTAAATTTAGTAGCCCCCCCCCCCCTCCCTCACCAACATATATAATGAAAAATGTAATCAACGACAAACCGTTTTACAGCGCAGACAACAGCTTACGGGCATTTAAAGTAAATAAAGGTCGATAACCGGACCACATTGAATAACTTACATTGGTCGAAAGTCTTGCTTGTGATATAATAAATCCGGCTGGGAATGTATGGAATAAATAAATCTGATACGTAGGAATAATGCACAAGAGAATAGAAGTGTAGTGTGCTCTCTAATTAATCCACGATTAAAGGTAATCAATCCGATTAAGCACCCCTAAATTACTATTTCATTGGCTTCGGAGGTAAACAATATCTGATTCGCGTCGAGGAACCCACCATTCAAAGCTCAGAGTGATCAAATATCGATTTTTGAAGTTTGTTACTTTTTGGAGATGTGGTCCACTTCCATGTGCTCAAACGGACAAATTGCGGTTGTAAGATGGATAACTCGAAAATCAAGTGGTTGCTATTAACAATAATAACCACTTGATTTTAGAATGATCCATCTTACACCCACAATTTGTTTGAGCACGTGGAGGTGGACCACATCTCCAAAAATTAACAAACTTCAAAAATCGATATCTAATCACTCTGAGCTTTGATGGGTGGGTTCCTCGACTCGAATCAAATATTTTTACCCCCAAACCCAAAGAAATGGGCATACATATAGTAATGTTGTGTCGTGATGATTAATGGGCGTATATATTGTAATGTCGTGTATCGGTGATCCATGTAATGGTGTGTCGCTGTGATTAATGGGCATACATATAGTAATGGTGTGTCGCGATGATTAATGGGCGTATATATTATAATGGTGTGTCGCAGTGATCCATGTAATGGTGTGTCGCAGTGATCCATGTAATGGTGTGTCGCAGTGATCCATGTAATGGTGTGTCGCAGTGATTAATGGGCATACAAATAGTTATTTAGCGTATAATAGAGTACCTTTAAATACAAAATTCAATTGAAATGTCACGATTCGGAACAAATACAATGCGTTGAACTATTTGGGTGTAATACCGACCACGGAGCATTGATGGCTATTCACCGGACAATGTTTGTCAGACAGACCACACATTTAATTGGTAAAAGAAACTCATCACTGATTGTAAGTTTCTCGGGCTGATTGGGTGTTATAAATATGTTATAAGCACGGCGTCCGATTTATAACCGAAATAAACACCACGCGCGCCCCCCTGGCGCTTGTGATCTGTATTTCGCTTATAAATCGGACGCCGTGCTTATAACATATTTATAACTGTCATCACTAAATTAATGTTTATACAGTATTATAATGACTATAATTATCCATACACATGTAAACATTGTGGAAGCTGTATTGGTTTTTGATGCTTTATTCTCATAATTGCAAATGATTATTTGGAAATACAGAAAGATATTTACTATTAAATATTTCTATACAACACACGGTCAGGCCCATGCAATCGATGTAAAGTGCCGATGGTGTTTTAGCCCACGATATTTATTATGGTGCAGTTGGTTGGCCGAGGAGCAAGGTCACGGTTACCGCGAATTAATGAGCTGATATCAAAGAGTGATGCCCCTGCATGTACATGTACTACATGTATGTTTATACCAACGGGACGTCACTCCATATTAAGAGGTACCCCCTCCATATTGGTGATGTACTATGTTTATACAAACAGTTGATGGGAAAATATATGTATCATTAGGGTACGTTCGTATATACGCTGCCATGTTTGCACGGTGTTATTTTCTGGCATTTCCTCATAGAAACCCCAATATTTCCAGAATATGGAATGCAACATTCATATAAAATTTATGGTTTCCAAAGAAAACGCAATGAGAAGTAAACTTTCGATAGTTTAATGGTGGAACATTCATTCTTGCAAGATAATTGCATGCTGTTTTAGGCAAATGTCGATAATAGCATATAGCTGCTATTGGAATAGCATAGTTTTTACTTCTCACGCAGTTAGATTTGCTAGTGTATAAATGTACCCTTGACTGGTTCAGTGCTGAAAGCCCATATTTTGACTCTATGCAAGAGTGCTGGAAGTCCAGATCTGGGCTTTGGCGATGACACTGTATTGCTAGTTTAGTTTATGCGTTTAAATAGTTTGTCAGGTAATATTTTTGAAATATTATTACATATGTAATTAAATTGGGACATTCTGAAGTTTCAATGGATGCGATCGACCGATAAAATTGTCAGAAAAGGTACTTAGTTCTAATGCGAAAAGTTTGAGAAAAGTGCCAAATTGTTTTGTCCAATGGTGTCCGACAACCAAGCTCATAACCATTACATAATCAGACATCCAGGCTCATATCCATCACCTAATATGACAACCAGACGCATAACCATAACCTATTTTGAAAAACAACCTTATTACCTTAACCTAATCCGACAACCAGACTCATAACCATCATCTAATCTCACAAACAGACTTATAACCATAACTAATCCGACAACAAGACTCATAACCATAGCCTGATGAGACAACCAGTCTCATAGCCATATCCTGAGACACCCAGGCCCATAACATAGCCCAATGAGACAACCATGCTCACAAACATAGCCTTGTGAGACATCCATGCTAATCAACATAGCCTAATGAGACATCCATGCTCATAACCTAATCACAAATGTATATATGTGGGGTCAAATTTGAGAACAGAGTGCAAATGTAGTAAATTACCTATTCCCGAGCATAAAATTCAATGATTTTCTGTTTATTACAGATGAATTTTATAAGCACTTTTGCATTCGGTGCCTGGCAAATGTGTGAGTGTATAAACGTACCCTTAAGGTCGCCGGAAAAAAAGAAACAACACAAACGAATAGTTTATTTACATGACCGTAGTATTCCCTTAATAGTGATCTTGCACAAGCACTCAACGGGACGTCACTCTATATTAAAATATACTGATCGATTTAATTCTATTTATATCCTGAGTAATTGTTCTGCGTCAGCGATGAAAATAGCCCACGTTTTGTTTACATGCTTAAACCGGAAGACCGGTAACCATTGCAAAACATTGCGAACTGGTTATAACTCCAAATCTGATATGAAATACATGTACCAAGGACAGTTCTAGAATAGGACTCAGCCGATAAACATGCTGAGATCATATACACCAAGCGACGAGTCAATGTTCATTCGGGCTATTCGCCGCGGTAGGCGTCCTTTTTTATATTTGGGGTTATCGTAATTTCAGCCGCTTCCGTAGATCATGTCAGGCTTATTCCGAGAACTGATACTTGATATAGACAACAACATTGTTGGACGCCCTATTGGATAACAAAGTATCTCCAAAGCGGATGTTGTTCCGTGGATATTTGCGCATGTTTTGACACCAAAATGGCCCCATTGCCAATGTGTTCGATAGGTTGAACCTGCATTTTGACTTCAACGACCACACTAGGCTACTCTTGCTACCTAGTATGAACACTAACTTTTTCCTGCTTCTTCCATACCTCAGATTATGTTATTCTATCGCTTTTCTCTGTATATGTCTCTCTTTCTCTCCCCCTCTCTCTTCTCTCTCTCTGTCTCTATCTATCTCTCCGCCCTTGACTCTCCTCCCCTCTCTCTCAGCACTTCTATTTTGATTTCCTGTGACATTTGAATATAATGGTATTTGTCTGGAATCGGAAACAAGAGTATGTTTACAGTATACAAATAGTTCAAGACATTGTGCCTTCAAAATAGTATCATATATAAAAAATCGAGTCCTCTCACATTTTCAGATAGACCGTTACATGTGCTTTGATACTCTACCTGTGGACAGACAAATGCTCATGTTTATTTGGTATATCCCCAATTATCTCCATGGCATCGCTGAAGATGTCCTGGAGATTGTCGATTTATGGTGAGAGAAGCCGCTCAAATCTGGCACCTTTGGATGTTCGGGTATAATCGACATTAGTTCACTACACTGTTCTCAAGATTTAATTCCTGTCTCTAAACATCACTGCGTGGATACATTTCATCGTGTAATCGTGTACGTGTATATGCGCATGTTACGGTTCCTATGTAACTATATGTGTGTCCATTTAATATGTATATTGTATTGTTTCTCTGGGTTTGTACATAACTGTTTGTGCATGAAATGTTTGTGTAATTCCTTGTTTATATTTTGTGTATTTGTTTGATTATATATTGACTCTTCAGAAATGGAGGAATCAAAGATATAGATACTTCTATTTTGAATTCCTGTGATATTTGAATATAATGGTATTTGTCCGGAATCGGAAATAAGAGTATGTTTAGAGTAAACAAATAGTTCGAAACATTGTGCCTTCAAAATAGTATCATAGAAAAAAAATCAATTTGTCATATTTGTCAATTTGTGAGATATTGATCATTTTCAATAATCTTTTCAGAGGACATAGAACAATGCCGTGAGATGCTGGTCAAAAGTAGGGACTTGGCTATCAGCTCTTATAATGGGGACCCCCCATTGGTTAGCTGTGCCAAGAGGGGGAATTTCGCCATATTCAAGCTGCTTTTGAAGTTTGGAGCACGCATCGATTGCAGCAACAGTGAACAATATTCTCCGCTGCACTACGCAGCGTGGCGAAATCACCACAAAATCGTAGATAATCTACTTCGAAAAGGGGCGAAACACGACGAACAGACAGGATGTAAGAATACCCCTCTATCTCTGGCGTGCCATGGCAATCACACCGACATTGCCCTGACCCTATTGGATAAAACATGTAACGTATGTAACGCAGACAAGGACATGGACACGCCGATACATTATGCTGCAGTGAACGGCAATGTTGAGCTCGGCAAAGCACTTCTTAAATATGGTGCTGATCCAGACGCTAAAAATTCACACGACGTCACTCCTCTTTGGAACGCTGTGTATAAAGGCCATACGAGTTTTGTGAAATTTCTTACTGAACAATTTGTGGATCTGAACGTTTTATCTCGCGGCAGTAGACCATGTTTCGCAGGAAGAGTCCCAAGATCACCGTTCGAAGTGGCTGCAGTTAAGGGCAATGTGGATATTATTTTCCTGCTGGCTGAAGCTGGATGTTCTCTGACCAAAATGGATGAGACGTGGAACCGGTTGGACGATATATCTTCACGCTTTCATCCCGAGGAAGACACAACTATTCTATTGACTAACTTGATACGGAATCCAAGGAGCTTGCTATCGACTGCGCGGATTTTCTTAAGACGACATCTCGGAAAGGACACCCCTATAGCGATGAATCAGGTGGAGATACCACAATCATTACGACAATATGTACTCATGGCCGATTCTAAACAATAATTTAAGCCTGACTATAATATAGTAATTTAGTGGTATCTAATGATTCCCCGTCCGATTTTACAACACATTATTAAGAAAATCCAGAAAATACATGCAAACACCGCCATGCGCATCACACAGATATGGTGAAAATCACACATTATTAATACGAGGAAAACGACCACTCATGTCTGTTCAGCTTCATTATATAACCTTACATATGTGTGTTTATTACACAATAAATAAATCAATCAATAAATGAAACATACATTCAATCACCACCATTCGCATCACACATGGATGGTGAAAATCCATAACAAAATCATCCGTTAGAAATACGACGAAAACGACCACTATAGGTCATAATAGAGAACGCTCTTTATGATATACCGCTTTTGGGCGGCATGCAGAAGCATGGGCACACTTTATAAGAAGCGATTATTGAATTTGTTTTGCTGTGCTGAAAATTTTTTTCAAAACGTTACAACGTCCACGTTGATACATTGCATGTGGCCATCAAAACATGATATTAATGTGGTCATGCATGTGTCCAATCTAATTAAATATTATATTAATGCGTTCATACATGGTTCCGATCTAATTAAACATTACATTAATGTGGTCATGCATGGGTTCGATCTAATTAAACATTTTATTAATGTGGTCATGCATGGGTCCGATCTAATTAAACATTTTATTAATGTGGTCATGCATGGGTCCGATATAATTAAAGTTGTTTAATAAACATTATATTAATGTGGTCATGCATTGGTGCGATCTAAATCAATTCTGATATCCAAAGCGTACATGTGGTGGTGTTATTCTGTCAAATCGTTTGGTTCGTTGACCTGACACCACGTGACGCATGTGAGTCGCATGAATCCACATTTAATGCCATCAACATGGCGGCTGTGTTATGTATATTTGTGAAATATGTCATATGTATTAATTGTTCTGGACACCGTCGATTGACAGTTTTAACTATATGTTATTGGATTGCCTCGACCTTAAGTGGGAATCACTTAAGTTTTTTGAGTACATGGTACAGTTCGTCTCCAGTGAAACGTTATTGATTACAAGAAAACTAAGATGCATGCATCAGGTCAGCCATGAACTAGTTAGCATAGAATAATTCAGTTCGGTTGCAGTTTCACAACGTTACAACTGACATACGATTACACAAGACGAACCTTGAATGTGGAACTATGTAAGAGTGAATATTAATGTTCTAAATCCCATGTTTCACCTTTAGTGGTAATGGGTTCGTACTTTATTAACACGCAAGTGTAATTAAGTACGGGTAATTAGAAGTAACAAATCGTTTAGTTTCTATCGTATCGGCTGAAAGGGGTGAGCAGATTGCTGGTGATTAATGTTCTCGTTAGCTGCCAATATGATGTGCATATTTGTCCCGTTACGTTTATACACTGTAGCATTGGCGGGCCAGAGTGTGTTGACATGTTAATTGTTTGGTTCATTAATAACAGATCAGCAGGGATTTGTCGTGATAACGTATACGTGGAAATATGCTACCTAAACGGTTAAATTAACGGTTGATTTATTACACCACCGTGTATACTCGGTTTAAATAGGTATATTATATAGGGACGTGTGCTCAATTTTGGTGCGGACCGATGATCAAAAAAACTATCAGAGGTAAATATCGGCGGGCGGAAGGGCCATTTTTTCAATATTTTTTAAAGAAATTGAGCAGTTGCAGCAGCAGCAAAAAAAGGGTGTACAATTGGCAAATGATGAGGGGCGGCGTGACGTGTAACTAGGATTGAAATTTGGAGACTAATGGATGAGGGATGTTATATTAATTATATTAAAGGGACGAGGGGGCTTAGTTGTCGAAAATATTCATATTTGTTCCAAATACCGTAAACAGAAAAATATTAAAACGCATACATTTTGGTTCAAATATACGATCACTATCGCGCAAACATCATGCTTACATAAAGACCTACTAAATTTTTATCTAAACAAGAGTCTGGTTGTGTTATAGAAGGCAGCACAATGCTACTGGCTAATCACACACAAATGGTATAAACGCTCTTTATTATTTCCAAATAAGGAATTGAGCAACAAAGAACGCTCTTTATGTTTACCATCATAATATAAAGAAACACCAAGAAAGTTACTGTTATGCTTTGTTTACATAACAATCGTCAAATTTACGACAATAACATACTGTTTATGAGATATTTATCATTTGTATATTAACAAAGTATGTCTATATTTGAATATATATTTTCGTTTGTAGCGGTTTTTGACAGGTGGAAATATGTTCACAGGATACCCACCAAGGCCTTTAAGTATACTGCAAGGCCTTTAATGATATACCAAGTATACCAAGGCCTTTAAGGATACCCACCAAGGCCTTTAAGGTATACTGCAACTTTTTTCTTTTCAATAGAAGAATACATAATGCTATTAAGAAGTGACACAAAACACAGAACATTTTTTTTAATTATAAGTATTGAGCAGTGAGAAATAAAATAGTCGAGGAAACCAGTAACGAAAGGCGATATTAACATGATTTCGGTCAGCGAATAATTGTTTACGTTCCAATGAATATTAAAATGTACTGAAAACAAACTGCTAATGGGTGCCAGACTTTCATAAACACAAATTATGTATTAATGGTGTAACGACATATTTCGTTCTTTATTGTCTAAAAAAATAGGGGATGCGGATGTTTGGATCTCTAGTTTAACGACATTTTTTCGGTCTTTGTAGTTTAACGACATTTTTCGGTCTTTAATAGTTTAATGACATTTTTCGGTCTTTATAATATCTCAAGATATAGGGGGTATTTGGATCTCTAGTTTAACGACATTTTTCGGTCTTTATAGTTTAACGACATTTTCGGTCTTTAATATTTCAAGATATAGGGGCCCTTAGTGGGTATTTGGATCTCTAGTTTAACGACATTTTTCGGTCTATGATAGCAAAATGGAAGAAGTACATCTTTGGAAAGATGTGGTGGCCCTAAAAAGGAAAGTTGTTTGGTGATCTTGAAACACTCCGGCAGACACCGGGCAGAGAGTTCAAATAGAAATTAAGAATAATATTTCTCAAAGTAGTTATTTGTTACGAATATTATCCAAATGGATGATACACAACGTCATTCTTATATATTAGTTAAATGCAATGACTCTCGATGGCGAAATCATTTTTGTTTAATTATAGCCGATAGTTGCGCCCCGAATCGAGATGTAAATATTTACAATTTGGAGTAGTTCAGACGATGTTCTCTATGAAGTGGTGTGGTAGATTTTTTTGGAAATTTTCAGTGATGTTAGTAGAATGATAACATTCCCCAGGTTGGCAAAGTGCCTGAGCACTAACTTATCAATTTCTCGCACCCGAAAAAGTCCATAACAAGTCCATAATATGTCTTTAAGCATATATACAAATCTCCGAAAACAAAAATTCTAAAGCATTAAACGATTTCTTGAAATGCAGTTTTTCTGAACAGTCTTCCTTGATTAAAGTGATGTGAAACACTCCGGCAGACACCGAGCAGAGTGATCAAATAGAAATTAAGAATATTCTTTCTCAAAGTAGTTATTTGTTACGAATATTAATCCAAATGGATGATACACAACGTCATTCTTATATATTAGTTAAATGCAATGACTCTCGATGGCGAAATCATTTTTGTTTAATTATAGCTGATAGTTGCGCCCCGAATCGAGATGTAAATATTTACAATTTGGAGTAGTTCAGACGATGTTCTCTATGAAGTGGTGTGGTAGATTTTTTGGAAATTTTCAGTGATGTTAGTAGAATGATAACATTCCCCAGGTTGGCAAAGTGCCTGAGCACTAACTTGTCAATTTCTCGCACCCGAAAAAGTCCGTAACAAGTCCATAATATGTCTTTAAGCATATATATAAATCTCCGAAAACAAAAATTCTAAAGCATTAAACGATTTGCTATATTTCCAGGGCATTAAAGGGGGAGTACTACTCTATTAATCAATAATGATAAATGAAGAGCGTTTATTGTCAGCTCGCAAGATAAGTGGGGAAATTGGCACAGATGCAATTTGACACGGGAAGTGTCATGGGATATGTGCTGTTGACACCAGATGTCTCAAACGGGCACTAACGATTGGAAATAACGAACGTGTATTATTAACTTAAAAGATAGAAGTAACTCTATATGGGGAGAGCACGTGTATACAGTAGGTGATGTTTATCTCAGGTGACTAATATTTAATTTAAATGAGTTCAAGAGGCACTAATAATTTACTAATTCTTTACCCGAGCAACGCCTGTTGCCACAGCATGTAATATATATTAGGATAATATGGACATCAGAGTGAAATAGAATTAACTGACCATGATGTTATCATTTGACTTTAATTTAAATCCTAAAACTAACATGGATTGTTATGATCATCTTTATAGTGTGTACCTGTACCTGACATAATAATTGTGAAAAGAAGAATACCGTGTTATATGAATGATTACCATTGCCATCGTCGTCTCTAAAATAATACTATAGAGTAATACAATAACAATATATAAGCATCCATATAGATCCCAATACAACACATGAAACAAAACTTGCGGAAGCTGCATTGGTCTCTTCCAATACAACATACCACCATGCCCAATCGATGTAAAGTGTCGAGAGTGTTTGAGCCCATATTCAAAATGGGGCAGTGGGTTGACCCACAGGCGCTAGTAACAAACTTATGTACTATTAACTCTGAACGCTCACCACTGTGTGGGTGACATTGAGTAGCCATTAGTTGTCGATGCGGCCGTAAAAGGAGTTAATGTGCACCGATTTTGTTCGGATAAACGGCACAATGTATGAAGACTTACGTTAGCAAACTTATTAATATGCGAAGTTTGCAACCTTGTGCCTTCGTTTCTTGAATTTATCGATATTTGGTATTAATAACTGTTTTCAACGAGAAAACATTGGATAATAATCGGTAATACAATGTATATCGCATTCCATCGGGCGCGAAATGAATTTATTGATATTCATCAATTGGCGGAGCTATTTGTGGATTATTTGCGGGAAATTTGAATTTACTTCCGGGTTACAACTTCGAGTTAGATGAAGTGCGCGCTACATAGAGCTATCCCATGCACTTACTTTGATGTCATAATACCATTTGTTGAGGCAAGTGGATTCGCCTGTGCCCGACTGTCCAGTGAGAAACACAGTGTGTGTTGTCATAACGGTGGCGTCCATCTTTGATAACAAATAGCATACAGTCTTATTTATAAACAATAGCTAGTCAGGTGACATGCGGAAAACAAATAATAAGTATTGTATTATTCAGCCAATCAGCGGGACATGACAATCTGCGGGATGGGATGGGATATGGGACAAAACGACAATCTGCGGGACAGAATTTCAAATTGCGTGGGACGGCCGATATCTCGAGGAATACAAGGCGTAGGGGGCTCATTTTGGTGTCTAACGAAAGGCCCACTTTCGCCCTATCCACACATATTAACCCCGCCACTGACCGGACACCAGAAATTGCATTATTTGATCGACAACTGACCTAACATGGGGTGGAATTTGGGATAGAATGACAATCTGCGGGACAGGATTTTCAAATTGCGTGGGACGGCCGATATCTCGAGGAATACAGCACGTAGAGGGCTCATTTTGGTGTCTAACGAAAGGTCCACATTCGCCCTATCCACATATATTAACCACGCCACTGACCGGATACCGGAAGTTACATTATTCGGTCGACAACTGACCTAACATAAAATGCCACAAACACGAAAAACTGCGTTCGACATTAATGGGCTAGGTCTTCATGTAAGACGCACGAAATCATATATATTTCTCCATATATATTATCGACACGGATATGTATATATATGTATGTATATATATATATATATATATCTATATATGTATATATATATATATATATATATATATATATATATATATATACTATATGTATATATATATATATATATATTTAATATATATATATATACTATATTTAATATATATATATGTATAGATATATGGATACGTAGGACACACCGACACCGCCATGCGCAAGTATGGTTACTGTGTGCTGAAGTATCCCAGAACCCAGCTCTATATGTGTGTGCCATATACATATATATTCGTTTATACTCTGCCCAGGGCACACCGACACCGCCACATGCCCGTATATACCGTGTGCTTTATGTACATATACATATATATTCGTTTATACTCTGACCAGGACACACCGACACCGACAGTATATATACCCGTTCGTACTCTGCCCAGGGCACACCGACACCGCCACATGCCTGTATAGTGGAGTAGATTAAGTAAACATTTCAAGGCAATTGTTCAAATTGTGACTAAAGCATGAAACTTTGCACATATGTACATATTCACACACTTATTGATATTAGATATGGAGCCACACTGAAATTTAACTTTAACCCCTCTTTTAAGGGGTTTTCCAAATTTAAAGAGCGTTTCGTGATTAAATAAGTTATTCAATATCGCAATTAATCCTACCATGAAATATGCGAATTAAAATTAGTCATATAGGTAGGTATGACTCTGAGAGATATGATGCCACATGTGTAGGGTAAAGCTGGAACTCCCCGTCCAAGACGGCCGTCAAAATGGCAGCTGAAAGAGGAAATTTGACGTTTTTTCACTAATATCTTCTAGATCAGGTTCGCTGTATGGAACTGGTTTGGAGATGGGACTTTATTTTGTATTGTTCGTGTTAACTGATCATTAGAGCAATGAAATATGCCATTCGTGTGATTCCAGTCCCTTCCGATCCCTCAATAATTCGATTATACAGAACTCGGTATGACATTTCACCGAAAATCACCGTTAGGATTCTAGTCATATTTTAACAAGAAATTGACAGAACTGTGCAAATTAAGTGAGGCATACAATTAATTACGAATATTTGAACTCAATCAACAAAAATTGTCACTTTGTCGGAAAATGGCTGCCAAAATGGCGGCCAAAACCTGGAAAATGGTAAATATTGCCCCAGCATGCCATGTAATCGCTTACAAGTTGTGATTGACGAATACAATTGGCTATGCTGTCTACATTTAATTTTAGCATTTTTGATGCACATTTGTTAAGTGTTACTAATGTAACCAATGACATTGCCAGAATTATTGGATTTTTATATCACAAGCTTGACATCAAAATTGGCAAAAATTTACTTTTCGAGTCTGGACCATTAATTCAAGTAAATGGGACTATCTTTGGTATCAAAGATGTTTATTGTTTTTGGTCTGTCTTAAATGCGTCACACTAATGTGTTTTAAGACAACATTACTCAGGATGGCTTCCAAAATGGCAACCACATTTGGTAATTTTGTTTTACATATATCCCGAGTAGTATTCTCTGTTCCCAAGAGTTAGCAAATTGTAACTCACTTGGTTAGTAACCATATTACTTAATCCACTGACTACTACGTGTTTCATTCTCGTTGTCCCTGTACCTTCTGGGGCATGATTAATTCATTTAAATGATGTACTGTATTGTGGACTTTTGCCAAAAATGTCTTTTGGGACTCTGGCCATATATTTTAACGGAAAAAGGCAGAATGTCTAAACGGAACAGAGTGAAACCATATTAGCATAAAAATCAACTTAATTATATGGTGTATATCAAAATCTTAGCCAGGGAGTTATGGTCATGAATGGTGCGAAGGAGTAGCCTATACGGTGATGGGGTGGTGTGTCCATGGTGAGATGTATATGTATACAAGGGGTGACTGTATGGTCATGTGTGAGGTGATTAGCTATACAAGGATTATATGTATGGTTATTGGAGTGGTGTATTCAGTATAGTACAGTAGGTAGTCATTGTATGTCTCTTTCTTCGGTCTATAGCATGACATTAACCAATGCCCGTGTGATTTGACTTCTGAAAGTTTGAGGCGTTGGCAACATTTCACTGATTGAGTGATTGTACCACATTTTTTTGTGGTACAATTCCGAATATCTAGGGTGACACTCCATAGTTTCGAATGTGGGGACAAGAAACATTAACCCCTATGTCATTTATTACATGCTTGTTCCCAGAAGTACAGTGTTATTGCTGTTCCATATTTACAAATATGTATGGTACGTTCCATACGCATCTCGTTCACGTAAAATTTTGTTGTGTGTCCTTTTAACTTGCACCCACTGCGAGTGCCGTGTGTCCCTTTAACACTCACCCAAAGTGAGTGCCGAGTGTCCTTATGAGTACCTCATGTCGCTTTAACATTATCATACCGAAAGTGCCGTCCCTTTAACATTCACGCATTGCCAGCGCATTGTCTCCCTTTATTCACACATAATGCATTGTGTCCCTTTAACATAATATGCGGTAATACACCTATTAGGAATATAATTCAGGTCGAGGCTCCCCATTGTTCATCAATGACATCACGTAATATACATAACATTACACACCATAACGTAATATGGCAGAGATGCATATACATCACATATGCAACCATGACCATGCAACCATGACCACATGGGCACTTCATATATACCCATACACCACCAACGACCATCCAGCTATGCTCCAGGTATGCATGTACACTTCAACAATCATGATACAGTCATTCCATGTACACCTATATACATTGCACATAAGCATACAACCACTCCCTATATATGCATACACCCGCAGTCCCATACGTGATCATACAGCCAACATATGCATACATATACACCCATCCGTGACAATAGTCACCCAATGTAGGCATGTATATCCCACACATTACCATACAGTCACTATATATATATATATATACTTGTAATACGACCTTGCCTAAACCTACATAAAAGGCTCGTCCTGATTGGTCAATATCATGTATTCCCATGGAGACACGAACGTCGTTTTGTGGTACAATTCTAGGTGACACTCCACAGTTTCAACAGGAAAGGGCCCAAAAATAGGGGGCCCATAGATTCATTGAAATTTATCTGGATTATGATCCCAAACCATATAGACAATATATATATGGCTGAAATTAGTACAGAATAGGCATTCAGAATTTGATACATAATTTCCATAATATATAGGCTATCAATAGTTATGGCCCTTGATCTTTTGATTAAAAATGTGATTTTTATTCAAAAAATGAACAAAATATTGCATTTTCATACCCAAGGGGCACGAATACCAGATTTTTTCAAGCATGGTCACCTATGTTGGTTTAAAGGCCTCTGGCTTCCAACATCAATGTGAAAAAATTTCAGACTTTCGCCGTTAAAAATACCCAGTATCTAGAGCCACTGTTTCGCAGAAAACGCTAATGCTGTCTATGGGTGGGGTCAAGGTCACATGCACTTATTTTTTTCATCAGTCTAGAACACCTTCTAAAATTACACAAATTCATATCCCACCTTGTCTTAATATACATACCACATGAATGGTGCCAGAAACCACTAGCACTTGATATCTATAAAATCACCCCTACTGATCATTCGAAACTATGGAGTGTCACCCTAGATATTCGGAATTGTACCACAAAACAATGTGGTACAATCACTCAATCAGTGAAATGTTGCCAACGCCTCAAACTTTCAGAAGTCAAATCACACGGGCATTGGTTAATGTCATGCTATAGACCGAAAAAAAGAGACATACAATGACTACCTACTGTACTATACGGAATACACCACTCCAATAACCATACACATAATCCTTGTATAGCTAATCACCTCACACATGACCATACAATCACCCCTTGTATACATATATATCTCACCATGGACACACCACCCCATCACCGTATAGGCTACTCCTTCGCACCATTCATGACCATACAATAACTCCCTGGCTACCATTTTGATATACACCATATAATTAAGTTGATTTTTTATGCTAATATGGTTTCACTCTGTTCCGTTTAGACATTCTGCCTTTTCCGTTAAAATATATGGCCAGAGTCCCAAAAGACATTTTTGGCAAAAGTCCACACTACAGTACATCATTTAAATGAATTAATCATGCCCCAGAAGGTACAGGGACAACGAGAATGAAACACGTAGTAGTCAGTGGATTAAGTAATATGGTTACTAACCAAGTGAGTTACAATTTGCTAACTCTTGGGAACAGAGAATACTACTCGGGATATATGTAAAACAAAATTACCAAATGTGGTTGCCATTTTGGAAGCCATCTTGAGTAATGTTGTCTTAAAACACATTAGTGTGACGCATTTAAGACAGACCAAAAACAATAAACATCTTTGATACCAAAGATAGTCCCATTTACTTGAATTAATGGTCCAGACTCGAAAAGTAAATTTTTGCCAATTTTGATGTCAAGCTTGTGATATAAAAATCCAATAATTCTGGCAATGTCATTGGTTACATTAGTAACACTTAACAAATGTGCATCAAAAATGCTAAAATATAATGTAGACAGCATAGCCAATTGTATTCGTCAATCACAACTTGTAAGCGATTACATGGCATGCTGGGGCAATATTTACCATTTTCCAGGTTTTGGCCGCCATTTTGGCAGCCATTTTCCGACAAAGTGACAATTTTTGTTGATTGAGTTCAAATATTCGTAATTAATTGTATGCCTCACTTAATTTGCACAGTTCTGTCAATTTCTTGTTAAAATATGACTAGAATCCTAACGGTGATTTTCGGTGAAATGTCATACCGAGTTCTGTATAATCGAATTATTGAGGGATCGGAAGGGACTTGAATCACACGAATGGCATATTTCATTGCTCTAATGATCAGTTAACACGAACAATACAAAATAAAGTCCCATCTCCAAACCAGTTCCATACAGCGAACCTGATCTAGAAGATATTAGTGAAAAAACGTCAAATTTCCTCTTTCAGCTGCCATTTTGACGGCCGTCTTGGACGGGGAGTTCCAGCTTTACCCTACACATGTGGCATCATATCTCTCAGAGTCATACCTACCTATATGACTAATTTTAATTCGCATATTTCATGGTAGGATTAATTGCGATATTGAATAACTTATTTAATCACGAAACGCTCTTTAACTTTGGAAAACCCCTTGAAAGAGGAGTTAAAGTTAAATTTCAGCGTGGCTCCATATCTAATATCAATAAGTGTGTGAATATGTACATATGTGCAAAGTTTCATGCTTTAGTCACAATTTGAACAATTGCCTTGAAATTTTTACTTAATCTACTCCACTATACAGGCATGTGGCGGTGTCGGTGTGCCCTGGGCAGAGTACGGACGGGTATATATACTGTCGGTGTCGGTGTGTCCTGGGCAGAGTATAAACGAATATATATGTATATGTACATAAAGCACACGGTATATACGGGCATGTGGCGGTGTCGGTGTGCCCTGGGCAGAGTATAAACGAATATATATGTATATGGCACACACATATAGAACTGGGTTCTGGGATACTTCAGCACACAGTAACCATACTTGTGCATGGCGGTGTTGGTGTGTCCTACGTATCCATATATCTATACATATATATATTAAATATATATATATATACATATAGTATATATATATATTAAATATATATATATACATATAGTATATATATATATATATATACATATATATATATACATATATATACATATCCGTGTCGATAATATATATGGAGAAATATATATGATTTCGTGCGTCTTACATGAAGACCTAGCCCATTAATGTTTAGAATTTAGATTTATCGATGAATATGCTAGCAAACAGCAAGTTTTAGGTATCAAATAACGCAATGGAATACTGTGCATTCGTTATTAGCTACAATATGGCTGTTTTAGTGCGAATATTGTAATGGCGAACACGCAAACACGCGCCGATAAAACAGTTAAAAATAGACTCGATGTTTACAATTACAGGATCGATTTCAGCTGGTATATTCAATATAATGGGACGTATAGTATATCAAAATGTAGAATTAGACACAGGGAATGTATTTTTTTTAAATGGGTCCACCAGGCGGTGAAACTGTTGCAGAAATTCGCTCCAAGATATTCGCACTTATTTTTATTTCAGTTGTGACTAAAAACCCAGATGCCGGAGCCCGGCGACTAAAAGCCAATTTACAAAATAGATCAACTGGTTTGAACGAACGAATATGTCAATGGTAAGACTATTCAAAAGAATATTCAAATCAAATAGTGTTTATAGACTTAAAAACTTATGTGTCCGCCATTCATATGCGGTGGAGGTTCTCATATTATCTGCCAGTCATACGCGGGGGAGGTTCATATTATCCGCCGGTCATACGCTAGGGTATTTCTCATATTATCATCCGGTCATACGCGGGGGAGGTTCTGATATGAACATATTATCCGCCGGTCATACGCGGTGGAGGTTCATATTATCCACCGGTCATACGCGAGGGAGGTTCTCATATTATCCTCCGGTCATACGTTGGGGGAGGTTCTCATATGAACATATTATCCACCGGTCATACACGAGGGAGGTTCTCATATTATCCACCGGTCATACGCGAGGGAGGTTCTCATATTATCCTCCGGTCATACGTAGGGGAGGTTCTTATATGAACATATTATCCGCCGGTAATATGCGGTGGAGGTTCATATTATCCGCCGGTCATACGCGAGGGAGGTTCTCATATTATCCTCCGGTCATACGTGGGGGAGGTTCTGATATGAACATATTATCCGCCGGTCATACGCGGTGGAGGTTCATATTATCCACCGGTCATACGTAGGGGCAGTTCTCATATGAACATATTATCCGCCGGTCATATGCGAGGGAGGTTCTCATATTATCCACCGGTCATACGCGAGGGGGGTTCTCATATTATCCTCCGGTCATACGTGGGGGAGGTTCTCATATGAACATATTATTCACTGGTCAAAAGCGGTGGAGGTTCTCATATGAACATATGATTCACTGGTCATACGCGAGGGAGGTTCTCATATTATCCTCCGGTCATATGTTTGGGAGGTTCTCATGTGAACATATTATCCGCCGGTCATACGCGAGGGAGGTTCTCATATGAACATATTATCCACCGGTCATACGCGGGGAGGTTCTCATATGAGCATATTATCCGCCGGTCAAATGCGGGGGAGGTTGTCATATTATCCGCCGGTCATACGCGGTGGAGGTTTATATTATCCGATGGTCATACGCAAGGAAGGTTCTCATATTAACTGCTGGTCATATGCGGGGGAGGTTCTCATATGAAAATATCATCTGACGGTCATACGCGGTGGAGGTTTATATTATCTGCCAGTCATACGCAAGGGAGGTTCTCATATCATACGCCGGTCATACGCGGGGGGTTTTGCATATGAACATATCATATGCCGATCATACGCGGTGGAGGTTCTCATATTATCCTCATTTGATTTGAGGTAATATGAGAACCCCCCTCGCGTATGACCGGCGGATAATATGAACCTCCACCGCGTATGACCGGCGGATAATATATTCATATGAGAACCTCCCCTATGTATGACCGGAGGATAATATGAGAACCTCCCTTGCGTATGACCAGCGGATAATATGTTCATATGAGAACCTCCCCCGCGTATGACCGGCGGATAATATGTTCATATATGAGAACCTCCCTCGCGTATGACCGGCGGATAATATGTTCATATGATAACCTCCCCAATGTATGACCGGAGGATAATATGGGAACATCCCTTGCGTATGACCGGTGGATAATATGTTCATATGAGAACCTCCACAGCTTATGCCCGGTGGATAATATGTTCATATGAGAACCTCCCCCACATATGACCGGATGATAATATGAGAACTTCCCCAAGTATGACTGGAGGATAATATGAGAAACTCCCTCGCATTTGACCGGCGGATAATATGTTCATATGAGAACCTCCACCGCGTATGACCGGCGGATAATATGTTCATATGAGAACCTCCCCTACATATGTCCGGTGGATAATATGAACCTCCACTGCGTATGACCGGCGGATAATATGTTCATATCAGAACCTCCCCCACGTATGACCGGAGGATAATATGAGAACCTCCCTCGCGTATGACCGGCGGATAATATGAACCTCCACCGCGTATTTCCGGCGGATAATATGTTCATACGAGAACCTCCCCTACGTAACACCGGAGGATAATATGAGAACCTCCCTCGCATATGACAGGTGGATAATATGAGAACCTCCCTCGCGTATGACCGGCGGATAATATGTTCATATGAGAAACTCCCCAACGTATGACCGGAGGATAATATGAGAACCTCCCTCGCGTATGACCGGTGGATAATATGAACCTCCACCGCGTATGACCGGCGGATAATATGTTCATATCAGAACCTCCCCCGCGTATGACCGGAGGATAATATGAGAACTTCCCTCGCGTATGACCGGCGGATAATACGAACCTCCACCGCGTATGACCGGCAGATAATATATTCATATGAGAACCTCCACCGCGTATGACCGGCGGATAATATGTTCATATGAGAACCTCCCCTGCATATGTCCGGTGGATAATATGAACCTCCACTGCGTATGACCGACGGATAATATGTTCATATCAGAACCTCCCCCACGTATGACCGGAGGATAATATGAGAACCTCCCTCGCGTATGACCGGCGGATAATATGAACCTCCACCGCGTATTTCCGGCGGATAATATGTTCATACGAGAACCTCCCCTACGTAACACCGGAGGATAATATGAGAACATCCCTCGCATATGACATGTGGATAATATGAGAACCTCCCTCGCGTATGACCGGCGGATAATATGTTCATATGAGAAACTCCCCAACGTATGACCGGAGGATAATATGAGAACCTCCCTCGCGTATGACCGGTGGATAATATGAACCTCCACCGCGTATGACCGGCGGATAATATGTTCATATCAGAACCTCCCCCGCGTATGACCGGAGGATAATATGATAACTTCCCTCGCGTATGACCGGCGGATAATACGAACCTCCACCGCGTATGACCGGCAGATAATATATTCAAATGAGAACCTCCCCCGCGTATGACTGGCAGATAATATGAGCACCTCCACCCTGGGACTAATATAACATATATTAGTCCCAGCTCCACCGCATATGAATGGCGGACACATATGTTTTTAAGTCTATAAACACTATTTGATTTGAATATTCTTTCTTTTGAATAGTCTTACCATTGACATTTTCATTCGTTCAAACCAGTTGATCTATTTTGTAACTTGGCTTTTAGTCGCCGCCTCCGGCATCTGGGCTTTTAGTCACAACTGAAATAAAAATAAGTGCGAATATCTTGGAGCGAATTTCTGCAACAATTTCACCGCCTGGTGGGACCCATTTAAAAAAACACATTCCCTGTGTCTACTCCTACATTTTGATATACTATACGCCCCATCATATTGAATATACCAGCTGAAATCGATCCTGTAATTGTAAACATCGAGTCTTTTTTTAGCTGTTTTATCGGCGCCTGTTTGCGTGTTCGCCATTACAATATTCGCACTAAAACAGCCATATTGTAGCTAAAAACGAATGCACAGTATTCCATTGCGTTATTTGATACCTAAAACTTGCTGTTTGCTAGCGTATTCATCGAGAAATCTAAATTCTAAACATTAATGTCGAACGCAGTTTTTCGTGTTTGTGGCATTTTATGTTAGGTCAGTTGTCGACCGAATAATGTAACGTCCGGTGTCCGGTCAGTGGCGTGGTTAATATGTGTGGATAGGGCGAATATGGACCTTTCGTTAGACACCAAAAGGAGCCCTCTACGTGCTGTATTCCTCGAGATATAGGCCGTCCCACGCAATTTGAAAATCCTGTCCCGCAGATTGTCATTCTATCCCAAATTCCACCCCATGTTAGCATTGTTAGGTCAGTTTTCGATCAAATAATGCAACTTCTGGTGTCCGGTCAGTGGCGTGGTTAATATGTGTGGACCTTTCGTTAGACACCAAAATGAGCCCCCTACGCCTTGTATTCCTCGAGATATCGGCCGTCCCACGCAATTTGAAATTCTGTCCCGCAGATTGTCGTTTTGTCCCATATCCCATCCCATCCCGCAGATTGTCATGTCCCCAATCAGCTGACAGCTACACTTGCCTGTTATCATTCCGAAATGAATATTATCTATAGTCAGTAATATAAAATCATCTAACGTAGCAATTAATGTTTTTGTTGGAATAATGAAATAAGCCACATGCGAAGTAATCATCGCATATTATCCTGTTTGTACATGTAAGTTATTGTATATTTAGCCTTTTACCAGATGCAAATCGGTTATTTTTTTATAAAGTTGGGTTGAGTCTGGTTATGTACTATGTTTTTACAAGCAGTTGAAGGGGAAATCTATGTATTATTAAGGTCGCCAGAAAAATACAAATGAATATTTGATATATATGACGGTAGTATGCCTTTAATGACTATCCTGTTTTTCAGATTGCTGTCAACGGGACGTTACTCTATATTAAGCTGTACCGATCGATTTCATTCTATTTTTATCCTCGATAAATGTTTCGTTCTGCGTCACCGATGAAAATAGCGCGAGTTTGTTTACATGTTTACCCGGAGGTACGATAGCTATTGCAAAACATTGCGAACTGGAACATTGCCATCTACCTGACATGACATGCCAAGGACATTAATGTTCTAGAACAGGGCTCAGCTTCCACTATCTTGACGTTTAACATACTGAGATCAGCTCCACCAATGAGTGAGGAGATGCTTTTCAGAGCTCTAAGCAGCGGTATGTGTGTTTCAGTCTCAATAAATTTAGACCGTGTTTCATTTGAATCAACTTACAGTCTAAAGCCCACCGCACACGCTACAACATTGTTGCGCAACAATGTTGTGGCGTGTTGTGGCGTGTGCGGTACCGCGTTTTTTGTTGCAGGCAAGCCTGCAACAATGTTGCGAACGATCAAATTATTTTGATTTTGTTGCTTGTTGTTGCTTGTTGCAGCCAATGGATGGACAGCGTCAAATCACATGGCTGAATGGCATCACGTGAGGACTAAACTTTTACAAGAAAATGGCGGCCTCCAGTCAGAGTCAGACTACGAAAATAATAACTGTTGACATTGTCAACACAACTCCGGATTTTATCTGGACGGGTGACCCATGATTTCTGCCAAAAGCGCCTGGCTCTGGCCGCTTTCCGGCGCCGCCGACGACGCAAAATGATAATCGCTATAGCCAGCGCAATTTTTGTGTTGACAGGCGCCATTGTATCTACAACATAATCTTCTCTGAAGTTCTCACGCGAATTCAGTCGTCACGTGACCAATTGTTACACAACATTTTACCGTGTGCGGTCATTCGCAACAATTTCGTACAACATTTGTTGTGTCGTTTGTTATAGCGTGTGCGGACGCTTATAACAATGTTGTATAACCCCCATACAACAATGTTGCGCAACAATGTTGTGGCGTGTGCGCCCGGCTTTAGGACTCTCATAGTTAAAATTATTCCAAACGAGAGAAATTTAGCCAATACGCACTATTACGCAGCGAGCAATGCCTTGCTTGACCAATGAATGTCTTCCTGCAAATGGAATTAATGTTCACTTATCCATACAAGCCACACCGCGGCATTTGGTTGCAATCTCACGAAGGTATCGTATAAACTACGTACATGTTAACGTCGCGTATCTTAACTCACCATACGTCGTATGTTCAAAATCAAAACTAACGTATGTTTATTCATAATTGGGAAAATGATCAGACAGAACAAGTATACATAATAAAATTGTATTTGCAAAGATATTAACAAAAAATAGTATAACTATGGATATTACGTCACGTGCAAAATAAGAATAATAACAACTTCGTAGTAAATTCCAAGCGCGTATTCTAAATAAGAAGACAACGCAACATAACCGCTGTACACCTCAATAAGATTTATTATAGCGTGCTTATCAGAGGGCGGGGTGAAAAAAGTTTACGAGACGTGAGGTAGGGGTGGGTGGGTATCCGAGGCCGGAAACAGTTTTTGACCACTTTTTTTGCATTTATTTTTCATTGACATATTTTCAACTGTTTTAAACATATTTGTTTATATGTTGTGGCTTGTTGCAATATGAGAAGCACTAATACATTCAATATTGTTATAATTACCCCCATAAGTTGATATAAAATGGAAAATTTGTGAATATTGTGGGGGTGGGTCCCAAAATGTTCATTGATTTTTTTTGCGTGCAAATTTTTTTTATTGTGTCTGTTTCAGCTTGCTTGGCAGTTTTTATAATGAAAATTGTCTAGTTCATGGTGTAGTTCAATAAAAAAAAAATACTTCAGATAGCTCTAGGGCAGGGTGAACTTAATGCAGTCTGACAATATCAGCTAACAACTCATGACAGTATATTAATTACAACAATTCGTATACTCTTTATTCATACAATTAGTTGATGCACGAGTGTAATGTATGAAATAAGTATTTGTATCAGTGTTTGTACACTAAAATTGATTGCATATTAGCATATGTGATACAATTATGGCCATGTGACCCTCAACGCAGGGCAACTCATTTTATTTTTAACCCTTCGAACACTATGGCCCCCAGAGCATTAGTAGCACCCTGGCGCGGGGCTCCCACTCATTCAAATAACCGCCGGTATTCTCAATGTATCAGAATAATGTATAGTTAATAATATATAGTAGACACAGGTAGACATATAATAGTAAATCAAGAGTACAGCCGGTATACTGTAAACAGAAGACCAAATTGGAGTTATCTTCCCTACACCAACACAATGACGTTACGCTTACTGTGACCTCATCTCCCCGGTCACATGTCACTAAAGTGCACATCCGTGTATATGGATTTGGCACTACATTGACCATCCGCGTTCAAACTCAAAGGGTTAAACATTATTTTAGGCCTAGTCCTAAGTCGTAATGCGAGGTCGGGTCTGTGGTCATGCAGGCATACATAAAAGCTAATTCATATGCACATTTTCCTTTTTTGGTATTACTATAGGCTCTAGGCCTACTAGTTGATACTGGTTGATGTCTGAAAAAAAGATAAATTTAATTTTGTGTAATTTTTTATTCTATTATAGGCCCTAACACTGGCCCTAGTTATTTTTTGTTGTCATTCCAGGGGATTCAACATATTTTTCATCTACTCACACAGATGAATAGGCTGGGTTATAAATTTACCAATATAATCAAATCATATTCTACGTTTCTTGATTGCTTACAGTTCAATTTAGTTGAGATTATCGCTGATTACTGCTGATTATCGCATAATTATCAGCCAAGAAAATATTTGTCTTGTACATTTTTGTAAACAGGAAGTAACATTTAATTTGGTTTTTCAAAGAAGGGACCAATATAGAGCGGTTGGTCGTTTTTACAGAGGGGACCAACATAAAGCTTTGGGGTTTTGGGGTGGGTGTCTAAACTTTTATGAAAAAAAATGCAAGAAAGGGTGGGTGGGGGTTTTTTTTTTTTTTTTTACGGCCATCCCCTGTGCTTATCGCTATATTTCCATTACATTGTTCTTTATTGTGTGTTTCTTTGTTTTTATTTTGAGGTTCCACCAGTAAAAAACGTTGGGACGTTTTCGTGTTCTACCATATTGTATACCATGCCATGAAATTCTACTCCGCGATTACGCCAGTATATATCATATTCCACCAGTATATAACCAGGGGACGTTTTCATGTTCTACCATAGACCATGCCATGAATCTCTAATCCGCGCTTACGCCCGTTGAGAGCATATTCCATCAGTACAAAACGAGGGGGCGTTTTCATGTTCTACCATAGACCATGCCATGGACGTTAAATGTCCATATCTTTCTGAGGAGAGCTTTAATTATATAATAATCATGGATACTTGTTACCATTGTGTGAGTTATACCATGTAGCTAGTATTCGTTCCTCAACCATATTCTGATTAATATCATGATTAATACATACTGCATACAGGGATGTGGCTAGAGGGGGTGTGGAGGGGTGTCTCACCCCCCAGCAGAGAGCTATATTTTCAATAGTTGGAAATTCCTAATTTTAGGTAAAAACAATTTATTGGGGTGAATTTATTGTTTTTCGACCAATATTTGCATATGTTCCTATTTTTTACAGAAATGGTAATCATTTGGAAATTTTCCAACCTTAGGGGGGTGACAGGTTGGAAATTTCCAACACTTGGAAAGCTTGTGTCCTGGTCCCTCCCCCGTGGCCAGTCAAAAACTTCTAGTTAATTTAAGAAAACAATATTGTCATACAATTGGTCAACATTGTCATTGGAATTGTCATCAGTTGAACATTTTCAAACCTAAGTGGGGGGTGTCAGGTTTGAAATTTCCAACTCTAAGAAGGCTTGAGGCTAGTCTAGATGTTAGGATTTTGCGATTTTCTTGTTCAGATTAAAAAAATTTCGGACACCGGGCCGAACCATGGTCGGCCCGGTGTGTCATTGCCCCATCCACATGGCCAATACGAAACTGCTAATTAGTTTAGCAAAACAATATTTTACTACATTTGGTCAAACTTGTAGACATAAATGGTCATCAGTTGAAGAATTTTCCAACCTGAGGGGGAGCATGAGGTTTGAAATTTCTAACACTAGGAAAGCTTCAGTTGAGGCCAGTCTAGATGCTAGGATTTGCGATTTTCTTGCATAGTTTTCAAAATTTTCTCACACCGGGCCGAACAACCATGGTCGGCCCGGTGTTTCCTGGTCTGTTGTCGGTAGATGTGTGCATTTGTCTGGAATTAGACCACTAGTTGGTTTTTTTTGGGCAATTTTCAGGTTGAAATATCTTAATGTTCTGATACTGGGAACATAGAATCATGGCTTATGAATATATAGGAAATTAGGCCTGAGCATGAGGTACAAGGGGGGGGGGGGGGTGCAAATGGAATTATGCAAAAAGTTGTGTTTGTGTGATTCCGACTCAGGGGGGGGGGGGGTGCAGTTGGAATTTCCCAATTTGGACACCCCCCCCCCCAGCGGAGACCCTCTAGCCACATCCCTGACTGCATACTCAATAAATAAAACATGGATCAATGTTATGACATTCTTGTTAGTAGTGTCTTTATTTACACAGTCCGTACTCTTAAAAAGAACACATAGAAACCCAAATTGTTAAAGGCACGCGCGGCGTTCGTTGCAGAAATACTTATATTTGTTCAAATCGCCACCAACAGAAGGAATACCAAAATATATACAGTTCCGCTCATATGCCAAACATAATCAGCGCGTAAATAGTATATTGTCGTCAAGAAGTACGGTGGTGTACGTAAACAAGAGCCTGCTCGTGTTACATAAGTTGTGCTTCTGTTTACATAACACAGCGTAATTATATTAGTTAATCACACACAAATTATGTAAACGCTCTTTATTATTTCCTTATCATGAAAACAGTAACAAATAACGCTCTTTATGTTTGCCATATCCGGATCTAAACAAAAGCCAGAAAAAGTAACTTTGTTTGTTTTGTTTACATAACAAAGGGGGAAAAATTTACAATAACATACTGTTTATGCCATATTTATGATTGGCATAAGAACAAAGTCTGTCTAGATCTTACTTTTCCTTCTGTTTATGACGTTTTTTTACGGAGATGAAATATTGTAATTTTGCATTACTCAAAACCAAATCATATAAAGTTGAGAATTTTTATTAGACCAAATCCTATATAGTTTGAAATGTTATGGTCTCACCCCAGTTAGAAGCCCCTAGCAACGACAATGATTCCACCAGTACATACTCTGGGAACTTCCATGCTAAATTCAGATTCTGTTATTTGTTTCCCATTCTTCGAACCTGAAAATCATTATGTCCACTCCTCCCCGTCTGAACTATACGCCCTCACTTATTAGGGACAGTGCATGTAAGCCCTCGGTTGTCATATCCCAATTTCCATATTATGTTACCACTTTTATTTTTACTTTCAGTATCATTTGTATATTTTGCAAATTCGTTTGGTAAATGTTTCTGCAGTCACGAACTATATCGATGACTATGTGGTATGTTACCATTTCATTTCGTCACACATTGAGCTGTTGTGTAAGATAATTCCAGACACAATATTACACTTGACAGGAAACTAACCACATCACTTTGTTTTTAGCGTACACTCAATGTTAGAAAAGTCGATCAGACGAACCGCAATCACGTTGATAACGTTATTGGGTTACTCCCCTTTGCTAAAGTATGGTGCGCCGTAGTAAAACATAAACGAATCGTCATCAATTCATATCTCGTACTCCATGTGATTTCCCAGGTGGCCCCAAACCTTATTTCATTTTGTATATCCTCCAGTGTGATAACCACTATAGAAAAGTTGGAAAAAAAAAAAAACGTTCCTCAATTTTTAAGCTGCACCTGTCTATAAATATATGTTGACACTTACAGTACAAATTGTTCAAAAAACAATGTGACAAAAACTAAATAGATTCATAAAAACAATTTGTTATGAGTGTTGCCGGAAAAATATTGATCATTTTCAATTATTTTATTTCAGAGGACATATGTCGTGAGTTGCTGGTCAAAAATAGGGACTTGGCTATCTGCTGTTATGACGGGAGATGCCCATTGGTTGAATGTGCCTATACAGGAAATGTCGCCACATTCAAGCTGCTTTTGGAGTATGGAGCAAGCATCGAATGCACAAACAGTAACCTATTTTCTCCTCTTCGCTGCGCAGCGTCGCAAAATCACCACGAAATCGTAGATATTCTACTACGAAAAGGGGCGAAACATGACGAACAATCACAATGTAAGAATACTCCTCTATCTCTGGCATGCGAGCGCAACCATACCGACATTGCCATGATGCTATTGGATAAACCGTGTAACGTTTGCAACTCAGACGAGGGCATGGACACGCCAATATATTATGCTGCACGGAACGGTAATGTTGAGCTCGGTAGAGCACTTCTTAAACAAGGTGCTGATCCAAACGTTATAAATGCACATCACGTCACTCCTGTTTGGGGCGCTGTGTTTAGCGGCCATACGAGTTTTGTGAAATTACTTATCGATCAATTTGTGGATCTGAACGTTGAATCCTGCGGTCAACTTGAACAATCTAATGACTATAATTTCCGTCATAGTTATCCTAGCCCAAGATCACCGTTCGAAGTTGCTGCATTTCAGGGCAATGTGGATATTGTTCTCCTGCTGACTGAAGCTGGTTGTTCTCTGACAAAATTGGACGAGACGATATGTTCACGCCGTTCTACCGAAGACACCAATGTGCTGTTGACTGACTTGGCACGGAATCCAAGGAGCTTGCTGTCGACTGTGCGCATTTCTTTAAGACGATATCTAGGAAAGGACACCCATACAGCGATGAATCAGGTGGAGATACCACAACCAGTACGACAATATGTACTCATGGTCGATACTGAATAATAATTTAAGCCTGATTATAATATAGTAAATTACTGGTACTGAATTATTCCCCGTCAGATTGTACAACAAATAATTCAGAAAATCCAGAAAATACATGCAATCACCGTCATTCGCATAACAAAGGTATGGTGTAAATCACCCATTAGTAATAAGGCGAAAACGACCACTTATGACTGTTCAGCGTCACTATATAACCTGTTACGTAGATTTGTTTATTACACAACAAATAAATAAATCAATGAAAAATACATTCAATCACCACCATTCGCATCACAAAGGGATGGTGCAAATCACCCATTAGTAATAGAGTGAAAACGACCACTAAAACTCATAATTGAGAACGCTCTTTATGATATACCGCTTTTGGGCGGCATGCTGAAGCATGGACACACTTTATAAGAGGCGATTATTGGATTCGTTTTTCTGTGCTGAAAAATGGCCCATGCATGGGTTCGGTCTAATTAAACATTATATTAATGTGGTCATGCATGGTCCGATCTAATTAAACATTATATTAATGTGGTCATGCATGGGTCCGGTCTAATTAAACATTATATTAATGGCCTCATGCATGGGTCCGATCTAATTAAACTTTATATTAATGTGGTCATGCATGGGTCCGGTCTAATTAAACATTATATTAATGGGCTCATGCATGGGTCAGATCTAATTAAACATTATATTAATGTGGTCATGCAAAACTAAACATACATATGCATCTCCTTAATATAGTCCAGGAGATATTGGTCGACCTCTGCACCCCCCCCCAGGACTCAACTTCACCCCACTAATTTTCTTTCTTAAGGTTAACAAGAACAAAAAGTGGCCGCAGAGACTCCAGACAAGATGGCGTCCATCATGGCGGCCATTTAAACAAAATGCACCAGGTCTCTTTGATCGCCATTATAGTAAAGATGATATCACATGCGGTCTTGTTTTCCGCTCGATTCGTTATGCTAATATACAACCCTTACAAGTTAGCCAAAAATCCGATACCAGTATCCAATATGGCGGCCAAGATGGCCGCCGAAATGTGAAAATATGCTATTTTTCTGACATGTTACCACATTTCGTTTGTCTCTGTGGGAAAATGTTGAAATCTTTGCTTCATGTTATACATGTATCACATAGAGGAGTCATTGGCGACCACATGGGGACCATAATATACATTCATTGTGGGATATTTTTGTCCGATATCACGTTTTCCCAAATTCCGGTATAATAGGTCAAAGCCGAATCTACGTTAATAACGCGATGTAATGTTTCGAATCAATGCATGTTATTGCTATTATAACAACACCCATGCATATATATGTGCAGGAGATACTCAAGCTAGGATTCCTCTTATACCTGAGTTGAGGAATATTTACCCAAATCCAAGATGGCGGCAAAAATGGCCACCAGAAATAAAAAATCGCCGAAAATCGCCGATTTTAACATAAGTGACCATTATTGTCATGAAAACTCCACACCTGCTTACTATTGTGAGTTGGGAACATTTAGGCGAAGGGACTTTCCTTGTACCTTATCCAAATAAAAGTCCGCCAAATCCAAAATGGCGCCCACAATGGCGGACAGATTTTGAAAAATCACCGAAATTCCCTCATATTCACATCATTGGGCATTATTGTCGAGACAACTCCATCCATGCGTACAGTTGAGTTGGAAATACTGAGGTGAAGTAATTACCTTACATCTCATGTAAGAAATGGTTTTCCAAATCGAAGATGGCGGCCAAAATGGCGACCGAAATTTGAAAACACGGCTACATTCCTTTACTTTCTTAGGATGGGCGTTATTGTTTCGCGATTTCTACCCACCATTACATGTTTATATGTATGAATTATTCATTAGGGTTTGGCAAGTGATACTCACAGTCAATATGGCGGCCAAACTGGCGGCCAGAAATTGAAAAGAAGCCGATATTATCACTTACTAATTTCAACTTTTTGTCATAATATCGATTTGTATAGACGAAACGGTTATAATATAAGCCATCTATTAGTTCCAATGTAAGTCGTAGCCTTTTGGAAGGATGAAAACCCACAATCGCGATGTGGCATTTCAAAATCCATTCTCCACTAAGGGCTCATACTGGCCGTAAGCGTATATAGGTGCGCCGAATAGTTATATTATGACTTCCAAGAATCAAAACAACAGTACCTGAGCTTATTCTGAATTACCACATTCAGCATTATCTAGACCCGTTTCCGTCTCTTCGTCAGATTAATCTATCTCACTCACAACAACAGTTTACTACACTTCTTTGTAGAAGGGTGCCACTAATCGGAATGTTTCAAACAATACATATGCCGGTGTGCAGCTCACGTGTTTTTATCGAAAGCTTGGAATTCTTAGCGAGCTTCATTCGTGGTATAGCTTATGGTATAATTGAGATGCTACATATGGGGTATAGTCGTCATCTTGTGTAATACACTAGAAATGTATTCGTCGATGCGTATACCAGCTTTCAGAAGGACCTATCTATCTGCGTATTGTCAGCTTTGGTGACCTAATGGGGATAACAACGTGTACACCTGGTGATCTTCCCAAACAGCCACTTCTCAATATATGGTTAATCAATCCACATACTCATCTAATGCACTGACGTACCCGGACAACTTCTGTATCTGGCTTCGAATGTTGAAAGCCCGACATTTGACGGATGTATTTCTGCTAAGGCGTAAAAGACAATAATGCATAATATACCCAAACTCCTTGAACATTATCATAAGAATAAGCTTGTTGGCGTCAAGCAATCGTCTCACCGAACAGATCCAAGCAGATGATAACAATACACACGGTGCTAGTTTGTGGGTATGTGTCATGATAGTCGAAATGAAATTGGACCATGACTGCACCGCCCCTTATTTTGTTATGTTTTAGATTCAGACAGGATCTCGTGTGTGGCTTTGCTTTCCTTGTATGCTAAGATTGTATGATCCCATCCGTTTGGAAGCCGTTCTTAAACAACTGGACCAGGCGTGTGCCATTAGCTACTGCTGTATAAGCCCCACCAAGACTGTGATGTAGTCTTAATGCGATACCTTTGATGTTTGGTTGATATGTCATACTCACGCTGGGTGGTATGGTTCAAGAAAGTACAAATGCCATCAACAAAAGGGTGAAATGTTCAACGCGAAGAACATCCAGAGGAATGTTACGTTGATGAGATATTGCATTCATTTCAACAAACGTTGGTACACCAAGTGATTTCACCATTGCGACTATTTTCCTGCATGATACATTAACTACTACATGTATATTCTAAAGTTATATATATAAAGCTATATGATCATAAAGGTCGCGTTCCCCAACATCCACAGCCATTGCCATCGAGACTATAAATTGTTCTTTAAATACATAGTGAAATAAATGCACTACAGTTCCTGGCATTTTCTTGAATAATACCACCCACATACTGTCACTAACCCTGAGATAGGATAACAAAACACGCATACATTCATGCTATAAAAACATTATCCTTTAGTCCATCGGACTGTCTTGAGGGAGGCTAGCATAGTATTACCCAGACAAAAATGCACGTAGTTGAATCAGAAAGGCTTCGAAATGGATGTGGAAATACAATCTTACCACACCAATTAAAACCGACACGCATGACATTCTATATCTTAAACATGCACCAGGTGTAGGGGTGGTGTATACCGTGGACCATTTCATTCCCACTATCATGGCGCATGTCCACAAACTAGCACCACGAGCATTGTTCTTCTCTCCTGGGAGATATTCGACGAGACAACTGCGGGGCGTCACACAGTTTGCTTCGGACCATGGTCAAGAAGTGTGGGTAGTCTGTACATTATGGTCTTCTCCTTAGCAGATATACATCTGTCCAAGTGAATGAGACAGCCAACAACCTTCGAAACACTGTCGAAGTTGTCCACATATGCCAATTCGTTCGCTGAATTTGTGAGTTGACGAACCATCTATTGAGAAGTGACTAGCTAACTGGTTCGCCAGGTGTACATGTCGTTATCCCCATGGGGTCCCGGGTATGAGACACATACAGATGACCTTCTGTAAGCTTGCATACTCATCGGTCATATGCCTTCCTAGTTCAAGATGACGCACAAATATCATATTTAGCAAATATTTAAAATCGTAAGCTAGACACCGGAAAATGAATTGTTTGAAACGTTATGATTAGAGGGACCCTACTCCCAGGAAGTGGTGAATACTTTGTCGGTGTGAGCGACCTAGATTTATCAGACAAAGAAATGGAAGCTGGTCCAGATAATTATGGACGTGACGTGGCAAATCATAATTTGTTATCAGGTAATTGTTCTGATATAACTATTCGGCACACCTACACTTAAGGCCATTATCGGCGCTAAGTGGAGAATGGATTTCGAAATGCCACATCGCGATATTAATTGTGGTTTTTCATCTTTCCAGAAGGATACGAGCTATGTTGTGCGTTTTGATACATTTAAGTTGAACTAGTAGATGGTTTATGTACAGTTTCGTCCATACATACCGATATTATGACAAAAAGTTTAAATTAATATGTGAAAATATCGATTTCTTTTCAATTTCTAGCCGCAAATTTAGCAGCGATCTTGGCTGTGAGTATCAATTGTCAAACCCTAATGAATACTTCATGTCAATATTCCATATCAACATGTAATGGTCGATAGAAATCGCGAAACAATAACGCCCATTAAAGGAATGTAGACTTGTTGTCAAATTTCGGTCGCCATTTTGGCCGCCATCTTCGATTTGGAAAACAATTTCTTGCATGAGATGTAAGGTAATTACTTCACCTCAGTATTTCCAACTCAACTGTAAGCATGGGTGGAGTTGTCTCGACAATAATGCCCAGTGATGTGAATATGAGGGAATTTCGGTGATTTTTATAAATCTGTCCGCCATTGTGGGCGCCATTTTGGATTTGGCGGACTTTTATTTGGATATGGTACAAGGAAAGTTCTTCGCCTAAATGTTCCCAACTCACAATAGTAAGCAGGTGTGGAGTTTTCATGACAATAATGCTCACATATGTTAAAATCGGCGATTTTCGGCGATTTTTTATTTCTGGTGGCCATTTTTGCCGCCATCTTGGATTTAGGTAAATATTCCTCAACTCAGGTACAAGAGGAATCATAGCTTGAGTATCTCCTGCACATATATATGCATGGGTGTTGATATAATAGCAATAACATTCATTGATTCGAAACATTACATCGCGTTATTAACGTAGATTCGTCTGTGACCTATTATACCGGCATTTGGGAAAACGTGATATCGGACAAAAATATCCCGCAATGAATGTATATTATGGTCCCCATGTGTTCGCCAATGACTCCTCTATACGATAAATGTATAACATGACGCAAAGATGCCAACATTTTCCCACAGAGACAAACGAAAGGTGGTAACATGTAAGAAAAATAGCATATTTTCACATTTCGGCGGCCATCTTGGCCGCCATATTGGATTCTGGTGTCGGATTTTTGGCTAACTTGTAAGGGTTGTATATTAGCATAACGAATCGAGCGGAAAACAAGACCGCATGTGCTATCATCTTTACTATAATGGCGATCAAAGAGACCTGGTGCATATAAAAAAATGGCCGCCATGATGGACGCCATCTTGTCTCATACCAGTCTTCTCTTGAACTTCTAGGAGTGTTGCATCAGTGTTGTTCTGCTGTGAATAGATTACTTGATTCCATATGCTCCATTATCTTGTCTCGTATGATGCTCTCCAGTATCTTACAAATTACACTTGTCAGGCTTACTGGTCGATAGTTTCCTGGTGTATATTTGCTTCCTTTCTTGTATATGGGAACTACTGATGCATGCTTCCATCCTTGAGGGAGTACCCCTTCTTCTATGGACCTATTGTGCAGCATGCATAAGGGTATACTAAGACATGATGCAGTCGCCTTTAGAAACGCAGGATGGAGTTGGTCCTCCCCGGGTGATTTCGTTGAATCCAATGCGAGCAGTTTTTCATAACTTGTTCTGGTGTCACTACTAGTTTTTTTTTAGCCCGTCGGAGAATTCCCGATCAACAAGTTCCGGGGTGTGATCATCATCTTCATTTGTAAATACGCTGCAGAAGAATGCATTAAATGTCTCAGCCTTGTCTTTGTTGTCTCTAATGATGTTCCCATCTCCATCTTCTATGTCAGCTATCCCTTCTTTAATCTTTGTATTTTGCTTGACATAATTCCAGAAAGATTTTGAATCGTTCTTGAAGTAGCTTCATTTCAAAGTCCTTGTGGGCTTGTCTGGTCGCTTTGGTGGCTATAAATTGCATGCAGCCACATATGATTTGAATGCATTGTCTGATTTAATGTGGATATATTTCTTTCAGTATTTTTGTTTTTCTTTGACAGCATTTAGCGCTTCCTTTGTCATCCACACTTTCTTCTTTTTCTTAACTTTCCCTGTCTTTGTTAGAGAAACTGTCTTGTATCTAATGGTTAATATGTTCCTTGTTATGAAGTCCCATCTTTCCTTTACTGACATCATATTCATTGCCGTCCAGTCCAAATATGTAAGTAGATTGTTCGCTTTATCATAATTCGCTTTATTGTATAGATGTTTTCCCTCTAGTCTCCACCGTGTCTACATAGCATGCCAGGGCTCTACATTGTATATTAAAACATATCGATCGATTTCATTCTATTTTTGTTCTGCGTCATCGACTAAAATAGCGCAAGCTTTGTTTACATGCTTCACCCGGAGGTACGATAACTATTGCAAACATTGCGAACTGGTTATAGCCCTCTACCTGATATGACATACCAAGGATATTAATGTTCTAGAACAGGACTCGGCTTCCACCTGACGATCAACATGTCGGGATCACCTCCAACAATTAGCGAGGAGATGTTTATCCAAGCTATATACAGCGGTATGTGTGTTTGTTTGTTTTTAAGGTTATGGTCCTTTTCGCCGCTACCCTATATAATGCCACGAGTTCACCCCACGCTTACGCCCGTAGAGAGCATATTCCACAAGTTAATGCCCGGGGATGTTGTTGCTGTTCTACCATCGACCATGCCACGGATATCTTCTCCGGCTTTCGCACGCATATATCGTATTCCACCAGTACAACACCTGGGAACTTATTGGTGGTTTTACCGTAGATCGTGGCATCAATATCTGAACTCCAACTCAGGACATGGTTACTGCATTTCTGTGTCAGTGTAATCGAATATTGCGTCAATTAATGTACGAATTTGACAAATCCTACATTGATGCGTATCAATGGCTATACGTTGGATGTTAATTTTCGCACTGTTATTGTCCCATTGTAGCTCAAAAAGTACTTTTAACGATCGTATTGCTTCTTCTATATTGCTTATTGTATAAATATACATATTACCAAAACATTTTTTTTTTTTTATTATTTTTTTTTTTTTAATTTAGATATCTTTATTAATTCCTTAGATATATAAGCCACTTTTTACATAGCCCATACACACCCTTGTGGCAGGGATAAGGGCGTTCTTTTTGTCTGAAATAAAAGGATTGTTATTTATCACATGATTAGCACTACCAAAAAGTATGCCATTAAGATATTTAACTTTTCCACAAATTTGAGTTTTAACTGTGAAACACGTAGCATTGTTCTTTTTGTTATGGCCTAAATGGCATTCTAATTCATGTTTCAGAATGGTCGAAATTAGTATTACTCATTACTGAATAGTGATGGGTTGGCTTATCAGCTATTAATGGTATAGTTTTTTTTACAGCCATATGTATCCAGTAGTCAGTGAAATGACTCCCCGGTTTACGCGAGTAGATATCATATTCCACCTATAGACGTATATACAGGGTTGGGGTGTCTCAGCCACCAATGAGGACCATAATTATAAAAAGTTAGAAATTTCATGACTCAAATTCCAATAGCTGCACTTATACTTATACAGTTAGTTCCTCTCATAGCAGTATATTAGTTCATTTTAATTTATCCTGCAAGGAAGTAATACCATGTCAATATTACATGGTAATGCACTGTCATTAATTTTGAGTAAATAAATTGCAGTAATGCTCATTACCTGAACACATATTAGAAATTGAAAGCAAAGCATTTCATTCAAGTTCAGACATATATGTTTTACCAACCACAGACTCATGATCACTAGTCTATTAGTAATGTAAAATCTCCACATCTTTCTGAGGACAGCTTTTAGTATATAATAATCATGCATACTTGTTACCATTGTTTCAGTTATAACGTGGGACTTCTTGCAATTTGAATACACGTAACTCATATTCGTTCCTCGACCATATTCTGATTAATATCATGTATAATGCATGCTGCATACTCAATATATAAAACATCGATCAATGCTATGACATTCTTGTTACTGTTGGCTGTATTTACACAGTCCATACTCTTAAAAAGAACATATAGAAACCCACAGTATTAAGCCATTAAACCAATATTGGAATTTTGCATTACTCAAAACTAAATCCTATATAGTTTGAAATGTTATGGTCTCACACCCCCAGTTGGAACCCTCTAGCAACCTATCAACGGCAGTGTTCGCCCTGCCGTTAGCAAATTTAGCCAATTGCGAAAAAAATACGAAGTGGCTAAAATAAATATGCTTGTGGCTAAAAATATTACGGCCGTAATTCCACCAGTACATAACCTGGGAACTTCCATGCCAAATTCAGATTATGTTATAATATTTCCCATTATTCGAACTTGAAAATCATTATGTCCACTCCTTCCTGTCTGAACTATACGCTCTCACTCAATTATTGGGACAGGGCATATAAGCCCCCGGGTTTTTTTTGTCATATCCCCGTTCCCATATTGTGTTACCACTTTTATTTTGTCATTTGTGTATTATGTTATTTGTTTGGTATTGGACATAAAAATATGTTGACACTTACAGTACAAATAGTTCAAAAACCATGTGACAAAAAAAGAGATTCATAAAAACAATTTACCATACGTGTTGCCGTTAAGATATTGATCACTTTCAATTATTTTTTCAGAGGACATAGTACAATGTCGTGAGTTGCTGCTCAAAAATAGAGGTTTGGCTATTTGCTATTATAAAGGAGTCTATCCATTGGTTGCATGTGCCTTCACAGGAAATGTCACCATATTCAAGCTGCTTTTGGAGTTTGGCGCACGCATCGAATGCACAAATTTCAGTCAATATTCTCCTTTGCATGTCGCAGCGAGGGGAAATCACCACGAAATCCTAGATATTCTACTACGAAGAGGGGCTAAACATGACGAACAGACACTATGTATGAAAACTCCTCTATCTCTGGCGTGCGATAGCAACCACACCGATATTGCACTAGCCCTATTGGATAAAACGTGTAACCATGGTAACTCAGACAATGACATGAACACACCGATACACCATGCTGCACGGAACGGTAATGTTGAGCTCGGCAGAGCACTTCTAAAATATGGTGCTGATCCTGACGTCAAAAATGCGTATAACGTCACTCCTCTTTGGTGCGCTGCGTATAACGGCCATACGAGTTTTGTGAAATTACTTATCGAACAATTTGTGGATCTGAACGTTGAATCCCGCGGTATAATTGACTTTCACCAGAATAGTTTCCATCATAGATATGCTTTCCCAATATCACCGTTCGAAGTTGCTGCATTTCAGGGCCATGTCGATATTGTTCTGCTGCTGGTTGAAGCTGGTTGTTCTCTGACGAAATTGGACGATACGTGGTTGAACGATATATCTTCACGACTTCATACCGAAGAAGACATAATTGTGGTGTTGACTAACTTGATACGGAATCCAAGGAGTTTGCTATCGACGATGCGGATTTCATTAAGACGATATCTCGGAAAGGGCACCCCTACAGCGATGAATCAAGTGGAGATACCACAATCATTACGACAATATGTACTCATGGTCGATGCCATATAATACTTTAAGTCTGACTATAATATATGAATTACTGGTATCTAATGATTCCCCGTCCGATATTACAACACACAATTCAGAAAATACATGCAATCACCGCCATTCCCATCATACAAGGATGGTGAAAATCACACATTAGTAATACTGCGAAAACGACTACTTATGACTGTTCAGCGTCACTATGTAACCTGGTACATGTATTTGTTTAGTACACAATAAATCAATCAGAATGAAAAATACATGCAATCACCACCATTTGCATCACAGGGATGGTGAAAATAGTCCGGCAGCCGAGGGGGTGAAATACAAATTTTCAGGTAATGTGTTTTCTTTGCTGAATATTACAGAGGGTGCCTCACCTAAATAACATCCAGGTGGGTGTGGAGTGCTCACCGTTGAGCATTTTCAGAAAACAAAATGGCATCCAAGATGGCCGCCAATGAGAATTAAGCATTATCAACCATCAATGCGCAACAGTTGTATGGTATACATGGAAGGCAAACTTAGTTTGTATTATATATGTGTCACCGGGGATCATTTATCTCATTATACGATGTAGGCAAGTGACATTTTCAGTAAGATGGCAGCCAAAATGGCCTCCAAAAATAGAAAAATGGTAAAATATCATACCGCTTAAAATTTCCATGTGTTCGGTGTTTTTTTATCAGTAACTCATGAATCTGCACAACGAACAGTTTTATGAGTATTTATGAATTAACAATAATCAATTTGAAGCATCCTATAATCTTCCAAGTCACCAAGTTTCAGGTTTGGATGGCATGCCCAAATCTAATTTGTCTCTTTTTGCTACTCGGTACTGTCTTTTTGCCAGGTTCAGGTTATATTACCTACAGGACATACAATGCCGGATGCAACTGGAAAGCATTTCGTAGACCGGCAGCACACTTTTCATAACACTCCAGGCATATTCAATGATCTATTGAAAGCACCTTCAGGACACTCGGTCTGGTATAATTAATCGCCATTAAACTCAAACCGGGAAGTATAAAAACCTGGGCCAACAGTCTCTATACATGCAATAATAGAATCCGAAACTTTAATGAAATGCGCGATGAAGAAACGGGTTGTAACCAAACACACCACAAGGAGGATTATGCTTCCAGGATGAAAACTTTGTGTCCACCCACTTGACCCAGGTTAGCATCCAGATTATTCTGAGTAAAATTATGAATGTTTATTCGTATTTAGAAATCAGAAAAAAACAAATGAATGGTTTTGAAACATGTTTGCCGATTGGTTTCCACGAGAAACTTCCCCATAAAACCTTCACAATGGCAAGTACTCGGAAACATATTCGCACAGACGGAACTGAGTTAATATATACCAGAGCCACGACTCTGCAGTTAGGTGCAAGAGGTTGTGATGTTAGTACTTTGTTCAAAGTTTGTTGTCGCATGAGTTACACCTTATCCGACATCGTTGTTTGATATGTGATATCTCCCCCCAAAGAGTGTAAATATGAGTTACCATAAGCTATCTGTATCGATGGGTGTGCTGCGATATGGGCCATCTCGCGGCCATGCAATAGCACCATTGCTGATTACTTTGATAGATTCACGTGATGCATCATGATGCACGTCAAGCGGAGTGACGTCTATATCATCTTTGGTCGATATAGGGGAGGCAGCACAAACTAGTCGACATGGGTCGGGAGAGCAAGGCACCAGTTGAGTATTCGCTCTGAAGAGAAACATCCGATTGACAACCCAGAAGGTTGTTCTCAGTTACGAGAAACAAGTCATATATGCTGAAGATATGTAATGGTATTGTGTCAAAAGCTGGAACCTTCCAAACAACGGACAACAAACTTGTGATTATCGGCAAGGACCCGTGCCTATCGAAATAGCTTGTGGTGTTATTGCTAGGACTGATCTCCGGTCGACCCACGAAGAGGGCGACACAATTATCATTCGCCAAGTTGCAAACCCCAACAGTACTCATCTCTAATATTAATTGCAGACGACACCGATATGTTTGTATTGCTGTTACATTTCATACATTCTCGTGATATCGACGGACATGTGACAATCATTTATGGTTTCTCATTCCCAAGAATATTCACTGAAAGATCTCAGTGCAACTTACGCTCAGCATACATATATATTACCAGATTTACTTGCAGCGGGCAGTGTGACTGAGTGTGATACAGTTGTGTCATATTTCGGAATAGGCATATGTTCTGCACTGACGGTTCTTCGCACTAAGAAATAATCCTTAAGAGACTTGGTTGTCGCATGGGACTTAACTGGTTGTCACATGTTCTTAATGACACATGTTCTTAGGGACACAGCAGTGTACATATTATCATGCAATGGACTCCCAACAGCGCTCATCGATGACAGACGCATGTGGAATCTCAAGGTTGGACGAGCTATGCAGCCGCCACTAAGTTGAATACGTTACCTCCAACAATGAATCATTTGCAGAAAATGTTGAGGGCACAGTTTCAAATGTGTATTTGGGCTAATGCTGTTCAGTGTGATCCAACCAACGTCGGTTGGATCCCTTTTAACCAATGACCATACACGACAGTACATCAATAGCTTCTGGAAGTTTACCAAACTTATTCGCTGTTCCTGCTATTGAATAAAACGCATCAGAGAATATTCTTTGAAATTCGGCGATCCTCTTGGATGCCATCTTTCAAATTGGAATTTTCAAGGGTATTATCATCATACAAACATGGAAACTGTTGTGTGAACACCTATTGTGATATGTAGGTGAGAAAAGCATTTCACGTGAGAATTTTAACTGCTCTCCAAAATCCAGGTTTTAAGGCCAGACTATTAAAATCAACTTTTTTGAGCAACCAGAAGAGGTCCGTACCCAAGGAATGACACAATTATTTGCATAAATGATTAGTTAACGTGTATAATTAAAAAGTAAACCAATTTGTGATATGTGAAAAACATAAGGACATATTCTTGGAAAATATCAATGTTTTTAACTTCCGGTCGCCATTTTTGCAGCCATCTTGGTTGAGGAGTACCAACTGTTAACATAAAAGGTGGGGAAATGTTATAGCATCACAACAGTGGTCATAGTTATATACATTTCACCAGATATTCTCTCTATAAATTCAGATAAAACTGACATAGTGTTTATTCTGTGAAACGGTGGCCATGTTGGACGCCATCTTGATTTATTAAAAATGCACAAGGGTGAGATCTCATTACCAACCTGGAAACTGTTCTAGAAACACCCTGTTATGATAATCAGGTGAGAAAAAAACTTGACCTGAGAATTTTTACTTCCACCAAAAATCCATACGACGAAAACGACCACTATATGTCATAATTGAGAACGCTCTTTATGATATACCCTTTTGGACGGCATGCTGAAGCATGGACACATTTTATACGAGGCGATTATTGGATTTATTTTGCTGTGTTGAAAAACCATTTAAAACGATAAAAGTTCCACATTGATATCTGGCCATCAAAACATTATAGTAATGCGTTTATGCATGGGTCCGATCTAATTAAACATTATATGAATGTAGTCATGCATGGGTAAGATCTAATTAAACATTATATTAATGTGGTCATGCACGGGTCCGGTCTAATAACACATATGAATGTGGTCATGTGTGGGTTCGATCTCATTAAACATCATGTGAATGTGATCATGCATTGGTCCGATCTAATTAAACATATTAATGTGGTCGTGCATGGGTCCGATCTAATTAAACATTATATTAATGTGGTCGTGCATGGGTCCGATCTAATTAAACATTATACTAATGTGGTCATGCATGGGTCCGATCTAATTAAACATTATATTAATGTGGTCATGCATGGGTCCGATCTAATTAAACATTTCAATAATGTGGTCATGCACGGGTCCGATCTAATTAAACATTATAGTAATGGGCTCATACATGCGTCCGATCTAATTTGCCATTATATTGATGTGGTCATACATGGGTCCAATCTAATTAAACATTTTATTAATGCGTTCGTGCATGGGCCCAATCTAATTAAACATGTTATTAATGTGGTAATGCAATGATCCGATTTAATTAAACATGTTATTAATGTGGACATGCATGGATCCGATCTAACTAAACATTATATTAATGCGTGCATGCATGGGTCCGATCTAATTAAACATTGTGTTAACCTGGTCATGTATCGGTCCGATCTAATTAAACATTTTATTAACGTGGTCATGCATGGGTCCGATCTAATTAAACATGTTATTAACGTGGTCATGCATGGGTCCGATCTAACTAAACATTGTATTAATGTTGTCATGCATGGCTCCGATTTAATTAAACATGTTATTAATGTGGAAATGCATGGGTACGATGTAATTAAACATTATAGTAATGTGGTCATGCATGGGTCCGATCAAATTACACATTATATTGATGTGGTCATACATGGGTCCAATCTAATTAAACATTATATTAATGTGGTCATGCATGGGTCCAATCTAATTACACATTATATTAATGCGTTCGTACATGGGTCCAATCTAATTAAACATGCTATTAATGTGGTCATGAATGGATCCGATTTAATTAAACATGTTATTAATGTGGCAATGCATGGGTGCGATGTAATTAAACATTATAGTAATGTGGCCATGCATGGGTCCGATGTAATTAAACATTATATTGATGTGGTCGTACATGGGTCCAATCTAATTAAACATTATATTAATGTGGTCATGCATGGGTCCAATCTAATTACACATTATATTAATGCGTTCGTGCATGGGTCCAATCTAATTAAACATGTTATTAATGTGGTCATGAATGGGTCCGATTTAATTAAACATGTTATTAATGTGGCAATGCATGGGTACGATGTAATTAAACATTATAGTGATGTGGTCATGCATTGTCCGATCTAATTAAACATTATATTGATGTGGTCAAACATGGGTCCAATCTAATTAAACATTATATTAATGTGGTCATGCATCGGTCCAATCTAATTACACATTATATTAATGCGTTCGTGCATGGGTCCAATCTAATTAAACATGTTATTAATGTGGTCATGAATGGATCCGATTTAATTAAACATGTTATTAATGTGGCAATGCATGCGTACGATGTAATTAAACATTTTATCAACGTGGTCATGCATGGGTCCGATCTAAATACATTCTGATATCTAAAGCGTACAAGGGGTGGTTTTGTTTTGTCAAATCGTTTGGCTCATTAACTTGACACCACGTGACGCATGTGAGTCGCAAGAATCCACATGTAATTCCATCAACATGGCGACTGTTTTATATATATTTGTGAAATGTGCCATATGTATTGTTCGGACACCATCGACTTACAGTTTTAACTATATGTTATTGGATTGCCTCGACGTTAAGTGGGAACCACGTAAGATTTTTGAGTACTTGGTCTAAATGTTAATTGTAGTGAATTATATAAGGATTAACTGTCATGTGGACTGTTGTTATGGGGATGTAACCGTGAGGTAAGTGGTCATAACTTGTGTAAAACCCGAAGGATTTTACATACAAGTTATGACCACTTACCTCACGGTTACATCTCCATAAAAAAACAGTCCACATGACAGTTAATCCTTATATTTATATACAATTTAGCGACAAAGCCACTTTTATAAATGTATTTAAATCGAAAAGTGTATACCGCAATAATTTTTAGTTGCCCAGTAAAAGTCGACGAAAAGACGGTATCGGACCAAATTGAGAATAAAGATTGATAACTGTAACATCAAGTGGTTTTGTATCAGATATTTGACAAACCAGCAAAATTTAGTTGACCATAAAGTTGATAAAAAACAAGTTTTGGGAAATTTTATACTAAGGTTGACAGTGGTTAGTATTATTTTGGGGCAATAAATCGATTCTGATGAATGGAGCGGCATTTCAAGAAATGTTGTTGTTATTGGAATATGATACTATGGGGACCATCGAATCTGATTGAGTACCTTTAATGGGCTCATTCATAGTCCGATCTAAATCATTTCCCGCTATCGAAAGCGTACATCCGGTAGTTTTATTGTGTCTATCAGTGAGAGATTTCCGATGAATGGTAACAAACTATATTTCCGACTAAATCCTGAAAAATTACCCATAATTCTGCTATGGTTAAGGAGTCGATTATTTAGGGCATTACTGTATGTATTGTTCTGGACATCGTCGATTGCATGACAGTTTTGACTATATATATGTTATTGGATTGCCTCGACGTTAAGAGGGAATCACGTAAACCTGTTAAGTATTTGAATCTAAAAAAGGTCCATTGGTATTATATACTCTATATAGGAGGCATATAGAGGATCAATGTATATATCAATGAATCTAAAGAAGGTCCATTAGTATTATATACTATATATAGGAGGCATATAGAGGATCAATTTATATGTCATTGAATCTTAAGAAGGTCCATTAGTATTATATACTCATATCATGGGGAGTATTACATATAAGTTTGGTGGCCATCGGCGACAATTTTTTTTCTGCCCCTCCCCCTTTTCTGCCCCTGACAACAACGGCGTTACTTTAGAAAATTCTAACCCCGACCATTATCTTTCTTGTAAAAAAAACTACTCCTAGTAGACCCATCTGGCATTATCTAGATGGTCCCCTACGAATTTCTATAGAACACAGACAGACAGACAGACAGACAGATATTCGCAAATATAGATAGAAGGAAGATATGAATATTTATATACATGAATCTCCATTCATGGAGAATAATAAAGATATATATATATATATATATAGCTATATATATATAGAGATGTACGATTCTGTTAGCCAACCGCGCCCCGCGATCGCGATCGTAAATCGCGATCAGATCGTATATACCCACCGACATCATAAATATGTCATTGTGGTCAGCGCACCAGTGGTAATTAAAATAACACCCCACAGAGCCCAGACTTTTCAGAACGAGGTCAGCACTAGTCCCGACATTAGCCTTGACCTTGACCTCGCTCATATATGCTCATGTAGGCATGTTTCTGGACCTCGACCGAACCGTCTGAAATTTAATATGTAGGCAAACTTTGATCCCGGAACAATACGGGTGAGTCAAATTTCACGTGCCATCGCGTCCTTGACCTTGACCTCTCTCAAATATGCTCATGTCGGCATGTTTCTGGACCTTGATCGATCCCACTCAAATTTGGTATGTATGCCTACTTTGATCCCGGGAACAATTTGGGCTGGTCCAATTGCACCTGGGAACGTGTTATTGACCTTGACCTTGAGCTCGCTCATATTCGCTCATATAGGCATGTTTTTGAACCTCGATCGATCCGACTCAAATTTTGTATATAGGCCTACTTTGATCCCGGAAACAATATGGGCGGGTCCAATTTCACTTGCGATGCGTCCCTGACATTGACCTTGACATCGGTCATACAGACATGTTTCTTGATATTTACCGATCCGGCTCAAATTTGGTATGTAGGACTACTTTAATCCCGGGTACAATATGGACGGGTCCAATTTCACGCGCGGTCGTGTCCCTGAACGTTACCTCGCTCATATACGCTCATATAAGCATGTTTCTGGGCCTAATCTGATCCCGGGAACAATATGGGCAAGTCCAATTTAACGTACGACAATGTCCTTGACCTTGACCATGTACGCTCATATAGGCATGTTTCTGAAAATAGACCGATTCGAATCGAATTTGATATGTAGGCCTACTTTGCTACCGATCGAGCAATAGTTAGTCCCAGACGGAGGCGATCACTAAGAAATCCCTAAATAGCCCGGACCAAGTCGGGCCCATCAGCTAGTTTCATACAAATTGTCGTTTTACTTACCTACTTTTCTAGGTGCCAGGAGACTCTACAGAGTTATCCCTCCACATTAGTTAATGCATATGTATAGAGGGTGTGACCGCTGGTAGTGGAAAACCACCCCACGCAGTTGAAATTTGGTAAAAACAGGTCATCACGGACTTCAATACGTCTATGTACAAACCGAACATTATCGCTATTATGGCCCGTTTTTAGGGCCCCAGGACACTCCACACGCATAACCCACGAACATAACAGGTATGAAATTGGGGTCAACACATTAGCCCTAATTACAATTTAACCCCACGCAGCTGGATTTCTACAGCACGGGGTCAGCACGGGTCCCGACATATTCGTCGTTATTTCATATAAATTGTCATTTCTACCTAATTTCGAGGTGCCAGGACACTCTAAGAGATATCCCTCCACATTAGTTATGCATATGTGTAGACAGTGTGACCGCTGGTAGTGGAAAACCACCCCACGCAGTTGAAATTTGGTAAAAACAGGTCATCACGGGCTTCAATACTTCTATGTACAAACCAAACATTATCGCTATTATGGCCCGTTTTTAGGGCTCCATGACACTTCACACGCATAACCCACGAACATAACAGGTATGTCATTGTGGTAATCGCATCAGCCCTAATTACAATTTAACCCCACGCAGCTGGATTTCTACAGCACGAGGTCAGCACGGGTCCCGACATATTCGTCGTGATTTCATATAAATTGTCATTTCTACCTAATTTCGAGGTGCCAGGACACTCTACAGAGATATCCCTCCACATTAGTTGATGCATATGTGTAGAGAGTGTGACCGCTGGTAGTGGAAAACCTCCCCACGGAGTTGAAATTTGGTAAAAACAGGTCATCACGGACTTCAATACTTCTATGTACAAACCGAACATTATCGCTATTATGGCCCGTTTTTAGGGCCCCAGGACACTCCACACGCATAACCCACGAACATAACAGGTATGTCATTATGGTCAACCCATCAGCCCTAATAACAATTTAACCCCACGCAGCTGGATTTCTAGAGCACGAGGTCAGCACGGGTCCCGACATATTCGTCGTGATTTCATATAAATTGGTATTTCTACCTAATTTCGAGGTACCAGGACACTCTACAGAGATATCCCTCCACATTAGTTGATGCATATGTGTAGACAGTGTGACCGCTGGTAGTGGAAAACCACCCCACGCAGTTGAAATTTGGTAAAAACAGGTCATCACGGACTTCAATACGTCTATGTACAAACCGTACATTATCGCTATTATGGCCCGTTTTTAGGGCTCCAGGACACTCCACACGCATAACCCACGAACATAACAGGTATGTCATTATGGTCAACCCATCAGCCCTAATTACAATTTAACCCCACGCAGCTGGATTTCTAGAGCACGAGGTCCGCACGGGTCCCGACATATTCGTCGTGATTTCATATAAATTGGCATTTCCACCTAATTTCGAGGTACCAGGTCACTCTACAGAGATATCACTCCTCATTAGTTGATGCATATTTGTAGAGAGTGTGACCGCTGGTAGTGGAAAACCACCCCATGCAGTTGAAATTTGGTAAAAACAGGTCATCACGGACTTCAATACGTCTATGTACAAACCAAACATTATCACTATTATGGCCCGTTTTTAGGGCTCCAGGACACTCCACACGCATAACCCACGAACATAACAGGTATGTCATTGTGGTCAACACATCAGCCCTAATTACAATTTAACCCCACGCAGCTGGATTTCTAAAGCACGAGGTCAGCACGGGTCCCGACATATTCGTCGTGATTTCATATAAATTGTCATTTCTACCTAATTTCGAGGTGCCAGGACACTCTACAGAGATATCCATCCACATTAGTTGATGCATATGTGTAGAAAGTGTTACCGCTGGTAGTGGAAAACAACCCCACGCAGTTGAAATTTGGTTAAAACAGGTCATCACGGACTTCAATACGTATATGTACAAACGGAACATTATCGCTATTATGGCACGTTTTTAGGGATCCAGGACACTCCACACGCATAACCCACGAACATAACAGGTATGTCATTGTGGTCAACACATCAGCCCTAATTACAATTTAACCCCACGCATCTGGATCTCTAAAGCACGAGGTCAGCACGGGTCCCGACATATTCGTCGTGATTTGATATAAATTGTCATTTCTACCTAATTTCGAGGTGCCAGGACACTCTACAGAGATATCCCTCCACATTAGTTGATGCATATGTGTAGACAGTGTGACCGCTGGTAGTGGAAAACCACCCCACGCAGTTGAAATTTGGTAAAAACAGGTCATCACGGACTTCAATACGTCTATGTACAAACCGAACATTATCGCTATTATGGCCCGTTTTTAGGGCTCCAGGACACTCCACACGCATAACCCATGAACATAACAGGTATGTCATTGTGGTAATCGCATCAGCCCTAATTACAATTTAACCCCACGCAGCTGGATTTCTACAGCACGAGGTCAGCACGGGTCCCGACATATTCGTCGTGATTTCATATAAATTGTCATTTCTACCTAATTTCGAGGTGCCAGGACACTCTACAGAGATATCCCTCCACATTAGTTGATGCATATGTGTAGAGAGTGTGACCGCTGGTAGTGGAAAACCTCCCCACGGAGTTGAAATTTGGTAAAAACAGGTCATCACGGACTTCAATACTTCTATGTACAAACCGAACATTATCGCTATTATGGCCCGTTTTTAGGGCCCCAGGACACTCCACACGCATAACCCACGAACATAACAGGTATGTCATTATGGTCAACCCATCAGCCCTAATAACAATTTAACCCCACGCAGCTGGATTTCTAGAGCACGAGGTCAGCACGGGTCCCGACATATTCGTCGTGATTTCATATAAATTGGCATTTCTACCTAATTTCGAGGTACCAGGACACTCTACAGAGATATCCCTCCAAATTAGTTGATGCATATGTGTAGACAGTGTGACCGCTGGTAGTGGAAAACCACCCCACGCAGTTGAAATTTGGTAAAAACAGGTCATCACGGACTTCAATACGTCTATGTACAAACCGAACATTATCGCTATTATGGCCCGTTTTTAGGGCTCCAGGACACTCCACATGCTTAACCCACGAACATAACAGGTATGTCATTGTGGTCAACACATCAGCCCTAATTACAATTTAACCCCACGCAGCTTGATTTCTACAGCACGAGGTCAGCACGGGTCCCGACATATTCGTCGTGATTTGATATAAATAGTAATTTCTACCTAATTTCGAGGTGCCAGGACACTCTACAGAGATATCCCTCCACATTAGTTGATGCATATGTGTAGACAGTGTGACCGCTGGCAGTGGAAAACCACCCCACGCAGTTGAAATTTGGTAAAAACAGGTCATCACGGACTTCAATACGTCTATGTACAAACCGTACATTATCGCTATTATGGCCCGTTTTTAGGGCTCCAGGACACTCCACACGCTTAACCCACGAACATAACAGGTATGTCATTGTGGTCAACACATCAGCCCTAATTACAATTTAACCCCACGCAGCTGGATTTCTACAGCACGAGGTCCGCACGGGTCCCGACATATTCGTCGTGATTTCATATAAATTGTCATTTCTCCCTAATTTCGAGGTGCCAGGTCACTCTACAGAGATATCACTCCTCATTAGTTGATGCATATGTGTAGACAGTGTGACCGCTGGTAGTGGAAAACCACCCCACGCAGTTGAAATTTGGTAAAAACAGGTCATCACGGACTTCAATACGTCTATGTACAAACCGAACATTATCGCTATTATGGCCCGTTTTTAGGGCTCCAGGACACTCCACATGCTTAACCCACGAACATAACAGGTATGTCATTGTGGTCAACACATCAGCCCTAATTACAATTAAACCCCACGCAGCTGGATTTCTACAGCACGAGGTCAGCACGGGTCCCGACATATTCGTCGTGATTTGATATAAATAGTAATTTCTACCTAATTTCGAGGTGCCAGGACACTCTACAGAGATATCCCTCCACATTAGTTGATGCATATGTGTAGACAGTGTGACCGCTGGTAGTGGAAAACCACCCCACGCAGTTGAAATTTGGTAAAAACAGGTCATCACGGACTTCAATACGTCTATGTACAAACCGAACATTATCGCTATTATGGCCCGCTTTTAGGGCTCCATGACACTCCACACGCATAACCCACGAACATAACAGGTATGTCATTATGGTCAACCCATCAGCCCTAATTACAATTTAACCCCACGCAGCTGGATTTCTAGAGCACGAGGTCCCCACGGGTCCCGACATATTCGTCGTGATTTCATATAAATTGGCATTTCTACCTAATTTCGAGGTACCAGGACACTCTACAGAGATATCCCTCCACATTAGTTGATGCATATTTGTAGAGAGTGTGACCGCTGGTAGTGGAACACCACCCCATGCAGTTGAAATTTGGTAAAAACAGGTCATCACGGACTTCAATACGTCTATGTACAAACCAAACATTATCACTATTATGGCCCGTTTTTAGGGCTCCAGGACACTCCACACGCATAACCCACGAACATAACAGGTATGTCATTGTGGTCAACACATCAGCCCTAATTACAATTTAACCCCACGCAGCTGGATTTCTAAAGCACGAGTTCAGCACGGGTCCCGACATATTCGTCGTGATTTCATATAAATTGTCATTTCTACCTAATTTCGAGGTGCCAGGACACTCTACAGAGATATCCCTCCACATTAGTTGATGCATATGTGTAGAAAGTGTGACCGCTGGTAGTGGAAAACCACCCCATGCAGTTGAAATTTGGTAAAAACAGGTCATCACGGACTTCAATACGTCTATGTACAAACCAAACATTATCACTATTATGGCCCGTTTTTAGGGCTCCAGGACACTCCACACGCATAACCCACGAACATAACAGGTATGTCATTGTGGTCAACACATCAGCCCTAATTACAATTTAACCCCACGCAGCTGGATTTCTAAAGCACGAGGTCAGCACGGGTCCCGACATATTCGTCGTGATTTCATATAAATTGTCATTTCTACCTAATTTCGAGGTGCCAGGACACTCTACAGAGATATCCATCCACATTAGTTGATGCATATGTGTAGAAAGTGTTACCGCTGGTAGTGGAAAACAACCCCACGCAGTTGAAATTTGGTTAAAACAGGTCATCACGGACTTCAATACGTATATGTACAAACGGAACATTATCGCTATTATGGCACGTTTTTAGGGATCCAGGACACTCCACACGCATAACCCACGAACATAACAGGTATGTCATTGTGGTCAACACATCAGCCCTAATTACAATTTAACCCCACGCATCTGGATCTCTAAAGCACGAGGTCAGCACGGGTCCCGACATATTCGTCGTGATTTGATATAAATTGTCATTTCTACCTAATTTCGAGGTGCCAGGACACTCTACAGAGATATCCCTCCACATTAGTTGATGCATATGTGTAGACAGTGTGACCGCTGGTAGTGGAAAACCACCCCACGCAGTTGAAATTTGGTAAAAACAGGTCATCACGGACTTCAATACGTCTATGTACAAACCGAACATTATCGCTATTATGGCCCGTTTTTAGGGCTCCAGGACACTCCACACGCATAACCCATGAACATAACAGGTATGTCATTGTGGTAATCGCATCAGCCCTAATTACAATTTAACCCCACGCAGCTGGATTTCTATAGCACGAGGTCAGCACGGGTCCCGACATATTCGTCGTGATTTCATATAAATTGTCATTTCTACCTAATTTCGAGGTGCCAGGACACTCTACAGAGATATCCCTCCACATTAGTTGATGCATATGTGTAGAGAGTGTGACCGCTGGTAGTGGAAAACCTCCCCACGGAGTTGAAATTTGGTAAAAACAGGTCATCACGGACTTCAATACTTCTATGTACAAACCGAACATTATCGCTATTATGGCCCGTTTTTAGGGCCCCAGGACACTCACACGCATAACCCACGAACATAACAGGTATGTCATTATGGTCAACCCATCAGCCCTAATAACAATTTAACCCCACGCAGCTGGATTTCTAGAGCACGAGGTCAGCACGGGTCCCGACATATTCGTCGTGATTTCATATAAATTGGCATTTCTACCTAATTTCGAGGTACCAGGACACTCTACAGAGATATCCCTCCAAATTAGTTGATGCATATGTGTAGACAGTGTGACCGCTGGTAGTGGAAAACCACCCCACGCAGTTGAAATTTGGTAAAAACAGGTCATCACGGACTTCAATACGTCTATGTACAAACCGAACATTATCGCTATTATGGCCCGTTTTTAGGGCTCCAGGACACTCCACATGCTTAACCCACGAACATAACAGGTATGTCATTGTGGTCAACACATCAGCCCTAATTACAATTTAACCCCACGCAGCTTGATTTCTACAGCACGAGGTCAGCACGGGTCCCGACATATTCGTCGTGATTTGATATAAATAGTAATTTCTACCTAATTTCGAGGTGCCAGGACACTCTACAGAGATATCCCTCCACATTAGTTGATGCATATGTGTAGACAGTGTGACCGCTGGCAGTGGAAAACCACCCCACGCAGTTGAAATTTGGTAAAAACAGGTCATCACGGACTTCAATACGTCTATGTACAAACCGTACATTATCGCTATTATGGCCCGTTTTTAGGGCTCCAGGACACTCCACACGCTTAACCCACGAACATAACAGGTATGTCATTGTGGTCAACACATCAGCCCTAATTACAATTTAACCCCACGCAGCTGGATTTCTACAGCACGAGGTCCGCACGGGTCCCGACATATTCGTCGTGATTTCATATAAATTGTCATTTCTCCCTAATTTCGAGGTGCCAGGTCACTCTACAGAGATATCACTCCTCATTAGTTGATGCATATGTGTAGACAGTGTGACCGCTGGTAGTGGAAAACCACCCCACGCAGTTGAAATTTGGTAAAAACAGGTCATCACGGACTTCAATACGTCTATGTACAAACCGAACATTATCGCTATTATGGCCCGTTTTTAGGGCTCCAGGACACTCCACATGCTTAACCCACGAACATAACAGGTATGTCATTGTGGTCAACACATCAGCCCTAATTACAATTAAACCCCACGCAGCTGGATTTCTACAGCACGAGGTCAGCACGGGTCCCGACATATTCGTCGTGATTTGATATAAATAGTAATTTCTACCTAATTTCGAGGTGCCAGGACACTCTACAGAGATATCCCTCCACATTAGTTGATGCATATGTGTAGACAGTGTGACCGCTGGTAGTGGAAAACCACCCCACGCAGTTGAAATTTGGTAAAAACAGGTCATCACGGACTTCAATACGTCTATGTACAAACCGAACATTATCGCTATTATGGCCCGCTTTTAGGGCTCCATGACACTCCACACGCATAACCCACGAACATAACAGGTATGTCATTATGGTCAACCCATCAGCCCTAATTACAATTTAACCCCACGCAGCTGGATTTCTAGAGCACGAGGTCCCCACGGGTCCCGACATATTCGTCGTGATTTCATATAAATTGGCATTTCTACCTAATTTCGAGGTACCAGGACACTCTACAGAGATATCCCTCCACATTAGTTGATGCATATTTGTAGAGAGTGTGACCGCTGGTAGTGGAACACCACCCCATGCAGTTGAAATTTGGTAAAAACAGGTCATCACGGACTTCAATACGTCTATGTACAAACCAAACATTATCACTATTATGGCCCGTTTTTAGGGCTCCAGGACACTCCACACGCATAACCCACGAACATAACAGGTATGTCATTGTGGTCAACACATCAGCCCTAATTACAATTTAACCCCACGCAGCTGGATTTCTAAAGCACGAGTTCAGCACGGGTCCCGACATATTCGTCGTGATTTCATATAAATTGTCATTTCTACCTAATTTCGAGGTGCCAGGACACTCTACAGAGATATCCCTCCACATTAGTTGATGCATATGTGTAGAAAGTGTGACCGCTGGTAGTGTAAAACAACCCCACGCAGTTGAAATTTGGTTAAAACAGGTCATCACGGACTTCAATACGTATATGTACAAACGGAACATTATCGCTATTATGGCACGTTTTTAGGGCTCCAGGACACTCCACACGCATAACCCACGAGAACATAACAGGTATGTCATTGTGGTCAACACATCAGCCCTAATTACAATTTAACCCCCACGCATCTGGATCTCTAAAGCACGAGGTCAGCACGGGTCCCGACATATTCGTCGTGATTTCATATAAATTGTCATTTCTACCTAATTTCGAGGTGCCAGGACACTCTACAGAGATATCCCTCCACATTAGTTGATGCATATGTGTAGAAAGTGTGACCGCTGGTAGTCGAAAACCACCCCACGCAGTTGAAATTTGGTAAAAACAGGTCATCACGGACTTCAATACGTCTATGTACAAACCGAACATTATCGCCATTATGGCCCGTTTTTAGGGCTCCAGGACAATCCACACGCATAACCCATGAACATAACAGGTATGTCATTGTGGTAATCGCATCAGCCCTAATTACAATTTAACCTCACGCAGCTGGATTTCTACAGCACGAGGTCAGCACGGGTCCCGACATATTCGTCGTGATTTCATATAAATTGTCATTTCTACCTAATTTCGAGGTGCCAGGACACTCTACAGAGATATCCCTCCACATTAGTTGATGCATATTTGTAGAGAGTGTGACCGCTGGTAGTGGAAAACCACCCCTCGCAGTTGAAATTTGGTAAAAACAGGTCATCACGGACTTCAATACGTCTATGTACAAACCGAACATTATCGCTATTATGGCCCGTTTTTAGGGCTCCAGGACACTCCACACGCATAACCCACGAACATAACAGGTATGTCATTATGGTCAACCCATCAGCCCTAAGTACAATTTATCCCCACGCAGCTGGATTTCTAGAGCACGGTGTCAGCACGGGTCCCGACATATTCGTCGTGATTTCATATAAATTGTCATTTCTACCTAAATTCGAGGTACCAGGACACTCTACAGAGATATCCCTCCACATTAGTTGATGCATATTTGTAGAGAGTGTGGCCGCTGGTAGTGGAAAAACACCCCACGCAGTTGAAATTTGGGAAAAGTAGGTCATCACGGACTTCAATACTTCTATGTACAAACCGAACATTATCGCTATTATGGCCCGTATTTAGGGCTCCAGGACACTCCACACGCATAACCCATGAACATAACATGCTTGTCATTGTGGTCAACACATCAGCCCTAATTACAATTTAACCCCACGCAGCTGGATTTCTAAAGCACGAGGTCAGCACGGGTCCCGACATATTCGTCGTGATTTAATATAAAATTGTCATTTCTGCCTAATTTCGAGGTGCCAGGACACTCTACATAGATATCCCTCCACATTATTTGATGCATATGTGTAGACAGTGTGACCGCTGGTAGTGGAAAACCAACCCACGGAGTTGAAATTTGGTAAAAACAGGTCATCACGGATTTCAATACTTCTATGTACAAACCGAACATTATCGCTATTATGGCCCGTTTTTAGGGCCCCAGGACACTCCACACGCATAACCCACGAACATAACAGGTATGTCATTGTGGTCAACACATCAGCCCTAATTACAATTTAACCCCACGCAGCTGGATTTCTACAGCACGAGGTCCGCACGGGTCCCGACATATTCGTCGTGATTTCATATAAATTATCATTTCTACCTAATTTCGAGGTGCCAGGTCACTCTACAGAGATATCACTCCACATTAGTTGATGCATATGTGTAGACAGTGTGACCGCTGGTAGTGGAAAACCAACCCACGGAGTTGAAATTTGGTAAAAACAGGTCATCACGGACTTCAATACTTCTATGTACAAACCGAACATTATGGCTATTATGGCCCGTTTTTAGGGCCCCAGGACACTCCACACGCATAACCCACGAACATAACAGGTATGAAATTGTGGTCAACACATCAGCCCTAATTACAATTTAACCCCACGCAGCTGGATTTCTACAGCACGGGGTCAGCACGGGTCCCGACATATTCGTCGTTATTTCATATAAATTGTCATTTCTACCTAATTTCGAGGTGCCAGGACACTCTAAGAGATATCCCTCCACATTAGTTATGCATATGTGTAGACAGTGTGACCGCTGGTAGTGGAAAACCACCCCACGCAGTTGAAATTTGGTAAAAACAGGTCATCACGGACTTCAATACGTCTATGTTCAAACCGAACATTATCGCTATTATGGCCCGTTTTTAGGGCTCCAGGACACTCCACATGCATAACCCACGAACATAACAGGTATGTCATTGTGGTCAACACATCAGCTCTAATTACAATTTAACCCCACGCAGCTGGATTTCTACAGCACGAGGTCAGCACGGGTCCCGACATATTCGTCGTGATTTGATATAAATAGTAATTTCTACCTAATTTCGAGGTGCCAGGACACTCTACAGAGATATCCCTCCATATTATATGATGCATATGTGTAGACAGTGTCACCGCTGGTAGTGGAAAACCACCCCATGCAGTTGAAATTTGGTAAAAACAGGTCGTCACGGACTTCAATACGTCTATGTACAAACCAAACATTATCGCTATTATGGCCCGTTTTTAGGGCTCCAGGACACTCCACACGCACAACCCACGAACATAACAGGTATGTCATTGTGGTCAACACATCAGCCCTAATTACAATTTAACCCCACTCAGCTGGATTTCTACAGCACGAGGTCAGCACGGATCCCGACATATTCGTCGTGATTTCATATAAATTGTCATTTCTACCTAATTTCGAGGTGCCAGGACACTCTACAGAGATATCCCTCCACATTAGTTGATGCATATGTGTAGACAGTGTGACCGCTGGTAGTGGAAAACCACCCCACGCAGTTGAAATTTGGTACAAACAGGTCATCACGGACTTCAATACGTCTATGTACAAACCGAACATTATCGCTATTATGGCCCGTTTTTAGGGCTCCAGGACACTCCACACGCATAACCCACGAACATAACAGGTATGTCATTGTGGTCAACAAATCAGCCCTAATTACAATTTAACCCCACGCAGCTGGATTTCTACAGCACGAGGTCAGCACTGGTCCCGACAAATTCGTCGTGATTTGATATAAATTGTCATTTCTACCTAATTTCGAGGTGCCAGGACACTCTACAGAGATATCCCTCCACATTAGTTGATGCATATGTGTAGACAGTGTGACCGCTGGTAGTGGAAAACCACCCCACGCAGTTGAAATTTGGTAAAAACAGGTCATCACGGACTTCAATACGTCTATGTTCAAACCGAACATTATCGCTATTATGGCCCGTTTTTAGGGCTCCAGGACACTCCACATGCATAACCCACGAACATAACAGGTATGTCATTGTGGTCAACACATCAGCTCTAATTACAATTTAACCCCACGCAGCTGGATTTCTACAGCACGAGGTCAGCACGGGTCCCGACATATTCGTCGTGATTTGATATAAATAGTAATTTCTACCTAATTTCGAGGTGCCAGGACACTCTACAGAGATATCCCTCCACATTATTTGATGCATATGTGTAGACAGTGTCACCGCTGGTAGTGGAAAACCACCCCATGCAGTTGAAATTTGGTAAAAACAGGTCGTCACGGACTTCAATACGTCTATGTACAAACCAAACATTATCGCTATTATGGCCCGTTTTTAGGGCTCCAGGACACTCCACACGCACAACCCACGAACATAACAGGTATGTCATTGTGGTCAACACATCAGCCCTAATTACAATTTAACCCCACTCAGCTGGATTTCTACAGCACGAGGTCAGCACGGATCCCGACATATTCGTCGTGATTTCATATAAATTGTCATTTCTACCTAATTTCGAGGTGCCAGGACACTCTACAGAGATATCCCTCCACATTAGTTGATGCATATGTGTAGACAGTGTGACCGCTGGTAGTGGAAAACCACCCCACGCAGTTGAAATTTGGTACAAACAGGTCATCACGGACTTCAATACGTCTATGTACAAACCGAACATTATCGCTATTATGGCCCGTTTTTAGGGCTCCAGGACACTCCACACGCATAACCCACGAACATAACAGGTATGTCATTGTGGTCAACAAATCAGCCCTAATTACAATTTAACCCCACGCAGCTGGATTTCTACAGCACGAGGTCAGCACTGGTCCCGACAAATTCGTCGTGATTTGATATAAATTGTCATTTCTACCTAATTTCGAGGTGCCAGGACACTCTACAGAGATATCCCTCCACATTAGTTGATGCATATGTGTAGACAGTGTGACCGCTGGTAGTGGAAAACCACCCCACGCAGTTGAAATTTGGTAAAAACAGGTCATCACGGACTTCAATACGTCTATGTACAAACCGAACATTATCGCTATTATGGCCCGTTTTTAGGGCTCCAGGACACTCCACACGCATAACCCACGAACATAACCGGTATGTCATTGTGGTCAACACATCAGCCCTAATTACAATTAAACCCCACGCAGCTGTATTTCTAGAGCACGAGGTCAGCACGGGTCCCGACATATTCGTCGTGATTTCATATAAATTGGCATTTCTACCTAATTTCGAGGTACCAGGACACTCTACAGAGATATCCCTCCACATTAGTTGATGCATATGTGTATAGAGTGTGACCGCAGGTAGTGGAAAACCACCCCACGCAGTTGAAATTTGGGAAAAGTAGGTCATCACGGACTTCAAAACTTCTATGTACAAACCGTACATTATCGCTATTATGGCCCGTTTTTAGGGCTCCAGTACACTCCACACGCATAACCCACGAACATAACAGGTATGTCATTGTGGTCAACACATCAGCCCTAATTACAATTTAACCCCACGCAGCTGGATTTCTAGAGCACGAGGTCAGCACGGGTCCCGACATATTCGTCGTGATTTCATATAAATTGGCATTTTCTACCTAATTTCGAGGTACCAGGACACTCTACAGAGATATCCCTCCACATTAGTTGATGCATATTTGTAGAGAGTGTGGCCGCTGGTAGTGGAAAACCACCCCACGCAGTTGAAATTTGGTAAAAGTAGGTCATCACGGACTTCAATACGTCTATGTGCAAACCAAACATTATCGCTATTATGGCCCGTTTTTATGGCTCCAGGACACTCCACACGCATAACCCACGAACATAACATGTTTGTCATTGTGGTCAACACATCAGCCCTAATTACAATTTATCCCCACGCAGCTGGATTTCTAAAGCACGAGGTCAGCACGGGTCCCGACATATTCGTCGTGATTTAATATAAATTGTCATTTCTACCTAATTTCGAGGTGCCAGGACACTCTACAGAGATATCCCTCCACATTAGTTGATGCATATGTGTAGAAAGTGTGACCGCTGGTAGTGGAAAACTACCCCACGCAGTTGAAATTTGGTAAAAACAGGTCATCACGGACTTCAATACTTCTATGTACAAACCGAACATTATCGCTATTATGGCCCGTTTTTAGGGCCCCAGGACACTCCACACGCATAACCCACGAACATAACAGGTATGTCATTGTGGTCAACACATCAGCCCTAATTACAATTTAACTCTACGCAGCTGGATTTCTACAGCACGAGGTCAGCACGGGTCCCGACATATTCGTCGTGATTTGATATAAATTGTCATTTCTACCTAATTTCGAGGTGCCAGGACACTCTACAGAGATATCCCTCCACATTAGTTGATGCATATGTGTAGACAGTGTGACCGCTGGTAGTGGAAAACCACCCCACGCAGTTGAAATTTGGTAAAAACAGGTCATCACGGACTTCAATACGTCTATGTACAAACCAAACATTATCGCTATTATGGCCACGTTTTTAGGGCTCCAGGACACTCCACACGCATAACCCACGAACATAACAGGTATGTCATTGTGGTAAACACATCAGCCCTAATTAAAATTTAACCCCAAGCAGCCGGATTTCTAGAGCACGAGGTCAGCACGGGTCCCGACATATTCGTCGTGATTTCATATATATTGTTATTTTAATCTAATTTCGAGGTGCCAGGACAGGGCTGATGTGTTGACCACAATGACATACCTGTTATGTTCGTGTGTTATGCCAGTGGAGTGTCCTGGAGCCCTAAAAACGGGCCATAATAGCGATAATGTTCGGTTTGTATATAGACGTATTGAAGTCCGTGATGACCTATTTTTTACCAAATTTCAACTGCGTGGGGTGGTTTTCCACTACCAGCGGTCACACTATCTACACATATGCATCAACTGATGTGGAGGGATATCTCTGTAGAGTGTCCTGGCACTTCGAAATTAGGTAGAAATGACAATTTATATGAAATCACGACGAATATGTCGGGACCCGTGCTGACCTCGTGCTGTAGAAATCCAGCTGCGTGGGGTTAAATTGTAATTAGGGCTGCTGATGTGTTGACCACAATGATATACGTGTTATGTTCGTTGGTTATGCATGTGGAGTGTCCTGGAGCCCTAAAACGGGCCATAATAGCGATAATGTTCGGTTAGTACATCGACGTATTGAAGTCCGTGATGACCTGTTTTTACCAACTTTCAACTGCGTGGGTGGTTTTCCACTACCAGCGGTCACACTGTCTACACATATGCATCAACCAATGTGGAGGGATATCTCTGTAGAGTGTGCTGGCACCTCGAAATTAGGTAGAAATGACAATTTATATGAAATCACGACGAATATGTCGGGACCCGTGCTGACCTCGTGCTGTAGAAATCCAGCTGCGTGGGGTTAAATTGTAATTAGGGCTGATGTGTTGACCACAATGACATACCTGTTATGTTCGTGGGTTATGTGTGTGGAGTGTCCTGGAGCCCTAAAAACGGGCCATAATAGCGATATTGTTCGGTTTGTACATAGACGTATTGAAAGTCCGTGATGACCTGTTTTTACCAAATTTCAACTGCGTGGGGTGGTTTTCCACTACCAGCGGTCACACTGTCTACACATATGCATCAACTAATGTGGAGGGATATCTCTGTAGAGTGTCCTGGCACCTCGAAATAAGGTAGAAATGACAATTAATATCAAATCACGACGAATATGTCGGGACCCGTGCTGACCTCGTGCTGTAGAAATCCAGCTGCCTGGGGTTAAATTGTAATTAGGGCTGATGTGTTGACAACAATGACATACCTGTTATGTTCGTGTGTTATGCATGTGGAGTGTCCTGGAGCCCTAAAAACGGGCCATAATAGCGATAATGTTCGGTTTGTACATAGACGTATTGAAGTCCGTGATGACCTGTTTTTACCAAATTTCAACTGCTTGGGGTGGTTTTCCACTACCAGCGGTCACACTTTCTACACATATGCATCAACTAATGTGGAGGGATATCTCTGTAGAGTGTGCTGGCACCTCGAAATTAGGTAGAAATGACAATTTATATGAAATCACGACGAATATGTCGGGACCCGTGCTGACCTCGTGCTGTAGAAATCCAGCTGCGTGGGGTTAAATTGTAATTAGGGCTGATGTGTTGACCACAATGACATACCTGTTATGTTCGTGGGTTATGTGTGTGGAGTGTCCTGGAGCCCTAAAAACGGGCCATAATAGCGATATTGTTCGGTTTGTACATAGACGTATTGAAGTCCGTGATGACCTGTTTTTACCAAATTTCAACTGCGTGGGGGTGGTTTTCCACTACCAGCGGTCACACTGTCTACACATATGCATCAACTAATGTGGAGGGATATCTCTGTAGAGTGTCCTGGCACCTCGAAATTAGGTAGAAATGACAATTTATATGAAATCACGACGAATATGTCGGGACCCGTGCTGACCTCGTGCTGTAGAAAACCAGCTGCGTGGGGTTAAATTGTAATTAGGGCTGATGTGTTGACCACAATGACATACCTGTTATGTTCGTGGGTTATGCGTGTGGAGTGTCCTGGAGCCCTAAAAACGGGCCATAATAGCGATAATGTTTGGTTTGTACATAGACGTATTGAAGTCCGTGATGACCTGTTTTTACCAAATTTCAACTGCGTGGGGTGGTTTTTCCACTACCAGCGGTCACACTGTCTACACATATGCATCAACTAATGTGGAGGGATATCTCTGTAGAGTGTCCTGGCACCTCGAAATTAGGTAGAAATGACAATTATATGAAATCACGACGAATATGTCGGGACCCGTGCTGACCTCATGCTGTAGAAATCCAGCTGCGTGGGGTTAAATTGTAATTAGGGCTGATGTGTTGACCACAATGACATACATGTTATGTTCGTGGGTTATGCGTGTGGAGTGTCCTGGAGCCCTAAAAACGGGCCATAATAGCGATAATGTTTGGTTTGTACATAGACGTATTGAAGTCCGTGATGACCTGTTTATACCAAATTTCAACTGCGTGGGGTGGTTTTCCACTACCAGCGGTCACACTGTCTACACATATGCATCAACTAATGTGGAGGGATATCTCTGTAGAGTGTCCTGGCACCTCGAAATAAGATAGAAATGACAATTTATATGAAATCACGACGAATATGTCGGGACCCGTGCCGACCTCGTGCTGTAGAAATCCAGCTGCGTGGGGTTAAATTGTAATTAGGGCTGATGTGTTGACCACAATGACATACCTGTTATGTTCGTCGGTTATGCGTGTGGAGTGTCCTGGAGCCCTAAAAACGGGCCATAATAGCGATAATGTTCGGTTTGTACATAGACGTATTGAAGTCCGTGGTGACCTGTTTTTACCAAATTTCAACTGCGTGGGGTGGTTTTCCACTACCAGCGGTCACACTGTCTACACACATGCGCATCAACTAATGTGGAGGGATATCTCTGTAGAGTGTCCTGGCACATCGAAATTAGGTAGAAATGACAATTTATATCAAATCACGACGAATATGTCGGGACCCGTGCTGACCTCGTGCTGTAGAAATCCAGCTGCGTGGGGTTAAATTGTAATTAGGGCTGATGTGTTGACAACAATGACATACCTGTTATGTTCGTGTGTTATGCGTGTGGAGTGTCCTGGAGCCCTAAAAACGGGCCATAATAGCGATAATGTTCGGTTTGTACATAGACGTATTGAAGTCCGTGATGACCTGTTTTTTACCAAATTTCAACTGCTTGGGGTGGTTTTCCACTACCAGCGGTCACACTGTCTACACATATGCATCAACTAATGTGGAGGGATATCTCTGTAGAGTGTGCTGGCACCTCGAAATTAGGTAGAAATGACAATTTATATGAAATCACGACGAATATGTCGGGACCCGTGCTGACCTCGTGCTTTAGAAATCCAGCTGCGTGGGGTTAAATTGTAATTAGGGCTGATGTGTTGACCACAATGACATACCTGTTATGTTCGTGGGTTATGTGTGTGGAGTGTCCTGGAGCCCTAAAAATGGGCCATAATAGCGATATTGTTCGGTTTGTACATAGACGTATTGAAGTCCGTGATGACCTGTTTTTACCAAATTTCAACTGCGTGGGATGGTTTTCCACTACCAGCGGTCACATTGTCTACACATATGTATCAACTAATGTGGAGGGATATCTCTGTAGAGTGTCCTGGCACCTCGAAATTAGGTAGAAATGACAATTTATATGAAATCACGACGAATATGTCGGGACCCGTGCTGACCTCGTGCTGTAGAAATCCAGCTGCGTGGGGTTAAATTGTAATTAGGGCTGATGTGTTGACCACAATGACATACCTGTTATGTTCGTGGGTTATGCGTGTGGAGTGTCCTGGAGCCCTAAAAACGGGGCCATAATAGCGATAATGTTCGGTTTGTACATAGACGTATTGAAGTCCGTGATGACCTGTTTTTACCAAATTTCAACTGCGTGGGGTGGTTTTCCACTACCAGCGGTCACACCCTCTATACATATGCATTAACTAATGTGGAGGGATATCTCTGTAGAGTGTCCTCGCACCTCGAAATTAGGTAGAAATGACAATTTATATCAAATCACGACGAATATGTCGGGACCCGTGCTGACCTCGTGCTGTAGAAATCCAGCTGCGTGGGGGTTAAATTGTAATTAGGGCTGATGTGTTGACCACAATGCCATACCTGTTATGCTCGTGGGTTATGCGTGTGGAGTGTCCTGGAGCCCTAAAAACGGGCCATAATAGCGATATGTTCGGTTTGTACATAGACGTATTGAAGTCCGTGATGACCTGTTTTTACCAATTTCAAATGCGTGGGGTGGTTTTCCACTACCAGCGGTCACACTTTCTACACATATGCATCAACTAATGTGGAGGGATATCTCTGTAGAGTGTCCTGGCACCTCGAAATAAGGTAGAAATGACAATTAATATCAAATCACGACGAATATGTCGGGACCCGTGCTGACCTCGTGCTGTAGAAATCCAGCTGCGTGGGGTTAAATTGTAATTAGGGCTGATGTGTTGACAACAATGACATACCTGTTATGTTCGTGTGTTATGCGTGTGGAGTGTCCTGGAGCCCTAAAAACGGGCCATAATAGCGATAATGTTCGGTTTGTACATAGACGTATTGAAGTCCGTGATGACCTGTTTTTACCAAATTTCAACTGCTTGGGGTGGTTTTCCCACTACCAGCGGTCACACTTTCTACACATATGCATCAACTAATGTGGAGGGATATCTCTGTAGAGTGTGCTGGCACCTCGAAATTAGGTAGAAATGACAATTTATATGAAATCACGACGAATATGTCGGGACCCGTGCTGACCTCGTGCTGTAGAAATCCAGCTGCGTGGGGTTAAATTGTAATTAGGGCTGATGTGTTGACCACAATGACATACCTGTTATGTTCGTGGGTTATGTGTGTGGAGTGTCCTGGAGCCCTAAAAACGGGCCATAATAGCGATATTGTTCGGTTTGTACATAGACGTATTGAAGTCCGTGATGACCTGTTTTTACCAAATTTCAACTGCGTGGGGTGGTTTTCCACTACCAGCGGTCACACTGTCTACACATATGCATCAAACTAATGTGGAGGGATATCTCTGTAGAGTGTCCTGGCACCTCGAAATTAGGTAGAAATGACAATTTATATGAAATCACGACGAATATGTCGGGACCCGTGCTGACCTCGTGCTGTAGAAAACCAGCTGCGTGGGGTTAAATTGTAATTAGGGCTGATGTGTTGACCACAATGACATACCTGTTATGTTCGTGGGTTATGCGTGTGGAGTGTCCTGGAGCCCTAAAAACGGGCCATAATAGCGATAATGTTTGGTTTGTACATAGACGTATTGAAGTCCGTGATGACCTGTTTTTACCAAATTTCAACTGCGTGGGGTGGTTTTTCCACTACCAGCGGTCACACTGTCTACACATATGCATCAACTAATGTGGAGGGATATCTCTGTAGAGTGTCCTGGCACCTCGAAATAGGTAGAAATGACAATTTATATGAAATCACGACGAATATGTCGGGACCCGTGCTGACCTCGTGCTGTAGAAATCCAGCTGCGTGGGGGTTAAATTGTAATTAGGGCTGATGTGTTGACCACAATGCCATACCTGTTATGTTCGTGGGTTATGCGTGTGGAGTGTCCTGGAGCCCTAAAAACGGGCCATAATAGCGATAATGTTCGGTTTGTACATAGACGTATTGAAGTCCGTGATGACCTGTTTTTACCAAATTTCAACTGCGTGGGGTGGTTTTCCACTACCAGCGGTCACACTGTCTACACATATGCATCAACTAATGTGGAGGGATATCTCTGTAGAGTGTCCTGGCACCTCGAAATAAGGTAGAAATGACAATTTATATCAAATCACGACGAATATGTCGGGACCCGTGCTGACCTCGAGCTGTAGAAATCCAGCTGCGTGGGGTTAAATTGTAATTAGGGCTGATGTGTTGACCACAATGACATACCTGTTATGTTCGTGTGTTATGCGTGTGGAGTGTCCTGGAGCCCTAAAACGGGCCATAATAGCGATAATGTTCGGTTTGTACATAGACGTATTGAAGTCCGTGATGACCTGTTTTTCTCAAATTTCAACTGCGTGGGGTGGTTTTCCACTACCAGCGGTCACACTGTCTACACATATGCATCAACTAATGTGGAGGGATATCTCTGTAGAGTGTCCTGGCACCTCGAAATAAGATAGAAATGACAATTTATATGAAATCACGACGAATATGTCGGGACCCGTGCCGACCTCGTGCTGTAGAAATCCAGCTGCGTGGGGTTAAATTGTAATTAGGGCTGATGTGTTGACCACAATGACATACCTGTTATGTTCGTCGGTTATGCGTGTGGAGTGTCCTGGAGCCCTAAAAACGGGCCATAATAGCGATAATGTTCGGTTTGTACATAGACGTATTGAAGTCCGTGGTGACCTGTTTTTACCAAATTTCAACTGCGTGGGGTGGTTTTCCACTACCAGCGGTCACACTGTCTACACACATGCGCATCAACTAATGTGGAGGGATATCTCTGTAGAGTGTCCTGGCACATCGAAATTAGGTAGAAATGACAATTTATATCAAATCACGACGAATATGTCGGGACCCGTGCTGACCTCGTGCTGTAGAAATCCAGCTGCGTGCGGTTAAATTGTAATTAGGGCTGATGTGTTGACCACAATGACATACCTGTTATGTTCGTGGGTTATGCGTGTGGAGTGTCCTGGAGCCCTAAAAACGGGCCATAATAGCGATAATGTTCGGTTTGTACATAGACGTATTGAAGTCCGTGATGACCTGTTTTTACCAAATTTCAACTGCGTGGGGTGGTTTTCCACTACCAGCGGTCACACTGTCTACACATATGCATCAACTAATGTGGAGGGATATCTCTGTAGAGTGTCCTGGCACCTCGAAATAAGGTAGAAATGACAATTAATATCAAATCACGACGAATATGTCGGGACCCGTGCTGACCTCGTGCTGTAGAAATCCAGCTGCGTGGGGTTAAATTGTAATTAGGGCTGATGTGTTGACAACAATGACATACCTGTTATGTTCGTGTGTTATGCGTGTGGAGTGTCCTGGAGCCCTAAAAACGGGCCATAATAGCGATAATGTTCGGTTTGTACATAGACGTATTGAAGTCCGTGATGACCTGTTTTTACCAAATTTCAACTGCTTGGGGTGGTTTTCCACTACCAGCGGTCACACTTTCTACACATATGCATCAACTAATGTGGAGGGATATCTCTGTAGAGTGTGCTGGCACCTCGAAATTAGGTAGAAATGACAATTTATATGAAATCACGACGAATATGTCGGGACCCGTGCTGACCTCGTGCTGTAGAAATCCAGCTGCGTGGGGTTAAATTGTAATTAGGGCTGATGTGTTGACCACAATGACATACCTGTTATGTTCGTGGGTTATGTGTGTGGAGTGTCCTGGAGCCCTAAAAACGGGCCATAATAGCGATATTGTTCGGTTTGTACATAGACGTATTGAAGTCCGTGATGACCTGTTTTTACCAAATTTCAACTGCGTGGGGTGGTTTTCCACTACCAGCGGTCACACTGTCTACACATATGCATCAACTAATGTGGAGGGATATCTCTGTAGAGTGTCCTGGCACCTCGAAATTAGGTAGAAATGACAATTTATATGAAATCACGACGAATATGTCGGGACCCGTGCTGACCTCGTGCTGTAGAAAACCAGCTGCGTGGGGTTAAATTGTAATTAGGGCTGATGTGTTGACCACAATGACATACCTGTTATGTTCGTGGGTTATGCGTGTGGAGTGTCCTGGAGCCCTAAAAACGGGCCATAATAGCGATAATGTTTGGTTTGTACATAGACGTATTGAAGTCCGTGATGACCTGTTTTTACCAAATTTCAACTGCGTGGGGTGGTTTTTCCACTACCAGCGGTCACACTGTCTACACATATGCATCAACTAATGTGGAGGGATATCTCTGTAGAGTGTCCTGGCACCTCGAAATTAGGTAGAAATGACAATTTATATGAAATCACGACGAATATGTCGGGACCCGTGCTGACCTCGTGCTGTAGAAATCCAGCTGCGTGGGGTTAAATTGTAATTAGGGCTGATGTGTTGACCACAATGACATACATGTTATGTTCGTGGGTTATGCGTGTGGAGTGTCCTGGAGCCCTAAAAACGGGCCATAATAGCGATAATGTTTGGTTTGTACATAGACGTATTGAAGTCCGTGATGACCTGTTTTTACCAAATTTCAACTGCGTGGGGTGGTTTTCCACTACCAGCGGTCACACTGTCTACACATATGCATCAACTAATGTGGAGGGATATCTCTGTAGAGTGTCCTGGCACCTCGAAATAAGATAGAAATGACAATTTATATGAAATCACGACGAATATGTCGGGACCCGTGCCGACCTCGTGCTGTAGAAATCCAGCTGCGTGGGGTTAAATTGTAATTAGGGCTGATGTGTTGACCACAATGACATACCTGTTATGTTCGTCGGTTATGCGTGTGGAGTGTCCTGGAGCCCTAAAAACGGGCCATAATAGCGATAATGTTCGGTTTGTACATAGACGTATTCAAGTCCGTGGTGACCTGTTTTTACCAAATTTCAACTGCGTGGGGTGGTTTTCCACTACCAGCGGTCACACTGTCTACACACATGCGCATCAACTAATGTGGAGGGATATCTCTGTAGAGTGTCCTGGCACATCGAAATTAGGTAGAAATGACAATTTATATCAAATCACGACGAATATGTCGGGACCCGTGCTGACCTCGTGCTGTAGAAATCCAGCTGCGTGCGGTTAAATTGTAATTAGGGCTGATGTGTTGACCACAATGACATACCTGTTATGTTCGTGGGTTATGCGTGTGGAGTGTCCTGGAGCCCTAAAAACGGGCCATAATAGCGATAATGTTCGGTTTGTACATAGACGTATTGAAGTCCGTGATGACCTGTTTTTACCAAATTTCAACTGCGTGGGGTGGTTTTCCACTACCAGCGGTCACACCCTCTATACATATGCATTAACTAATGTGGAGGGATATCTCTGTAGAGTGTCCTGGCACCTCGAAATTAGGTAGAAATGACAATTTATATCAAATCACGACGAATATGTCGGGACCCGTGCTGACCTCGTGCTGTAGAAATCCAGCTGCGTGGGGTTAAATTGTAATTAGGGCTGATGTGTTGACCACAATGCCATACCTGTTATGTTCGTGGGTTATGCGTGTGGAGTGTCCTGGAGCCCTAAAAACGGGCCATAATAGCGATAATGTTCGGTTTGTACATAGACGTATTGAAGTCCTTGATGACCTGTTTTTACCAAATTTCAACTGCGTGGGGTGGTTTTCCACTACCAGCGGTCACACTGTCTACACATATGCATCAACTAATGTGGAGGGATATCTCTGTAGAGTGTCCTGGCACCTCGAAATAAGGTAGAAATGACAATTTATATCAAATCACGACGAATATGTCGGGACCCGTGCTGACCTCGAGCTGTAGAAATCCAGCTGCGTGGGGTTAAATTGTAATTAGGGCTGATGTGTTGACCACAATGACATACCTGTTATGTTCGTGTGTTATGCGTGTGGAGTGTCCTGGAGCCCTAAAACGGGCCATAATAGCGATAATGTTCGGTTTGTACATAGACGTATTGAAGTCCGTGATGACCTGTTTTTCTCAAATTTCAACTGCGGTGGGATGGTTTTCCACTACCAGCGTTCACACTGTCTACACATATGCATCAACTAATGTGGAGGGATATCTCTGTAGAGTGTCCTGGCACCTCGAAATTAGGTAGAAATGACAATTTATATCAAATCACGACGAATATGTCGGGACCCGTGCTGACCTCGTGCTGTAGAAATCCAGCTGCGTGGGGTTAAATTGTAATTAGGGCTGATGTGTTGACCACAATGCCATACCTGTTATGCTCGTGGGTTATGCGTGTGGAGTGTCCTGGAGCCCTAAAAACGGGCCATAATAGCGATAATGTTCGGTTTGTACATAGACGTATTGAAGTCCGTGATGACCTGTTTTTACCAAATTTCAAATGCATGGGGTGGTTTTCCACTACCAGCGGTCACACTGTCTACACATATGCATCAACTAATGTGGAGGGATATCTCTGTAGAGTGTCCTGGCACCTCGAAATAAGGTAGAAATGACAATTAATATCAAATCACGACGAATATGTCGGGACCCGTGCTGACCTCGTGCTGTAGAAATCCAGCTGCGTGGGGTTAAATTGTAATTAGGGCTGATGTGTTGACAACAATGACATACCTGTTATGTTCGTGTGTTATGCGTGTGGAGTGTCCTGGAGCCCTAAAAACGGGCCATAATAGCGATAATGTTCGGTTTGTACATAGACGTATTGAAGTCCGTGATGACCTGTTTTTACCAAATTTCAACTGCGTGGGGTGGTTTTCCACTACCAGCGGTCACACTTTCTACACATATGCATCAACTAATGTGGAGGGATATCTCTGTAGAGTGTCCTGGCACCTCGAAATTAGGTAGAAATGACAATTTATATGAAATCACGACGAATATGTCGGGACCCGTGCTGACCTCGTGCTGTAGAAATCCAGCTGCGTGGGGTTAAATTGTAATTAGGGCTGATGTGTTGACCACAATGACATACCTGTTATGTTCGTGGGTTATGTGTGTGGAGTGTCCTGGAGCCCTAAAAACGGGCCATAATAGCGATATTGTTCGGTTTGTACATAGACGTATTGAAGTCCGTGATGACCTGTTTTTACCAAATTTCAACTGCGTGGGGTGGTTTTCCACTACCAGCGGTCACACTGTCTACACATATGCATCAACTAATGTGGAGGGATATCACTGTAGAGTGTCCTGGCACCTCGAAATTAGGTAGAAATGACAATTTATATGAAATCACGACGAATATGTCGGGACCCGTGCTGACCTCGTGCTGTAGAAAACCAGCTGCGTGGGGTTAAATTGTAATTAGGGCTGATGTGTTGACCACAATGACATACCTGTTATGTTCGTGGGTTATGCGTGTGGAGTGTCCTGGAGCCTAAAAACGGGCCATAATAGCGATAATGTTTGGTTTGTACATAGACGTATTGAAGTCCGTGATGACCTGTTTTTACCAAATTTCAACTGCGTGGGGTGGTTTTTCCACTACCAGCGGTCACACTGTCTACACATATGCATCAACTAATGTGGAGGGATATCTCTGTAGAGTGTCCTGGCACCTCGAAATTAGGTAGAAATGACAATTTATATGAAATCACGACGAATATGTCGGGACCCGTGCTGACCTCGTGCTGTAGAAATCCAGCTGCGTGGGGTTAAATTGTAATTAGGGCTGATGTGTTGACAACAATGACATACCTGTTATGTTCGTGTGTTATGCGTGTGGAGTGTCCTGGAGCCCTAAAAACGGGCCATAATAGCGATAATGTTCGGTTTGTACATAGACGTATTGAAGTCCGTGATGACCTGTTTTTACCAAATTCAACTGCTTGGGGTGGTTTTCCACTACCAGCGGTCACACTTTCTACACATATGCATCAACTAATGTGGAGGGATATCTCTGTAGAGTGTCCTGGCACCTCGAAATTAGGTAGAAATGACAATTTATATGAAATCACGACGAATATGTCGGGACCCGTGCTGACCTCGTGCTGTAGAAATCCAGCTGCGTGGGGTTAAATTGTAATTAGGGCTGATGTGTTGACCACAATGACATACCTGTTATGTTCGTGGGTTATGTGTGTGGAGTGTCCTGGAGCCCTAAAAACGGGCCATAATAGCGATATTGTTCGGTTTGTACATAGACGTATTGAAGTCCGTGATGACCTGTTTTTACCAAATTTCAACTGCGTGGGGTGGTTTTCCACTACCAGCGGTCACACTGTCTACACATATGCATCAACTAATGTGGAGGGATATCTCTGTAGAGTGTCCTGGCACCTCGAAATTAGGTAGAAATGACAATTTATATGAAATCACGACGAATATGTCGGGACCCGTGCTGACCTCGTGCTGTAGAAAACCAGCTGCGTGGGGTTAAATTGTAATTAGGGCTGATGTGTTGACCACAATGACATACCTGTTATGTTCGTGGGTTATGCGTGTGGAGTGTCCTGGAGCCCTAAAAACTGGCCATAATAGCGATAATGTTTGGTTTGTACATAGACGTATTGAAGTCCGTGATGACCTGTTTTTACCAAATTTCAACTGCGTGGGGTGTTTTTCCACTACCAGCGGTCACACTGTCTACACATATGCATCAACTAATGTGGAGGGATATCTCTGTAGAGTGTCCTGGCACCTCGAAATTAGGTAGAAATGACAATTTATATGAAATCACGACGAATATGTCGGGACCCGTGCTGACCTCGTGCTGTAGAAATCCAGCTGCGTGGGGTTAAATTGTAATTAGGGCTGATGTGTTGACCACAATGCCATACCTGTTATGTTCGTGGGTTATGCGTGTGGAGTGTCCTGGAGCCCTAAAAACGGGCCATAATAGCGATAATGTTCGGTTTGTACATAGACGTATTGAAGTCCGTGATGACCTGTTTTTACCAAATTTCAACTGCGTGGGGTGGTTTGCCACTACCAGCGGTCACACTGTCTACACATATGCATCAACTAATGTGGAGGGATATCTCTGTAGAGTGTCCTGGCACCTCGAAATAAGGTAGAAATGACAATTTATATCAAATCACGACGAATATGTCGGGACCCCGTGCTGACCTCGAGCTGTAGAAATCCAGCTGCGTGGGGTTAAATTGTAATTAGGGCTGATGTGTTGACCACAATGACATACCTGTTATGTTCGTGTGTTATGCGTGTGGAGTGTCCTGGAGCCTAAAACGGGCCATAATAGCGATAATGTTCGGTTTGTACATAGACGTATTGAAGTCCGTGATGACCTGTTTTTCTCAAATTTCAACTGCGTGGGATGGTTTTCCACTACCAGCGTTCACACTGTCTACACATATGCATCAACTAATGTGGAGGGATATCTCTGTAGAGTGTCCTGGCACCTCGAAATTAGGTAGAAATGACAATTTATATCAAATCACGACGAATATGTCGGGACCCGTGCTGACCTCGTGCTGTAGAAATCCAGCTGCGTGGGGTTAAATTGTAATTAGGGCTGATGTGTTGACCACAATGCCATACCTGTTATGCTCGTGGGTTATGCGTGTGGAGTGTCCTGGAGCCCTAAAAACGGGCCATAATAGCGATAATGTTCGGTTTGTACATAGACGTATTGAAGTCCGTGATGACCTGTTTTTACCAAATTTCAAATGCGTGGGGTGGTTTTCCACTACCAGCGGTCACACTGTCTACACATATGCATCAACTAATGTGGAGGGATATCTCTGTAGAGTGTCCTGGCACCTCGAAATAAGGTAGAAATGACAATTAATATCAAATCACGACGAATATGTCGGGACCCGTGCTGACCTCGTGCTGTAGAAATCCAGCTGCGTGGGGTTAAATTGTAATTAGGGCTGATGTGTTGACAACAATGACATACCTGTTATGTTCGTGTGTTATGCGTGTGGAGTGTCCTGGAGCCCTAAAAACGGGCCATAATAGCGATAATGTTCGGTTTGTACATAGACGTATTGAAGTCCGTGATGACCTGTTTTTACCAAATTTCAACTGCTTGGGGTGGTTTTCCACTACCAGCGGTCACACTTTCTACACATATGCATCAACTAATGTGGAGGGATATCTCTGTAGAGTGTCCTGGCACCTCGAAATTAGGTAGAAATGACAATTTATATGAAATCACGACGAATATGTCGGGACCCGTGCTGACCTCGTGCTGTAGAAATCCAGCTGCGTGGGGTTAAATTGTAATTAGGGCTGATGTGTTGACCACAATGACATACCTGTTATGTTCGTGGGTTATGTGTGTGGAGTGTCCTGGAGCCCTAAAAACGGGCCATAATAGCGATATTGTTCGGTTTGTACATAGACGTATTGAAGTCCGTGATGACCTGTTTTTTACCAAATTTCAACTGCGTGGGGTGGTTTTCCACTACCAGCGGTCACACTGTCTACACATATGCATCAACTAATGTGGAGGGATATCTCTGTAGAGTGTCCTGGCACCTCGAAATTAGGTAGAAATGACAATTTATATGAAATCACGACGAATATGTCGGGACCCCGTGCTGACCTCGTGCTGTAGAAAACCAGCTGCGTGGGGTTAAATTGTAATTAGGGCTGATGTGTTGACCCACAATGACATACCTGTTATGTTCGTGGGTTATGCGTGTGGAGTGTCCTGGAGCCCTAAAAACTGGCCATAATAGCGATAATGTTTGGTTTGTACATAGACGTATTGAAGTCCGTGATGACCTGTTTTTACCAAATTTCAACTGCGTGGGGTTTCCACTACCAGCGGTCACACCCTCTATACATATGCATTAAGTAATGTGGAGGGATAACTCTGTAGAGTCTCCTGGCACCTAGAAAAGTAGGTAAGTAAAACGACAATTTATATGAACTAGCTGATTTGCCCGACTTCGTCCGGGCTATTTAGGGATTTCTTAGTGATCGCCTCCGTCTGGACTAACTATTGCTCGATCGGTAGCAAAGTAGGCCTACATATCAAATTTGATTCGAATCGGTCTATTTTCAGAAACATGCCTATATGAGCGTACATGGTCAAGGTCAAGGACATTGTCGTACGTTAAATTGGACTTGCCCATATTGTTCCCGGGATCAGATTAGGTCCAGAAACATGCCTATATGAGCGTATATGAGCGAGGTAACGTTCAGGGACACGACCGCGCGTGAAATTGGACCCGTCCATATTGTACCCGGGATTAAAGTAGTCCTACATACCAAATTTGAGCCGGATCGGTAAATATCAAGAAACATGTCTGTATGACCGATGCCAATGTCAATGTCAGGGACGCATCGCAAGTGAAATTGGACCCGCCCATATTGTTTCCGGGATCAAAGTAGGCCTATATACAAAATTTGAGTCGGATCGATCGAGGTTCAGAAACATGCCTATATGAGCGAATATGAGCGAGCTCAAGGTCAAGGTCAATAACACGTTCCCAGGTGCAATTGGACCAGCCCAAATTGTTCCCGGGATAAAAGTAGGCATACATACCAAATTTGAGTGGGATCGGTCAAGGTCCAGAAACATGCCGACATGAGCATATATGAGAGAGGTCAAGGTCAAGGACGCGATGGCACGTGAAATTTGACCCACCCGTATTGTTCCCGGGATCAAAGTTTGCCTACATATTAAATTTCAGACGGATCGGTCGAGGTCCAGAAACATGCCTACATGAGCATATATGAGCGAGGTCAAGGTCAAGGCTAATGTCGGGACTAGTGCTGACCTCGTTCTGAAAAGTCTGGGCTCTGTGGGGTGTTATTTTAATTACCACTGGTGCGCTGACCACAATGACATATTTATGATGTCGGTGGGTATATATACGATCTGATCGCGATTTACGATCGCGATCGCGGGGCGCGGTTGGCTAACAGAATCGTACATCTCTATATATATATATATATATATATATATATATATATATATATATATATATAGGTCGCCCACAGCTGTTGAAAATGTAAACAAAAACAAACGCACGTGTTCGTCTGCCTTTCAGTGTTTAAAGCGAACGACAGCTTACATTATGACAAACAGCATATATATTTTTAATGGTATGTGCAATGTGGAAAATCTGAATGTGTGTTCATATCAGCTGACTAATGCCCAAGGAAGTGGAGGATCACCGAATTTCCCAGAAATATGTATTACTACGCGTGACCCACATTCATGATAGCTTAACATATATGGGTTACTCGGTGCACAACAGTCACCAACAGAGTAGCAATACATTTCCGAAGCGACAGAATAATAATAATAATAATAATAATGGAATAAACAAAACACACCCATGGTAGCCGAGAATAAGAATTTATCACCGCTTGTGGAATTGTGGTTTAACCATAATACCACTCGAGGTGAAAATGTGTTATTCTCGGCTACTATGGGTGTATTCTACATTTAATTTAGTACATATATTAAACATAGGTAATTACTGTTCTTCTTAATGGCCCTCGTGTGTTAAATGCACTAGTTGTAGCAGCTAATTGATTTGACATATTTATTCACATTGTGAACCATAGCCATAACATCAGATAACTCAGAGTAAACGTGAATGTGTGCATTTTGATGTTATCTTGATGTTATTAAATTTCGCAGTTTTATTGTTTAGCTCCATCAGATATGTATGTGATGTTAATCCCTAGATTTTATTGGGAGTAACTGAATAGTATATTTTTGATCATGTTTTCCATGTATTATACTATCCAGGCAGAACGATTTTCGTCCGTCTTTTCCTTACAGCGACATTTTTCGAAATAGATGAAATTGCAACTTGTCACTACTTCCTTATACGTTACTGAAATAAATGGATCGATAATGACAGAAGCAACCGACGACGCGGGGCAACTTTTTTCAGATTACATGCTAAAAGTAATAAAAAGTAGAACATATAAACGGACATGACTCATTCGAGCTTCCAACATTTGTAATCGTAATCGTAATTTGGAAGAAGGTATACATAGGTTGATCAATACACGAAATATACAATGTAGATAGATGTATATACTTGCCATGGTCACAGCCATTTTCAGCTGGTTTAAATTTTTCGCACACGACGTGAAACAACTAAACGCTCATTATTTCTTTAATTTCTGAAATAGACTTAAACGGAACTCTCTTTTCTGTTACATGCCGTCCACACCGTGCTCAAATATGTGTCTTACTGACTTCAATGGGTCTTTCTGGGACTTTTATAAAGGTAGTTCAGGTGTCTATCGACCTATTTCGTAAACGGAAAAATTTATAACAAAAACGAATACTATTATGTGTATTTTGGCGTGCAAACCCCCATGTGCTTTAAATTGATCAGAATGTTCAATACATTTGCACAATGACTTGCTCGTGCTAAACTATAATAATTAATCTACTTGGTGAGGGAATACCGACTGCACGACACTAACCCTTCCTTTACTAACTGGATTCTGCCATCCGTTATAAAAGTATATACTGAAATAGTCTATGATTATATATGGAGGGTTGTTCAGGACATATAAGCAGACCACACACCGGTAAACAAATTATACAAATACTGATGGATTGTTGTTCATTGCTGGGAAACATTCAGGTAATAATTAAGTTAAACAACAACCAAACGAATTTATTATCATGAATAAATGAATGAGTTTAATGCGAAAAGCCACAACTTAATGTGGAACGTGCATGATAACATATGCACACCATGCAAGTTGGGATGAATACTATTCTCATCATAATTTCATGTTCATATAATACTTATATTATTCCATTCGTGGGTACAAGGAAATGCAGAATTATGTATTTCCTTGTACCCACTCATGAGATAATCCGGGTATTCAACCAAAACCCGTAGGTGTTCTTTTTATTATATGCGCCACGTTATAACCCGCCACAAAACTGCATAGTAGAGCAGACAAATTTAAACTCAAAAAGCTCACTAGAAGTAGGAGTTTAGTCCATCGGCACCACACACGGGCTTGTGATACATCATTTTGAAGGTTTCGACATTGTGCACCGGATAGGACCCGGTGTGAAATATACAAATAATGCAAAAGATATTTTTGAGAGGTTTAAGTATTAAAAATCAGCAAAAATAGTTTTTTTTTTTATAAAAGCCTCTAAGAGCGACACAACTGTAGAGAAACACTATTTTTTACGCCAATATATTGTATTATACATACTTCTATATATCTAATATGATAGTGCTCGATTTCGTTGAAAGTTATCAAGATTTCTGAGATTGTTTGTAAAAATAGACCAAAAGACCGCAAAATTTTTCGGCCCACTTAATCAGCAATAATTCAATATTGTTTTTACCTGAGATCTTCAATATAGTGTAGAAAACTGCACAAATATATGACAACATGTTGATTATCTCAACCTATTCAATAAGTGATGTGTTATGTAAGATTGTTTCACGCCTCACCCCAAAATCAAGCAAACAGTCACTGTTTTGGGGAAATTCGACAGAACGAAATATAAAAATCGAACAGCAATTGATAACTTACGGTAGGCATACATACCATCGAACCGAAATTTCCTAGAAAATCCGGTGAAAATCGGAAACAATTTGTAACACCAGATAGCTATGATGGCACAGGATCATGGATAGATTACCAAGCACACTTTGAAATTTGTGCCAAAATAATAATATTGGATGGGAAATTGATGACAACGGCCTTTATCTAGGAGCATCATTGAGAGGATTATCTCAAGGAATACTCGGCGACCCACTCCCAGGAAGAGAACAAGACTACAAATTTCTTGTTGCTTCAATAGAGGGCAGATTTGCTACCGAAAACCAGACTGACTTGTATATGGTACAATTGTGTGACAGGGCAGGATAGAGCCTCCCTAAAATGGGACGGAGCACCCGACGTCTGGCCAATATCCTCCCTGAAATAGGACAGAGCATCCGACGTCTGGCCAATATGGCATATCATACTGCACCACATGCATTGAGAGATACCTTGGTAAATGAACAATTCATTGGTGGGTTGTATGATCCAGATATACGACCCAGGGTACAACAAGCACGACCGGGCTTTCTTGATGATAGTATAATACATGCAGTTGAATTGGAGGCTTTTTCCAAGTCTAAAAAACATAGGGTTAAAGACTATGCTAGGGTAGTATATGAAGCAGACCCAACACAAAGCAAACATATAGTGTTTTAAGAACTCAAAAAGATAATATATGAACTGAATCCCCAAACTGGTTCTAATAGGAAAACTCTGGGTAGCTCACAACCATCCCAGTCGATCATTGGGATGGAGGAGATAAAATAAATGTTGACTGATGTGAAGATGCGTAATGGGGAGATTAAACCAAGAATGACAAACTTGGAGAACCAAAACAAGGAGAAAAAGAGTAACACATATGAGTCCTGGGGGGGGGGGACAATGGAGGCAGAATTATAATGATAGTCCTGATTATAACACAAACGAATACGAAGAACGCACCAGATGAAGGACTTCCGACTGTCCCCGCGACATGTGTCCTATAATGCCCATCGTGGTAGGAGAGACCAGCAGAACACAAGTGGATATCGTAACTCTAAGGAGTTTTTTAGATACAGCCCTTCTGAAGCGGGAGACCTCTATTTAGATTGCAATATATATTGGCAGCCAGTGAGTTTTCTGATTGATTCTGGAGCAACAATTTCCATGCTCTCAAAGAAACTGTAAGACTACTTATCGGAAGTTAAACCCAAACTGGATACCCATCTATATGGTGATTTGGAGACATTAAATGGAATCAAAATAGATTACCATAGTGCATCAGAATGTGAGATAGTCGAAGATGGTACTATCAAACAACGCTTGATAGTGGTTGACATAAGCCTAGACGGAATTATTGGCCTAAATGCTATAAGTAAGCATCATATTGTTGTGGACGCCCCATATGTCATATGTTACATAAATGATGTAGCACACGAGCTGTAGATCATTGAGTCCAACGAAACGAATAAGGCACACCAAGTTGTATCTTCTGACTCATCGAAAACTCTGCCAGAGATGGAGCCCGAAGCCGCCATCGCACGCCGCCTCCAGCCATATTGGCCACAAGCCGCCGCCAGCCATATTATCTCTACGCCAGCCACATAAAAAATATCTCCGCCGCCGGAATTGTCAAATAGCCGAGCCGCAGGCATGGGCTTATATGTCAAGCACAACTTCACTGTGAATCGCAAAGAACTAAACCACATTGCCCATATTGGTATATATATTCGCAAGGACTCGACATGGTTGTTATATTATTGGAACACCCGGGCCTCTCAATGTAGTCTGGTCGATAAACTCAAATTTTAGGGTCAACCTAGAAAAAATTCGGACTAAGTTGGTTTTTATACCATTTTGAAGAGGAAGCTCTCCTTTATAACATATCCAAAATCCGCAAAAATCCGCTTTGAGCATTTTTTGTAATCCAAGATGGCGTCCAAGATGGCTGCCATTTTCCTATAAGTCAGCTTGATGCAATTATAGTAAGAACATCTTGTCATATGTATACACATGTATACATTTTTGTGAAGCTAAGACATAACGTCACCTTTATGTGCTAAAATTTGAACTCCCCGTACAAGATGGCGACCGGAAGTATAATTTTTACGTTTTTTCACTAATACCTTTAAGATAGGTTACTGTGGTTTGGAACTGGTTGAGAATTGTGACTTTATTTTGCATTTATCATATTAACTGACCATTGGAGCAATGAAATATGCTGTTCGTGGGGTCCACACCCCTTCCGATCACTCAATAATTCGATTTTACAAAACGCGGTATAACATTTCACAAAAGATCCCCATTGGGATTTTGGTCACATTTCATCAAGAAGTGGGAAGAACTGTGCATTGTAATTGATGCATTCTATATTTTATTGATATTCGAACTCAATTGTACCAAAATTGTCACTTTGGCTCAAAATGGCTGTCAAAATGGCCGCTAGAATATGGAAAATGGTAATTATTATCCCAGCATGCCACGCAACCGCTTACAAGTTGTGGTGATGCACACAATTGATTATTCTGTCTTATATAAATTGAATACCAACATTTCTTATGCACCTTGATTCATTTTTACTATTTACTATTCTGAAATTACCAGAATTATGGGATATTTCTATCACAAACAGCATCAAACTCGGCAAAAAAAATAACTTTTCATGTTTGAACCATTTTTTTTCAAGCAAAAAGTTTTCTTCACATTGCATATAAAACGCAATTAATGTGAACACTCTGATATTGCCTCTATCGATTAACATATCCTTGAGTTATTGTGGAAAGCGATAGTCACCAAAAGGTGCACCAGTACAAATCACACATGAGCATGCAGTCACTCCATATATACATGAACACCACATAAATGGCCATGTGCCATTCGCTGTATAGACATACACCTCACCCATTACCATACAGTCACACTTGGGTTTACCCACACACCAACGCATGGCCCTATATCCGTGAATAACCATGCAGACACACCAGGTATACTCCCACACCTCACACGACCTGTATACATATTCACTACATACATGAACATAAAGTAACCTCTTGTATACGTATTCGCCTCACCATAGGCCATACAGTCACTCCATGTATATTTATTTGCCATATTCAAAGCTAATAGCCGCTAAATATATACATATACACCTCACCGATGACCATACAGTCGCTCCTGGTATACCCGTTCGCTACATCCATGCTCATACATCACTTCTTGTATACCTATTTGCCTCACCCGTGGTCATAAAGTCTCACTCCCTGTATATATACATGTATATTTGCGACATCCGAGGCCATATAGCCACTCAATATATACATATACACCCAACCGAAAACCATAGAGTCACTACAGGTATATACATATATACCTCACCAATGGCCTTGCGGCACCTTCTAGATATATCAATGTCCCGTACCGCGCACACGGCCATTCATACACTCCAGACTTGCATATACACCTGACCCATGACAATTCAGCCTCTCGATGTATACGCATAAACCACATTCGTGATCACAGTCACTCCTTGTATATCAATTCACCCCACCACTAATTTGCCATACTGTCAATCCATATATACATATTGGCCGTGACATGGCCATATAGTCACTCATGATATACATATACACCTCACCCATGACCACAGCGTCACTCCGTGTGTATATATATACCTCATCAATGGCCATACAGCCCTTCTAGATATACCAATACCTCGCACACACGGCTATTCGTACACTTCAGACCTGCATATGGGTCACTTCACAATCAGGTTGAGCATTTCATTTTTCTCACTCTAATGAAAGTTGTTGCCATGCCTGTATATTTATAGGACAGCTACTGTCGTCTAACCGATGTGTACATTTAGCTGAACATTTTAAATGATCATGTTATAGATAATAAATAGAACATGAATGTCTTTTGCCCTGTCAAACACCAACATCCAGTAAAATTGCTTTCTCCAAATTTGCAATGCAGAACTCACATATGATATAAAGAATTGTTTCACTGTGAATTTGAAAATATTATGTTGCTTTCCAGACTAGAAATCACCAACTGATTCAAATGCAGAAAACGGTGTACAAAAAATAACCAAATAATAATCGTGTAACACTTGTTTGATTGTAGAAACAATTATTGTCAAAAATTAGCTTTTTATGATGTCCACTCCGAAACGGGGTACAGTTGTGTATGATATACTGTTCATGTGGACAAAAATAATATAGCAAAGAGTAACCCTTCTTGCTGATAAAAATGCGACAATAATTCAGATATTTCCCAATATATGTTTTAGTCCATGGAACTAATATATCAAACAAAATGTCCACCCCGAAACACACTCTGAAACATGCTTTGCATCATGAAATTTATTAAGAAAATCTATACTTTTACTACATCTGTATCCAGGTAGTGGAGGTATTCACACACTCACTACATCGTTACTCATCATAAAGGATCATGGAGCTCCCTAGCCACTTAAATTCAACAATAACGCAAAATGTCCACTCCGAAATACATGCATATAATTGGGTTAAAAATAAAAGATTTCAAGAATATTGAAGGAAATCAAGTACATATTTAATGTATGTGCTCCAGTTGACTTGTATAATATAAAATCAATCAAAGAAACTTGGAAATATTTTGACATTGGGAGCAACTGTTTGAAAATTGGGTAATTTTGGAGGTACAATTTATTTTAATTGGTGAAATTTTTTATTTAAGAACATTTGTTGGATGGCTGATATTGCAATGCAATGGCTATTTCATGTATTTTTACTCAGACCATTTTCCAACTTTGCATCAGCCACTGACAGCTAGTGTGTAGAATGCTTAATATAGAGTCATATGGGTTCAGAAATAGTCCCTACTCAACCATTTGCATGCCATACAATACATAATTTGATTCTAGAGAGGGTAATATGGCATATTTTTCATCAACTATGACTAATGAGTATGAAAAATTGAATATGAACAAATAATTTTGAAAAAATTGATTTATGGTTTGTCAGTTAGTGAGAAAATGTGCTCAACTTGATTGTGAAATGACCCATATACAGCTCAACCGTGACAATTCAGCCACTCGCTGTATACGTATACACCCTCTCCTTGAGCATTCAGCTATTCACTGTATGTGTGTACACACCACCAATGACAATACAATAGGCCCTACATATAAACAACAATGGCCGTGTAGTCATTCCATGTACACATATACACATTGCCCATAACCATACAACCACACCCTATGTATACATACACCCATCCATTACCATACATCCAACATGTGTATACATATACACCCACCCATGACAATACAGCCACCCAATGTACATCTGTACAGCCCTGACCACACAGTCACTCCATATATACATACATGACAGTGTAGCTGCTCTCGTTATAATGCTCATACACCACTTCAATGACCAGACAGCCACTCACTGTAAACATGTTCACCTCACCATACAGCTACTCATTATACTCCTATACATCTCACCATGGACACCCCATCCATGATCATATAGTCACATATTGTATAACTATTCACATCATTCATGAATACAATAACTCCATGTATACCTACTGGGCCAGAATAGCCACATAATATGATCCCTCTCAGTTCCGTTTCAACGTTCTGCCCATTTCGGTTCAAAAACAAGGAAGTTTTTGGCAAAATCCATATTGCATTCCTCAAAATGAACTTGTCTTGCCTCGTAGGGTACCAAGACAACCATAATAGAACATTTAGTTGATTAAGTAGCATGTGAGTCCCAATTGATTATGTATACATATACACCACGTATATACACATATGTATATGTATATAATAATGTTTACCAAATTTGTTGCCATTTTGGAAGCCATCTTGAGTAATTTTGTCTAAAACAACTGAGCGTGAAACATGTAACACATATCAAAACAATAAACATCTTTTATACCAAACATAGTTCCATTTTACTTTTACAAAATGGCTCTAACCTGAACAGCGATTTTTTTCCGATTTTGATATCAGGTTTGTGACAGAATATTTCGAATAATTCTGGTAATTTCAGTGGTTAAAATAGTAACGAATACCCAAGGTATATCAGAAATGTTAGTAGTCAAGCTATATAGGACAGAATAGTCAATGGTGTGCATCACAACACTTGTAAGCGGTTGCATGGCACGCTGGGATAATAATTACCATTTTCCATATTTTGGCGGCCATTTTGGCAGCCATTTTGAGCCAAAGTGACAATTTTGGTCCCGTTGTGTTCGAATATCAATAAGATATAGAATGCATCACTTACATTGTATAGTTCTTTCAACTTCTTGGTGAAATATGACTAGAATCCCAAATGGGGATCTTTTGTGAAATGTTATACCGTGTTTTGTAAAATCGAATTTTTGAGTGATCGGAAGGGGTGTGGACCCCACGAACAGCATATTTCATTGATACAATGGTCAGTTAACATGCTACGTATAAAATAAAGTCACAATTCTGAACCAGTTCGAAACCACAGAAACTTATCTTAAAAATATTAGTAGAAAACGTAAAAATTCCACTTCCTGTCGCCATTTTGGCGGCCATCATGGACGGGGAGTTCCAATTTTGGCACATAATGGTGACGTTATGTCTTAGCTTCATAAAAATGTATACATGTGTATACATATGCTAAGATGTTCTCACTATAATTGCATCAAGCTGACTTATAGGAAAATGGCAGCCATCTTGGACGCCATCTTGAATTACAAAAAATGCTCAAAGCGGATTTTAGCGGATTTTGGATATGTTAGAGAGGATATTCTCCTCTTCAAAATGGTATACAAACCAACTTAGTCCAAATTTTTTCTAGGTCAAACCTTTTACCCCTTAGAAAATATCACCGGGATCCCGCTAATAGCTCGGGATCCCGATGGGATCCCGCTAATAGCCCGGGATCCCGATCGGGATAATTTATCCCGATTGGGATTCCGATCGGAATAATTTATCCCGATTGGGATTCCGATGGGATATAAACGGGATCCCAGTCCGGACCTTTTCCCATATATATCCCGCTATTTGAAGAGACCTGCAACCCAAACAGCATCGAACCTCAATATATATAAACAAACCCAAAATTCCAAGAGAAAATATTCATATAGGATTTCCAAAACTGAATACTGTACAACATGGTAATTAAGCCTGTTATATATATATATAGTTTCATTTATGCATGATTATAGTTATCTATACAGGAGTTTCGTTGTCTCACTATACGTATAATTGAGATGCCACGTGAAAATGTGCGTTCACAAGTGGGAACTGTATATATGCATCCAAATCAGAATGTTTCGTTTCATTTGACTGCTTGATCTCCGGACTATATATACCGCATTATTATGTCGTTATTATAGTGTGGACAACAGTGCGCCAGGGACTGGTCAAACATTTCACCTGCTACAATGTATCCCAGTAGCCGGTCTATAAATCTGGAACGAGCCAGGGGCCATTTTGGAAGCCATCTTAAGATATGTTGTCAAATGTGGCCTTTTATTCACAAAACGTACTGTGCCCAATATGTGAATCAGATACACGTCGAACTCACGTTAGCCTTGAACTAATTTATGAGTATAATTCTAGCCAACATGATTTCCATTATTCTTGGAATTTTCATTTCCACAAAGCCTATTTTAGCAGATGTTATACCATCAAGGTTCTTCCAACAATATTGATTCTCTAAAAAAATATCCGTTTGGAGGGACGTTATGATAAAAGCAGATGACATAAAACAGTGCAGAATGGGCACTATATATTTATTGATGGAAATGTTTAAAGTTTAAGAGCAGTTTGTTTAACATTTATATATTATCTGAACATTTCATATGGAATAACTACTTAATCTTGCTTTAGCAGGGTTAATTTCAAGTATGACCAGTAGTAAAACAAGCTGATCTCAGGGAAGGAATACCAACAGTAAATAATATTACTACAGATCTTGTGGAATGGAGATGTCTACTTTGACAACAAGATGTACCAACACAATATTTAATGAAGCCATACTGGATTTTAACATAGTTATTGTTTCATTCAGTTTATTTCTGGATAACATTTTCATGCAAATGCCATCATTTACTGATTTTCATCACTCTTATTGGGATTTAATACTAAATCCACACATGAATGGGGTAATCTCCTATTATAATCAACATAATAAATTAATTTGGGCCAGAAATGAGTGCAAAATATTATAATAGGAGATGGCCACCTCAATACCAGGATATAATGTACATGCAGCCCCTCTTTAATTATCAGAACGAAGAAGTCATTTCAAATTTCCACATAATTTATTGTATATAATTTACAATATAAGTAAGCAATGAATATAAGACAAATTAAACAAACAGTGACTGGAACAAAAAAAAAAAAACACAGCCATTGTTCCTATGAAAGGGCAAAGAATGGACTTGGCAACTCTGTGCAACAGATTATGATGCACTTTACTGAAAATACTCAATTCGTTCTCTCAGATAAATACGCATAAACAATCTAAATTAAAATAATTGTTTTCAATTTGTGCTGTTCAAAACAAAAATGTTAAGAACACGATACTACATGCAAACTAGAACTCTAAATTCAAATATCATAGATTTTTGGTTAAAGACATATTATGGACTTGTTCGAGTGCAATTTACTTAAAGTTAGTTGCTCTATGCCAACCTGGGAAATGTAGCATTCTACTAACATCAAAATTCGATAGAAATAGACCATTCCACTCCATCTCAATTCGGGACACAACAATCAGCAATACACTAACGTAAACGATTTTGCAATCTAGCCTCATTGCATTTAAGTAAAATATATAACAATGGCGTTGTGTGTTGTTAATTTGGATTAACATTCGTAAAAATGATACCTCATGTTGAGCAAGATTATTCTCCATTTCAATTTGATCACCATACCCGAGTGTTTCATATCACTAAAGCATGTTTGGTTGAGAGCTACAAAACTGTCAATGTAAATATTATTCAGAGAATATATATGACTTTATTTCCTCCGTAAACGAAGATATAGTGTAGCTTGAGTGACTATTCACTGCCCGCAACGGTTTTGTTAATAGATTGTAGATTATTATACAAGTTGTTTTCTGTATTTATTACACATCCTTATGTTGGATAAGTCTGAATTATGGTTTGACTACCATGATACTACAACTACCCTAATTTATTGTGATTTAAGTATACATTGATTTGATATTGTCTTTTAGTCAATAACTAATATATAATATATATCAAAATACTGTTAAGTTAACTTTTACTAAAGGTACTGTATGTTCATAACAATCGATTTATACATGGATTGTTGTATTCCCAGACAGTGCACTGTTTCCAGGAGCAAGATTTCTATTTGAATTTTACATAGGGGGTCTGTCAGTTGTTTTGGATATGTTAAAGACTAGAATTTGTGTTGACACAATACAACTTGAGCATGTGGATTTCATTGTAGCCTTATAAGAGACAAACAAAAAGTAATGTTAAACTCTCAACACAAGTCAACTGTATACTCTTCTGTTTATTGAAGTAATGATGATATGCAAAGAACTAGATTTTAACTAGAGGTGGGCTGCCCCACGAAGGATACCCCCCCCCCCCCTAGCAGTAGAGAAAAACTTCAATAAAAATGGCCCACTCAGCCTATGTGCAATGTTTTTAAACAATTTACCAAAAAATGTAATCTGCATGTTGCGAAAATTCTGTAAGTCAAAAAAAGATGATAACTCCGCAAAACGATTGAACAAACCTCACTTTCGAATGTGCACAGGATCATATGGTACCAACTATCTGTGCTAAGTTTTAAATAATTTGACCGAAAAATGCTGGAATAAAAGATCAGGAAAAAGTTGAGTGGATCGAGATGGACAGACAAGTATACCAAGTCTTTTTGGGCCACAACAGCTTGGGATATTGTTTGGGATGATTCGGTTTTTGGACCAGGTCCCATCACGAAATTTGCTAATCTATAATGGACTGATATTCAAAAGACTTACAACATGTATATGTGGAGTGCAGGCATTCACGTGAACCTCTGACTGATTAAACATCTCACATGTCCGCGATGAATCTTCAAAATGATATATCATATACGATTATACCGTGAAAGAAAACGGCAAAATGAAGATATCATTATTTAATATGTTGTGCAAATGCATTTTCTGATAGCATGACAAATCAGAATAATCTGAAGCAAGGCTTTGTTTGCTTATAAATCTTGTTGTTGCTTTGACATTCTGATATGACCATGCGTGTTTGTGAAAGGCTGTCCTCTATATTCATATACGTAAATCTTCCATTTGATCGAATACAAAAACATATAAGCAAGATAACCCAAGAGTCTGGGTGGGAGTAACGGGAGGAGATTTGATCCAAAAACTGCATCAACTCAACCGATATCACAAGCTGATGTGTGCCAAGATAACTTGGTCTAACGGACATGTTGAAACATATTGACCCCCATAACTTGTTACAGGGGGGGTGTATAATCAAAAGTACTTTGCACAATATATCCTCATCACCCCAAACACACATTTATATATATATATTTATGTAGGAATAAAGCTCAGACAAAATTGTGCATTTTGAGAATATTTTCTAAGTAGAAAAAGGGGAATAACTCCACATAAATAAAAATCGAGCAAACCTCATTATTGCAGGTGTACAAGTACCCATGGTACCAAATATCTGTGCTAAGATTCCAATGAATTGACTGCAAAATGTTGGAATAAAATGTTTGAAAAAAAGCTCGGAACATCTGTTATATGTGGAAACGAATGAAGCAAAATTTGGGCCAAATTTTCTAGTCGGACATTAACTGGACACACCGACCAAAGGAATTTTCTGAGGGGACATCCATTTATCAATCTATTAGCTATTTATCTATCTAATAGATGACCCAAATTTCCACCACCTGTCATTATCAAGCTGTGGCTAAAATATATATTTCATGTTATTCACACTGTAATGCCTGTTTTGTTCAAGAAGAGTTATGGTTCAGTTTTGCACATCACCTGACATGATCAGATTATATCAAAAGTTACAGGCATTGGAATAGCAAATTTTGGTCAAATTTTCTGGTCAGACATTTATTGGGCACACCGACTAAAGGAATTTTCTGAGGGGACAGCCATTTTTCATTGGTCATACTCATCAAGACTTATTTTTCATGTAGATTTTGATTATTTCAACCCATTAAAGATGTTCTTATGGCACTATGTAGTTAGATAGCTGCCAAGAAAGTAAGAAGCGTAATTTGTCCCAAGGTCGCCAAAATGGAAGAGAAATTATGTTTCCCATTTTCAAGAGCAGATTCTTTGATGAGTTGAATTGAAATATACCAGAAATTGATCCAATGTAAGTCTCAAAGAATGTTAAAGACAAAAACGGGCTGTACTCTATGATCTGATGGTAAATTGTTTCAGTCCATGTCTGCGGGTATGTCCAGTAAATTACCGACCAGAAATATTGGCCGTCTGCTCTGATGCCTGTAAATTTTGGTACAATCAACTGATGAAGTCGGTGATAAGCCAAAATGAACTATAGTCATTCAGGGCCAAACACATGTTTAGTTTGAATACAATTATAAAAAAAAATTAGTCACAGCTTGACAAGTGGTAATTTGGGTCATCTGATATACATGTGTTTGTGGGGTCTATTGTGCCAAATACCTGCGAATATAATATACCTCAAGAATGTTCCAAGATATTAGATGGTTCCGATATATACAATAATTTCTTGACAGATATATAGTGACATTTTTTCACGATATGGACCAAAGGAATAAAGATGGGATTTTTTTCAAAATAGATAACTTTGTGAATATGTTTACATAGTTTCAGAGTGCCAAACATCAGGCGAGTTTTCGCTTTTTCAATCGAGACAAAGATGTCGTCTTTCTTCTTAAAAAAATGAACGATCCTCCCCAAATCAACATCACCACCATCTCTGAACTGGACACAGCTTGAACAGGTTGCCTTTGCCTTTCCATACCCAATTCCTGAATATAATATGCCCCTCAACTCAGCACGATGGAATATATCTGTTTCATTAACATTATTACTTTTGCCAAGTGTTCTGGTCATCTTTGTTCCACTGAAATAGAAATCATACCAATAATTAGCATTGCAAATTTCTCCAGTCTCTAATTCTCAGAAATTAGCTTCATACAGTGAATTTTCACAACTCGTTGAGTTATAAGAACCAAAATAATTTCAAACTTTCAGGTGAATTGGTCAGTGTAATCTCAAAACAGAGAATATATTACTTTTTGTATAAGTTGTCATATTACATATGTATAGAAACAATAGCCTCACAATCAAGTCACTAATTTCTAAAGGCCTATTCAGATGGTGACGATGCGACTCCTGCATCAACACGCAATAAAGTCAAAGTTAATATCACTGACGAATTTGCATGTGTCACAAGCATCAATCGCCAGAATTTTATGTGTTCAAATTGAGTGACACAATGTTCTTTATGTGACTTGAAATTTATGTTTAAGTTTAACTTACGAAGACACCGTGATGTACTGAACTCAGAAGAATATTTGCAGGGTTAGCGCTGCCACTTGCCAATAGTTCACATTTGGCAAAAAATATTTTCATTCGGCGAAAGTTTTGACAAGTCACTTTTCAATTCCTTCAGAAAGTTAAAAAAATTGGTCAATCAATACCATTCATTTCAGGAAACTCTTACAACATAATTATGTTACTTGTGTTTTATAAAGTTTGAGACAAGTTTACACCTATATTAAGATGCAGTTTACTCAAAGCATTAGTATCGATGGTTGGAAGGATTACAAGTATTTAGTGTGGTGGTGGTGCTTACATAGTTAATCCTCATGTAATGTGCCCATTTATGATGAAGCAATCATTGTAGCATTGTATTGTTCGATGATTAGATTATTGTTGTATGATACCACAATTGAGATGTGTGTATAACTAACTAACTGCTTGTCTATCAAGACCAAGAGTCGTTCAAACCGCGAGTGTCGAAACATAGGACAGAAGGTTGCAGAGAAGGATACTATCAGATATAGCATTTGGCAAGTGCTGAAATAATTTGGCAAAAATATTTTCATTTGTCAATTTCTTGGAGGAAGATCAATAAATATTGCAAAGATTGAAAATTAGATCGAGATATTAATTCCTGAAATGAGCGGTAGGAATAGCTGCCTAACTAATGCATATATGTATGGAGTTCAGTTTTATGGAAATAAAAATTAATTTGCTTGTCAACACGGTGAACATGTTTGCTGATTCTGAACTGGTGTTGCCTCTTAGAGACTTCTTGATGTCTCTTGGAGGACGCCTGCCTGCTGAGAGGAAGATTTCAGTTTTTACGATGCGATGATGTATGATTGTATTAATTGGTATAAAGAAAGAAAATATTCGCAGTCACGTGGCTATTATAAATGCACCCATGTGTTGGCAATGAATGTGGGTTTGAGCAAATAATCCTTATTGTGGAAATATGGGGGACTAGTTTACTAATATACTAGTCATGTTCTTTGTCATGTTATGGAATTGAATGCATGTTCGACCTATGAGGCCCTATGACTAGGGGAAACTATTAGATATATACCATATATGTATGAGATGACTGCCAAGTTGCCATTTGAAACAAAACAAATGAGAAGAACCCCCAATGTTTGATGACACCAAATTTAATTGGGATGCACGCTGGGATTGACAGTCAGGTGGGCAGATGTAATTGTGGTATAATTTAACAATATGGTGATTATGCCGATATGAACAGCATGAACAGTATCGATTAGGCCAAAATGAATAAAAGTGTCAATGACACTGCAGCTCAACTCGGAAACAATTTCATGTGTTACAGTCACGAATCACACATGCGCACACACGGATCACAGATACCAAGCCATGACAATAGCTGAAACTTTACAAAGTAAAGTTGAGCTAAAAGACCTGAGTTTCTGGTGACCCACACACCCCTATTACGGTGCCCCCGACCATTTTCATTCTATTGATTTTGTAAAATTAGTATGCATTCAATTCTATTCTCCATGTTAACCGATTCATTTCCGTGTAAAACGGACACATGGTGTGTACTGTTAAACCGAACATTATACCACACTTAGGTCACCGCCAAATCAAACTTATTTGTTCATGTTTTATTCAACAAAACAAGAAATTACACTATATTCTAATATGAAAGTGTCAATGACACTGTAGCTCAACTTGGAAAGGGAATAATTTAATGTATTACAGTCAATGGAGCGATTAGGAATGTGGAAAGTTGAATGTCTAATACTAGTTTATAGACATGAAGAGAAAAGTAAAATCCAAGATGGCTGCTGGCGGCCATGTTTTCGGCCGAATGACCCCAAAATGAGTCGTTCCCATATACATGTCATCGTTAACATCCATGACAAATTTTATGATGATCAGACTAAAGGTACGACCTGTACCCCATGCTAAAGAATTTAGTCATACAAAGAGTAAAATCCAAGATGGCTGCTGGCGGCCATGTTTTTGGGCCGAATGACTTCAAAATTACTCGTTCCCATCTACATGTCATTATTAACATTCATGACAAATTTTATGATGATCAGACTAAAAGTAGGACCTGTAGCCCGTGCTAAAGGATTTAGTCATACAAAGAGTAAAATCCAAGATGGCTGCAGGCGGCCATGTTTTTTGGCCGAATGACCCCAAAATGACTCGTTCCCATCTACATGTCATTATTAACATTCATGACAAATTTTATGATGATCAGACTAAAAGTAGGACCTGTAGCCCGTGCTAAAGGATTTAGTCATACAAAGAGTAAAATCCAAGATGGCTGCTGGCGACCCTGTTTTTTGGCCGAATAACCCCAAAATTACACGTTCCCATCTACATGTCATTGTTAATATCCATGACAAATTTTATGATGATCAGACTAAAGGTACGACCTGCAGCCCGTGCTAAAGAATTTAGTCATACAAAGAGTAAAATCCAAGATGGCTGCTGGCGGCCATGTGTTTTGGCCGAATGACCCCAAAATTACTCGTTCCCATCTATATGTCAATATTAACATCCATGACAAATTTCATGATGATCAGACGAACAGTACGACATGTGGCCTGTGATAATGGATTAAATTTTGAAATCCGAATGACCCCAAAATGACTCGTTCCCATCTATATTCCAATTTCAACAGTCATGACAAATTTGATGATGATCAGACTAAAGGTACGACCTGTAGCCCGTGCTAAAGGATTTAGTCATACAAAGAGTAAAATCAAAGATGGCTGCTGGCGGCCATATTTTTTGGCCGAATGACCCCAAAACGACTCGTTCCCATCTACATGTCATTATTAACATTCATGACATATTTTATGATGATCAGACTAAAGGTACAAACTGTAGCCCGTGCTAAAGGATTTAGTCATACAAAGAGTAAAATCCAAGATGGCTGCTGGCGACCATGTTTTTTGGCCGAATGACCCCAAAATTACTCGTTCCCATCTACATGTCAATATTAACATCCATGACAAATTTTATGATGATCAGACTAAAGGTACGACCTGCAGCCCGTGCTAAAGAATTTAGTCATACAAAGAGTAAAATCCAAGATGGCTGCTGGAGGCCATGTTTTTTGGCCGAATGACCCCAAAATTACTCGTTCCCATCTACATGTCAATATTATCATCCATGACAAATTTCATGATGATCAGACGAACAGTACGACCTGTGGCCCGTGCTAATGGATTAAATTTTGAAATCCAAGATGGCCACTGGCGGCCATGTTTTTTGTCCGAATGACCCCAAAATGACTCGTTCCCATCTACATTCCAATTTCAACAGCCATGACAAATTTTATGATGATCAGACTAAAGGTACGACCTGTAGCCCGTACTAAAGTATTTAGTCATACAAAGAGTAAAATCCAAGATGGCTGCAGGCGGCCATGTTTTTTGGCCGAATGACCCCAAAATGACTCGTTCCCATCTACATGTCATTATTAACATTCATGACAAATTTTATGATGATCAGACTAAAAGTAGGACCTGTAGCCCGTGCTAAAGGATTTAGTCATACAAAGAGTAAAATCCAAGATGGCTGCTGGCGACCCTGTTTTTTGGCCGAATGACCCCAAAATTACTCGTTCCCATCTACATGTCATTGTTAATATCCATGACAAATTTTATGATGATCAGACTAAAGGTACGACCTGCAGCCCGTGCTAAAGAATTTAGTCATACAAAGAGTAAAATCCAAGATGGCTGCTGGCGGCCATGATTTTTGGCCGAATGACCCCAAAATTACTCGTTCCCATCTACATGTCAATATTATCATCCATGACAAATTTCATGATGATCAGACGAATAGTACGACCTGTGGCCCGTGCTAATGGATTAAATTTTGAAATCCAAGATGGCCACTGGCGGCCATGTTTTTTGTCCGAATGACCCCAAAATGACTCGTTCCCATCTACATTCCAATTTCAACAGCCATGACAAATTTTATGATGATCAGACTAAAGGTACGACCTGTAGCCCGTGCTAAAGGATTTAGTCATACAAAGAGTAAAATTCAAGATGGCTGCTGGCGGCCATGTTTTTTGGCCGAATGACCCCAAAATGACTCATTCCCATCTACATGTCATTATTAACATTCTTGACAAATTTTATGATGATCAGAATAAAAGTACGACCTGTAGCCCGTGCTAAAGAATTTAGTCATACAAAGAGTAAAATCCAAGATGGCTGCTGGCGGCCATGTTTTTGGGCCGAATGACCCCAAAATTACTCGTTCCCATCTACATGTCAATATTAACATCCATGACAAATTTCATGATGATCAGACGAACAGTACGGCCTGTAGCCCGTGCTAATGAATTGAATTTTGAAATCAAAGATGGCGGCTGGCGGCCATGTTTTTTTTCCGAATGACCCCAAAATTAATTGTTCTGGTCTAAATGTTGATGTCAACAGCTATGACAAATTTCATAATGATCCGACCAAAGGTACGACCTGTAGCCTGCATTGTTGACGCCTTACGTACACACGTACACACGCACACACGGACGACGGACGACAAAGCCATGACAATAGCTCAAACTTTACAAAGTAAAGTTGAGCTAATTATGCACTTAGTTTATTAATTTATAGTACATTAAAAACAAAGAGAAGTAGTCTGAGGGCATTCATTTTGAGCAAAGTAGAAAATAAAGTGGTTACAATTATAAATGAAAGTGTCAATGGCACTGTAGCTCAACTTTGTAAAGAAGGTATTTTTTGTGATTGGCAATGAATAGAGAGAGATTAAAAAGGAGTGTAAAATATGAGCAGTAAAGGATTTAGTCATACACAGAGTAAAATCAAAGATGGCAACTGGCGGCCATGTTTTTTGTCCGAATGACCCAAAAATTACTCTTTCCCATCTACATTCCAATTTCAATGACCCCATTATGACTCGTTCCCATTTACATGTCATTATTAACATCCATGTCAAATTTTATGATTATCAAACTAAAGAGACGACCTGTAGCTTAAAGGATTTAGTCATACAAAGAGTAAAATCCAAGATGGCTGCTGCTGGCCATGTTTTATGGCCGAATGACCCCAAAATGACTCGTTCCCATCTACATGTCATTATTAACATTAATATATTCTTGCAATTCACCAAAAACAAAGGACTCTTCTTTTTTTTTGGCCTTACCTTCCACACTGATATGAGAGGCGATGAGCCAGTTGAACCACTCGTCCATCCAATTTAGTAAAATCCTTCAGCAAACTGGGCACCATTCTATTCATAGTAACGGCAAATGAGATCTGAAAAATATACAAATAGCGATGTAAAATTTTGTTTCAATATTTCAACCCAAGATAAAGTATATTAAAATATATCTGGTATCTGAACAAAACAAGGGATTACATAAAAGTATAGGGATGAACATTCCACCATGTGATCACAACAATCAAGCAAACAAGGGGTACGCATCTAAGATGCTTTTGTCGAGTTTTTTGGCAGTCGAAACAAACTTCTACCAATAAGGTGCACAACCCCTGGGAAAAAAAGTTGGACAGTGGTATATTATTGCAATAGACCTATATACCAAATATCAATTGAATCCGTTAATATTTCATTGAGTTATCGCACGAACAGTGATAAAATTGTGATTAAATTAGACAAACTAAGACCCATAACTCCAGATTTTTTTTAGGACAAACCAGGTTTTCGAACTCGTCAAAGATATTGTTGCAATAGACTCATATACCAAATATTGTTGAGATCGGTTAATATTTCATCGAGTTATCGCGCTAACGGTGATAACATTGCTAAAATTAGACAAACTAAGACCCATAACTCTGCGAAAAAAATTCCAACAAACCTGGTTTTCGAACTCGTCCGAGATATTGTTGCAGGAGACTCATATACCAAATATTGTTAAAATCGGTTAATATTTCATCGAGTTATCGCGCTATCGGTGATAAAATTGCTAAAAATAGACAAACTAAGACCCATAACTCCGCGAAAAATATTTGGAAAAACCTGGTTTTCGAACTCATCCGAGATATTGTTGCAGGAGACTCATATACCAAATATTGTTGAAATTGGTTAACATTTCATCGAGTTATCGCGCTATCGGTGATAAAATTGCTAAAAATAGACAAACTAAGACCCATAACTCCACGAAAATAATTTGGACAAACCTGGTTTTCGAACTCGTCCGAGATATTGTTGCAAGAGTCTCATATACCAAATATTGTTGAATTGGTTAATATTTGCGTGAGTTATCGCGCTATCTGTGAAAAACTTAACTAAAAACCATCTAAGATGGATAACTCTTGTAAAAAAGTTCGGACATGACCCATTTTCTACAGGCAGTAAATAGTCATTGGGAGCAACTGCCATACCAAACTTTTTTTGAATCCGTTCACAAATGTCAAAGTTATAAGACATTCTTTAGGTCCGCCCGCCCGCCAACCGTCCCTCGCCAAACCATAAGTCAAGTTTTTGAAAAACTCAACTAAAAACTATTGACAAAACATCATTCTGAATACCAAATTATCTACAACCCCTAATTCAGTCTGCAGTACATTTAACATACAGTTCCTACATTGTACCGGTATGCCTCCTTTTTCTGACTTTAATCAATGTTCACACTTTTCAAAAGTTGAACTGACATTCATTCTTGTCAGTATTTCTGAGATGCACTGTTACCTTCATTAAGTGGATATACTACCTGAATTTTGAAGAATTATATAAAACATTAAAGGGGTACTGTATGCCAATTTCAATAAATTCCCGGTAACAATTGCAATCTAATATCAATATTATATTTTAAAATAACGTATTTGAGTCGACGATGTCTACTGAAAACATTCCGGTTAACAGGCTATCATAAAAGTCAAATTGAATTATTTAATATAAATGAATTTATGGCTGGAGTCATAAAATGGTGAATTATGCCAATACGAGTTACCGTTCTTGAAATCTCACATGTTGGGTGTCTTTGATCGACGGCCGTTTACGACGAACATTATTGAGTTGCGAACAAAACATGTTACATGCAAAAGGAAGTCCCGCTATAACCAATTTGGAAAAAAAGAGAAGAAACAAGATTCATAAAGCGTCAAGTATTTTCATAGGGGGTGAGATTGTTCGATGGACTAGATTGCGGGCATCAATTGAACTTCCGGTTCATCCTGCAACCTGCGTCTTCTCCGGTGAAGGTCAAAAACATGGCGCGTAGTTTGAAATCGTAATATTTTTATTTCCAAGATCAATATTTTCGTCTCTGTGTACAGTACCCCTTTAAGATAAGCACACTATATCTTCAAAGTCGATTACAATTGTCATATTTGATTCAAACAGATATTCTGAAATGATTCACACGAAGTTTGATCAAGATGGTATCAGGATGTGACCTGTATGACGTGCCACAGGAATTAGTCATGCAAAGGGTAATATCCAAGATGACTGTTTAACAGAATCTGAACAAATTTGATATCTCCCATATTCAGGTTTCCCGAAGTTCCATATGAAGTTTGGAGAGGATTGGATCAGGGATGTGGCGTGCATGGTGTACCGAAGGATTTAGTCAAGCAAAGAGTAAAATTTATGATTGGTGCAGGTGGCCATATCTTTCAACAAAATTCAGGAAAAATTGACATTGCCAATTGAGAAGGCACCCCGATGTTCCATATCAAGATTTGTGAAATCAGATGAAGGATGTGGCAATAGTAAAATTCAAGTTGGCTGTGCGTGGCCATGTTTTTCATAAAATGTTATTCAAATTTAATAGCTCCCATCTGGAAGTCACCCCGAAGGTCCACATGATGTTTAGTAATAGTTGGATGAGGGATGTAGTCTTCGGCTGTGTCAAAGGGAATATAATCCAAGGTGGCCACCAGGGACCATGATTTTGAATGTTTTTCTGGTGGTAACCAAAAAGATCCATATGAAATTCGGTATTGATCAGATGAGGGATGTGGACTGTATTATTTAGTCATGCAGAGTAAAATCCTTAGATGGCTGCCGGCAGCATGTTTTTCATAAAAAATTGATAGCTCCCATCTAGAGGTGATCGTATACATCCCTTTAAATAGTGAAACATTTCTCCAATAGATGTGGGGTACAGGGTGTATCAATTTGAAAAAAATGAAGGGTCCTCTTGGACATCCCTATGAATTTTCAGGTGAGAGATGTGGCGTGCTGAAGAAAATTGTTGACAGATGCATGCACGGCAAAAACCCATGGCAACAGCTCAAACTTGAATTTGTGAAGTTGAGCTAGCCTAATAAATGTGAAACAACGCATTTAAACATTCATTTTTAATGGTAATCACCCATACAAATTTAATTTAGATGCTATAACAAATTGATATTGACCAAAACAAATTATTTTCAAGAGAACAAAGAATGGTGAACATCCACACCAAATTTCAGTGAACCTCGTCTGAGATATCTGTTCAGGCAGACACAAAAAGACTTCCAGAAAATCAAAAGTAAGGCCCCTCTTTTCAAAGAAGTCATGAAGGTGAAACTTCATACAAAATTTCATTCAGAACTGATGACCAATGGCTGAAATATATGCCCGGATAGACAGTCAGACAATGAAAATCAACTATACCCTCAAATTTTCTTCAAAAAAGTTGCAAACAGTGGTGGTAAACTCATCATTTGTTTCAGTACTTTACCTGATGGTAGGAAAAGATACTGCTATTTTCATAGGTCAATCCGATTCCATGCATGCATTTTATTGATCTTGTAATATCAAACATACCTGACTGTTCACATGTCTTGATCCGTGCACCAGGTGCTTCAACTCGGCATTCATGGACTCGAATGCATAGCAGGAAAAGTGGAAGAGTGGCCCATACATTTTGACCAAATCTGGTATATGCCTTAATAGGTGCAGATTCATTGTCTGTGAACGATCACCTGAAATTAATGAACTTACTTAAATTTGTCTTTTAAAACAAGTAATGATATATATTGAAAATCTATAGCGTATTGTTGACTCTCTGTATCCCACTAGATCTGAGAATGCATTCTGCAAGAAATAAACAACATGAGAAAAATGGAAAAATAAGTGCAAAAAGGTATTTTCTGATTTGTATTCTTATCCAGCCCACTGACCCGAACCCTTTTTCCAATTTTCAAATCCCAAAGAAAGGAAAACTCTGCTTGGGTAAATACATGTACATACAGCATCTAAGCTGTCCTGAATCAAATAAAGTTCATGACCGGTATCTAAATTGGCGAAGCATGGTTATTGACTAACCTTTTGTACATGTAAATAGCAATTTCCCAATATATGCAATACTATTTGATGGCAGAATCATGTATTGGTCAAAAATTTCAAAGCATTTTGCATTCACCTATCAAATTATCATTAATTAGATCTTCACCAATTCGTTAGCAGGTAATCAGCGGTTGCTCGTCTTTGTGTAGGTTTTTTTCTCAAATTTACTGCACACACAACCAAGTATCGAACAACTACTAACTGGGTCCAATTACTAAACAGAGGATGGATGTCAACCTGGATTGCTGGTTTTCCTTGTTTATATCACAATAATCATTACCTTTGATAGCTGATGTTTAGCAGCAAACAGATAAATTGAGGTAAAGAAAGAAGTTGTTGTGTGTTGGCTGCCTTTGTATAGTGGAGTGTCCCGGTGTTCTCTATCAGGTGACATGTCTCGTGTGGAATGGTAACATTCGTCAGGGGATGAGTCATCTGATGGGTCTGACGTCTCTGATGAATCTGACGTGCAAGAACTATTTTCAGCAGGATTTTCACCGATTATGACAGAAACAGACTCAATATCACTTGGCAAACTTTTTTCTGAAAAGTTAAATTAAAAGGGTCAATTTAACAATAACAAGGTACATTTTGGTGGATGTTTATCAGCGAAATAAAAAAAATGATTCACCCCACCTGCATGTACAACTAGGTGAAGAGCCCACCCCCTCTGAATATCCATGATGTTTGGTGAAGGATGCGGTCTGTATCCATTTATACAAAAAAATGTCATGCAATGAATAACATCCAAGATGGCCATTAGGTGCCATGTTATGTAACAAAAAACGTAAAAATGGTCTGGATGAGGGACATGGCCTGTATGGTGTGGCAAAGGATTTAGTCAGACAAAGAGTATTTAAAATCAAAGATGGCCACCAACAGCCATGTTTTTCATTAATAATCATCTAAACTATATAACGGTAGATTCCATCTAGAGCTGATCCTAAACATGCCTGTAGAAATTCAAAACATTCCTCCAACATCGACTGCAGGACCTGTGTGCCGATGGATTTAAATGTAAAATTCAAGATGGTCAGTGGTCATGTTTCTTAACATTTTGTGCATAATAATGTATTGCCACCACGAACAGCAATGTAATGTCTTGTAACATTCAAATGAGGTATGTGGCCTGCAGGGGGTGCCAAATGATCTATTCAAGCAAAGAGTAAAATTGAAGTCCCATTACACAATCGGCGCCGTAACTCTGGAAATGAAAGTATCAATGACAATATACATGTACATGTACCGGTAGCTCAACTTTGGAAGGTGTTAATAAATTATATATTATGATGAGAGGTCAATAGAATGATGACAAGGAAAGTCGTAAAGTTTAGTAAAGGGAATCTATTTTCTTTTCAAACATTTGTCAAATAAATGTGAGCTGCAGGGTGTTGACGGCCCTATTGTTAATGATCCCATAATCACAGATACATACATGTACTCATTGTACTGTATACTGGACGGAAGTAAAGTCATTCAGCGATCACTGTTGCTGTACTTAATTACATGTATAGTACCTGAAATATGACCTGGCAGTCATTCTAAAAATGTCTGAGTCACTGGAAATTTTACCACAAGATTATACACCCATAGCCAAACGGAGAGGCTGATCAAGATCGGCAAATTTTTAACCCATACCTTGGTGATAGTGATTAGCTATAACTGATAACTGGTCAAAGATATGATCACAGTAATACATATATCAGTACCTAACTTAAAAACAAAAGCTTAAATAATTTGTCTTATGAAGGGCTTGAAGAATTTGGGGTGGGGGAAGAGTCGTTTTAAATCTCATAACTGTCCATCTTCACACAAGGACCTCGAACCGTATTTTGGGCTGAGTAACCTATATACAAAATTTGGTTCCGATCAAATAGAAAATGTTTGAGTTATCGCATTATGCCCAAAGTGTATATGGACGGACAGACAGATGACAAACGATGAGTGGTCAATCCGGATGTTGACACTATGTGTACCATACTATGGTATGGGTACACATAAAAAGTTTTATCTCATGCAGAGTACAAGAAAAATATATCAAACCTGGTGTGCCCCTTTAATAGTCTGCTCTAGACTAAGTACAAATACGAAGACAACACATTTGTAGCAGATAGCCGCTGGCTTTATTGGTGACAAGGTGAAAAACAGACATTCCAGCAACGGCCGTCAGAAACATTTGGAAGCAGAACACTTTTTAATTTCCGTGCCAATAGCATGGCTAGTAACTTCATACTGTCTTATTTGCTAATGCAGTATACTCATACAGTTGGTAAATATCTTCTCAAACCAAGATTTTCAAACAACTTGATTGAACTGACAGCCGTTTACAGAAGGCATTCAGGCATTAAAACAGAGATAAAACCACTGTGTGGAGAAAACAACTCTGAAAGCTTTGAATACTCTTGCCAGCATATATACAGAAAACCAAACATATGCAATTGATGCATTATATGCATATATAAACATGATCAATATGAATCCTACGCGATTAGTTCCAATTCGTAATATAAATTTGATTCCAGCAAAGCACTGAATTCCAAAATTCAGAAAAAAATCTACACAATACGTGAGCTCCATTTATTTGAAATATCCACATGTTCTTTTGATTTAAATTAAAATTTGATACGTGCATCTTGCGAGACCAGACCGGCTAAAGTGACCAGAACATTAGCTCACCCGACTACGGATTACACTCATTAACACTAACCACATGCCTTTAGCATGAGATCCACAATGACAACGACTCAGTTGTACTCATACGTTACGCTTCAGACAAAAGTTTTGTACTATACTGCGAAACGTCCAAAACAAATATTCCAATTCACATTTGTAATCAATTGAAATCAATGTCGAAAAAGCTTTCCATTAATATATAAATATAACAAACTAGACCTACAGTTCTAAAAGTGTTATGAACAATTATTTTGTTCTCATAGACTGATGCAGAGTTCTCAAATTTGGTTCTGATCAGATAAAAATGGTTTGAGTTATGACAGCATGCATGAATTCTGAGTCGTAAAAGGGCCATAACTCCATAAAAAAAACTTGCATCAAACCCATACCGGTATTTGAATTGATCTGTATTTTGGTCTGTAAAACTCATATACAAAATTTGGTTCTGATCAGTTAGAAAATGTTCAAGTTATTGCACCATGCATAAAGTGGCTACGGCTAGACAGACAGACGGACGCACAAAGAGTAGTCAATCCGGAAAACGACACTATGTTTACCATACTATGGTATGGGTAAACATAAAAACCATTATTGGCATCAGATGACATGGCTAAATATTAACTGAATACTTTAATATTTATTCAATTTATAATTTTACTCACCCATAGTGCAAGCATCTGGTTGTGTCGGCTTCTTTAGATGATATTTCTGTTGCCTTTTGTTCATTCCATGATGTTTGGCCAAATGAAATTGGCGCTTCTTTGGGGTTAGGAAGGAAACCTGCCACTCGTCATCTGATGTGTCACTGGGGGACGATGAAGAGATGTTTTGTCTGTACATTGCACTTGAAGTATCTGAAGGTTAAATTAATAATACAAAACAATGCTCAACTTTTTACAAACAAATGAAAGAATGATGTGGTTAAAACTTGACAAAAATTTGACGGAAATCATGAAAGAAAACAAACACCATTTTCTAATGCTGTCAATAATTGTCTGTAACCTCTGTCACAATAAAATTAACCAGCTACCGGTATGCCCTAAGTAATTGACCCATTTAAGAAGGTTACAAGCCTTGTATTATTAATACCATAAGCCCACTACGGTCAAACCATCTCAATGTTTATATGGGGAATTTGAGACAACTTACCACTATCTCATTGAACGTAAATTTTATCAAGCGCCCAGAAGAGAATTAGGTATATGACTCCTACCAAATATTACCCTATCTGAGAATACTCTATTGCGGGCATTCGCAAAACAAACAAATATTTAAAGATATGGGCGGCATTGGCGGTGGCTATGCTGTTAAAATATTCACCTCTGTCAAAAACCACCATAAACAGAAAGAATACCAGTAGTAAAATATAGACAGACTTTGCTCTTATACGAATCAGAAATATGACATAAACAGCATGTTATTGTCAATATTTGTTTTCCTTTGTTATGTAAACAAAGGCAAAAAACGTTATAGAACCTGGCTTTTGTTTAGATCCGAATATGATAACATAAAGAGCGTTATTTGTTACTGTTGTCCTGGTATGGAAATAATAAACAGTGTTTATATCATTTGTGTGTAATAGAATTGCGCTGTGTTATGTAAACAGAAGCAGAACTTCTGTAACACGAACAGACTCCTGTTTACGAACCGGTACAACATCGTGCATCTTGGGACAATATACTATTTACACTCTGATTATGTTCGGCATATGAACAGAACTATATATTTGTATATTCCTTCTGTTGATGGCGATTCGAACCAATATGAATATTTTTGCAACGAACGTCGCCCATGCATTTTATGCTGTACAGACATAAATTTATGCATATTATGAGAACAAAAAGATTCCCATGATTCTATCATTTGTATGGGTAACGAATTGCTTTGGATTCTAGTCGTGTCATCTGGCAGCATGATATTCCCCAATATATATGTAGTTCAAACATTTATTTCGAAAACAAAGCGATTTTCATAATGCTATCATTTGTACAAACTTTGTGAAAAGCATTGAAACACTGTTGAGCGCGAAACTTTACACCAGACCATCTGACATCTCATGGCGACGGGTATATCAATGACAAACATCTCTTCTATCTTTCTGATTCTCTCACGATATCATCATTACTATTATTGTTATAATATATCCATTCCTTCCCATCGACCACCCCCATCTACATTTGAGTGGGCGCGAAACAAAAGGGGAGCAAACTTAACAAAGCCCTTGGGCTTGTTGTTATATCCCCTTTCCAATCCATCAATCATCAATATATATAATTTATACTGTTCTATCTTATTGTCAAAACTTTTTTCAAATGTATATATACCGGTATCTTATGATTGGAATAAATATGTTTACAGTAAACTATCTTACCGCAATGACTGGCAATTGACTTTCAGTACCAGAATGTATTCTGACCAAAACAACATCCCAATTTTATGCCATGATGTCATAATTATAACCACATGGGCATAGAGGTTTTCAGAAACTGCTAGGTGGATGTCACATTGTAACAAGAGCTGGTCCACGACCCCACCCGACATCACTGTTCACCATTGTTTTGTTTTACCGTATCAGAACAAAGTACTGAACAAGAAACGCTCATTTAATAACATGTTTCAATTTAAATTTTGGTACACTGTTTAATAACATGATTCAATTAAAATTTCGGCACACTTTGCCTGCATGTGCACCGCCAGGTACATACGCTAGTTACACATATACCGTACATGTAGTACGATGTACACATATTCTCGAAATGCCGTAAAATGTTCCTTTATACATGGGCCTCAGCCATTTATGATGCAATCGGAACACCAGTGCAATGCAACATTGCGGTTGTTGAGTTTATAGTGCGTAGACACTGGCGTAGAAGGTAAAATATAAGTTTTCCAGAGGAATTGGCACAATTATTGACTTCGACTCAATTTTTGACTGTGGGGGGGGGGGGGGGCAAAATCCTAGTAGTTCCAATACTATACCCCGCTGGAGAAAACAAGTGTCCATTGGCACCATGGTGTATACTTTGCCATTCAGTCGTGGGGTCAGATTTTGTACCTGCAGCTGAGCAGTGCGGCCGAACGTCAAGTACATGTACACCGTGGCTGAATGACAAATTCACCATGGCCGAAAGGCAACTACAATGCGGTTAGATTTCTGGTTTGTATTGTCTTTTTCAGTTCGATGAACGTACACCGCAGCAACTACACCATGGCCAAATGACAAGAACACTGTGGCCAAACTGTTGTTTAAAAGCCAGTGGAGCCGCGGTGTTGTTGCATTTCGGCCGCGGTGGCAATGCTAACCTTATCGCGATTAAGTGGACACTTGTTTTGTCCACAGAAGTTGGAATCACTGACTGTTATGCTATTTTTTTAGATTTGTTTTTAGTTCTAGGTATATAGTATTGTCATTACTATATACCTAGAACTCCAAAAAAATCTCAAAAAATAGCATAACAGTCAGTGATTCCAACTTCTGTGACAATACTATATACCTAGAACTCCAAAATAATCTAAAAAAATAGCATAACAGTCAGTGATTCCAACTTCTGTGGTTTTTTGTCCAGCAAGGTGAAGGTATATACCGCTAATGGACTAAATATAATTTTGATGTTCAATAAATGGAACATTTTTGTTTTCCAACAATTGTTGTATTGATATCGATCTATATACACTGCATTTGTGATACAATTAGGTTCAGAAGCATAAAGATGACAATTTACCGAATTTACGGATTCCATTTTGTTTAAGTTTCATCGAAAAATTTACGATTTACAATCTTAATAAAATAGACTTTTAAGAATTTTCCCCGAGTTGGACAAATTGTGACGGGGTACCGTGTTTAATGATTCATAAATATATTACAATCATATTCCAGGGGACATTAATCTGTTCACATGATAAATCTTCATTGGTGACAACTGAAATCGGCTTTCTAAAACGTAGTACGAATGTGACTCGACACAGTATTTACTGGCAATTTCAATCTAAGGAAACGAAGAACTTATGCATTTTCAGCGTACTTTAATCAGGTATGTTACTTCTAACTAACCTGCTCTAAATAGGGAGACACATTAACAATTTACTAAGACAACACTTACCTGATAAAACGTCAAATAGTTAGCGCAGTTTTTCTGAAATATTTCGTGGCGTCTTTCGTTTGTCCTTCGTGTCACGTGACCATGCATACAATGTAAAAACTACGACGCGAACGCTGTGAATTATGCGGAACGAAGTTCTCATTCTTTGATTCTCCAAATAGTTGGTGGGACATTTTTAGTTTTTATACCTATAGACTGGCAATAGTAGTATTTTTTTTACTTTCGGTTTAAAATTAAAGTCACTTCGAAATTTCCCAACAGTGGATGTTCTCCAGTGGTGTGTGTAAAACTGAACAAATTAGTGAAATTTTATATTTAACAGCATCCATATCATATGATTTGGAGTAAACAATATTTATTTCAACAAATCAAACATAATATGACACAAACACAATATACATGAAGAAATATATAGATTTATGAAGAGGATTGGACAACAAGCAAAATGCTTTTTTAAAGTCCTCTCCTCATGGAATAAATGTTACCTCAAGTGACAAAAATATCACTTGGGGTAAAGCAGACGGGATATATAGATCACAGTTCAGGTTGCTGCAACCTAATCTGATACGAGTATGATATATTTGGGCTTTCCTGGAATAACACTGAAGATAAAAATTTGCAATTTTCGCACGGTTAATGTTTAGTTTACGCTTAAATTGTTTGACGATTTTATTGAATTCGAAAAATTCATATGATTTGACATCTTAAAGCACTGAATCTTGCACATTTCATTGCAGCAACATTCGAATCAACAAATTATATCATTACTATTAACATGGAATGCATTGCTATGCTTCCAAATCCTTCCACTGTTGGTTTCATGCTAGAAACTTGTAAATTATCACCCCCTGAGTGACATTGAAAACATCCCTGGCTCCACAAATGGCTGTTATCTATGGTGTTTTGGTAAATTTTATCATCAGTGACATTGTTTCTTCTTAGAATTGCCAATTGTGTGTTGATATTGAATGCATTATTAGTTCTGAGGAGTGGATGTTCTCCAGTGGTGTGTGTAAAACTGAACAAATTAGTGATATTTAACAGCATCCATAATTCCATATCATATGATTTGACATCTTAAAGCACTGAATCTTGCACATTTCATTGCAGCAACATTCGAATCAACAAATTATATCATTACTATTAACATGGAATGCATTGATATGCTTCCAAATCTTTCCACTGTTGGTGTCATGCTAGAAAATTGTTAATTATCACCCCCTGAGTGACATTGAAAACATCCCTGGCTCCACAAATGGCTGTTATCTATGGTGTTTTGGTAAATTTTAGCATCAGTGACATTGTTTCTTCTTAGAATTGCTAATTGTGTGTTGATATTGAATGCATTATTAGTTCTGAGGAGTGGATGTTCTCCAGTGGTGTGTGTAAATCTGAACAAATTAGTGAAATTTAATATTTAACAGCATCCATATATCATATGATTTGACATCTTAAAGCACTGAATCTTGCACATTTCATTGCAGCAACATTCGAATCAACAAATTATATCATTACTATTAACATGGAATGCATTGATATGCTTCCAAATCTTTCCACTGTTGGTGTCATGCTAGAAAATTGTTAATTATCACCCCCTGAGTGACATTGAAAACATCCCTGGCTCCACAAATGGCTGTTATCTATGGTGTTTTGGTAAATTTTAGCATCAGTGACATTGTTTCTTCTTAGAATTGCTAATTGTGTGTTGATATTGAATGCATTATTAGTTCTGAGGAGTGGATGTTCTCCAGTGGTGTGTGTAAATCTGAACAAATTAGTGAAATTTAATATTTAACAGCATCCATATATCATATGATTTGACATCTTAAAGCACTGAATCTTGCACATTTCATTGCAGCAACATTCGAATCAACAAATTATATCATTACTATTAACATGGAATGCATTGATATGCTTCCAAATCTTTCCACTGTTGGTGTCATGCTAGAAAATTGTAAATTATCACCCCCTGAGTGACATTGAAAACATCCCTGGCTCCACAAATGGCTGTTATCTATGGTGTTTTGGTAAATTTTAGCATCAGTGACATTGTTTCTTCTTAGAATTGCTAATTGTGTGTTGATATTGAATGCATTATTAGTTCTGAGGAGTGGATGTTCTCCAGTGGTGTGTGTAAATCTGAACAAATTAGTGAAATTTAATATTTAACAGCATCCATATATCATATGATTTGATATCTTAAAGCACTGAATCTTGCACATTTCATTGCAGCAACATTCGAATCAACAAATTATATCATTACTATTAACATGGCATGCATTGATATGCTTCCAAATCTTTCCACTGTTGGTTTCATGCTAGAAAATTGTAAATTATCACCCCCTGAGTGACATTGAAAACATCCCTGGCTCCACAAATGGCTGTTATCTATGGTGTTTTGGTAAATTTTATCATCAGTGACATAGTTTCTTCTTAGAATTGCCAATTGTGTGATGATATTGAATGCATTATTAGTTCTGAGGAGTGGATGTTCTCCAGTGGTGTGTGTAAAACTGAACAAATTAGTGAAATTTTATATTTAACAGCATCCATATATCATATGATTTGACATCTTAAAGCACTGAATCTTGCACATTTCATTGCAGCAACATTCGAATCAACAAATTATATCATTACTATTAACATGGAATGCATTGATATGCTTCCAAATCTTTCCACTGTTGGTTTCATGCTAGAAAATTGTAAATTATCACCCCCTGAGTGACATTGAAAACATCCCTGGCTCCACAAATGGCTGTTATCTATGGTGTTTTGGTAAATTTTATCATCAGTGAAATTGTTTCTTCTTAGAATTGCCAATTGTGTGATGATATTGAATGCATTATTAGTTCTGAGGAGTGGATGTTCTCCAGTGGTGTGTGTAAAACTGAACAAATTAGTGATATTTAACAGCATCCATAATTCCATATCATATGATTTGACATCTTAAAGCACTGAATCTTGCACATTTCATTGCAGCAACATTCGAATCAACAAATTATATCATTACTATTAACATGGAATGCATTGATATGCTTCCAAATCTTTCCACTGTTGGTTTCATGCTAGAAAATTGTAAATTATCACCCCCTGAGTGACATTGAAAACATCCCTGGCTCCACAAATGGCTGTTATCTATGGTGTTTTGGTAAATTTTAGCATCAGTGACATTGTTTCTTCTTAGAATTGCCAATTGTGTGTTGATATTGAATGCATTATTAGTTCTGAGGAGTGGATGTTCTCCAGTGGTGTGTGTAAAACTGAACAAATTAGTGATATTTAACAGCATCCATAATTCCATATCATATGATTTGACATCTTAAAGCACTGAATCTTGCACATTTCATTGCAGCAACATTCGAATCAACAAATTATATCATTACTATTAACATGGAATGCATTGATATGCTTCCAAATCTTTCCACTGTTGGTGTCATGCTAGAAAATTGTTAATTATCACCCCCTGAGTGACATTGAAAACATCCCTGGCTCCACAAATGGCTGTTATCTATGGTGTTTTGGTAAATTTTAGCATCAGTGACATTGTTTCTTCTTAGAATTGCCAATTGTGTGTTGATATTGAATGCATTATTAGTTCTGAGGAGTGGATGTTCTCCAGTGGTGTGTGTAAAACTGAACAAATTAGTTAAATTTAATATTTAACAGCATCCATATATCATATGATTTGATATCTTAAAGCACTGAATCTTGCACATTTCATTGCAGCAACATTCGAATCAACAAATTATATCATTACTATTAACATGGCATGCATTGATATGCTTCCAAATCTTTCCACTGTTGGTTTCATGCTAGAAAATTGTAAATTATCACCCCCTGAGTGACATTGAAAACATCCCTGGCTCCACAAATGGCTGTTATCTATGGTGTTTTGGTAAATTTTATCATCAGTGACATAGTTTCTTCTTAGAATTGCCAATTGTGTGATGATATTGAATGCATTATTAGTTCTGAGGAGTGGATGTTCTCCAGTGGTGTGTGTAAAACTGAACAAATTAGTGAAATTTAATATTTAACAGCATCCATATATCATATGATTTGATATCTTAAAGCACTGAATCTTGCACATTTCATTGCAGCAACATTCGAATCAACAAATTATATTATTACTATTAACATGGAATGCATTGCTATGCTTCCAAATCTTTCCACTGTTGGTTTCATGCTAGAAAATTGTAAATTATCACCCCCTGAGTGACATTGAAAACATCCCTGGCTCCACAAATGGCTGTTATCTATGGTGTTTTGGTAAATTTTATCATCAGTGACATAGTTTCTTCTTAGAATTACCAATTGTGTGATGATATTGAATGCATTATTAGTTCTGAGGAGTGGATGTTCTCCAGTGGTGTGTGTAAAACTGAACAAATTAGTGAAATTTAATATTTAACAGCATCCATATATCATATGTTTTGACATCTTAAAGCACTGAATCTTGCACATTTCATTGCAGCAACATTCGAATCAACAAATTATATCACTACTATTAACATGGAATGCATTGATATGCTTCCAAATCTTTCCACTGTTGGTTTCATGCTAGAAAATTGTAAATTATCACCCCCTGAGTGACATTGAAAACATCCCTGGCTCCACAAATGGCTGTTATCTATGGTGTTTTGGTAAATTTTATCATCAGTGACATTGTTTCTTCTTAGAATTGCCAATTGTGTGATGATATTGAATGCATTATTAGTTCTGAGGAGTGGATGTTCTCCAGTGGTGTGTGTAAAACTGAACAAATTAGTGATATTTAACAGCATCCATAATTCCATATCATATGATTTGACATCTTAAAGCACTGAATCTTGCACATTTCATTGCAGCAACATTCGAATCAACAAATTATATCATTACTATTAACATGGAATGCATTGCTATGCTTCCAAATCTTTCCACTGTTGGTTTCATGCTAGAAAATTGTAAATTATCACCCCCTGAGTGACATTGAAAACATCCCTGGCTCCACAAATGGCTGTTATCTATGGTGTTTTGGTAAATTTTAGCATCAGTGACATTGTTTCTTCTTAGAATTGCCAATTGTGTGTTGATATTGAATGCATTATTAGTTCTGAGGAGTGGATGTTCTCCAGTGGTGTGTGTATAACTGAACAAATTAGTGATATTTAACAGCATCCATAATTCCATATCATATGATTTGACATCTTAAAGCACTGAATCTTGCACATTTCATTGCAGCAACATTCGAATCAACAAATTATATCATTACTATTAACATGGAATGCATTGATATGCTTCCAAATCTTTCCACTGTTGGTGTCATGCTAGAAAATTGTTAATTATCACCCCCTGAGTGACATTGAAAACAACCCTGGCTCCACAAATGGCTGTTATCTATGGTGTTTTGGTAAATTTTAGCATCAGTGACATTGTTTCTTCTTAGAATTGCCAATTGTGTGTTGATATTGAATGCATTATTAGTTCTGAGGAGTGGATGTTCTCCAGTGGTGTGTGTAAAACTGAACAAATTAGTGATATTTAACAGCATCCATAATTCCATATCATATGATTTGACATCTTAAAGCACTGAATCTTGCACATTTCATTGCAGCAACATTCGAATCAACAAATTATATCATTACTATTAACATGGAATGCATTGATATGCTTCCAAATCTTTCCACTGTTGGTGTCATGCTAGAAAATTGTTAATTATCACCCCATGAGTGACATTGAAAACATCCCTGGCTCCACAAATGGCTGTTATCTATGGTGTTTTGGTAAATTTTAGCATCAGTGACATTGTTTCTTCTTAGAATTGCCAATTGTGTGTTGATATTGAATGCATTATTAGTTCTGAGGAGTGGATGTTCTCCAGTGGTGTGTGTAAAACTGAACAAATTAGTGATATTTAACAGCATCCATAATTCCATATCATATGATTTGACATCTTAAAGCACTGAATCTTGCACATTTCATTGCAGCAACATTCGAATCAACAAATTATATCATTACTATTAACATGGAATGCATTGATATGCTTCCAAATCTTTCCACTGTTGGTGTCATGCTAGAAAATTGTTAATTATCACCCTCTGAGTGACATTGAAAACATCCCTGGCTCCACAAATGGCTGTTATCTATGGTGTTTTGGTAAATTTTAGCATCAGTGACATTGTTTCTTCTTAGAATTGCCAATTGTGTGTTGATATTGAATGCATTATTAGTTCTGAGGAGTGGATGTTCTCCAGTGGTGTGTGTAAAACTGAACAAATTAGTGAAATTTAATATTTAACAGCATCCATATATCATATGATTTGATATCTTAAAGCACTGAATCTTGCACATTTCATTGCAGCAACATTCGAATCAACAAATTATATCATTACTATTAACATGGCATGCATTGCTATGCTTCCAAATCTTTCCACTGTTGGTTTCATGCTAGAAAATTGTAAATTATCACCCCCTGAGTGACATTGAAAACATCCCTGGCTCCACAAATGGCTGTTATCTATGGTGTTTTGGTAAATTTTATCATCAGTGACATAGTTTCTTCTTAGAATTGCCAATTGTGTGATGATATTGAATGCATTATTAGTTCTGAGGAGTGGATGTTCTCCAGTGGTGTGTGTAAAACTGAACAAATTAGTGATATTTAACAGCATCCATAATTCCATATCATATGATTTGACATCTTAAAGCACTGAATCTTGCACATTTCATTGCAGCAACATTCGAATCAACAAATTATATCATTACTATTAACATGGCATGCATTGATATGCTTCCAAATCCTTCCACTGTTGGTTTCATGCTTGGAAATTGTAAATTATCACCCCCCCCCCCCCCCCCCCCCCGGATGACATTGAAAAAATCCATGGCTCCACAAATGGCTCTCATCTATGGTGTTTTGGTATATTTTATCATCAATGACCTCAAATAATGTTGAAAATAATGTATTTTATGTTTGTGTTATACATAATCAAATTTTTTTTTTGGGAGAAAATAAATATGATTTTTACCAAAATGATATTTAATTAGTAATTTGAAGGAGATATGTAATCAGTACTAAATTAACACAAGGCTTGCGTGGCGGCACGTCGGCAACATTTACAAAGAAATAACTTTCACACTTTGGGGAATTGTTGCTTCACTTGGTGATAGCTGTGCAGGCGAATCCCTCCTAATCTGAATATGTTTTTACAGAGATGTCACACTCTCATTCAAGGTGATGACACTCTGTTTTTAGAAAGCCACCGGATAGTGCACGTATTAACAAAACAAATGATAGCAAGAAAATAATTTACCACATGATAAGTTTATTACGTGTAAACATAAATATATATTTATAATTTTAGTGAACTAATACAATATAATTAAAATGAGTATATATAGGTTATTTATGTCAAGTCGATATTATTTTGGGATTCTTATCGTCGGAAGAAAGTATACCACATATAATGCATGTTTGATAATAAACATTGTATAAGATATATCATACACTCATGGGGCCGGCTTATATTCGAAAATTATATATTGTTTACACTATACATATAGGACACGAGAAATAAAAAACAAATTGAAAATAATGTGACATATATGGTCACACACCCTTGTTGGATAGTCTTGAACGCATTTCACGCTAATTGAGGCGCACGATCGCAAATATAGATTTTAATATTGTGATGTTGTTTGGTCTAGAAATAACAACTTTTATCAAAGGGTAGAAAATGGAATGTTATGTATTGAACCATTGCAAAATGTCGTTAATTATTAAAGAATACAATTAGTGTTTACCCTAAAATGGAATTATTTTTTATTATTTCTTTTAAAAACTGCATGTGACATATGCGTCTGCCGTGTGAGAGAAAAAAACAACAGCTCTTGATTAAGTTCGTGATTACATCAATGCATTCATTTTAATTTTAAAATAGGGAAATATTCACTGAATTATTGTGACTTAAAAAAAGGACTGTAAAACTGGTGACAGCCTTGTTGTTATTGTTATGAAAACATATGCCACCATTATGGGTGTGTCCGTCTCCGGGATCCGCGTTTTAGCCAATCCGCGCTAGTCAGTGAGTAATCACGTGACTATTTTGAAATGTTTATCAACAGAAATGGAGGCCGCACTTTCATTCAATGTTTACATTCGAATTTCGTTTCTAGTCTGTTTAATTGCTATTTATTTCGAATATTATCGTCGCCATGCCTTCTCCGTACATTCTAATTGTGTGGATAGACGATCGCCCTCTTCAGGGAAATGTTTTTCCCATGTCCAAGATCGTCAGCCCGAGAAAAGAATTTTCAGCTTACAACGTTGGTGAAAATGTTTGTCTGCCTTACGGAAATTCATCGCTGGAAGCGATAATTCTTCAAATTGGTGAGTTTAATTTATTTTTAATAGGCTTCAGTAATGTTTTAATCCTTATGGCTTATTTAAAAAAAATTAGAGTAGCCTGGGTGTTGTTTGCAAATGGTTTGCTAAATTTTTATGAGGTAAATTAGCATACAAAGTTGAAATCCAGGTCTGGTTAACTAATTCTGAATCTGCTATGTACATCTAAAATTGAGGTGTACATCGTGAAATTTCCAACTGCGCCACGCCCCTGCCCCATATAACGGTTTCGAAAATTCTATTTACAGTGCCAGGGGTTCCAAATTTGACTGATATCTTAACCTTTCCAAACTACAGGCAATGGCTAATTACCCCCCCCCCCCCAACTTTCAGACCTACCAGTAATTTTAAATAGGCTAAATTCCTAAATATTTTTTTTTACAGTAATGGCTAATGCCCCAAGTAATTGACTGCTTCACCACAGCAGGATTTAGTCAGAAATATGGCTTGTTGCCATTCATCGGAAAGCTCACGCCTCTCAGCCTTATTTTATCATGCAACAACCCAATTATTTCAAACGCCCTCTATATCTCGTTGCCTCCTTCTATTCATGTTACTATCTTCACCTTTTTTTCCATCCCTAAATCATGCAAATTCAATTACATACCGGTATAACCATTTCTCCAAAAGCCATTATTTCCAAACCTTCCTGTCTGATCTGTGCCCCTCCCTCACTTAGTGGGGACGGGGCATGTTGACAAAGAGGAGAAGACTGCATATAAGCTCTCGGGCTTGTTGTCTGATCCTTATTTAACTCTTCTATTTTGCATATACATGTATGTGTCATCTGTATATTATGTTAAAGGTACTCAATCCGATAAAACTCTATTACTATTTCAATGGCTTCGGGGGTAAAAAATATTTGATTCGAGTCGAGGAAGTCACCCATCAAAGCTCAGATTTGTTACATTTAGATATCGATTTTAGAAATCTATTATTTTTTATTATCGGGCATACTTTCTGTCCCAGAACAGTAAAAATTGCGTTACCACTTGATTCTCGAGTTATCCATCCTTGTCTGTTTGAATAGTGTTTTGGTGTACACATCTCGAGCAGGTAACGAAATTGACGGCAATTATTAGTAATTATTTAAAAATCAATATCTTATTCTAATAACTCTGAGCTTTCTTTGATGGGTTCCTCGACTCGAATCAAATAATTTTTACCACCAAAGCCAATGAAATAGTAATATAGGACCCTCTGATCGGATTGTTGTTGTTGAAATCTGTTGAGATGGGGACCCTCTGTTTGGATTGAGTACCTTTAATTGTTTGGATTTGTAAATAGAAATATGTTTACCGTACATTAAAAACTTGTTGAAAAATAAGTCATTGTTGTTCTAAAATCTCTAAATACCCAAATTTCCTCAACTAACTAATTTCTCCATGGTATATCACCCTAACAATTTCACCCGCGAATAGTACTAGTAAGCTCCCCTTAATATACTCTGCACCTGCTGCATATACATGTACTTGTACATGTATGTCAATCATACAACCATTTTGAAATTTTGGTTTAAAATCATACCCATCGATTCTTGTCTATTCTTGAAAATTACATGCAGTATTGAGGCCGGTGGCAATTAAGTTAACATATTCTATTTTGAAAGTGTGATTTAAAACAAATGTTTAGTATCTAACAGTTTTATACCAGTAAATCAAAATTGAAAATGGCGCCATTTTGCTCATGTTATATTTGTTTAATGTTCTAATGTACAATTTTTACAGTCATAATTTGCTCGTGAAAGTGGGAGAGTTATACCAAGGGTGGTATATGTACAGTTTGTCACAATTTGATAAGGCGAATTATTATCCAATCTTGTTTCATATCTGACGCTATATCACAGTTGGAGATATTGGGAATCATGAACATTTGGTATACAATTTACATGTGTGTTAATAGTATTAAATTACACATGTATAATAGAATACATGTATATACTGTATAGTGGTATATAAGTTAATTTTGTTTTGGCATTTTAACATCATGTCTGTACTTGTACCAATGTTTCTACCAGTAGCGTTTGATTGGGTTCCAACAGATACAATGTACATGTATCTCTTCAAGACAAATGTTAAGAGAACCGATTGTCATATCGATACATACTTTACCATACATGTATACAGTGCATGCTTTTCAAAATAATTTTGTTTTGTAGATGACAGCAGTGATGGTGTAAAGATTTTGAAACGTGTGTTGAATGATCATCTAGGTTTCTCGACATTGGCGAAAAAGTACATTGTTGATGATGTATTCATGGCAAGTGTAATTTCATATTTGTTTGTATATACATTTACATATGTATGGTAATTGCATACATGTACCTGGTACTAACTTCATACCATATCACGATGATTTATGGACATTTTGGTTATTTATATTGACTTGTTAATGGTGTTCACTTTAACATAAGATTGTGGATTTATCAGAAAATGTTAACAAACTCCGCATTCTGAATTTCTGGTACTTCAAATTACTGCAATATATTTAAAACAATAACTATATTGGTGTGTAACTATATGTATATAAATTATGAAATTTCAGAAGAGCATTCAGTTAAAATTTAAATTAACTGCCCATAGTTTATATAGTTAGGCTGCCTTATTCGATCATATGCCCATATTTATTTATAATATTTATTTTTAACTTTTTACAGGAGGAAGCTGCTCGCAGTGCAGATACTGTACATGTAGTTGATATCGAGGTGCCATCATGCAGTGGAAGTGAGTTAATACATTATTATTCCTTCGTGTGTGTATGCATGCTCGTTACACTTAATTTTATGCCTATATTGAAGCATTAAAATAGTGTCTGTCATTTGCAGAATGATGTCCCCAGAGGGTGAATGTTGTGATGCCATCCAACATAGCGGCCTAGCATCACCAAATTCACCCTCTGGGAATCTCCTTCTGCCGAGGTGTAAGCAGAATGAGGTTCACAGATGGTAAATTTGTTGATGCTAGCCCGCCAGTCCTCTGAGGACCTCATTCTGCAAATGACATGACAGCACACTATTTCAAGGCTTGCCTAGCTATATTAATTGTGTGTTATCCTGTCCTGCACGGTACTGTACACTAATCCGGCCATTTATGGGATCATCTCCTTTTATACTCAACTTTATATGCAATAAATAAATGAATGAATCTGAGAATTAGTGCAAAATACATTTGTTTTCTACTGGTATATGAAAGATTCAAACAGCATGATGCTTATTTTGAAAATTAATAAATGAATGGAGTCATAAATTTAATAATTACCATGTTGTGTGCATCCATACTAGTGCATTTTGCACTAGTCCATGGCTCAAATTAATTCATTTGTTGCATATTCTGTTACCGGTACCTAATAAGTATAAAAGGAGATTGTCCAATAAATGGCCAGATTTAGTGTACAATAAGCCTTTAACATACATGTAGATCAAACAATGAAATCAAGGCAAGTTTTACAGTTCCATATTTGTTATGGTTAATTTGCACTATATCAGGCAACGGTTTATTAAATCATTAGTTATTGATTGACCAGTTTATGTTAACTTACAATATATCAGGTAATTGTTTATTATATCTTATCACACCTATATTTTCTGTGATAGCAACCAGTGTACCAAGACAGAAGAACAAGAAGCAACAGAATAAACGAACACAGGGTGACACAGTAAGTGTTATTTCATTATTATGTTTTGAATATGCTGATACGTACAGGTATATCAATATCAAGCAGAGATGTGGCGACAGGGGGTGTTTGGTCAAATTGTTCAACAGTTGGAAATTTCATACCTGCCTTTTCATTAGTTGGAAATTTCACACCAACATATGTTGAAAATGTTTTTGTAGTTTGATTTTCAAATAATTTCTTGCGGGGAATTAATTGTTTTTGGACCAATATTTGCAAATTTTTGTATTTTTGGTAAATATTTTGTATTGAAATAGTCATCAGTTGGAAATTTTCAATCCTCAGGGGGGTGTCAGGTTGGAAATTTCCAACAGTTGGAAAGCTTGTGTCCTGGTCCCTCCACCATGGTCAGTCAAAAACTGCTAGTTAATTTAAGAAAACAATATACATTTGGTCAACATTGTCATTGGAATTGTCATCAGTTGTAAATTTTCCAACCTGTCTCCACTGTGGCCAACACAAAAATGCTAATAAGTTTAACAATATTTTACTATATTTGGTCAAATTTGTGGACTGAGATGGTCATCAGTTGGAGAATTTTCCAACCTGAGGGGGGTATGAGGTTTGAAATTTCCAACACTATAGGAAAGTTGATGCCAGTCTAGATGCTAGAATTTGCGATTTTGTTGTTTCAAATTTCAAAATTTTCTCACACCGGGCCAAACAGCAATGGTAAGCCTGGTGTGTCGTGGTCTGTTACCCGTAGCCATGTGCTTTTGTATGGAATTAAATATGTAAAATATCTGAAGTTCTCATACCGGGAATATAGAACCATGGATTATGGAGATGTGGGATATTCGGCATAAGAGCACTGAGATTAGAAGGGGAGTGCAAATGGAATTATGCAAAACTTGTGTTCGGTCTGATTCTGATTCAAGGGGTGCAGTTGGAATTTCCCAAGGTGGACAACCCCCCCCCCTCCCGAATGGAAACCCTCTAGCCACGTCCCTGATATCAAGTGGTAGTTTCACTGCTGGTAATTATCACATTACTATGAAATAAGGAATAATGTTCAACTTTTGAAATGTTGCTGCAATATGATTTGTTATGAACTTGCAAGAACAGATTAACTGCAATCATGCAGATTTAAATTAAATTATAGAATTGAGATCTGATTCTGCTGTTGTATTTGTAATTGAGTTTGATATAACCCTTTACATTATTAGTCATTGATTACGATTCTCTCATTCAAGGTCGTTCAAGCAAGCAGACAAGCTGACAACAAAGGTGCAAAGCGAGGTGAGTTGTTAGTAGTGAGCTTTAGAAACTTTGGTAAACATGAATGGATTCTCTGGCACGGTTCCGAAATTCACATTATTACAACCGATCTATATTTTGCAACAAAATTTGATATAATGTTGTGGTAATTATTTGTTTAGAATTAATGAACACAAATCTTTAGTTCTGAGATTAATTTATATTGACACCTGACCAATTAAAAGTCATGGATGTCCTCAAGTTGGGTATAGCTACACTGCCGAAAATTGAAAGAATAGCCAAACATGTTATATAAGATGTCTTTTGATTACATAACAAAGCATATGAACTTAACAATAACATACTATTTACACAATATTTATGATTGGTATAAGAACTGCATACATGTATTTCAATATTCTTTCTGTTAATGGCAGTTTTAATGGATATTACTATTTAAGAATGGTTTTCATGGCAGGTATTGTTGTTAAATAGTCACCTTGCCTTTAATAACACATAATCTGGTTTGACATATTTAATTTCAGTTATATTTTCATAGTGGTTCAATATTTCTATCAAACATACTTTATTTATTATTTTCTTTTAATGTAGGTGAAAAGAGAAAGTTGCCGACCTTTGACAACCTTTCAGATATAGAAGAGGTATGTTTTAATAGCAATGTAGCGTGTAGTGACCATTGAAATAAATTTCAGTTTCTGACAACTGAAAATATGAAAGATTTGTAATATTAGTTGGAATTATCATGCAGTAATTAATAAGTGAAACTGACTCTCAAGCAAAATAAGACATCCTGCATTTCAATGAATATTATTAGGTAGGACTGAAACAGAACAGTTATTCTCTATTTGACCAAATCTTGTTGATATTTAACAAACATCTTATATCGAATGTGCATTGATACAAATCTGATTAATATACCAGTATAATATACATATTTATTCTGTAATCCATTATCCTGCTATTTGGCTTATCCTGAATATTGGTAATCACCTTGATCAGTGCTCAAGCATGTGTTCACTAATGGTACATACTCTTTAATTTAATTGATTTGCATTGGTGAACATTTATTGTCTATTATTGAGTTGTGTATGTGAACTAACCTGTTATACGTGTATTTCCCCCAAAAAATCATAATCTCTGATATTCTACAGATTCTGATCGATCTTCAACATGATAGCGACATGGACAAAGATTATCAGCCAGAATCAGGTGAGTTATTAAATTTTATTATTCCTGTGCTTTCTATACCGCTGTCTGCATTTCTTGTGAATTTACATATAAGCTCAGTCATAGGTTTAGTTAAGCATATATAAATTCATGTCCCAACAATAGGTTCAGTTGATTTAAGTTAACCAAGTTTCCAATATTTGGGAGAAAGAAGATATAAATTGCATATAATTTAGCACAAGTGTGTATGTGTGATTATAGAGGATAGTATTTTATTTGGATTTTATCAACCGAGTTCACTAAATTTGATTTGAGCCGAGATTTACTGAGGCTCAAATATAATTTAGTGGGAGAGGTTGATTACATATAAAATAGAATGAGTTTGATATACTTTTTATCACATGATCATATAATCGCTATCGAAAAAAAGCAATAATTAACTGCAGTCAACAAACTTTATCCTGAAAGAACAGCATGACATCATTGCACGCGACAAAATTACACATGTCCATTACGCTTGAATATTACATAGGAAAATAGTGATAAAACCTGATGCATGATGTTAAGTCAATTTTAGTTATTTATGTGAAAATTAGTATATTAAGCAAAATAATTTTGTATGGCCCTATACTTTCTGGTTACAATCAATCAACACTTATTTTTTCATTTCTCTCAAACAAGTAAATATCTCTTGAAAACTGCTGCCTTTTATTTGGTCAATCATTCTTTGTTCAACTGTCACTGCTAGTATTAAAATATATTCTTGTCCTTCTAGATTCCAGTCATCATTCCGACAGACAAACAGAAGTAAGTGAACATATCTAACATTCATTCCCATTTATATATTGCAAGATTAATCTTAATCCTTGACCTGGATTATGACCTACTGGGTCTATATTTTTTATCGTAAGCATCGTCATTTGTGATTTGAGAGAATTGAGTATATAATTGCAGCCTAATTGTCATTGATAATTTAAATTATATAGTATAAGTGAATATATAGTATATGCTTTGAAATGTTCCTCATAGGAAAATCAAGCACTTGTGTTTATTCATATGTAATTGAAATATATATAGATGAAACTTTTAAATAATAGTGACATATTTAGAATTTGGTCTTTTATGGAACTTAATTTTCTATTTTTGTTAAGTATCTCACTCTGTCTTCTATCTAGATTGCAACCTCAAGGACTATCAAGAAGAAGAAAAAAAAGAGCAGCCAACAGATCACAGATTCAATAACCCAACAACTGACAGCTGATATTCTCCAGGACTCCGGTCCTTCCATACAACAGCAGGTAAGCTAATTGAATATAATACTGGAAGGAGAGTCGAGGGTTTGTATCTGTCTACAATCCTAGTCAGCTTTACATGTCACTATTCATGTCAACAATTCATGCTGTAATTATGGTCAATATTAACTGTATATTCATTATTGGATGAAACAAAGGCTTAGAATGTCCTGTTCACACCATGAGCTGTTTGCATATAGTTACATAGAGAGTATTCAAATTATATTGATGATAACGGGACTTGGGCCTGGTACAACACAATAATGGAGTTCGAGTGGAGCAATTTATGTCACATAATCATCGAAACCAAGTATTTTTTTCTGTTACACTTTCCACCATTGAATAATTTCATAAGATATAATATATGCATTTAAATAGTCCCGGATCTTGTGACTACAGGTATGTGGATTAAAGACATAATTTAAATATTTGTAACAAGTGCTCTTCTCCTCATTTTTTTACATTGGAACAGATCTTTATGACATGGGGCGCAATATTCTTGTGATGCAGGCCTACACATTTGGGGCGATCGGCTGTTCAGTTCACGTGGGGTTATCTAGAATGAAATTGTTGCAAAGAAAAACAGGTCGTGCCAAAGTTTTATGTAGGTCTCCCGATAACTGATTCTCACTTTAATTTGAAACATTCAAAATTATTATGGTATTTCAGTGAGTTGCCAGAATGCCCATCTGTAGTTAATAATACCAGTTGTAGTGATCATAACAGTTTGTGTAACTATTATGCTAACATATAATGCAAGTCACATGCAGGTGTGACATTACATTACCAAAAAATATAGTAAATCACCTATAGTTGTGTAATAACTACATTTACCAAATACATACAGTATATGAATATCTAAATAGTGCTATCTTTGTTTAGATAACAGCATTGGCAGAAGAACAGTCAGTGATTCGGCGAAATCAGGATACCATGATCTCCATGCTGAGCAACCTTGTGCAGTGTAGGAACTGCTTGAGGATGGGATACAAGGTATGTTGTCTTTATCTTTTATAATTGACAGTTCATCATGATGAAATGCAACTAATTGTAATTTGATAACAGCTTGTGTTATAACTTAATAATAAACAGTAAAATAATTTGCTTATGTAAGAACAGTTAGTAAAAAGAGACATAGATTGTTTCCGCAAAAATAATTTATAAAAGAAAAAAATGCAAATACATTTCTTCATTCCAAGGTTTACTGAGGCTCAAATAGAATTTAGTGGAAGAAGTTGATTAATAATTACATATAAAATAGAAACTCATGTGAAATCAAATAAGCACGAAGCAACGCGAAGTGTTCATCGAAAACAACAATCATAAACTTCAACAATCGCTTGTCATTTAAATAATGTTGTGACGTCATTGCACACACTAATATTACACATGTGTTACCAATAATTATGAAGCTGGTTTTGTGTGTTAATTATGTTATTAGTCATGTGATGTAAGCATTTTCTAAAAATTTTCAGAGTTTGCAGCAAAAACCTCGGGAATTTGCAGCTCCCGTGAATGTGATGCAGCCTGTTACACCTGCACAAGTACAAGTACAAGATTTAGGTACCTTAACCTTATACCTGCAATACTTTTTGGTCCAATATATGTTAAATATTCATTTGGTGAATAAAACTTATAAGTGAACATGATTTTTAAATGTTTTAATGCATTTGAACTAATAAATAACATAATGTTATTTATGTTATTGTTTTGCTTGTAATAATAACTTCATGAGTCTTTCATGTATTTACCAACTTATTTTGATGATCTGAAAATGACAAAAATGAGCTACTCATGTCTGAGGTTTAAATAAATTCTCATTTATTATAATTTTTTTTCTATATTAATTAAAACACTGCCTTGTGCACCCTGTCAATATATAACTACTAAATATTTCATTGTTATATATTCATTTGCAGATAATGAACCAACAGCAGATACAGAGACTGTGTCAATGTCTCAGCCGTTAGGTACAGTAGAAGGTGGGTGGAACTATTATTTATATTGGGGTTGACATTTACAGTTTACTACTACATTGGCAATTTAATTTGAAGTACCCTCCATTATGATATTGGGACGTCTTAATTCAATATAAATCTACATGCACTCATTTAAAATTTCTGAAAATTTGTACTTTTTTATAAAATAAATGGATTGTTGGTATCTGGAGCAAACAAATATTTGAGCCAATGAACAATTTATTTTTCGTCCTATTTTCTCAGCGTGTTAATCATAAATTATAATGGCTCACATTCCAGTACAATGATGTTTATGATTCTTAATATTTTCAATGTTTGCATTCTTGTTTCAGATCTGGTTTATTTGGGTGATGCCCGATACAATGTTAGAGTCGACAGTGAGCGGCTCAACCGTGTGCGGCAAACCACCAAGAACATAGAAAAACTGGCCTTAGGAGTATTGGAACTGATCATAACTAAACAAGAATGCAACACAATGACAATATATGGAAATGGGAGGGACAAGACAGCCATGCATGAGGATAAAAGGCGTGCATTAAGAAGTATGTAAAAAATGTAGAGCCATATTTAAAGGTGGTCTTTTGTGGTCATATTTGCATCATTGTTTCTATGTGTTTCAGAAGTCTATGCTGCTACCAAATGTATTCAATGATTTTCATTTTTCAATAACAACAAGTTGCAATTTTCTTTAATTAAATTATTACCCTCCTTTGGAGAAAAAAAGGATACTCACAGATAACCTTATTATTAATGTTCATAAGTATTATTTTTATGAAAAAAGTTGTAATTTGTACATTTTTAAAATAATATCAGTATTCTTTCTATTATAACAGATAACCTTTCCTATTGATGTATCTAACAAATGCTAAACAATTTTTTTCCTTTATTTGGAAACAATCATAGTTTTCTAGCGATGCCTACAATTTATTATTCTGACCATCATCTTAACTAAACATATTTCAGTTCAAATTAATGTCCACTGTAATTTGAACACTGGTAATTTGAAAATATATTTTTATTTAATTTTTCATGTCTTGATAGTTGAATCTTTTTGTTATGATAACACCAAAGAACTTTGGGTGTTTAATATTTGATGCCAACCATTTTACACATATATGAGTTTTATAATACATTATTATAATACATTATTTTAAGTTGACATCTGAGACAAAATTAATTTATACTATGCTTTATACTCTAATTTATCACAATTGTATAAATATACAACTTTGTTATATGCATAATCATGCCTGCATGTTGTTTTTTATACATGCGTATATATTATGTATTGTTTTTTTCCAGGTTACATATTCAGCATACACCAGAGAGCAGACTCAGAGAAGGAGGAGGAATGGAAGAAGATTGTAGTGAAGTTAAATGATAAGATAAGAGGCATCAAGAACAAGAAGTATCGACTGGAGTGAAGATTAGGGTATTGCTTAGAGAATATTACTTGGTTGATCAGGGTTGATTTGATAATTAGCCTGATATCAGCCCAAGGTAACATAATATCAGCCTGAGATTGAAGGTCGAAGGCTGCTATGGGATTACTAAGGGCTGATATCAGGCATATAATATAAAACCAACACAGTAATAAATTATTTATTAATTAGATCGTCATGATTACATGCAGTAACTCCATTAGGCGTCCAAATAAGGTGTATATACCCATTCTTGTGATGTCACTCATCGGAAAGAGTTGTTGATATTACATTTACTATTGTAAGAGTGTATTATCAAAAACTATTTCAAATGAGTGATGTCACAATTGCCGATATCACATGATGCATAATGATATGCAAAATATATAGTAATGAAATGGAGTTAATGCAGTTAATGGAGGTAAAGCATTCTGGAAAAAAATGTCAATCACGCTATGATTCAAGCAGTATTACTCATACATATTTGATTGTTTCTTAATTTGAGGTGACTAAAACAGTTTCCACCTGAATATAATCATTTACATGTAATATAAAACACATGTTGGCAGATGTTGCCAGATATAAAATAAAAATAAAAGGACATCTGATCTGAGATTGATGTATTGCAGTTGTACATATTTCTTCCGATAATTAATGCATCAGGAAAGTTTAGAAACCTATTTGGTGGATCATATCTTTGGTATATGGATATTCTGTTAGCTATTATTTTAAACCATTTCCCTTTTACCATGATGTCAATGATTAAACCTGACATATATATATTAATATCAAATCAAGAGTTTGACACAGTTGGCACTGGTATAAATCATTTAAATATTTACAAGTTGATAAAAAACGTTTTATATACATAAATAAGCAGTGAAACTTGTGGCCTGCAAACGTGCTATACACGAAATTAAGTGATGTCACTGGTGCTGTGAAAGTGTTTGGTGTATTATGTGCTATGCTACTGCATGTACATAAAGTAGTTTATTATTTGTATTTGCTCAACCTGTAACTTATGGACAAATGGACTTAAGGTATATTATTATCAAATGGATATTGGATCTCTGGTGCACCATCTACTGTGAAAGTGTTTGTATATTTGTTCAGTGATATATTGTTCTGTGATAATGTATATACATCTTAAGTTATTTTTCATTAAGTTTTATTTGTTCCATCTTACAATGTTCATAAATTATTTTAACATTTATCTGCTTCAATTTCCTCATATTGTGACACAGTAACTATAGATTTCGAGATTTCGCATTTTGAATTGAATGGTATATGGAAAGCATTACTGTTACAGTGAAAGTCATTTTTTAAACTTTGCAAAATGTATATCTCTTCTGACATATTTCTAAATGTTGGTTAATGTGCTCTGTAACAGTCCTTTGTGCATCTGTTTGTTTATAACATGGCTGGTACTGTAACAGTAATGTTTACTCAACACATGTTTTGTACGTCCCTGCGGGATTTAGGTCAAGATCCCAGTGGGATTTTGGTCAGTTCGGGATACCACTGGGATACAGGTCGGGATACCACTGGGATACAGGTCGGGATACCAGTGGGATACAGGTCGGGATCCAAGTGGGATACAGGTCGGGATCCCAGTGGGATATAGGTCGGGATCCCAGTGGGACATAGGTCGGGATACCAGTGGGATTTCGGTTGGGATCCCGGTGGGATATCGATCGGGATCCCGGTGGGATATCAATCGGGATCCCGGTGGGATATCAATCGGGATCCCGGTGGGATATCGATCGGGATCCCGGTGGGATATCGATCGGGATCCCGGTGGGATTTGGGGCGGGATCCCGGTGGGATTTGGGGCGGGATCCCGGTGGGATTTGGGGCGGGATCCCGGTGGGATTTAGGGCGGAATCACGATGAGGCGCGGTCTAGGGTGGGATTATGGTTGGGAATTAGGTCGGGATCCCAGTGGGATTTAATAATCTAAAATGGTATTTAGGTCGTATCCCGGTGGGATTTAGGTCGGAATCCCGGCGGGATTTATGTCGGGATTCCGGTGGGATTTAGTCCGGGATATAAACGGGATATTTGGTCGGGATATTTTGGGATCCCGATCAAAATCCCACCGGGATCCCGGCCAAAAATCCCGCCGGGATTTCGGCGGAATCCCAGCGGGATTCCCGGTGATATTTTCTAAGGGGTATCGACCAGACTAATGTGGAATAGACTATTCCAACGAATGCTTTCATATACTGAATCGGAAAATCCGTTCAGTATAGAAAGGGTTAAAGTATAAATTGTATATTCCGACACAACTCAGTCTTAAACATACCTGGAATTTGTCAATATATGCACATAACCTGTATAACACAATAGAAAATAGTTTGAAATTAGGACATACTATCTGCTTCATCATTCAATGATGCATGCATACATGTGTATCGTCAGATGCCAGTGATGATATGGCAGTCTGAAGTCGACAAAACTTCCAATGTCAGTTATATCGATTAGATGGGGAAACTACATAGCACATCCATTCCAGTCCTTCGTGTATTTTTGCCATATTGGAAAAGCCCAACACCAAAAAGAGCACATATGGTCTGGGATTCTACGGGTTCACCACAAACGATAAAACAAACGGGGTCTATAACCGGGGATTAGGACAATTTCGAAAACGAAAATACGCTGATTGATAACGTCTCAGCCGGCTGGGCCGCCACATTTCGCCAGCCACGAACATCGCGACTGAGCCGGCTTAGCTAACTAACCAGCCACGAAATTGGTTGAGCCAGTCGCGAAAACCATTTGTCCTGGTTTCGGGGTCTCGCCAGAGATAGAATCGTCTTGTCACTTATCAGAGCACATCAACACAAATTGGAACAGTTGAAACTGATAATCACGAGCCCACTTATACCGCGATAAGCAGCACGGATAAGGCACCAGCTATGGGAGAGAACACATATATTGGCAGAATATGCCACGTGACTCCTGGAAGTTTTGGAAATTCACAAATGTTCAGAAAGCTTACCGAACCTATTATGGGTCTCCATGAATGGCATGGCAATACAGCAGGAGTTTCTGCTACCATAAACAATGGGGATGAGTTCCACAGAGCTGAACCAAAACCACCCTATCTTGAAGGGCAACCAAATGCACAGGAGAAATATATGGTCAGAGAAATTCGACATGTAATGGTCAAGGCCTTGGAGATATTACGGCATCCGCGTCTCATCATATTCGAAAGTGGAATAGGCACCGCAAGCGGCGGAAACGGAAATGAACCAGAAAGCACGGTGATAAACCCAAGAAATATATGGTCCAACCCAAAAACGGAGCCATGGGTACTCCAATGGAGATTCAAGGACGATAGATAGAATTAAAGAGCATCGCAAAGTTGATGACAATGGGTTATTCTTAGCTAATAGTATATCATTGTATGTGAGTCAGACAACTGACAATTTTTCAATTAATTTATTTTAAAATACCGGTATAAGTTATAACTAAAAATATTTTTCTGCAAAATATTGTTTCCACATGTCCCAAAATTTATCTGTAGCTGGATCTGCACTTGTGCAACATTAGTGATCCTGTGCAAGTGTGTTCTCATATATGAGGGAGCCTTGCATATATAAACGAATGCACTGACTTACAAGGTCAAGGTAAATATTGTTAGGCCAATGTATTCTCTGATATATGCGAGGCTCCCTATGTGACTCGCATATATAAGAGAATGCCCTGGTACAGGTTTTCACAATATTTCAGGAAGCTCCAGGTTAAAGCATTGATTTCCGGTGACATGGCGCTGATGACTTTGCGAATATGCCACGGATAGTCCTATATTGTTCTACAGTATTCAGCATGGCACTGATGGAAAAGTATTGGGTGGGGGGGAGTTTTGCAACAAATTCTTGCTTTCTCAGAGATATACATTTTCTGGACTCCTTGACTTATATCCTATGACCTCTTATGATTAGCTCTGCGTCTCTGGTATAATTAGAATTATTTTTGTGTGGAATGATATATCCAGATCTGGAAGAAATGTGTCACCACTAATGTCCCCTATACCGGTATATAACAGACATTCCGCAAAACATAATCCGATTACTTGTCTTGTAACTAATATTGTTATTTGACGAATTATTTAATCTAATAATTATGTAATGTTCATGATATTTTATCACAAAATATCTGGACACATGGACGAAGCATCCGATTTGAATGTGTTGATAGCACCGATTCATAAAGGTGTCTCATCGCAAGACTCGTAGTAAACCGCGTCAATACAGACAGCGTTCCGAACTTCCGACGTGGTATTTTTAAATTTCTCCCCCTGGACTGTATTTAAATGAATTAAACAACAAACGTGGTATATGTTTTTGTACTTGAAATTCGTGTAATCCCATACGACCTAGGCCTTATATAAAACATTCCAATGAACTGAAGTAGCTGGTATTGAAGGATTAATCAAATTAATGAACTATTAAATAATGACTATGATTGAATATATGTTTTTTTTTCAACCAATTCATTAATTCCATATGAAGGGCTGCATCCAGAAATAGTAGGGTATCGTATCTAGATAAGTATTGTATGGCGACCCGCATATCGCGATATATATCGTATCGCGACACTGGTCGTACCTCCCACCCCTAATATTTTGTGCAAACTTGAAAGCATATATATATTAATTAGTTTATAATAGATAATTCATAAATACCTGTGAAAAATTCAACCAAATTCCTCAAGCCTTGATATTCCAACCACCATGAATCATCTGTGATCGTCCACTCCATTGTACAGACGTCATAAACGAGTCGAAAGTTTGCATGCAAATGATGCAATTATTTGTAGACCAGAATATTGTTGTTTTTAAAAGATGCTTCAAAAATGGCACGCAGTCAGCAAAAAAATAGATGTTCCACATTAACAATTTTGGATTTTAATACAGAATCTGGAATAATTTAAAAGCAGACTGTCCACATGTTATCTGTATAATTGTAGCTCATATATATCAAGACTAAACACGCTGAATGAATATTCTAGCTTCACAGACGACCATGATGATGCAAATGCTTGTGTATACAGTAATGCCCTAATTAATCAACTCCTTAACCACAGCAGAATTATGGGTAACTTTTCAGGATTTAGTCGGAAATATGGCTTGTTGCCATTCATTAGAAAGCTCTCCTGGAAATATGGCTTGTTGCCATTCATCGGAAAGCTATCTGCGAGAGATTTCCAATGAATGGCAACAAGCCATATTTCCGACTATATCCTGAAAAGTTACCCATAATTCTGCTGTGGTTGGGGAGTCGATTAATTAGGGCATTACTGTAGTAGTGATTACCAGTCAACATAGAACATTACTTGACCCAGATAATGATAATTTAATTTTAAATTAATCTGATATCCATTATTATGAAGATTTTAATTTTGATTACTTATTATATACTAGAGGTTCCAATTTCATCACTTTCACATAAATGCAGAAGTTATCACATTGTGACAATTGTATACCATTGTGAAAAGAACCACTAAATTTGTTATTTTGTATTAAACTTAAACTGCCGGTATGGGCCTAAATGAACGGTCAACACTTGGGATTTGTTCGACTACATGTATATTTTATATCTATAGTTGCTCTATATATATATAGTGAATTATGATGATGAAGATGATAAAGTGGAGATGATGGTGAAGATGAGTTTATAGATAAAACAAAAGGATTCCAATATACTTTTATATTGCCAAGCTAAATTTTATATGTCTATGCTCACCATTATGGCATATCTGACATCAATGAATCATGCAAATTAGTTCATTGTGTCAATAGTTGCGACTGGATCTGGACACTATATTTTTGAGTCAGTCATATGACAACAAAGGGTGAGTTAATGAACCCCAAGCACACAAGTCTCTCACATAAAAGTCATATCTCTAACTGTATATATGACTACAAGTCTAAAATAATTCAGGAACTATCAAAGTAAACTGTTAGAAGTTAGAAGTTTTTAACAAAATGCGAATGATATTTACGAGGATGTCAAGACTCAGGATTTTTTTCTGAGATGCTGGTGCAGCTGGGATATTCCAAATTCGAAGTTGGACACACCTTCCCAAGTTTTGGAGAAGAAACATAAAACGGATCGTTTTAATTTCAAAACAATCTCATATACCGTACATAGCATATAACTACTTGAAATCTGGGTCAGCCGTCAAAGCCACCTCGCCTATTTAACGATCGACATGAGGATTTTTTGATCAATTCCAAGTCACCTCGCTATATCGCTTCATGGCATGAGGATCTTTCGATAGCTGTGCCATGAGCAGTTTTAATATGAGATTGAGACACAAAAGTACTTTGAATCATCAGATGATGCAACGTGAAAGATCACGGGACCACAATTTTAAATTTGCATGGTTGAATGAAGCTATTACTATTAGTCAAAATAAATTGTTCTGAACAACAAATCTGGAAAAACAATTGCCATACAGCCTACAGGTACATGTGACTTCACTTGTGAGCAAGTCACCCAATTTCGATGCACATTTATTGATTCAAAATTATTTCTGGGTATTCATTCATCTCTGAACAGACTGAATTTAAAACAACTAATACTGGTGCCGTACGTCAGTTGTCACATTGACATTGTGTAATATATTAATTATTTTGTCGGCAAACACGACGATGATGATGATGATGACTGACTGATGACAGTGATGTCTTTACCAGACGATAAATGATGATGTCAGATAAAAAAAACCCTACAAATTCATGAAATCTCACGCGAAGGTGAAGGTCAATGAGGACTCCAGAGGGGTTATTTAAAAAGTGGGAATATTTGAGCAACTAATACGGAAATTACGATGTTCTGTTTAGTTACATAGAAGTTAGATTTTCATCAAATTGTTAATAACATACTATGATACTAGTAAAGATGATGATGTAAATTATTTCAAATCTAAAGTAGTCATACATAATACTAATAGCAATATAATTTACCGTTAATTAATATGTTAGTACTTGCAAGATCTTTCAATGAAATTCCAATTTCCACATCTAAATGTCCTAAGTCATTACATGATATATCAATGGTAGTAAATACAAAATCCGCCCTCGCTTCGGGATGAAGGACGTGTAGCTACTTTCAGGCGGCGCTGGTTAGGAACATAAATTATAGTCTGGGGAAAATAATAAAATATATAAGCTAGATGATAACATAATACTAGTCTATTGTAATCAAATGATAATGATGTAAATTATTAATTTAATTATTCAAAATCTAAAGTAAAGTTGGCCTACCTAGTCAAGAATAGTAGCCTACGATTTATGTTGGTGTTTTCAATGAAATTTCACAACTTAAAGAAAAATAATGAAGTCAAAACATTGCCGCGTTTCCGTTACCACGATTCCGACATGTGGACAGTCTGCAATTACATGAAAATTCCATGATTCCAATGGATAAAGAATAGTTTACTTTCCATGCATTGAGACAAAATGGCGTCACCGTCGAAAAAATAACGTTGCACATCGGCACGTGATCGCTACATACGCCACGTTACTCTTTATTTGAGTACTTATTAATCAATTGTACTCTTTTATAGTGTAATTAGTTGTCGCGCGCCATACGTCTTGTGGCATTTCTACACAATGGATGTGTAAATACGATATCTACAAAATAATAGAGTGCACGTTTCTACTCTTTATTTATTTCCGTGTAGGTTTTGATATGCGATCTTTATCTGTTTTAGTGATTTTATATTCATGGTAATAACTCTATACAGAACTTTTACTAAATAACGGTGATTTTATGAGAAATTAAAACACCACACTCGATCAACTCTGGTGAAATATAAGTCAAATTCTTCCCATGGGTGGGTGGGCTTGGGGGAGGTTTTGGATACGCTCTTTAAAACACTTCTCCAAATATGCCCGTTATTTCGTCAAAAACACTTCTTCAAATATCTCCGTTATTTAGTTAATACAAATATTTTTTTTATTTTAGGATCACATATCAAAATGAGAATATACGATGATCCCCGTTTCTTGGGATCACCTTATCCTCTCATTTTGATATATGATCCTGCCTGCATTGGGCCACGAGTGACTCCTGCGACGATTATCACATATTATATGATACCTTATCCTACGGAGGATTACATAGTGTTTGATATCATACACTCGTGCGCATGGCCTGACTTTATTCCGTGTCAGTGTGATCACAACGAATCGCGCGCGCATATTTCTGTTCATATATCCTCCTTCCAGATACCCGAACATTTCAAGATTTCTTTAACTTGACTGGAACAGCCACAAACCGGCATTCACATGTATTTTACTTGCATGATCACTCCTGCATATCCGATGCAGGCCCACCATGGGAGGCTTGCCACAAAACGGCATTCACATGTATTTTACATGGTTATCACCCTGCATCTCAGACGCACACAGGCTTCGCCACGAGCGGCGTGCCACAGATGGGCGTGTTTTAATACATATACATGTACATCACTCTGCACTTAAAAAAGTCAGCGACGAGGAATGTCATAATTCGGCACATTATACACAACAACCTATATCTTTATACAGGTTCGGTCACAAACCACAGGCCACGGAACGGAATATTCTTAAGATACATATATACACATCAATCGGCATCATTAATACAGTTTCAGCCACAAGGAATACCGCAAATTGATATAGTATATACACTAACCCGCATGTTGACAGGATCGGCCACAAATGGCATAGTCTTAATAATTATGTATACACCAATCTGAATCATTAAACGCAATTCCAGCCACGAAGCACACCACAAGACGATATATGATATACACTATAGCCCATCTATATAATAGAGGTTCTGCCACAAAACGGCATGCCACGGAATGGCATATTCTTAATATATATGTTTATTAATCTGCATCATTACATGCAACTCCAGCCACGAGGCATGATATTATATATACACTATAACCCGACTATACATGTATGAGATGTTCCGCCACAAAAGGCAGGCCACTGAGTGGCATATTCATAATATGTATGTGTATTAATCTGCATCATTACATGAAATTCCAGCCACGAGTCAATCCACGCACGATATATTGTACCACCATAACCCCGACTATATAAGAGAGGTTCCGCCACAAAACGATATAGTATATATACACTATAACCTGACTATAGAGATTAGAGAGGTTCAGCCACAAACGACAGGCCACATAATGGCATATTCGTAATACATACATATATTAAGCTGCATCATTAAATTCAATTTTAGCCGCGAGGAATACCACATAATGATATATTGTATACACGAACTTGCATCTATACAATTTCGGTCACAAAAGTCAGTCCACAGAACAGCATATACGTTGACAGTACAACTCTGCTTAAAGCAGGATTCGCAGAACATTTAAAACAAATTGTTGTATCCTTCTTCCAATACAACTATATAATTATTGCATTGATTCGCCAAGAATATAAATTTTGAAGAAATGCGACAACTTCACGTCTGCGCCGGTGCAGTCTTGTTTTACATTAAATTAAGTAGCAACAGTACCGATTCGAGAAACAATGTGCCATGCATGTTCGCATATTCTGTCAATTTAAATTTCTGTGCACAACAGCATAAATCATTACATATGCAACATTAGCTCTGCGCCTATATGAGCATGTTGACTTTTAGATAAAACAGTGAACATATAATTATGACATATGAAGCGATTTAAAGATTTGCCATTTAAAAATAAAAAAAATGTAATTATATGTAATATGGTGGTAAGAATTTGACTTATGAATATTTGATTAACCGGTACATGTATAGGCCTATACAAAATCTATACAACAAGGACTGTTAACCGGGTTTCCCTTCGCGGATATGCATCATGACATAGTTATGTATATAGCTTGAGTTTTTCTAGAAAACGCATTGAATTGTCTATGCCTGTGCATGCCGGAAAATGATACACGAGTATCCATACATTGATGTATCCGCTGGAGAAAATGTCAGAATTGTCAAACGATATTCTTTGTGGGATACTGGTGAAAGACCCGATATTAGGGGTTGAATCATTGGCTTAATGCGTAATAACACGAGAGCCGTATAAGATAATCAACTCTTCCACTTCCCGCAGGGAAATCATGAAACTTCACGCATTGCACCACAATTATTCAGATTGGCGATCTGTTCAGAGAACTGTACATGCATATATGCAAACAGTTATCGCCTATATATAGCCAATTCCACTAACCGCAAGATGTTTCAGCATCGTTCCCAATCGCCATATCTAATGTTTAATTAGATCGGACCCATGCATGAACGTATTAATAATGTTTAATTAGATCGAACCCATACATGACCACATTAATATAATGTTTAATTAGATCGGACCCATGCATGAACGCGTTAATAATGATGAATTAGATCGGCCCCATGCATGACCACATTAATATATGTATAATTAGATCTGACCCATGCACGAACGCATTAATGATGTTTTGATGGCCATATATCAACGTGGACGTTATAACGTTTTGAATTTTTTTTCAGCACGGCAAAACAAGTCCAATAATCGCCTCTCATAAAGTGTGTCCATACTTCAGCATGCCGCCCAAAAGTGGTATATCATAAAGAGCGTTCTCGGTTATGACATATAGTGGTCGTTTTCGTCGAATTACTGATGGATGATTTTTTTTATGTATTTTCACCATACATGTGTGATGCGAATGGTGGTGATTGAATATATGTGTCATTGATTGATTGATTTATTGTGTAATAAACACATTTTAGATGTTATACATTGACGCTGAACAGTCAGAAGTGGTTGTTTTCTTCGTGTTACTAATGTGTGATTTCACCATCTCTGTGTGATGCGCATGGTGGTGATTGCTTGTATTTTCTGGATTTTCTGAATAATGCTTTATAACATCGGACGGGGAATCATTGGATACCAACAAATTACTAAATTATAGTCAGACTTAAATTGTTAGTTAGAATCGTCCATGAGTACATATCGTCGTAATGGTGGTGCTATCTTCACCTGATTCAACACTATAGGGGTGTCCTTTCCTAGATATCTTCTTAAGGAAATCCGCACTGTCGACTGCAAGCTCCTTGGATTCCGTATCAAGTTAGTCAACAGCACATTGATGTCTTCGTGAAGTGGTGGACGTATATCGTTCAACCACGTCTCATCCAATTTGGTGAGAGAACAACCCGCTTCAGTCAGCAGGAAAACAATGTCCACATTGCCCTGAAATGCAGCAACCTCGAGCGGTGATCTTGGGTTAGGATAAATATCATGGAAACCCCACCTATGCCAACTATGATTCCACTCATCATACGCTCTAGGATCGTAAACTTGACCGCTGGATGCAACGTTCAGATCCACACATTGACCGATAAGAAATTCCACAAAACTCGTATGGCCGTTATACGCAGCGCCCCAAAGAGGAGTGGCGTTATATGCATTTATAAAGTTTGGATCAGCACCATATTTAAGAAGTGCTTTGCCGAGCTCAACATTACCGTTGCATGCAGCATGGTATATTGGTGTATCCGTGCCATCGTCTAAGTTACAAACGTTGCATGTTTTATCCAATAGCGTCAGTGCAATGTCAGTGTGGTTGCCATGGCACGCCAGAGATAGAGGAGTATTCTTACATAGTGTTTGTTCGTCATGTTTCGCCCCTTTTCGTAGTAGAATATCTACGATTTCGTGGTGATTGTTCGACGCTGCGTGGTGAAGAGGAGAATATAGGTCACTGTTTGTGCATTCGATGCTTGCTCCATACTCCAAAAGCAGCTTGAATATGGCGACATTTCCTGTGGCGGCACAGTCAGACAATGGGGCGCCCCCGTTATAATCATGATCGCAAATAGCCAAGTCCGGATTTTTGACCAGCAACTCACGACATTCTTCTATGTCCTCTGGAACAAAATAATTGAAAATGATCAATATTTTTCCGGCAACACTCATAAAAAATTGTTTGTATGAATCTATTTTGTTTTTGTCACATTGTTTTTTGAATAATGTGTACTGTAAACGTCAACATATCTTTATAGACAGGTGCAGCTTAACAATTGTGGAACCTTTTTTTGGGTCAAACTTTTCTATAGTGGTTATCATTTTGGAGGTTATACAAATTGAAATAAGGTTTGGGGCCACATGGGAAATCACATGGACTACGAGATATGAATTGATGACGATTAGTTTATGTTTTACTACGGCGCACCGTACTTTAGCAAAGGGGAGTAACCACATAACGTTATCAACGTGATTGCGGTTCGTCTGATCGACTTTTCTAAAATTGTGTGTACGCTAAAAACAAAGTGATGTGGTTAGTTTCCTGTCAAATGTGATATTGTGTAGGGAATTATCTTACACAACAGCTCAATTTGTGAGGAAATGAAATAGTAACATACCACATAATCATCGATATAGTTCGTGACTGCAGAAACATTTACCAAACGAATTTGCAAAATATAAAAATTCTAAATAAAAGTGGTAACATAATATGGAAATTGGGATATGACAGCCGGGGGCTTACATGCAATGTCCCTAATAAGTGAGGGAGGGCGTATGATTTTCAAGTTCGAAGAATGGGGACAAAATAACATAATCTGAATTTAGCATGGAAGTTCCCAGAGTATGTACTGGTGGAATCATTGCCGTTGCTATGGGCTTCTAACTGGGGTGAGACCATAACATTTCAAACTATTTAGGATTTGTTCTAATAAATTTCCCAACTTTATTGGATTTGGTTTTGAGTAATGCAAAATTACAATATTGGTTTAATGGCTTAACAAATTGGGTTGCTATGTGCTCCTTTTAAGAGTACGGACTGCGTAAATACATGTAAGGGCACTACTAAGAAGAATGTCATTACATTGATCCATGTTTTATATATTGAGTATGCGGTGTATGCATTATACATGGTATTAATCAGAATATGGTTGAGGAACGAATACTAGTTACATGTATTCAAATTCCAAGGAGTCACAAGTTATAATTCACACAATGGTAACAATTATGCATGATTATTATATAATTAAAGCTCTCCTCGGAAAATATGAAGATTTAACATAACGTTCATGGCATGGTATGTGCCGGGTAGAACATGAAAACGTCCCCTGGTTGTATACTGGTGGGATATGATATCTACGGGCGTAAGCGCGTAGTAGGGATTCATGGCATGGTATATATGGTAGAACATGAAAACGTCCCCTGGTTTTTACTGGTGGAATATGATCTATACTGGCGTAAGCGCGGAGTAAAGTTCCATGGCATGGTATATAATATGGTAGAACACGAAAACGTCCCAACGTTTTTTACTGGTGGAACCTCAAAATAAAAACAAACAAACACATAATAAAGAACAATGTAATGGAAATATAGCGAGTAGCACGCTATAATAAATATTATTGAGGTGTACCGCGGTTATATTGCGTTGTCTTCTTATTTAGAATACGCGCTTGGAATTTACTACGAAGATGTAATTATTCTTATTTTGCACGTGACGTAATATCCATAGGTTATACTATTGTTTTTTAATATCTTCGCAAATACAATTTTATTATGTATACTTGTTCTGTCTGATCATTTCCCCAATATGAATAAACATACGTTAGTTTTTATTTTGAACATTGATAATTTATTGATAATGAAACACACATATATACCACAGTATATAGCAGAGCCGAAAACGAAATCCATATCCTCGCTCATTGGTGGAGCTGATCTCAGTATATTAATCGTCAAGTGGAAGCTGAGCCCTATTCTAAAACATTAATGTACTTGGCATGTCATGTCAGATAGATGGTAATGTTCCAGTTCACATTGTTTTGCAACAGCTATCGTACTTCCGGGTAAAGATGTAAACGAATTCGCGCTATTTTTATCGGTGACGCAGAACAAACCATTTATCGAGGATAAAAATAGAATGAAATCGATCGGTATAGCTTAATATAGAGTAACGTCCCGTCGACAGCAATATGAAAAGCAGGATAATCATTAAAGGCATATTACCGTCACACACACACACACACATATATATATAGCTATATATAGCTATATATATCTATCGCAAAATATATAGCTATATATATAGCTACATACATATATCTATCGCTATATATATATATATAAATATATATATGACTAGTTTGATAAATCAACATGACGATTTTTTCTATCAAAAAACGTCTTTAATTCCTAGGCCTTTCATGCCTTCATGGCAATTTTCAAGGAATGACGTACATCACACTGTGATGTCATATAGCAACATGGGGGATAACTCTTGACGTCAAAGTTAGGCACTATTGAGTTTTGTCCGGAATTTGAGTTTGAAATAATCTTCCTTGCTCAGTCTTTCCGAATCACTATCACTTGCCATCTTATAGAATGGGAAGTTTGTGTACATCCCTCTACCACATACATCTATATGTTCGCTTAGAGGGATCATCCTAGTGTTGTCGGTGGATCCGACTTCTCTCGACTAGGGTATCACCTGTCTGTCCGGTGTATGATTCACCACATCCCGAACATGTGATGCAATAAATTAAATTGCGTGATTTACAATTTAATGTTGCATTTGGCACAATTTTTTGTCCGTTTTTGAGTTGGAGTTCTGTTCCTGTGTACTGATAGTCGTAGCCAACCCCACATGTCTGCCTAATGAAACTCAAGTTCCTAAATGAATATGAAGAGAACTATGGCAAGGATACCATTAGCGACACTAATACCAATAAAGGCAAGTCTCGTACCAAACAAAAAATGCAAAATAAAATGGCTATGTCTGATGGACCAAAGAAACAGTTCATCAAAAATCGAAGATCCTCGTCTTCGCAAACAAGGATTAAACAATCATATGGCCGAAACATGAGGGCACCCAGATTTCAAAGCAGATCAAGAAGCAGATCAGCCGTCCTGCAACACAACCACAACGTGGGAGACCGAAATTTGTTCTGACAAAAACAAGGAAAGCCTCTATACTCGGACATAGTAAGAAACAAATCACCTAATCAGCCATTCAACTACAATAACAAGTTAATATATCCGAGAGGACATCAGTCACGAGACAAACAGAGGGTAAAAAAAAAACAATTTCCACCTGCAAAATCTACCAACACCCGTGCATCACACAGGCTGGTACATTTTTTAGAGATAGGCCAGGCGAAGCCAACACGGGAAAAGGTGCTAACCACACAGGTAACGGAACCCGCGGAACAATAGACCCTAAGATAATAAATTTATCCAAACGATCTTTAGATCATAACGAGAAGAACATTCTGGAACGTGGATTCACGCCAACCCCGTCAAGTGACACCAGTGAATTGTGCGCTGACACGGAGGAATTTTGCAGGAGATTTCGCCTGAAGGAATTTTTCTTAGATAAAGAACCCACAGAAGATATCTCCCTTGTTCGAAATAAAAAGAACTTCACTCCTCTAAAAGACAAGAATCGATGCCTTGATGAATATATTTCTACACTCCAATCAGTTACTTCAAACACAAGTACACCCAAAGGCATACGCCCAAATATATCTAAATCAGAGAGAACAGCGCTCAACCGTCTTAGCAATGACGATTCAATTGTCATTAAACAAGCGGACAAATGAGGCGCCTTAATCATAATGGATTCCGACTACTACCAAGGTAAAGTAGAAGAATTGCTAAACGACAAAAAATTCTACAAGCAGATCCATTCAGACATAGATAGGAACATATTCAATCGCATCCGCAGGCTGATATCAAAATATTCTGAATGCTTCACAGAAGATGAACATGACTATTTGTGTAATTTCGAACACAAAAACAGCAATTTTTATGACCTCCCGAAAATTCACAAAAGCAAACTAGTTCAAGACGCCATTAGAGAGCAGAATTCGGAGTATATACATATTCTAAGACCAGACGATCTGAAACTAAGACCAATCATCGCCGGTCCTCCTTGCCCAACACACAGACTCAGCAACGTGCTAGATAAAATTATGCAACCCTTATGCCACAACGTACCAAGTTACATTAAGGATGGCATGGATTTCATCCGTCAGTTACCAAGAACAGTAGAAACTGAATCAATCCTAACAAGTTTCGACATAGTTAGCCTGTTCACAAATATACCACATGACTTGGGCATCGAAGCAATTAAATTCTGATTGGAGAAATGTGGTGACAAAATCGATAACCGATTCATATGTGAAAAACTTAATAAGAATGGAGTTAAAACGGATTTCATTACGGAAGGAATTCGAACAGTTCTGGAATGCAATACTTTCTATTTTGATGGCAAACATTACATAAAAAAAAACGGGTACAGCAATGGGAAAAAAAATGGCCCCAATTTACAGCATTTTGGTAATGGGTTATCTAGAAGACACGATTTAGAGTGTAACTATAAAGTATTAATAAACCCGACTATAATACTATACATGTAGTTGAAAAGTGCATGACCCTACTAGATGACGAAGCAATGGGGAACAGAAGAAGTAGAGTATGTGTAGATTATGTTGAGGCATTTCAATGTTCCAGATAAACAGCATAATGGTCATCGCGATATTTACCTGAACATCATCATTGTATTGTTGGTTTATTCTGATGACTAATTAAATAGTGTGCATGGATGGAACTTTAGTAATCATTTTATACTAAATGCATTACTCCATACAGTCAATTAAAAGTGTATATCGGAGTGGTCTATTATTCTCTTATTTGTATGGATGTTATGGTGATAAAAGCAGACGACACAAAAATACAGAAGGCGCCCTATATCTAACGAGGGACATTTGTAGATAATAAATTCAAATGGTCGTGTGTTGAACTTAATATCTGAACATTTCATATGGGATAACTACTCGTTCATGATGCTTTAGTACAGAAATGGTTAAAATATATGTGACGATCGACCAACATTCCTATATCACGCTCATTAAAACACTTCTCCAAATATGTCCGTTATTTCGTCAAAGACACTTTTTCAAAATATCTCCGTTATTTCGTTTATAAAAATAATTTTATATTTCGTTCTATATTTCGCGCTATTTCGCTGTATTTTCCTATTTCGATTTTTCGTTCTATTTCGCTATTTCGCTGTATTTTCCTATTTCGATTTTCGATGTATTTTCCTATTTCGCTTTTTCCTATTTCGATAATTCGCTATATTTGACATATTATGGGATATGGTATTATATGATACCCTACATTCTGATATTCAATCGAACATCACGTGCCTCCCGTGGTCGCGATTGAATGCCAATGGCCATCATATCGTGAACCCCGATATGTTATATTTTGGTAGTCAAGCGTGTGCGTATTGCCTGATTATATACTAGCTGATGTGCCCGTCTTCGTCCGGGATATCTAGGAATTTCTTTGTGATCCCCTCCGTCTATTCAGAATATACAGCGTCGGCCCAGAAACATGCCTATGTGAGCGTATATGAACTAGGTCAAGGACACGGTCGCACGTGAAATTGGACCCGCCCATATTGTTCCCGGGATCGTAGTATGCCTATATATACATACCAAAATTGAGTCAGATCGGTCGAGGTCCAGAAACATAGGAACGTATATGAGCGAAGTCAAGGTCAAGGTCGAGGACACGGTCGCGCATGAAATTGGACCCGCCCATATTGCTCTCTGTATCAAAGTAGGCACACATACCAAATTCGATTCGGATCAACCCAGACTTAAAGTTAAGACCAAAGTTAAGACAATCTTAAGTTAGGACCTTGTTCGTGAAACGCACTTATGACTGAAGTTTGAACTTACGACCATATTATAAGTCCCAACTATGTCATGAGTAGCTTTCTTGAAGCTGGGCTGTGAACTTTTGAAGTGTTTTCTACTGAAGATGTTGGAACAAGTACATATACCGTATAGACTTCAGAGACGTGGCGACAGAGGGGGTTTGAGGGTGTGTCTCACTGCTAATTAGTTTAACAAAGCAATATTTTACTACATTTGGTTTAACTTGTGGACTGAAAAGTTCATCAGTTGGATAATTTTCCAACCTGTGGGGAAGTATGAGGTTTGAAATTTCCAACACTATATAGGAAAGCTTCAGTTGAGATCAGTCTAGATACTATGATTTGCGATTTTCTTGTATAGTTTTCAAAATTTTCTCACACCGGGCCGAATAAGCATGGGCATCCCGTTGTGTCCTGCATGGTTTCTTGTTAGTAGCAGTATGCATTTGTCTGGAGTTAGACCACTAGATGTTAGGATTTATGCAATTTTTCAGGTTAAATATCTTAATGTTGTCATATCGGAAATATAGAACCATGGATTATGAAAAACTTGTTTTGGTCTGATTCTTATTCAAGGAGTGCAGTAGGAAATTTCCCAAGGTGGACACCTCCCCCAACGGAGAACCTCTAGCCACGTCCCTGATAGACCTATATTGGTACAATGTATCACTATCATCTGAAATGTCATCATAGATAATATGCCAATGGCAATAATGATAATTGGAATATATAGACTGTTTATTCCAAAGTAGTTTTCATACAAATATTTCAAAAATATTTAGGGGACTTTTGTAATAAATATTGAATGGAATACCCTGGGGAAATTTCCTGATTGTATAGAGCGAAATCAGCTGAAAAAATAAACACGGACATATTGGTTTGCGCTCCAAAATAGACCTAATAATATTCACTTTTGAATTTGTCTTGGTATCGAAATACGTCGATATATAATACATGTATTACCTTTCTACGAGCAGTATATGTCACAGAAAGACACATTGACGTCATCAAAGTCACAACTTCGAACAGAGTGTTCGGAGTCCTAACAATTTGTTTTCATCGGGTTCTGGAATCAGGAAACGGAATGTCCGGAAAAGGTATCTTGCGTTATCTTTATGTAAAACTATTGTAAAACTTCCAGGACTGCCTTTTCTTCGTTTTAATCATCAAACTTATCCATAAACGTTTTAGAGCGACAACAGCTCTAAGATTACATTTTTACGCGACCACTGACTAAGGGTGGATACACACATGCATGTCATCTCGGTAATTATCGTGTATTTGGCGTTTTACATGGATCATACAGACAATGTAATATGTGTCCACTGACAATCATTGTAGACGTGTTGACAGCACTGAGTTCTTCTAGTTCCAATTAAGTCGGAATGCGGAAAATCCGCTATCTTGGACCGAGTCGCCAGGCCACTTAAAATAATTGTTCGTGTGATAACCCATATGGTGGACGTTCTATTTAAATAATTACCAGTCCTCTCTTGATATTTATAGCAGTGCTGGATCAGGATTTCACCGATGCAGGGGCTACATATGATCCCGAAAGCTATAAGGCTAACTCTGAGCTTTTTAAGTAAAACATATTATATTGTACCTTCTTGCCCAGATTATTCCGACCGATACATTCAACTAAGTCCCTTGGCGATTTGAAGCTTTCGAGACCCCACGCCAAACAAGCATCATGGTCGAAAATGTTCTACATCAAGCCTGTATATGCCAGATATCACACATACTTGACTAATTTCCGCATCCGTAAGAGAAGACAGGTTTGGACTGGCCTTAAATGTCCTGATAGCTTATCAATACTCACTTGTCTGGCCTGTTAACAATTACTGTTGTCAATTATTGGTGTGGCCATGTTGTATTTTACATACAGCAATTAAATGCATGTGTGTTCCACCCTAAACAAATTAACCATAATAAACGAAGCTCTCTCAAATATATCGAAACGTATTAAAAACAAAACACATTATTTTCGGCGTTATCTTCCGCGTAGGTATATTTTGAGATACCTTCATACAAAAGTAGGTGTACATAATTGTGGATTTGAAACAGCTAGCAGAGTAGAGATTCATGGCATGATGACGTGTATATATATAGATTACACTTGTGCATTTCCAGCATTACACTTGGACAACATGCAACAGAGTAGAGAGGGGAGAGATCTATGCTCGATCTTAGAGCGGTATTATAACGATCGAGTCACGATAAATTCAGCTGAGAAGAAACGCGCTAAGAAGATAGTTATACCCATCGTAACGCGGGTGTTAGAGTATGTTATACCCATCGTAACGCGGGTGTTAGAGTATGTTATACCCGTCGTAACGCGGGTGTTAGAGTATGTTATACCCGTCGTAACGCGGGTGTTAGAGTATGTTATACCCATCGTAACGCGGGTGTTAGAGTATGTTATACCCGTCGTAACGCGGGTGTTAGAGTATGTTATACCCATCGTAACGCGGGTGTTAGAGTATGTTATACCCATCGTAACGCGGGTGTTAGAGTATGTTATACCCGTCGTAACGCGGGTGTTAGAGTATGTTATACCCATCGTAACGCGGGTGTTATAGTATGTTATACCCGTCGTAACGCGGGTGTTAGAGTATGTTATACCCGTCGTAACGCGGGTGTTAGAGTATGTTCACAGGGAAGACAAAATGTTCATGTTGCAACCGATTGCAACGGGCAGCGCCTACCAAGGACTCAAGACTTCAGACCCAGACGAGTTTGATTACAGCGTGCCATTAGATCTGAGACGGAAGTACGGAAAGGGAGCTTATACCGACCGGTGGGTATCGTATCATAACAACCTCAGGGCATAAATATGCGCAATTCCTGGAAATAACTTCCTGAAATTTTTTTTAAATACTAATAGCGGGATGTTTCGGGAACACATGCAAATAGAAACTGGGGCAATCGTCATCCTCGTCGAATCGTCTCGAAATGGACTAATTTTAGTTAGAGTATCCCGATGGTTGCGCGGATGTAAATATATAGTATTCCCATGTGTAACCAGCGTGTTGCCATATAACATGCATGGATAAAACGTGATTACTGATTTTTAAATAAGTTTATGTGTGTATACGCACGTCAACTATCACAGCTAGCACATATAGTAGTATTGTTAATAGCGATACATTTCATCGTCTCAGATTCCGAAATTATTTATGTAATTTACGATCGCCACTGATAGCAAAACGAGTTGCGACCTTGCGTGACCTCTAGTAACGATGTCCGCGCATGTCTTTACTATTTCTAGAAGAAGTCAGCTGATTTTTGCCAGGCCGCCAAATATTGCCGGTGGTTAAAAATAACAGATTTCAAACATCAATATCTAATAACTCTGAACGTTGATGGGTGGGTTCCTCGACTCGAATCAACTTCTGTTCACCCCCGAAGACAAAGAATTATTATTTTAGGGGTGTTTAATCGGATTGTGCATCTTTAACAAAATCAATGACATTGTTGGTATTCATATTAATTTCCGTTCCTCTCACCGAATCATTAATCAGGTCGCATTAAATTCATAGTATAACCAAACTTGGCACGAAGTGAACACTTTATGGACATCGCTTGCATGATGTATCACCACACCCATAAATTGGCTCTGTTGTGCAATGGGGTCATTTCCTCGAGGAATGATGGCTCAACATTCGGCGTGTATATATACATTGTTTGTGTACATCATATGTTTGAATTACGTTTTATGTACACATAATAGTTAAATTTGCTTGAACTTAATTTGTACTTATGATGTATTATACAAACTAAACAATTTTCATATATATATCAAAATTGTGTTTAAGGAGGAGTTCATGTGACCAATTTTGAATGGGGATTTTCATGCAAATAGCCCCAGCTAAATTTATATATCAAGCAGTAAATTTGTCTGGTAACTATAGCAGCCATATCATTAAACAGACATAACATTTAACTAGCTGCTGGGTAAATGGACACTCTTTGCTATAAATTAATTTTCGGGAATTACAACACTTGACCTAGTTTTGAAAAACCAATACAAAATAAAAAAATAAATACATCAACATTATAATGGAACAATTTCAGAGCCGACCCGCCAGATACAATTTGTATATTGTTTTCAATTCCGCACAAAGTCAAACTCAAAACTATTATGCAACTGTAACTTTTGCTGCGGAGATTTGCATGAAAATGCCTATCAAAATTGGTCACTTGACCTCCTCCTCAACGAAAGTGTTTGATAATCGCTTTAATAATCACTTTATCTTTCGATAGATATTTTGGATTTGATAAGGAAGTAGAAGATCCGTTGAAATCTGCAAGAACAGATTTGAAAATCGTGAAAACGCAAGTTCCTCTCCCAAGACCGAAAAAGGAAGATACCAGCTTCACGTTCAATTCACAACAGGTTAACTGGACTTTGGAATTTACTCCAATGGCACAATCGGAGAGTGCCACAGCCGGTCGCCCACCAAGCGAAGACGTCGTGTTCGAAGGAAATCTCATACCTGTTTTGGTCAAATCTAAACTGAAGAACCTGGTCACAAAATCCGTGAGAGAGCTGGACTTTGAAGGTTAGTTGAACGATATATATAACATTTTGATGTCCGCGTCTCACACAATTTTCGTCACGTCAAGCCAGCGTGGCGCCTGGTGACGTTACAGAAGCACTTCTGACTTATAGCGCGGTTTTCTCTGTGTGTAATATGGATCTTTGTAACGCCTACATGTATCTGGATTCGGTAACATGTTGGTCTGCACTTTGTATAATGCACAAATTGTTACGGTTTATTCGAGAGGCATGAATACTAAATTCCAAAAATCCATAACATAATTATGCTACACGCTGAAGAATTTCATAATACTACATTTGAAATACACCTTAAAGCTTACAAAATCTACACCTAGTGCATTCATATATGGAGAACTCGGCATGTGTCCCATATCAGTAAGAATAAAAACATGTTACTTGTCTTATTGGGGCAAGCTCAACACAATGACGACAAATAGAACGCCACTCGCATTGTATTATATTATGCTGATGTCTTATTATGATAATAAGAAGTTCCCATGGATTGCTGGGCAGCATAACACCCTTAACGCAATCGGCATGGGTAACAGCTGGACCTATCAGCTGGTCGATAACCTCAATCAATTTCGCGACTCTGTCAGAATGAGACTAACTGATATATACTCACAACAATGGAGAACCGCAATAGCTGTATCAAACAAATTTACCTTTTATCGAGTCGGGAAAGATAACTTTGTCCGCGAACAATATTTGTCATCCAGCGATACATCTATGATACACGCTCTCATGAGATTCCGGACAAGAAATAATAAATTACCAATCGAAGAACGATCATGGACAAATCGAGACTATTCGGAAAGAAAGTGCTCATTATGTAACGCAGAGTTAGGAGATGAATTCCACGTTATTTTGAAGTGTGAAAAATTAAAGGGATTGAGAATAAGATACATCAAACCATACTACTTCAATAGACCAAACACTTTGAAGTTGAACCAATTATTCAATCAAAATAGCGAGCGCAAAACAAAAAACCTTTCGATATTTATTAAAAAGATTTTGGAAATTTTCAGAAACTCCTGAGACTTACGCGCATGTGTGCGCGTTCACATTTGTAGGTGCTCGTGTGCACACATGTATATTAGTAAATATAAATTCGTTGATACACACCATATACCATATATTGGTAAATATATTATCTGATTATGATGAGTAAACAAGTATACACCCATTAAACGCGACATCGATGTATTATAAAATTTATCATAATGATTTTATGTGTATGTATACATGTACATGTATTTATAATTGTGTCATATGTATTGTCTCTGTAATGTCTTTCATGATGACCAGAGTTACTATTAAATTGAATTGAATTGAATTGAGTTATGTGTACAGCGACGTCATGTACGGTGTCAATTTAATTCCCACAATACAACAGTGGATAAACCGTATACACACATAATTGGAAGTCGCTTTCGACCAGGCGAGAAAATTCTATTTTTAACAAAATACTCCACAAGAATCAAAATAACACAATAAAACAAGTTTTCAGACCGAATAGCCCGGTTTCCCAGCAGCTATAAACGTAAGCATATATTGTACATACACATTTGCCGATCGCATGAGGGCTCCATTTGAACGAAGGACGCCTTTTTTATAGATAAAAACTGCCTTTGATGATGAAGTTTGATCACTTCAGAAAATAATTTTCTCGCAAACATTCTTTCTTCAAACGTCATTTTAACACATATACAGCATCTGTCGGAAATCACACTATATTGCAACGGAAAGGCTCTTATGTTTGTAACATATATTGACATTACATTGGCTCGGGTGTATTCACAATCTGAAAGTAGATACTATATATTTGGACACCCAACTCGTCTGTATCTGTATATATGTATACGCATAGTTGCGACGTTGTACAGGAATCGTACAGTAATGGTATGTTCCTATAGGGCCCATTTAAACATAACTATATCTTCGAAATGTCACGCCATAGAAATTATAGTCGTATTCTTATTTACATTTATTGCCTATGTGTTTGTACGGTTTATACACTGTGAATGTAGATATAGGCTCTTCGTATGGAAATTGCATCAATTATGTATATTAATTCCACCAGGACATCTAATCTGCTTTTTTCACTGTCAGCCTCAAGTCGGCACACAATCTTCAATTCATGCCTAAATTTTAACACGAGAAAGTTATGGGCGGCCATTTGATCTAGAATACGTGACTAATAATCGATAAGTCAATTCCAACTTAATAGAAGTCAAATGAACTTCATAATAGTTGTCAAATTACAGTCAATTCGAACAACAGAAGTCATTTTAAAATTACTATACGTTAAATTAACTGTAATATATAGGTCGAATAACAGTCAATAAATCAGCATACGTCAAACGAAAATCTCTATAGGTAAAATAACAATCAATTAATCAATTCACACTTACTTGTATAACAGAAGTCATTTTAAAAATCAATCTACGTCTTTTACAAATCAATAGACGTGACACCGCTGTCTAAATCAATGGGCAAGAACTGTATCGTGAAACTATTTATCAATAGACCGTTACTATTTTAATGTTTGTCGAGGACAAATTAATAGACGTAGCAAGAGGGCATTTGATGTACTGTAGAGGTAGATAACTCTATCGTAGATATCACCATATAAATCAATGGTGATGGAAATGATGATGTATTCTCTTATATATGCGAGACGACCATAGGTCGCCTCGCATATATAAGAGAATGCATTGGCCTAACAATTTTTTACAATTTTAATAATGTTTTCTTGTATTCTTTAACAATTTTATAATTTCACCCATACAGAGCCCCAGACAAACATGAGCAGACGACACTCTTCTATATGCTTCTATATATGTGTGGGGCTCCCTGCAGAGAAATCTGCTCTAATTAATCGACTCCATAACCACAGCAAAATTATGGGTAACTTTTCAGGATTTAGTCGGAAATATGGCTTGTTGCCATTCATCGGAAAGCTATCGGCGAGAGATTTCCGATGAATGGCAACAAGCCATATTTCCGACTAAATCCTGAAAAGTTACCCATACTTATGCTGTTGTTAAGGGTCTATTATTTAGATCATTACTGTACGTTTAATCTCGTCTTCTATGTTCGTTTGCATACATTTTACGACATGTCGAAAACAGACGTAATGCCGATCGTCATTTCCATCTCGTATATTATATAGGTTTTTTTTTTGCTCATTCAACGCAAGGGTCAATTATTCCGTTGGCTGTTGATTTCGTGGTTGAGAAAAACCACGAAATCAACGAATAACAGACCCCCACGAATTAAAAGGATTTTATAGTAGGTGAATTTATCGATCGAAGAATACTCATGCACTTCCAAGCAACTTAGTTTATCTGTCCTCAATTTGGAGACTCAAATTATCTATATTTTGATAGGTTCGGTGTCAGTCAAAGTCGACAAACTTATCCATGGACCGGCTACCACATTGAAGATCGAAGCCCCTGGACTGTCAGAAAAGGTTTCCGTCGACCTAGCACCGATCATATGTACGGACGACGGTATAAAGGATAACGGAATAAACTGGCCGAGGCCGGGACAACAATGGCCGAGTCCTGAAAGATTGAGAGTTCTCACATCGATAGGCATCAACTTCGTTGCTAAGAAAAACTTCGACTGGACGAAGGATACAGTCAGAATCGAGAAAGAACTATTCAAGGGTATAGACCAAGATGGGGGCTGTCGAAAAAAATCGCAAAGGATTCTAAAGAAACTTAAGGATGACGTATTCAGGCCTGTCCACGTCAAACCAGTTTTGAGTTCATATTGCCTCAAGGTGTGTACATAGTCTACATACGGGTTGGCATGTTGGCAGGATGATGCGATATGCATGGGTGCCGCTTGCCAATGGCAAAAAATAATTTCATTTGCCAAAAGCAAAATAATAATAATGTGGCAAACATTTTGGCAAGACTTAGTGGATTTTTAATTATGGGATGCGAACTATCTAGTCATGCATAAACACCATCGAAGGTGAATTATTCGTTTGGTGTGCCATCTTACAGACAGTACAAAAGGAGACCCGATAAAAAATGTTATCGCCGTCAGCAGTGATTATGTAGAATGTATATGTACTCTTCTTTAGTTTTCATACACCATCTTTCTGTCACAATTAGACTGTCGTCAAACAGATATTTCACAGTGGTTAACATAATTATGAAGTCAGAAAAAAGGCAATATTCTGTAAATTGTTCATGGATGAGTAATTTGTCACAGGCTCCCAATGTATTTATACCGTCATTTTGCATCAGACAGCAACAGGGTAACTATAAAATAGATTTTCAGTTAAAACCCTATTGTGTGTGTTTGGATCAGGGTTGTGATGCTTCACCTCCACTTCGGTCAAACAGTTTCAACAGTAACTTATCGCGAAGCCCACTCATTGTCACAGTCACACAGCTCGTTATGCGCGACTTCGATTGTAAATAGAACGCAGTTGTCGCACTCTTGTATGGATAACATATGTTCTAGCCAGAGGCCTAATATGTTGTTATAGTCTGTCGATGTTTTAACTTCGACGCTTGACCAATATAAATATCGCAATTGTTGACCTGCAAGGTTAGATATATCCCTTTCGGAACTGACAAATTATTATAGACGCCCGAAGTTTTGTTATGTTTTCCAGAACGCCCTTCTGTGGGAATGTGAAGAACGCCCACGCATGGATGATTGGACCACGGACAAGATGGGGGAACGTATTATCAGCATGACGGTCAAGCTGGTACGTTGGCTGAAACAGGGGAGGGTTCCCTGGTACTTCGAGGCTGAAATCGATATTCTTCGTTTGGATCCGGATTATTACAAACACGCAGATGACATCGCAAAAAATATGGAAAGGTTTCTTCTTAATCCGATAGAAACCGTTTCAGCTGTTATTCGACGCCAAAATTAACACTGAAGTGGTCTACATGTATATTCCATGGTTTTGATACTAATTACCCAGGTTAGAAAAACAGATATTTTGTTATCAATGCATCTGAAACTGCTATTGTGTTAGCCATGTTAGTGAAATCTCGTCTGTAGCTGGACTGAATTGGTCATGTGGTTCAATAAATTTTAGAAAATGTTTGACATAACATTGAAAGGTAATGAGATATTTATTAATTTGTAATTAAATGCTTTTTTATTTATCAGTATTGAGTTAATTAATAAATAACTAGACGATCAAGGATATGCAGTTATAAACCAACAGTTTGAAGACAAATTCTATAACGATTGTAATTTGTCTTCAATCTTTTCGGTTATACCTCATAACATTAGTTATTTCTTATAATTTAATCCGTCATTTCACAGGAGAACCACTACACATGTACGTAGAAGGTAGAATTAAACAAGCGTAAAACTTTGAAATATTTCAGACGAAATAGAGGAATAGGACTAAAGTTGAAAGTGACAAGCTGTCACTCAAACATAAAATTATCGATGGTCAAGTGGCGTCATAAATTCGTCGCCTTTGTTTGGCTAGTGGGTAGTGTGCACGCACTGACCATGCAGTCGGTTCATCGTATGTGTTCTTGGTATATGTCAACTAAATATTGTTTTAGCCAGGTCTTTTAATCTATCGGATATTTTGTTAGTTTTAAGTGTATATAGTGCCAATTTTTAGTCATTTTCCGAGTTATCTGTCATATATTGGCGAAGCTTGTACTGTTTTTATGTGTAAACATGCCCGATGTAATGGCTGCGGACACAAGTACCACACTAGCGATGGCATAGTAGGTGTGACAATTAATTATGGTGGAGTTTATTGACAATGGTTGTGGACACACGCACCACAGTATATATGGCATAGTAGGTGTGACAATTTATTACGGTGGAGTTTGGTGACAATTGGTCGTCACAATTAATATGCCATAGCTGGCCATGTCGCCGGCTGCATATTCGCACAATGAGTCTTCCGACGTTCGTTATGATCAGCCTGTTCTTGTTTTTGTCATTGTGTATACTGTTCGCTTTGTTTATTCCAGATACTTTCTTTCTGCTGCATTTCCCCCAACAGTTCCGACACAGCTTCATCGGCCCACATGATAATATTAGCGGAATTATGCGTAGAACTAAACGTCGCAAAATTAAAAACGCAATTGGGGAACTGTCTTAATATGCAGTAATGATGAAACGCAATGGGTGAATTGGTCCAGTCAACGCATTGTGTGGAAACTCAGCGGTCAACATGGCTTGCTATGGCACATAATTATTGTCACACAATTGTCGCAAAACTGCACCATAATAAATTCCCACACATACTATGCTATCGCTACTGTGGTACGTGTGCCCGCTAATTGGTCATAATAATTGATATGCCATAGCGAGCCATGTCGCCCGCTGCACATTTACACAATGAGTCTTTTCCAAGCTCTACCAGCATCGAGATCGACATCTCAATGATTTATCTAACCGAATGTCTTGTCGCTGTTGATCTTTACTCAACACTCAGAGTTATATTTTTAATGCTAACACACAAGTCCACTTGATAACTTAATGAAAACCCCCGTTCTGTCAACAGTCATGATTGTTCTTACTATATAAAGAACAAATCACCCGTGTAATTTTTCAGCATATATATAAGTGAGTTAAACATTGTGATCAGTTATATGTAATTGTTATGTCGCGTTTTCATGCACGGTCGAATGATGATACGTGCAATGTTATGTATCGCAGAGAATACAATTTAGCAAAACGTAATGAGTGGATATCAACCTTGGTGAAACGCAATGAGTTAATCGGTCAGTCGACTGACTGTGTGAATGTGCAGCGGGCGACATGGCTCGCTATGGCATATAAATTATTATGACCAATTGTCACCAAACTCCACCATAATTAATTGTCACACCTACTATGACATCGCTACTGTGGTACGTGTGTCCGCAGCCAATCTTGTTTGTGTTGATTGTATGTACGTGTATTCAATATAATTGCTGCTTGTTTATTAGGTGTATGGTTATTGTTTTTACCGTTTTCCCCACAGCCAGGGAGCGACGATATGGCCATATGGGAGGTGAATATATATACAGGGAGTTATTGTACGATCATGACTGATGCGAATAGGTATACAATGGGTGACCATATGGTCATGTGTGGTGTGTCCATGGTGATATAGGTATACAAGGAGTGGTTGTATGGGTCATGTGTGAGGTGAATAGGTATACAGGTAGTGACTATGGACATGTACGGGTATACCCGAGTGTGGCTGTGTGGTCACTCTGTAGTGTATGGACATAACGAGAGTAGCTACACAGTCATATGTGTGTTGTTTATATATATGGAGTGACTTTATGGTCATGGGTGGGATGTACAGGTGTACCTAGTGTGGATCTATTGGGTTGCCCTTGTGGTCATGGTGGGATGTATATGTATACGTTGTGGTATACAGGAAGTAACCGTATTATCATGGCGGGGTGTACGAGTATGCAGTGAGTGGATGAATTGCCATAATGAGGAAGGTGAGGTGTATATCCAAGTCTGGAGTGGATGTATGCGGGGTATTGTTATATATGGAAGAGCTGTATGGCAATTGGTGAGGTGTACATGTCATATGTATACCTGGAGTGACGCTATGGTCATGTGTCGGGTGTATATGTACATATTGAGTGGCTATACGACCATGTGTATGGCGAATAGGTATACAGGGGTTGACCATATTGCTAATAGTGAGGTGAATATGTATACAGGGAGTGACAGTATGATAACGAATGTGGTGAACATATATGCTTGGAGTGACCCTGTAATCATGGGCATGGTGTATATGTATATATTGAGTGGATATATGACCATGGTATGGCGAATATGTATACAGGTAGTGACCATATGGCTAATGGCAAGGTGAATAGGTATACAGGGAGTGACTTATGATCATGAATGCGGTATGTATACCGGGAGTGACTATATGGTCACCGGTGATGTGTAGGAGTATACCTGGCATGCCTACATGATGACTCATGACCATGGTGGATGTATGGTCATGTGTGGGGTGTATGGGTATAACCAAGTGTGGCTGTATGGTCATGAGTGAGGTATATGTGTATAAAGCTAGTGGCTGCATGGTCATTTATGTGGAATTTATGTACATATGGAGTGATTGAATGGTCGTGTGTGGTGTGTACATGTGTACCTTGGGTGGCTATTGCTTTCCGCATTAACTTAAGGATATGTTAATGGATATAGAGGTCATGTCAGAGAGTTTTTCATCTTGATGACATTTATGCACAATGGAGGAAATGCTAAACGGTGTTCTCGACAATAGTTCATCAATGTTGATGCTAAAGCTAATGTGACACACGTAAGAGAGATCAAAACAGTTTTTATGCCAAAGATAGTTCCATTTTACTTGCAAAAATGGTCCAAACCTGAAAAGTAATTGTTTGCCGATTTTGATGCATAAGTTTGTGAGAGAAAAATCCAATATTTATGGCAATGTCAGTGGTTACAACAGTAACAATTAACCAAGGTACATCAGCAATGTTAGTATTCAATGTATTGAAGGCATATTAGTCAAATTGTATTCATCAATTAAGCGATTGCGCGACACAATGGGGCAATATATACCATATTCCATCATTTGGCTACCATTTTGAGCCAAAGTGACAATATCGGTTCCATTGAATTGGTGTAGTCATAAGTAATGGTATGCCTCGCTTACAGTGCACAGTTCTGATCATTTTATATTGAATTGTGACTAGAATCCCAATGGTGAATGTTTGGTAAAATTCTAAATCGCGTTCTGTAAAATCGATTTTGAGTTACTGGAAGGGGCTGGGACACACATAATGGCATATTTAATTCCAATGCTCAGTTATCATGACAAATAGAACAACTAGTCGCAATTCTGAACCAGTTCCAAGCAGCAGAAACTGATCTGGAAGATATTAGTGAAAAATAGTCATATTTTCCGCTTCCAGTGGCCATTTTGGTGGCCATCTTATATAGGATATTCCAATTTTGACTTAGAAAGGTGGCACTATCTATTAGCTTCACAATAATATATTAGTTTATCGCCGATAGATGCGTCCCGATTCGAGTAGTAAATATTTACAATTTAGCGTAGTTCAGACGATGTTTTTTTATGGAGTGTTACGGTAAATTTGCTTGAGATTTTCGGTGATGTTTGTAGAATGCTACATTCCTCCAGTTGGCATAGCACCTGAATACTAACTTATCAGTTCCGCGCACCCGAATAAGTCTTCAATATATAATGCGATAGTATCAAACGAAGGGAAGTCGAGATATCGTACCGAAAACTTTCAAATGGTAATGAAAAACTAGGAGTAAAACGGTCGTCAACTTCCCGGTCCGCCTACTATCCTCAATAATTCTACAAAATTATCAACTAAGCCAAAGGATGCCCCAGTCTAAGTTATAGAGCATGCATTTCATTTCGTTTGATATATAACTTGACGGTGTCAATTGAAGCAAAGTCGACATATCGTACGTGTATTCGCAAGTTCGCAATTGCATGTGATCGTAGTAATTTAATTGGTATCCGTGTATAATCACTACTTACCGGACAGGGGAACTCAGGTCGTTTTTGGTCGGTAGGTTTTGAGAATATATGAGAAATATGACAGATGGTGTGTTTTTTCCAAAATCGAACTTGTGAACCTTGTCACTGGTATAGCATATATTGGTGCATCTGATATTTTCCGCATGGGCCTTTGGCACATATAATAACTGGGGCTACTAGGATTTGTAATTATTGATAGAAATTGGATGGCAGAAACTATCGAAAAGGCCAGAGAAATCAAAACTTGCTCATTTATATGAAACTACGAGAAATTCAACCCCACAGTATCTATATAACTATGTCCCAAGGGATTCAACAACTTCAAGTGGATACCTGCACGATAACTTAAGAATGCGCCCAATTTCGTGAATTTTCAAAAATCTCAATTTCTAACTATAAATTTGAAGGAAAACATCATTATCCTCCATAACCAATGTTTGCTATTGTATTATAACACACAATATGAGACATTTGTTTGAATTATGTATAAAACAAATGGTTAAAAAAAAATAAACGACCAATTTGTCATGTAGATCACCAGGGAGTCTGACAGGAAGTTATTTCGCAAAAAAACACTGCATGATCTAGTTTATTATCCGAACTAGGGTCTACACTAGGTCTACTATCTGTAATCATGAATGTCTGCGAGAAAATAAATACAATATTTGTCATTACATATTTTAGTTTTTTGGTGGCCATTTTGTGAAGGACCAAAACAACATAAATCAACATAAATATTATCCAACCACGTTTACCATAATCTGACAGACGTAAACACTCAATAGTGATTCATCCTTTCAGACATTATGTTGTTTTATGGTGACTTTTCCTCCATTAAAATATTTCTGCAAATGGCTACCAAAAAACTACAAAATAAACAAGACTTTCCAATTATTTTTTCTTGTGACAGTCATGATTTCAGATAGTAGACCGAGTGTAGACCCTAGTTTGTATAATAAGATAGATAATGCAGTGTTTATTTGCAAATACTTCCTGTTACCAACATGGCAAATTGTTTTTTTTTTAAACAACTTTTTGTTTTTACATAATTCAAACATATCTTTCATATCGTGAGGGTAAACATGTGTTGTTATAATACTATAGATTACATTGGTTATGAAGGATAATTATTTTTTTCCTTCAAACTGATAGTTAGAAATTGAGAGTTTTTCCTCCTTAAGACCTCCCTTTTGCATTTCTACCTCTTTACCGAAATAATTCGCACCACATGCTGTTAAACTTTGGAATTAATTATCAGACGAAGCGATAATGTGCGAAACGATTTCCGAATTTAAACAATTCCTGAATAAAGATTGCACAGAACCTCCACAATTCTACAAGTATATATGACATTTACGGCAAAGTCAACTACTACACTGTCGAATACGCCACGAATTCAGTAATTTGAATGATCATACTGTAATGTAAGTCAAATGTTTACACTAAAAGAAAATGAAACAATATCACTGTCAATCACTATCGTCCCCATCACACAGGCAAGCCTGGGTTTAGTGTGCCTGTCATTTGCAGAATGAGGTCCCCGTGTAGAAGGGGGATTTAGTGACGCTATCCCGCATATTGGGTTATAGCATCACCAAAATTACCCTCCGAGGAACTCATTCTGCTTAGGCCTCATCTGCTATGGGAGACATAGACTCAGATTGAAGTTTCCAAATGGGGAATATTGTGTGTACACCCATTGGAAACCTCGATTATGCAATGTGTCGTCTGCCAATTTGGGGTTATAGAGAAACTAAACTAAAAATGAATAGAATCTCTGTGAAGAAGTTTCTAAAGAAAATCTGATAAAAATAAAGAAACTTTCCAGAGAAGATGAGGCCTAACCCTAATGCTATTCGGGATAGCATCACTGAATTCACCCTCTGAGGACCTCGTTCTGCAAATAACAGGCACACTAAACTCAAGCTTGCACACAGGTCACGCTGATATCTTTACAATAAGATATTTGTTATTTTTACGTCGAAAAGGATCACACAAGTTCATATTGGAGAAAGCTCCTACCTCGTTTTGGGCGACATGCGCATGGACGCACATTAAAAGAGACGATCGTCGTTGTAGGTAGATAATGCCATGAATCTCTACTCTGGCTAACGCCCGCAGAGATTATATTCCACCAGTACAAAACCTGGGAACTTTTTGAAGTTTTGACGGGGAACCTTATAAAGTCGAAAATAATGATGCGGGGATTATATTTCTTAGTTAATATTTATTCCTTAATAATGTACCGGTACTTCGCTGTATAGGTGAAGGTCATAACTCGAAATTGCATGCTTTTCCGTGACTTTTGTGAGCCGATATCGCAATAAATATTGAATTCATTACCGAGGTGAAATTCAATAATTGCATGTAAGCGATGCGAAGCAAAATCGCTCACAAAGTCACTTAAATCGTGAAATATCGAGCTGGGACCTTTACCTACAATGAATTACATTATTAAGGAACAGATAATAACTGAGAATATATCCCGCGTTATTTTTTCGAATTTATACGGTTCCCTGTCAAAACTTCAAAAGGATCCAAGGTATGTACTGGAGGAATATGGTCTCTACGGGAGTTAGCCAGAGTAGAGATTCATGACACGATCTACGTTGTAGGTTGACAAAATTTCTAAACATGTTAAAACTGTCTCTTTTGAACGTCGATATCTGTCAATCAAAATTTCATATTGATGCATGGCTTATGCGTCCGATTAAATTATTTTCTTATATAGAGAACGTACAGATGTTGGTTTATATAGAGAACGTACAGATGTTGGTTTATATAGAGAACGTACAGATATTGGTTTATATAGAGAACGTACAGATGTTGGTTTATATAGAGAACGTATATATGTTGGTTTATATAGAGAACGTACAGCTGTTGGTTTATATAGATAACGTACAGATGTTGGTTTATATAGAGAACGTACAGATGTTGGTTTATATAGAGAACGTACAGATGTTGGTTTATATAGAGAACGTACAGATGTTGGTTTACATAGAGAACGTACAGATGTTGGTTTATATAGAGAACGTACATATGTTGGTTTATATAGAGAACGTACAGATGTTGGTTTATATAGAGAACGTACAGATGTTGGTTTATATAGAGAACGTACAGATGTTGGTTTATATAGAGAACGTACAGATATTGGTTTATATAGAGAACGTACATATGTTGGTTTATATAGAGAACGTACATATGTTGGTTTTACGGTGTCAGATCGGCAGGGCATGGCTTGAAATAGTAAACGAAGAACATAGTACGCCTTTAAGATAACGGAGAACATAGTACGCCTTTAAGATAACGGAGAACATAGTACGCCTTTAAGATAACGGAGAACATAGTACGCCTTTAAGATAACGGAGAACATAGTACGCCTTTAAGATAACGGAGAACATAGTACACCTTTAAGATAACGGAGAACATATTACGCTTTAAGATAACGGAGAACATAGTACGCCTTTAAGAATAGTAAAATGAGAACATAGTACGCCTTTAAGAATAGCTTTTTATATTCAATGGGCGATCAATAACTCTGCAGAGTTATTTTTGGATATGACACAGCTGTGTGTATTGATCGAGTTTGATGTGATGTGTTGTGAAATGTCTAGACCCAATGAGAGTTATAAGTGTTAAAATCCCTGGAATTTCGTTATAGAGTGCATCATATTCGTCACATGAGTATCACGATCCGTATAGAAGGCACCATGATCCGTATAGAAGGCACCATGATCTCTATAAAAAGGCACCATGATCGGACGTTATTTTTCTGTTGATTCTGTATATAGTGCAGTCGATAGCTATCGTCTGTGCATCGAACCTGAGGCGACAAGAAAGCGTGGTATGCATTAACATCGAACCTGAGGCGACAAGAAAGCGTGGTACGCATTAACTCGCCACACACCAAATACTCATTGATGAGTGTAGTTTCTTTAGGAAATGTTCAGATAATAAGTTCAACAAACCGTCATAGGTAGTTTGTTGAACTTATAATCTGAACATTTCTCACAAATGGATATTAACCCCTACCTGACTGGAGCTTCATGAACTGAAATTTTGCGAAAAATTGCCAATGCATTCTGTTATATATATAAGGGAATACATTGGCCTAACAATATTTACCTTGAACTTCCAAGCAAGTACATTCTCTCATATATGCGAGGTTCCCCATGGGAGTCTCACATATGTAAGAGCCTGTACTGAGAACGGGTTTTTAATGATGTTAATGGTTAATGTGAGGTAAATGGACACATAGATATGTACAAGTCTTTAATATGTCGTGAATAATACAAGTGATGTATACAAATGTGATAGACCGATGACCCTAATATCATGGTAGTCGAGCTTCTGCATATCAGATGCTCGGAAGTGGAATAGGACAAGCATGATATATTGGGGAATTGTATTTAGTTATATACCATTTGGGTGAATACATAATGAGGTGTTTGGTAATACACATCGGGATTGGTCCCGCTGTTATGGTCATTTCCTATGGGAATATAATGGGGCATGGGTAGTTATGTCACATTAATCAAGCACTCATGAATAATATACCTTTCCAATAAACACTGTTATAACTGAATGTATGAGAGATAAATATTGTATATAACGTTACCCATTTCGATATTTATTATAACACTATTTGACTTGTTCAAACTTGTAATGACCGTTAAAATGACAATTTGCATTTATAGACGGTCGCGATGATTACCAGTGACAACCCTGAGTTTAGTGTGCCTGTCATTTGCAGATTGAGGCCCCCAGAGGGTGAATTTAGTGACGCTATCGCGCACAGGGGCTATCATCAACAAAGTCACCCTTTCGGGACCTCATTCTGCATGGCCTCATCTACTATGGGAGACATAGACTCAGATTAAATTTCCCAATTGGTGAATATTGTGATGTACACCCATTGGGAACCTCGATTATGCAATGTGTCGTCTGCCAATTTGGGGATATAGTGAAACTAATTAAAAAAAGAAATAGAATCTATGTGAAGAAGTTTCTATAGAAATGGTATAATAAAGAAACTTTCCAGAGAAGATGATACCTAAGCAGAATGAGATCCCCAGAGGGATAGCATCACTAAATTCGCCCTCTGGGACCCCATTCTGCAATTGACATGCACACTAAACTCAGGCTAGACCGGTGATCCACGGTGTGTCACGGAATTCATGGTCGTATTTAGATTACACTGGTGTAAATAGGGTTCGGAGTGACATCTAGCGGATGCGGGAGGACTATATATGAGAGAATAAAATAGACACTGGGCCCTGATTGGTCAATAGCCTTGTGTGCTTTTTGCATAAAAAAAATCATCACACCACTTCCCTATGATTTCCCATAGGTAAAATAGCCATTGGCACAGGAATTAACCCTTTGCAGTGAAGTTTGAATTTTTTGGTGTGGTCTAAAATATGACAGTATTTGTTTTTACGGTTCTGACACTAGTTACGAAAACACAAGATTTAAAGGCGAATTCGCTGCCAGACGGACAAGATTTTTTTGGCATAAAAAGTTTACCCAAAATAATGCCAATTTATCAGAGTTAAAGAAAATCGTGGACCCAAAATGTATATAGCCAACAGTATACGCTAAAACATTAGCACTGAGGCCTATGGAAAACATTTACACCAGTGTAACCTATATTGAGTCTTGGATAAAACTGCATGCCACCACCATGTTGATGACCCATAGGGCCTCGCTAATCATCGACACCCAAGCTCTCGGTGTTGAGCGCGTCACCGTGAATCACCTTTACAAAAAATGAGTGATTTGCTTAACCCTTTACCCAACAAACCGGCCAAAACCGGCCAAATAAAGCTTCAACAGCCTAAAATATCTTCGGTCTGTCTCAATAAAACCATACAAATATGGATATCATTGGAACCGGCTCCTTGACCACATTGTGATAGTTACAGTTATGCCCTGTGCCAATGCATTCTCTTATATATGCGAGTCGACCATAGGTCGCCTCGCATATATAAGAGAATGCATTGGCCTAAAACAATCTTTTTTTAACACTTTTTACAATTTTTTCTTACATTCTTTAACAATTTTATAATTTTTAATGTGTTAAGCCAATGCATTCTCTTATATATGCGAGGCGACCTATGGTCGACTCGCATATATAAGAGAATGCATTGGCACAGGGCCGTTCTGTTGGGTAAAGGGTTAAAGTGGTGTGAAACACTCCGGCAGGGTGATCAAATAGAAATGGACGATAGTCTTGCTTGAATTAGTTATTTACACATATTTTAAATCCAAACTGACAACACACACGGTCATTATTATATATTAATTAAATTCGGTGACTCTCGGTGGCGAAATCGTTTTCGCCAATATTTGCGTCCCGAATCGAGAAGTAAATATTTACAATTGATTGTAGTTCAGGTGGTATTTTCTATGGAGTGGTACGGTCGATTTGCTTGAGATTTTCGGCGACGTAGTAGAATGCTACATTCCTCCAGTTGACATAGTTCCTGAATACTAAGTTAACAGTTTAACGCACCGGAATAAGTCCATAATATGTCTTTAATTCTTTATATCCTCCAGATGTCCTTCGATAACTACATGTGACGCAATTTTTAAACGTCTTTGTGAAGAAAAAAAATGGAAATGGATACAACCAACTACAGCTTGAGCGATGAACATATCCCCATGCTGTCACTTACCATTTCGTCTTCGGGTGATGCAGAAATCAATGCATGCGAATGTGTAACATGTACCTTGTGCGAAATATGTGTATCGAGGTGTGTCGATGATACGATTCTTGTCGGCCATCATTGTGGTGGTAAGATCTGCCAGCAATGCTTCGATCAACACATTGAAACAACGATTATGCAAGGTCGAGTTATCGTTCACTGCCCGATGTGTTGGCGGGTGATGGAAGACGCCGTTTCACGCGTGAGTTCGAATTTTCCGGAAGACATCGCCGCCATCCTCGAACATAATTTGGTGGAATCAAGGAGGGACACCGGTGTGAAAACATGCCCTAATTGCCGTAATGTGACGCGAGTGGACCCCGATTCATGGCCTCGGATGAAACCCCCAAAGGACGGTGTGAGAGTAGAGTGCATTGATTGCACATTCGAGTGGTGCTTTGTGTGTCATGCGCCCTGGCACGAAGGATTGTCGTGCAAGAAATGGCAAGGGCAAGGGGCGAAACAACTACGACGTTGGGCGAATGGTGTCATCAAGAGGCGAGCGAAGAAGTGTCCACACTGTCAGGTTAGTGTCAGGTTAGATCATGCCATAATTCTCTACTCCGGCTAACGCCCGTAGAGAGCCCCTCACATATAGAAGGATATATCACTGACTGTCATCTGTGAGGGAACCATACGGGTGGTCAGTATATAGATCATGCCATGGATCTCTAGTCTGGCTAACGCCCGTAGAGAGCCCCTCACATATAGAAGGATCTATCACTGACTGTCGTCTGTGAGGGCACCATACTGGTGGTCAGTATATAGATCATGCCATGAACCTCTAGTCTGGCTAACGCCCGTAGAGATCATATTCCACCAGTACAAAACCTTGGAACTTTTTGAAGTTTTGACAGGGAACCTTATAAAGTCGGGCAATATATTTCTTAGTTATTGTCTCTTCCTTAATAATGTACTTCACTATGGGTGACGGTCCTATCTCGAAATTTTAAGATTTGAGTGAATTTGTGAGCGATTTTGCTTTGCGTCGATTACAATTATGGAATTTCTCATAGGTAAATAATTCAATGTTTCTTGCGATATTGGCTAATAAACGTCAGAGAAAATCATGAATTTTTAAGTTGGGAGATTTACCTACTGTGAATTACATTATTGAGGAACATATAATAGCTAAGAAATAAATTCCCCGCGTAATATTTTCGACTTTATAAGGTTCCTGTCAAAACTTCAAAAAGTTCCCAGGTTTTGTACTGGTGGAATATGATCTCTATGGGCGTTAGCCAGAGTAGAGATTCATGGCATGATCTAGTATCAGGCCAGTAACTTCCCCAATCTATTGTGGAATGTAATGTATCCTTGTCCGACGTCTCCGCGAAATTGCCCGACGTTCTATAATTCAGGACATACTGGTGACAAATATCGAGGGCCACCTCATTATGGCTGAAGGTGTCACTCTCACATAAAACATGCTGAAGCGTACACATGATTTTAAAATGTTCTGAATGGTATATGTGACCCGCCATATCAAATCCAGTCGGAAGTCGGGATTTTTTTACTCTATAGATGTGTGGGGCTCCCTGCAGGGTAATGGATGTTTTTTATTTTATGTCCTAAAAATTGTCAGAAACATTTATTTAAAAAAAATGATAAAAAATTGTTAGGCCAATGCATTCTCTTATATATGCGAGGCGACCTATGGCCGACTAGCATATATAAGAGAATGCATTGGCACAGGGAAAAATAATCCCCGACTTACGACTGGATTTTATATGGCGGGTCAATATTTGCTTTTCAATCGACACTAACGCAGTTACTTCAACTGTGTTTCTGAAAGTCTGGCGCCCATCAGCAGTTTGCTGTGTTTTCAGTTCATTTTTATTTTCATTGGAACGTAGACAAGTATTATCTAACAGAAATCATGGCAGGCCCCAAATATAAACATAATTTAGAACGAGATTTCAAAACATGTGTGTCTTTCAGCACATTTTCAATTTTTTTTCTAGACAGGCTTGTTAAATTGTTTCATGAGATTCTTACTGCCCTAACCCACTTATAAAAGTTAACATCAGACTTAAATTCGGGGTAAATTCCAATGATGCCCATTGTGAATTATTCTCTGTGTTGAGTACCGATTGTTTTACATCCTCATAATGAGACTGAATGGGTCACTCCTTTTAACTGAATGGGATTTCCAGTTTCCATTTATAGTACGGAAAAGGGTATAAAGCCCAACATATAACCTCTGTAACAGCTCTAACCATGCCTCAACGGCAAAAAAACAAACATACATGGTATTAAAACAATATAGATATATACTGTTATTGGATTTATTATTCACCCAGTCATGCTGCATATTGGACCGTAATGTATTTGTATAGCCACTTAAGATTCGTAGACTATTGGGGGTATATCTGGTCAACAACGCTAACAGAATAGTCGAGTGAAATGATGAATCGTATATGTACTTATTAACTCAGACGTTTTGCAGGTTTGGAGGCGTTTGGTTCTTGAATTTACCATGTGGAAAAACCGCACACCTTCCTGCAATCTGTTCACAAGTTACAACTCCCCACCCTCCGGTCGCGATCTGGGATGTGTATATGTCGTTTGGATATATATTGGTAATACTGGAATTAAATGAAGATCAAAGCCATGTGATACATGTTTTAGAGCTAACATACAACATGATTAAAACTATATAAATCGAACAATAGTTTTTTATGAAAATCGCAAAAAAGCTAATACACGTATTTTGAATTAATGCATTTGTTTGTTTATTACATAAAATACATCAGTAATAAAATGCTCCGTAATGTGAATCGTTCGGAAACATGCTCACGAAACAGGTGCGTGGCGAAACGGGGTATGGTAATATGGATGTTTTCTTATCCCAACCTTAATGCTGGTCAAACTGTTCCACAATCGGAATTTCCATGGCCAAAAATAGGTTGCAATTGTTTGTTTAGACCAAAAGTGGGATATTTTCGTAATTTTGGTAAAATTTGTGGATTGATATGATTACCAGTTGGAAAACTCCAATATATGGGCGTTAGGTTCGAACTTTATAACATGTGGAAACTTTCAAATACCAGTTAGAAACACTCAGCTACGATTCTGTTCAATCTCTACCAGAGCGCACCAGTCATACTTCCTTTCTGATCCTGTCACCGACTGGGTACTAGTCTGTTGTTTTCTATATTTATAGCGCGTGTTTTTTTTTCTAGCCAAAATGGCGATATCGATCGCCCAAAGTCAAATTTCCTTTGTGCTTTGAGAAAAATTCCCGCATTAAAATCATATTGACACAATGGAGAATTAGAGCGGTAGTTTTGTTGACTATGATCGCACGCTACTTAGAAAAATGGTAGCTAATTAGAACTCTTGTGTTTCACTTGCCATGCATGTTGCCGTCATGATGTCGTGGTTTTGACTTTTGTGTTGATAAAATAATCGGAGAACCAAATCACACCGTTTCGCAATATAGTTCATTGGTCCAAGAGGGACTTTCCAAACTTAAGGTACGAAATTACACAAATTGTGTTCGATATTTTGTGTGCATGATAAGGGCAGCATGTTGCTCTGTTTGCTTAGTATACATATATTAATATCGCGCGGAAGTCCACCAAATGTGGGTAAAATGTTGTCGATATAGCGTCGGTCTTGCCGAGTCATTAAGGGAGGTAAACCCTGCATGGAGTTTGGACCAGTCCGCGAATAAAATATCAGACTGTTCCTCGCCATATCAATTTCCGATAATATACTAAAACAGGTTAATCTATTCTTCACAGACGTATGTCGAGAAAGTTGGGAACGACTGCGACGAAATTTGGTGCCGGTGTGGATGTATGTTCTGCTTCAGTTGCGGGAAGGCTATTATCACAGGACAAGAGAACAACGACCCATCTGTGTGCCAATGTCGGTCTCTCTTCGTGTGCCGCAGGATGGACGGTAAGTATCCGTTGACACATTGGCAACTTTGCCTGGTATCCATGGTAACTATGATAGCAACGTTCGACACTTGGCTTGATTTGACGAATGTATCAAGCTTATATGCATGTGTTATTACACGCCCGATGATGTATATCTTACTTCAAGTTTATAGATGTGGTAATTTCGACAGTTATAGGGCCACCCTGTACTATCCCTTCAGGCGCATGCCGTAATTGCGTTGCTAAAGGCTACATAACTATTTTGTTTAAGAAGTTTGTGATACAAAACGCATTGTAAAACGACTGATGCCAATCGGTAACGCTCATAGTGATATCACTTGTGTTTGTGTTTGGGGTATGTAATAAATAGAGGATCTACAACGAGTCCCCAGTTTACAGCGGAATTTTCAAACGAATCCAGTAAATTAAGTCTGGACCGAGCCTTTGGCAAGGTCCAGACCTAATTTGCTGCACGAGTTTTGTATAATCTGCTATAAACTCTGGACGAGGTGTAGATTCTATTTATTACATGATTCAAAACCTCGATAAAACATATTTAAATCAACAGGTGGGACGTGAAACTATCATCGGCTTCTATGGGGCCTGCGATGACGTTTCACGTAACCATGCGTTCTTTGCCCGCGTAAAGAAATAGTCACAGATAAATAAAAACGTTTTTGACGTATTGTACGGTGGTTGGTTTAGGACATGGTAAACAAAAAAGCGCGCACGTTCGAACGTGCGAGCTCTTACGTTCGAACGTGCGAGCTCTTGCGTTCGAATGTGCAAGCCCTTACGTCCGAACGTCAGAGCTCTTGCGTTCGAACATGCGAGCTCTTGCATTCGAACGTTCGAGCTCTTACATGCGTTCGAACGTACGAGCTCTTACAGGAACTGGCTCACAAGCTCGCACGTTCGAATGCAAGAGCTCGCACGTTCGAACGCAAGAGCTCGCACGTTCGATCGCAAGAGCTCGCACGTTCTAACGCAAGAGTTTTTTTTTTACCATGTCCTAAACCAGCCACCGTAAAATTGCGTATATGTATTTAATGAAATAACTTTTCAGACTCTCCATTCATTAGAGTTTGTTGGAAAATATTGAAAGCCATAGTAATTTGAGACGTAGCGTATGGAATGTAAACAGACGACAAACCGGGGGAAGTCAACGGTCACCTGGCACTATTTCCTGTTATACAACGAACGTTGCACATTAAAAAATTTATAGAATGGGTTTATTGAATGAGATAAGGGTAGGATCATGTAATAAATATAGAGCCACTTTTTTTGGAAGTTTCCATATCTCCTAATTTGCAGAAGATATAATTCAAAGGTGACTAATTGGGGAACATCACCATCTTCAACTGGGGAACTTCAATCTGTTCCTATAGGTCTCAATAGCAGTTGAGACCTACGCAGAATGAAGCTCTCAGAGGGTGAATTTACCAAATTCACCGGTGAATTTACCAAATTCATCCAAATTTACCAAATTCATCCTCTGTGGACCTCATTCTGCAAATAATAGACACACTATTAGCAGGCATGTGTATATATGAAACATTCAAGGAGATGCATATTTAAATATAGTTTAAAGGTACTCAATCCGATTAAACACCCCTAAATTACTATTTATTTGGCTTTGAGGGGGGGGGGGGGTTAAACTATTTGATTCGAGTCGAGGAACCTACCCATCAAACACGCCGTCAAACGCAAAAATTGCGGTTGAAGATAATAACTCTAAAACAAGTGGCAATACGGTCAAATTTCGTGAATACGAAAGTGATAATACAGAAATATTTGTTGAACAAAATGTTGATAAATAACACGTTTTGGGAAATTTTATACCACTATTGACAGTGGTTAGAATTGTTTTGTTGCAATTAATTGATTCTGTTAACTAAACCGTATTTTGAAGAAATGTTGCTGTTGTTGGTGTATCTTGATGATATGGGGACACTCTGACACAGCCATTATTATAATATCATTAAGTATATTTAAGAAATAATTCTTGTTTCGATTAAGGTTATTTAGATATAATCGAAAAGTTTGAACATAAATTCTGTAACGCGCGTAGGGAAGTTATAGAAAATTTATCTTTAAACTTTTCGGTTATAACTCATAACCTTAATCGAAACAAGAGTTATATCTTATAATTCAATCCGCCATTCCACAAGAGAACCACCATAAGTTGAAGATATAAGTTTAAAAGAAGCGTAAACCTTTGAGATAATTGCCGACGAACAAGACGCACCAAAAGTTGAAATGTTGTCAATCAAACATCCAATTATCGAGTGATCAAAGCTGTCGTGAATTCGTCGCTTTCGATTGGCTAGTGAACAGCGTACACGCAGTGATCAACTGATCACTCCATTGTGACAGCAAGTGTTCCAGAAATATTTCGCCTGTATCGGGTGACACGGGTTGTTAGTTTATGAAACTTAATTTCTTTGAAAATGTTAGCTGGATTGCGGGATCGAGTCTTGTTGATTTTTCTAGTTACTTATGCACTTGAGTACTGGTGGGTGATTAGCAATAAATCTATTGGCAGAGCAGTGCTGTCTGGAGGATTTTTGATGCAGCATCGGAATCCCCGTTTATATCGCAGACGTCATCGAAAAATAATTTAATTTACATTTAGACACGCGGTATATAGGCGTGGTCATGCTATGGGTGCTTTCATTTCAATAGCAGAAGTTATCAAGAAATTTAGGTTATCGAGAAATATATAACTTTAATATCGAAATGTGTGACAACCAATAGTTTTACAGTATTATGTGTATTGACAGCTTCTGATTAAATTGTAAGTTTTGTTTAATGTTTTATATATGCACATAATGGCTTTCCTCGATTCGTTTAGACCTATAAAGGTAGGGAAATTTGCGAGTGTGTAAATGCGGCCTAAGGGCACGTCAACGCACTGGCAAGTTTTGACTACAAACTGCAAAAATACCATGCAGTTAAACTTTTCAGAACGGATTAATTTCTGCCAGCTGTCGAAAAATCAGAGTTAGTATAGCCGAAGGGGTCACTCTCACCAAAAAAGTGCTGATGGGTACACAGGTTTTGAAATTGTGCTGAAGGGTACACAGGGTTTGTGATCGGCACGAACACCATTACTTAAATTGTGTTTATAAAAGTATGGCGCCCATTAGCAGTTTGTTTTCAGTACATTTTAATATTCATTGGAACGTAAACAATTATTCTCTAACAGAAATCATGGCAGATACGAAAACTGAATGTCCTTTGGAACGACATTTCAAAACCCTGTGTACCCTTCAGCACATTTTGAAAATCCTGTGTACCCTTCAGCACTTTTTTTGGTGAGAGTGACCCCTTCAGCGTTAGTATGGTGAATAATTTGCGACAGGGGTTTTGTATGATTTATGATATTGTTAAGCTGTTTATAATAAATTAAAACATCCCATGTAATCGTGGATAATATTGGTCTCATCTTCTTTTTCAGTGGCTCTGGGTGTCGGTATGTTGACGGCTGCCATACTGCTACTTCCAATAACTCTAATCGTAGGCAGTGTTTGGTTTTTGAAAAGAAAATGTTGGCGGAGACACAGTACCCGATGACAGGTTTGGTGACACGAAGAAATAACACAGCGGTCACCTAACGTATATAGAGTTAAATCTGCAAGATTTTCATATACATGTATTATATAATGGTGCCTTCAGATTGAACAGCAAAAATACATGTCAGAAAATATCAAGTACAAACGTTTGCATGGCTTTTGTCAAGAAAATGTAGGCACCCTGGGGCACACTAGCTGATGACTGGATTGGTGGCACGAAGAAATCAAAACAAGATTCTCATTTGCCAGTTTAAATGTCGGACTCAATCGCCATCATGGACGGACTTCGTGTCCTTTTGGTAACACATCTAACTTTATAAGTTTGTTTACCAGTACTGGTTAATATGGATTATTAATTCAACTTGGTTCATTACAGCACTTATACTGCATACCAACCCTCTTATAGTTGTTATCATAGCAAATCACATAATCCTCCATACATGGTGTTCGTCTTTGAATACATCAAACAAATTTGCGTTTTATAGATGTATAAAACCGAACTTCGGTAGACCGAAATATATATCCTTAGATGACAACAGCGCCTTATTGACCATCCAAAGATTAAGAACTAGAAACCATAAATTGCCAGTGGAAATGCACCTTACGTATGGAATAGCTAGGAGACGAATACCACACCATTCTTATATGCCAGCAGTTAAGAGATCTGAGATTGAAATATATCAAAGCGTACTACAACAATCGACATAACGTAATAAAACATCATGACATATTTAACTCTAGCGGTACGAAAGTTAAAAACTATCAAAAAGGTCCAGCGTGAGATAAACCACTCCTGACGAAATCTACACAAATTGCTGCCAATATACCCCAACATTTATTATGAACGCACAAATATCCCGTTTAATTCCCAATATATTCATATATTCATACATATCATGTGAATTGCATGCACTAACACATTTCTTCTCAATATGTATTGTTATACGATGAGAGTATCTAATAAATTGAATTGAATTGTTAAAACTGAATTGCAGCAACAGTGTGGAATCAGATACATCGCATCACCACAGTTAGCGTGTACGTTATACCAAGAACAAAGTAAAGTGCTCTTTGAACCACGACCCAATGTTAACCTTTCATAGAACACTCTACTGTGGGGAACACATGAACTCCGCCTCCGTGAAAACAAGCAAATTTCCGCCGGTCCTAGTTCGGAATGGGGTGGGGCTTTGCTTCTTGCATTGGTGACATCCACCTCATGCACGGTAGGCAAACACCTACCGTGCATTGGTATATATCAATTTCACAAAACCTACAAACGCTCTTCAGTGGAATTACGGCATTCAAACGTGGGTTGTTGGGGATGGCCGACGACCCTTTCAAATCTTCCTGGGTATCATCCCAAACTCCGAACTCTGCTAACGACATGAGAAGTAAAATTTCAATAGTTCCATAATTATGAAACGGTGCTACTAACACATTGCCTTAAAGGTACTCAATCCGAACAGAGGGTCCTCATATAATCGAGATACAACAACAACAACATTTCTTCAAAATACGCCTTAGTTATCAGAATCGAGTAATTGCAACCAAATAATGATAACCACTGTCAACTATGGTATCAAATTTCCCAAAACGTGTTATTTATCAGCATTTTGATCAACGAAATATCGCCGTATTATCAGTAAGTCTTGAGTATTCACGAAATTTGGCCGTATTACCACTTGTTTTAGAGTTATCCATCTTCATCCGCAATTTTGATCGAGACCATCCATTTGACGGCGTGTTTCTGGGCCACAAACAATTGAAATAACAAACTTCAAAAATCGATATCTGATCACTCTGATCGTTTATGGGTAGGTTCCGCGTCTCGAATCAGATATTGTTTACCCCCGAAGCCAAAGAAATAGTAATTTAGGGGTGTTTAATCGGATTGAGTACCTTTAAAATAACCTGTATTATTGATTCTTGCGAGATAAATGCATGATGTTTAGATATATTAAGTTGAACAAACGACCTATATGAACTTATTATCTGAACATTTGCTATGGTATAACTACAGGCAGACCCCCTTCTGGTGCAGGCATATTCACGGTGGGAAATCACATGGTTTCGAGTTGATGAGTATCACGCATTCAAAATGGGCGAGGCAATCGAAAATGTGACAGAAACGAGTAAAATGGTCATAAACTAAGATAATGATACATTACAGTGTATGTTGGCAGCTACGAGCACATGCTATACTATTTTTCAAACAGGCTGATACCTCATTTGTGTCCAAACTGACAGTTGTTTGCTCTAACATTCTGACCTAAGTTGTCAATCGAAGGATTCTCCTATAGATGTAGATGGACTTGTGTATTCGTGAACCTCCACCTGGCAACTTAGGTCAGAATGTTATAGAAAACTACTGCGTATCTCCGAACAAATAAGGTATCAACTTGTTTTTTAAAATAAATAGCATATGCTCGTAACAGTCAAAATGCTTTGTTTTGTGTCAGTTCCTCATATATTATGTTTTGTGTCAGTTCCTCATATATTATGTTTTGTGTCAGTTCCTCATATATTATGTTTTGTGTCAGTTCCTCATATATTATGTTTTGTGTCAGTTCCTCATATATTATGTTTTGTGTCAGTTCCTCATATATTATGTTTTGTGTCAGTTCCTCATATACTATGTTTTGTGTCAGTTCCTCATATATTATGTTTTGTGTCAGTTCCTCATATATTATGTTTTGTGTCAGTTCCTCATATATTATGTTTTGTGTCAGTTCCTCATATATTATTATATTATGTTTTGTATCAGTTCCTCATATATGGTGTTGTGTGTGCGTTCCTCATATATTATGTTTTGTGTGAGTTCCTCATATATTATGTTTTGTGTCAGTTCCTCATATATTATGTTTTGTGTCAGTTCCTCATATATTATGTTTTGTGTCAGTTCCCCATATATTATGTTTTGTGTGAGTTCCTCATATATTATGTTTTGTGTCAGTTCCCCATATATTATGTTTTGTGTGAGTTCCTCATATATTATGTTTTGTGTCAGTTCCTCATATATTATGTTTTGTGTCAGTTCCTCATATATTATGTTTTGTCTCAGTTCCTCATATATTATGTTTTGTGTCAGTTCCCCATATATTATGTTTTGTGTGAGTTCCTCATATATTATGTTTTGTGTCAGTTCCCCATATATTATGTTTTGTGTGAGTTCCTCATATATTATGTTTTGTGTCAGGTCCTCATATAGTATGTTTTGTGTCAGGTCCTCATATATTATGTTTTGTGTCGGTTCCTCATATATTATGTTTTGTGTGAGTTCCTCATATATTATGTTTTGTGTCAGTTCCTCATATATTATGTTTTGTGTCGGTTCCTCATATATTATGTTTTGTGCATTTGCACATTTTGAATGAGTGGTAGTCACCAAACTCGAAACCACGTGATTCCCCACCGCGATATTAAATGGTCTCTTTCAGACTGTTCCCTCCACCTCTCGTGACACTGTAACATTTCCATTCCTTCTCGAGCTAACTTAATATAAGCCCTTGGGCATGTTGTTTAATGCCCCTTTCCAGCCAATCCGTCCATGCATGTATACTATTATAATTCGTATTGTCTCATCTTATATTATATCATATGTTTACATGTGTGTTATTTTTATTGGACATAAGACAAACTAGAATGCACTCAGAGAGATGCCAACGTGCGCAAAAATGTAATAAACAATAATTTAAAAAATAATTTCACTGTATTTTACTTAATTTATTTAATTTAATGTTAGCAAAAAAACACAATTACTATTTCTCATTTCATCACAGATAAAAGGCAAATTACTATATTAATCATTTAAGTAATTAAAACCAATTCCATGTTGCCGAAAGGATGAGACTTTAATATCGATTACATTTTTTTCAGCGGAATATTTTCATTGTCATTATCCGATAGTCAAAGTTGACCAAAGGAGCAATTATAAGAAATAATTAATACCATTTTTGTAAATATTGATAGCAGCCAATATGCAACAATAAATATCAATAATTAATCAATAATTAATCAATAACGATCATTTTATGTAATAATAAACTCTTCAAACGGTGTTTATGTCAACAAATGCGTTTTGTTTTGTGTTACTTCATTCGTCGTATTTGACCCGGAACTCGGCTGAAGGTTAGGCTATTCAGCCTATTGCGTCGAATTACGAAATCGCGTTTTGAATGTCTCTCTTTTCCCGCACGATAAAAAGAGGTCTTCGCACGAACCAAAAATGATAAAACTTCCCAATTATAAGTAAAAATACCCAAAATGAAGGAGTCTATGTAGGTCCCGAAGGAGTCTATAGACTCTTTGGTGTAGAGTGTTGATGGAGAAAATGTAGGTCGATCTATTTTTGTCATAACTCTGACGTATTTTGACCTGGGAGAAAAAATCGAAATCGAGGCTCAATAAGAGCATGCCAGTTTTAAATATAGAAACAGGGAATCCCGACAAATGCCGATATCGGCGACAAACAAATAAATGAAAACAACACATAAAATAAACATAGCAAAAACGCGGCACAGTAAAAATGTCAGAACGCCACGAGGTTTTACGTCGTTTTTAGTGACGTCATGGAGTGAAACGGAGTAGGGTGACACCAACCTACGAATCTGTCTGATCGCCATACTGTTGCGCGAGCGCACGTAACTATACAGATGTACATAATTGTTTGTGTGGGTTCTGTTGTTTCACACTGTGATATCTAGTTGAGTCACCTCGTGCATATGTTACAAATATGGCAATGTCAAAATCAGTCATTTTGTAAATTGACTGAAATTTCCAGTCATTTTTTAAATGCCTGTCTCAGTCACTTCACAAATTGACTGAAAATTCCAGTCATTGTACAAATTGACTGAAAAGTTAGGTTTTTGACATATTGACTGAAATTATTTTTTAATATCACTGTGATGGAGATAGTGGAAAACTTCTTTTTCTCAACATCTCCACATCTCATAATTTCGTAACGTCCGAGAATGTAGTACTGTTTATTCGTTTTAGTTTATGTTGCATTGGATTCCTTCAACTCGTCAACCAAATTGTAATATTCACATTTCGTCATCGGTAGAGACTGTCCATCTGAATATCTTTTCTGAACCAACTATTTACGGAATGAGTGCTCAAATCACCTGAATCAACACTAGCCATACTGAACGAGTTGATTTGCAGAATAACGTTTCCATAACTTATGCCATTTTGTCTGGACCACCCAGCTGCTCATGTTGCGACACAAAGTCTCGGGAGAAACAACATAATGCTACAGAATTGATTGATCACAAGCAGATTCGCTAATTATTATCTAATAAATATGGTCTTCAATTTTCTGCAAGGCATTGTCTCAGTTTGTGTGGTTTCTGCTCTCAAAATTTTGAAAAATTATTTCAGTCAATGTGTCAAACAAATGCCGAATAAGTTCAATCAATTTGATTGGAATTTTCAGTCAATTTGTAAAGTGATAAATTAACTTATTTTACACGTTGACTGTATTATATACATTCTGTGCCATACAATAGAAGTCATTCCTTCCATTGTCTGGTCTTGATGCAATAACCAGTATTATAGTACAGCGGCCAAATCGAAAAAGAGCTCTAGTTTTCGAGATACCCCTACACACGGTAGAACAAGTTAAAACTAACTTTTTAAAGGAGAAATATATACTCTTTACGAAAATGGTAGTGAAAAATAACGGAATTGGTGGTGGCTATTCTCAAATCGACGATGAACGATACCCACCAGTGACTTTTCCCAGAAATTAACGATTGTGGTACAGTGAGCCCTGCGGCTATGTCCTAAGTTATTTTCCCACATTGTTGGTGTTAAAATGACTACATCATACCATATCTGTACCTGATATGCAAGAAGTGTCGGTTAATTTGGATTGTCGTGCCATTTGGAGCCGAAACATTTATTTTTTGTTGAAAAATCGCTCTTTTAAAAAATAAATTTATTTTTCGAACATTATCATTCAAACGGATATTGCAATAATATTGAAATATTTAGTCCATATGGTGTATTGGTTATCTGAGAAGCATATGAAGAAAGAAGTTTACAAAATATTTGAACGGTTTGCGAGATATTGGATTTTAGCTACCCTCCCCCAAACACGTTTTTGGTCGAAAAAAATACATATTTTTGATAATGACATTACAAACATTTTCGAATTGATCTGAATGGGACCCAATATGAATCTTGTACTGAAAGTGTTGTCCAGAGATGCCGTTTAATCGATTACATATGTTTTCAGGCTTTCAGACCCCCAGTTACAACAACAAAAATTATTTTATTGATAACAGGTAATTTTGCATGCATTAACATCGATGTTAAGTACTAAAATCTTTGTTATACACAACACGTGACCAACTATATAATTCATATGGCTCATTAGTTATCTGGACATCACAAGTAGAAAGAATTTGACAGAAGTTGAAAAATAACGGAATTGGTCGTGGATATTGACAAATCGACGATGAGGATAACCTCCAGTGACTTTTTCCAGAAATTAACGATTTTGGTAAAGCGAGCCCTGTGGCTATGTCCTAGCATATTTGGCCATATTGTTGGGGTTAAAATTAATACATCATACCATACCTCTACCTGATATGAAAAAAAGTGTTGTTTAATTTAGATTTTCCTGCCATTTGGAGCGAAAACTTTTATTTATTGCTGAAAAATCGCACTTTTTCACAAAAATATTATTTTTCAAACATTATTATTCAAATGGATATTGTTACAATGCCGAAATATTTAATTATTATGGTGAAGCAGTTATCTGCCAAGCATATGAAGAAAGAAGTTAACTGAAATTTAGAACAATTTGCGAAATAATGGATTTTAGCTACCCCTCCCCAAACACGTTTTTGGTAAAACAAATTACATATTTTTGTTCAGAACTTTACCAAATTTCCCAATTGATCATACTGGGACCCAACATAATTATTTTGCTGAAAATGGAGCCCGGGGACATTGCGTAAGTGATTAAAGACGTGTTCGGGCTTCCATACCCCAAATTACAAAAACAACGCATTTAATTGCTATTACATACAGTAAGTGTCGCATATCACAAGTACTCCATCTCGTTTAAGATTGAAATGCAGTATGCACTATGGCCAATTGAGTAATCACATTAAAACGTCCCCTCTCTGTCATTGTGGCAAATAGAAAAAGCATATCATTACTTATTGGAATACAGTGGTCCTAAGACTGAACTTCTATGCACCATACTGAATTTAATTTTATCACAAATACTCTTTTGTATGTACAGCAACTCAGTCATCGCGAAAATATTAAAATAGTTGATGGGGTTCAGACATTTATCTCGAAAACAAAGCGATTTCCATAACGCTGCCATTTGTTAAAACGTCGTGAAGAGCATTGAAACCCTGCTGAGCGCGAAATTTACCACCACCAGATCGTCTACAATCTCACGGCGACGGACGTATCAATGACGAAAACAACATTATCTGTGTATCATTGCGTCCAATCACCTCCAACGAAACTATGTGTATATCATTGTATCCAATCAGCTCCAACTGGATTACATCCTAATTTTCCCCATACAATCTCTCTCCCAGATAAATTGTTCACCTCCGGATAGAACTACCATATCTCCACAGACTGAGTTAAAACTGGGAGCATGTTCATCAAGTTCGTTGTGTTTTCGTGATTTAAAATAGCGTAATTGTCACATAAACAGTTAAAATTTAATTTTTGTTATTTGCCAGCCGCTTTTTGTAAAGTGCCACATGCGGTCGGAAACCAATACAGCCTTATATATCGCATAGTTCGGCCATAATATATGTTGATATTGAATTCATAATCCCTCCAGTACATGATGTGTTCAAGACTTCAAATAGGGTAGGGGTACATAAAACAGTGAACACTTGCAAGCCGCTTGTTGTGGAGTGCCACATGATGCAGACTTTCGGGAACCAACACATGTATATCCTGATAAAAAATAACCTTTGGTCAAACCCTCGGTTAATATTGAGGTCATATCATTTCACCATGTGGTGTCATCCAAGACTTCAAATAAAGTAGGGGTCCTCAAAATTTTGCCTTTCTTATTTTCCAGCCACTTTTCGTTAAGTGCTCATTCTTTCAGTACCCAAATCCATCTATTTACATTGTGTACGTCCTTGGGATTGACTATTTCGAGTAACAGCAGTCAATGATGATATATCGTTCCAGTCCGTGGTGTGTTCTAGTCTTCAAATTGGGAAGGGGGTAATACAAACATTGAAAAATCGCATTATTTATTTTTCAGTCGCTTTTTGTAAAGTGTCCCTGACTGTCGGGTATTAACCCATCAATAACAATTGTGTATTTCTGAATAGAATAGTCATTTGTCCAGATCGTCGTTTGACCCTGAGGGCACATTCTTTCAGTTCGTGGTAGGTTCAATGGTTTACACGGGGTAGGGGTCCCTTATAATTCGCCTTCATCGTTTGTCATCTGCTTTGTGTAAGGTGCCACGGTGTTTTCGCGAACGTTGGGCTCACGAGACCATTGCATCTTTTCTGACAGAACAGCTATTCGGCCACAATCTCGGGTAATATGGATAGCTTATGCCTTGAGCTAGTGGTGTGTGTTCAATACTTCAAATAGGGATGGAGTCCCCTGAGAGTGAAATTTAGCCCTTTCGTTTGCCGACCACTTGTTGTAAAGTACCATAGGCTTTCGGGAACCATCTCATCCATAACAGATTCGTATATCCAGATAATAATCCCATTTATCCAAAACTTCAGTTAAAATTGAGAGCATATAATTTTTGTAAGACTTCAAGTTGGATAGTGGGGTCATCAAGACCTAGAAAAATCGCCTTTCTTGTTTGCCCGCCGCTTTTTGCAAAGTGTTCCAGGATTTCGGGGGAACCAGATCACCCATATATCAATTAATAATTCCATGATAGCAATACCTTTCGATCACACACTCAGCTAAGTATGAGAGAATATAACTTCAGTTCTGGTCAAGATATTAAATGGGTTAATGGGGTCCCCACAAAACAGTGAGTATTCGCCTTTCTCTTTCACCAGCAACTTTTTGTAAAGTGACCCAGGCATTCAAGACCCTGGTATACTATACTCTTTATATATCGTCCATTTATCTACACACGCAGTTAATAATGGGAGCACATCCTTTCGGTTCATCGTGACATTTATGTGTCTGGTATTCATTATTGTTTTACACATTTCAGTGACGTGGCGACAGGGTTTTTATTTGTTCTCACCCCCCCCCCCATTTTACCATATATGCATGGTAATTAAGGGACATACCATTTTCGAGTCTTAAATTAAACATAGTAGTAATTGTATGATTTTGACGCGTTCATGTGGCCAGAGGATAAGTCGTTAAACATATATTTTAAACGGACCTCGACCAGTTGACCCCCACCCCACCCCATTTTGTAAAACATTTTAAACAATTGGAAGTTTCATGCCAAAAATAGATTTAAATTGTTATGATAATTTTATTCTTAAATAAATATTAAGTGTGAAATTTGTAGTTTTTCTATCAAACGTCGAACGTTTAGAATTTGCCAGACTTGGTGGAAACAATATTTATTTAGATATCAAACATCAAATACAATACTCATACAGATACAGAGATATTAATTTTGTTATTGGCATGTCGACTGGGGCGAGCTGGCCCGTTTCCAAATGGAATCAGTAAATGGCAACCAGCTGGCCCGTTTCCAAATGGAATCAGTAAATGGCAACCAACTGGCCCGTTTCCAAATGGAATCAGTAAATGGCAACTGACAAGCTATTTTCATAATTCAATAAGTTTCTGTTTCCATGTAATCGAATAACGTGATTGGGAAACCGAAACAATAACATTGCATCACCATTTATTTTTATCGCCTTGTCACTATTCACCAATTGGAACTCCTCAAGCCTTTAATATCAATCAAGATGAAATGGACTAGTAGTCATATTGGCATCAAAGGAAACGAACTAGCTGATCAGGCTGCTAAAGAGGCAGCAAGGACCACATTAATTTCCAACAAGGATCTGATACCTTCTGACGGGAAATCAGTTAAGGACTTCAAACCGTTTGTGTCTGGTGTCATTAAAAACAAATGGCAATTTAAATGGGACCTACGTGAAACTGCCAGACATTTATATGAACTGTTTCCCTCAGTTCAACATAACTTCAAAGGTCTCATTGCGAAGTATCATCCTAACAGAAAGACTGAAATAATGATCAACAGAATTATTATTGGACATACATTACTTAATGCACACAAACATCTACTTGGTTTATCAGACTCTCCAAATTGTGCATGTGGTTGTGTTGAAACTATTAACCATTTCTTCTTTGACTGCCAATTATATTCAACACAAAGAGATGCCCTGTTTAGTAACATTTCCTCTCTAAATGATACAAAAGACACTTCAACAATCTCCTTAATGGACCTTCAAACACTTGTGGGTTATCAAACCGGGAACGGGAAGATTCGGCTCGGTATTTTTCGGTCGCAGGAAGATTAGGCTGAGAAGATTCGGCCAGTCTATTGATCAGGAATTGTGGCTTGGTGGCACCATGGTCTTTGTCTTATTGAAATGACAATTAGTTGTAACAAGAAAACCATTGTCAGAAATGGTAACGCCACCAAGATCATATTATTAGCCATAAATATAAATTATAATATAATTATAATATAAAATATTATTCATTAGTTAGCGCTAATATATGCGCTAACTAATGACTTGTTAAATAACATCTAATAAATATTCATCTTATTCACAACTTTAAGGAGTCCTTCTGGCACACGAGAATATTTATCGCCGGTTGATTTACACCAAGTGAACTCGGCGCATATATAATTGATAGAACAGACCTCTATTATGATGATCGTGTCGTTATTTGTTTAAGATACGTATCAATTGACATATACGCACCCGTTCCCTCATTAAAATCTATATATATCGCCCATTTTAGGGGACCTCCGCGAATGCGGGGACTTCCCCAAAGTGACCTCCACAAATCGGGACCTACTGAAAATCATCGCACCCAATGCAATTTGTAAACAAATACGATTGACATGCGTTTTACCGAGGTGAGCTTTAATTAAACGATAGAAGCATTCTACATAAACTATTTGTCATGGACTCAGCCAGTGTGCCATATATATGTGTCAACTAAGGTCGCTTTGCGTGGTAAAAGTGAAAAGTGAAAGTGGAAAATCCTATTGAAAATGAAAGTAGCCTACAATTTTGGGATTTCCGCGGCAGATTGCAGTGAATCTATACTATTGGAAGTGAATGTACAATTCCTGGAATTCTATCAGATATCCCGACTCTGCTCGTTTTCGTGATCATAGGTTATATAGGGCCTATATGACCACGAAAACAAGTCCAGTCGCGATACATCCATCGGTACATACACATTGTGTATAAGATACAGTTTTGACTTGATGACCAGAAAATAAAAGATGGCGGTTAATCCAAGTCTCCAACAGAACAGACATGCGCGCTCCAATTAAAATTACCCATAATTCACTTCACTACACCAGGGGTTCCCAATGGGTTATACATTATTTTCAGGCTATCAGATTATTTATATTTTCAAGAACATATTATTACACCGGTGACTTTATGTTTACAATTTCAGCCTGTCCTGACTCTATCGGTATGTTTGAGTTATATTTTCAAGAACATATTATTTACGGTGGCGTTAACTTTACAATTTCAGCATTTACGTGATTCTATCGGTACGATTGAGCAAGGTACAAAATAAAATTCTCCCACAATGTATTCGCTCACTGCTCCATAGATTATCAAAAACTCAAAAACAGCTTACACCACATTGTGGTGTAACAATAACAACTACTTGAAGCGATTGTGGGATCATTTACAAGGGTCTTGATTAACTCACTGAACGCCCGATCAAACATTCTTTTATAATTATAATTTTTGCCTCACATGCTTATTAATAGTAACTTCTTATATAGTGCTCAGACGTGATATTTGGATTTACCACACAATGTGTAAGTAATAATGATTTGTCCATGAAAAAACTATTCCCAGCCGAATCTTCACAGCCAAATCTTCCCTCGGCCGAATCTTCAAACCAACCAAACTTTCTATTTGAAGTATTCCGGTTCATCTGTAATACAAACATTTCACTATAATGAAGCAAAGCTTCATTCACTTAATGGAACTGTTCATTTTACAGCACCATCTGACGTCACACACTCCTGCAACTGAGAACAGTACTACCGTGGATTAAAGCATTGAGGGTATAATTGCACCAGCAACCTTGGAGCTACTTAACAGAGCGGAAGTCTCCTCAAAATAACTTCAACAGGTACACCAACCAACCAACCTGGTCACACAATCATTGCATCATTGTTCGATCATTTCATCATTTGCTTGCAAACACTGTGCTGCACAGGTCACAAAACAGAGACACATCAGGCCACAATGGATTTAATTCGATTTCAAAGCAGGTGCGTATTAATTAATCCAGTAACGGTAAATTTTACTATTTTATGCATGTACACGCATGGCTTGCATGTTAATTAGCATACATGTGTCCACAGTTACTGGACATAAAGTCCCAAAATAAGGGTTTAATCGAGGTTATAAATCGGTATCCTAATATAATATTATTTAGGATACCGATTTATAAACTCGATTAAACCCTTATTTTGGGACGTTATGTCCAGTAACTGTGATAACTAGTATGGGTTCTGAACCGTTCTCATTACCCGAGTCACCAGAAGGGGGAATTTCAACAACCACTATATTAATATAGCCTATATAGCTATTCTAATTTCAGGAACCAGTCGTTATGGTGCGGATATAGGGGGCAAAATATGATTTTTAGCTCAACTTAACTTGTAAAGTTTGAGCTATAATCGCCATGGCTTGGTATCCGTCACCCATGTGTGCGTGTATGTGTTGTGTGGAGATGTCCATCAACAATTTCCATTAGCACAGCCTACAGGTCGTACATTTGGTCTGATCATTATGAAAGTTGCTGTTGCTGTTGACATGTAGATGGGAACGAGTCATTTGGGGTCATTTGGCCAAAAACATGGCCGCCAATGGCTATTTTGGATTTCAAAATTCAATCTATTAGCATGAGCTACAGGCCGTACTGTTTGTCTGATCATCATGAAATTTGTCATGGATGTTTATATTGACATGGGGTCATTCTGGGGTCTTTCGGCCATAATTATTTTAAAACATGTCCACAGCAGCCATCTTGGATTTTACTCTTTGTATGAATAAATCTGTTAGCACAGGCTACTGGTCGTACCTATTGTCAAATCATCAGGAAATTTGTCATGGATGTTAAATTGACAGGTAGATGGGCACGAGTCATTTGGGGGTCATTCGGACATAAAACATGGCCGCCGGCAATTAACCATCTTGGATTTTTCTCTTTGCATGACTAAATCCTTTGGCACGGGCTGCAAGTCGTGCCATTGGTCGGATCATTATGAAATTTGTCATGGCTGTTGACATTGACTTGTAGATGGGAACGAGTCATTTTGGAGTCATTCGGCGAACAAACTTGGCCTCTGGTGGCCATCTTGGATTTCAAAATTAAATCCATCATCACGTACTGTTTGTCTGATCAACATTAAATTTGTCGAGGATGTTAATATTGAGATTGATCGGTCCAGAAACATGCCTATATGAGCGAGGTCAATGACACGGTCGCACGTGAAAATGCACCACCCATATTGTTCCCGGTATCAAAGTAGGCCTACATGTACATACCAAATTTGAGTGGGATTGGTCGAGCAGTTTTCGAGTCTATAACACATACATACAGACAGACAGACAGACGTTCCAAAATATATTATAGACTAGCAGGTGTACCCAACATTGCATGTGATTATTATATAGCGTTTATTGTTACGGTACTTTGTTGTGATAAGGTAGCAAATAAAGGTGATGTCGGGCAGAGTCGAGATATGTATATATTAGACATTGTGGCTTTAACCCTTAAATGACTGGAGCTTCCTGAAATGTTTCGAAAATCCTATGCCAATGTATTCTCTTATATATGCCATAGGAAGCCTCGCATTTATAAGAGAATACATTGGCCTAACAAAATTTACATTGACCTTGTAAGCCAGTGCATTCTCGTATGTATGTGAGGTTCCCAAATGGGAGACTCACATACATAAGAGAATGCACTGACACAATATCGTTTATGCTGCAACAGGGCATCTCCCGTCATCAAAAGGTTAATGTAGTAATTGTGAAGTAATTTGTTCTAATTTATATTAATATTGAGGTATGAGTAGTGCATGGAATAGCATGCAGTATAATAATCAGGCCAAAAGTGTCCATCTTCGTTAAGTGGTTCAAGTACGCAAATAGTGTGTACGTTTTTAATCACATTTGCTCCATAGCTCATCGGGTAACACTCCACAGTTTCAAATGACCAGTAGGGGTACTTTTTAAATAAAGTGCCAACGGTGCATGTGGGATGTATATTGAGACAAGGTTGGATAAGAATTTGTGTGTTTTAGGTGTTCTAGGTTGATGAAAATATTAAGTGCAAGTGACCGTAACCCCAATCATAGACAGTGGTAGCGATTTCTGCATAGCAGTGGCTCTAGATACTGGGACAATTTGTTAGCACCCAAAAGTTGTCATCAGCTGCATTAAAAATAGACTTTCTGGAATTGTATACCGCGAAAGTTTGAAATATTTGCATATTGATGTTGGAGGCCAGACATGGTGTTCATGCTCGAAATGATTCTGCTTTTTGTGCTACTTGGGTCTGAAAATGCAATATTTGGGTCATTTAAAAAAAATAAAAATCACATTTTAGGTCACATGATCAAGGGCCATAACTCCTGGTACCCCAAATATTATTGGCATCATGTGTCAAATTCTTTACTCATTTCAGGCATATATTGTTTATATCGTTTGGATTCATATTTCAGATACATTTCAATGAATCTATGCCCCCCCCCTTATTGATGAGCCTGTTGAAACTGTGGAGTGTCACCTCACTCTCAACCAATCGGCCATTTCCGATTCGCTGAGGAAATAACCTATTCCATAAATAGAAACCATATTTGTGCAATTATACAATGAACGGTCCTGGTAGTAAGGCAATGACCTTGACTCGTTGATGCCTAGATGTGAATGGAGAAGAATGTGTTCACCGTATACCAGTACCTGACTTGCTCGTGCATTAAATAGTGATAAATAGTAATAAATAGCAATAATTAGTTCAACTTTAACAGATGAGTCTCCCAGCCAACAGACGTATTTCCTGGTAGTATGCACATGGTCAAGCACGTGACTGAAATAGACCGGCATATATGGTTTCTATTTATGGCAGCAGCTGATGGAAGAGGTTATTTCCTCAGCGAAGTGGAAATGGCAGAGTCGTTGAGAATGCATAGCTCTAATCACAGGCTAAACCACCCTCACAGAAAACACCCCAAGAGGGCATAATAATCGGTTGTTTCCATGGTGTTGTTACACAATCATTTATTACATTCCCATATAGGTGGACACAATAGTGCCGCTGTCGCTGGCAGAGCTTGAGCAAAGGGTCGCAACTTATAGAGATTGTCACATTTATGATTCCCAGTTAATAATACAAGGTTGGACACAAGCCTGAGTTTAATGTGCCTGTCATTTGCAGAATGAGGTCCCCAGAGGGTGAAATTAGTGACGCTAACCACCATAACGTGCTAGCATCACCAATGTCACCCAATGGTGACCTCATTCTGCATGGCCTCATCTGCTATGGGAGACATATAGACTCAGATTGAAGTTCCCAAATTTAATGGTGAATATTTTGATGTATGCCAATTTGGGGATATAGAGAAACTAATCTAAAATAGAAATAGAATCTACACATATTCTCAAAATAAGCGTCCCCCTCGACCGCGTTGGAACCAGAACCACGCTTTGAAGAATGAACATCAATGCAAATTTAGTTTTAATACAACGCGTTTCAAATGTTGCTACAATGCGGTTACAGTGTACCTTAACGCAATGGAGATACGTACTTTAACCATCAACACAACATAACTTAGTTGGGGTAACCCAAGCTCCGTGCAGAGTTCAGTCCCCTACGCAGGTCTTAACGCTGTCCGCACCTACACGTAATGTGAAGAAATGTCGCATTTATTTATTTGAGACTTTTGTAGGTTACAATTCATTCTGCATTATTCTGAGAAACTGAACTGTCCATATTCTATGAACATTGTCTAGATCAAGGCAGAATGAATTGTGACTGACAAAACACTTCAATAAAAAATCTGAGATTTATTTAAGAAAATACACATGCCGGCAGCGTTCATATATCGCGTAGCGAGGGGACTGCATGCACTCTGTTTCAGCTTGGGGTTAACCATTAACGAAACGGAATGATGCTGTCGGTTCCGCCAGCGATACATCGGGATGTCTTTTTGACTTACAGTGTAATTGAATTAAAATATATAATGCAAAATAGACTAGCGAAATGCAGTGTTGATGTACTTTTTTCGGCGCGGTGATCAGAAATTTCAATGCTACTCAGGCTGCGTTGACTCCCAGGCGGCGCTTTTGATTTGAATGCGGTACGTTAAACTTCAACGCAGTCCCAGTGCACCTTCAATGTGCAATAATGTTGACGCAACAACCATATTGCGTTGCTGCTCCGATCGCATTGTAAACGGATGAGGACCGCTTTAAAATAGACACTTAATTTGAGAATATGCATATGTGAAGAAGTTTATAGAAATTTTATAATAAAGAAACTTTCCAGAGAAGATGAGACCTAAGCAGAATGAGGTCCACATAGGGTGAATTTAGTGATGCTAGCCCGATATGCGGGATAGTGTCACTAAAGTCATCCTATATGGACCTCACTCTGCAAATGACAGGCACACTAAAATCATACTTGGACACTCATTTTGACCCATTGACCCAAGGTGAGAGAGTGCGTTGTATGTGTTCTGCATAGTATCTAGTTCAGGCCAGTCAGGTGAGTAAAATTCCAGATATTAATTACAGGCATGCAGTCGTTCACATGTCCAGGTATGTGGCAACAGGGGTGGTATGGCATGCGGAGTTTTTTCACCCTAACCTTTGGTAAAAATTGTCAAAAGTAGTACCTTTCATGACTGACACCTCAGTTGGAAATTTCACGCCAGAAATAATATGTTGAATTTGTTCTAAAATTATGATTTTCCAAACAGTATTTACTATAAGTGTACTATTTATTTAATATACATTATTTTACCTGCGTTAGCCGAGGATATCAACATAATCTTGTTCATTTCGTATGTAATAGTACATGTAAAGTAAATTAGGCTGCTCTGTTTACCATGACACTATGGCAGTATTCTTTAATGTGAAGGTTTTTGTTTGATATCAATCTTGTCTTCGCTGCGTTGGGTTAAACATCTGCCGATCGTGATAGGTCTTTCATTGTGTGATCGCAGTATCTACTTTTTTCAAGTCAGAAGAACCATTTGGATGCATATGCACGTCGTGCTAATACATTTGTTGCATTTGTTCAGCTTGGACAAGTAAACCTGCTGTAAATGTGACTGCCTACAACGGTGTTGACATTAACCTGGGCTGGAATTGCAGTGGGACATCAAGATCTGTCAGCTTTTACAAAGATGGCACGAGAATAGCATATAGTTTTAACAGTCCTGATGATCCTATTGTTGAAGCTGGTTTTGTGGGAAAAGTTGAGTTTATCGGTGATACACAAGCTGGAAATGCTACAATAAAACTAGTTAATCCAGTTCCTGCTGACTCCGGGCTGTATACAATAACTGTTATTGAGGAGCAAAGTGGCCTCATGTCAGGAACCGCTACAGTCATTGTAACCGGTGAGTCAAGTTATCTTGGTTCATTTCAGACGTTACATGCGATAATTGCAACATGTACATGTGTAAGCTATAACACTAATTTTACTTATGTTTTACCCAATTTAGAATAACAGTACGATAACACTACATGTACATGATTACATAGAAATTACATAGAAATTAATCAATTGGTTTCAATGATTACGCGACATCATTTACGAGGGGGAGTCGCGGGCCTGGTATATTTACCAAAATGTCCGACTCCAAGTGAATTATGTCATATAATCATCGAAACAAATTGATAATGCTGTTTATTACACAATTTCCATTCAAATTCATTAATTTTAGCTCACCTGAGACGAATTATCTTGTGGAGCTATAAAGTCATCGCTCCTCGTTCGTCCATTCGTCCATTGAGCCGTCCACCTGTCAACAATCGTCTTCTTCTCCAGAGCCATAAGACCGAGTGCCTGCATGTTGTATTTGGTTTGGATGTTCCCTGTGTGACACACATTCAGATTTGTTAAAATGAGGTCGCCAGGGTCATAACTCATTCCAGCCATAGTAATTCTTAAAGTAACTTCTTCGCTAATCAAACTAATCCCTGTGTTGTGACCTACCTGTCATCTGGTCTGGTTGTACGATATCGATGAGATGTTTTATTGGGCCAATTTTGACATGTTTACATTGAATCTACGGAAACGTGTAGTTTAAAAGTCTCTAAATTGGGATACGTTGAAAGTTTCGGGTGTCAAAAGTGTCAATTATGATGTGTTATGTAGCTTGTTTAGCATGTAGGCACACTTGGATACAGCTAAAAGTTGTTTATTATTTATATTTGTTTTTATTAGAAATTTTCGAAATTTTATATTCCATATTCCTTAATTAACCATGTATAAAATACATTGACTACGGTATCTGACCGCAAATGTGTTATGTGGTATGATGTATTGATTTATGGAACATGTTTTATATTGAATTTAGGCAAATGCTTACTTTGTTCGGCGAATCATGTTTAGGATATACATAACGAAACGACTGATACCATTGTGTAAATATCTCGTTTTGTCAATTCTTGTTACAAGTACATGTGTGTATCCTTCTGTAGCTCTTGTCTTCACAATGATGACATTCTGGTTTACCAACACCTGCATATAAGTGATAATATTAAACTATATTATATTAAAATACAGGAATGTATTGTTTGCGTCATTATAAAAATATCTGACTCTTGTATTTTGCACCATGACATGCAGTCCATTGTCTAGACCAAGTTTTCTAGGTCGACAACAGCTTGAGATATCGGTTGGTTTGATGCCGTTTTAGACCGAGTCCTGTCCCGCTAGTCTTCTACAACAGACTTTATGCCCCGAATCGTGGGCGAGAGTTAACTTATTTGCTTGCATGTCTTCGGATTAGGTCAAATGGAAGCTTTGTGTATATGAACATAGAGGACAGCCCAAGCATGATGATATCAAACATCCATATATTAGAGGTTCTTTGAGTGTCAAAGAAACGAGATTTATAAGTAAACAAAGGTTTGTTTTCCAGAGAATTTCGAATATGTATGTAAACAATACATTAAACAATCGTATCATTGCTATACCCTTTTCTATCTCGGTAAATGATATGTATCTTTGAATACAGATTAATCGCGGACATGTCAGATGAATAATCACATTCCCCGGGCTCCAATAGGACGGGCCTCGGTCCAAAACAGCATCATCCCAACCGATATCTCAAGCTGTTGTGGACCGAGGAGACTTGGTCCATCCATCGTCCAGATTGTTATCAACAATCAATTTTGATATGTATGCACCCGATAGTCGGAATAGGCAACAGAAGCTCAACTGTTCAACCAGATATGCCATGGGTTACACGCAACTAAATAATTTCCAATTTGCGGCAGTATTAGAGTTAAGCCATGTCCACGATACATTATGAAAATAAGCTAAACTTGAGATATATATTGTGATGAATAGAACTCCGCATCGGACATAATGTGCCAAAACAAAAAACATGAGCTTTCTCCTTGAGTTTGTTTGCCCATATAAGAGTGTATTTTGGGTGAATATTGCTCAACTTAAATATAAGAGGAATACTAGTACGGGTACCTCATACACATACATGGTGGAGTTATAATAACAATAACACCCACTGAATCGAAAACAGACATTGCGCTATTAGCTTCGATTCGGCTTTGACCGGATAATACCGGCATTTGGGGGGAAAAGTGATATCACACTGAAAAAAAAAACTTAGTTAAAAGTAACTAAGTTACCTTAGTCAGAACCCCCGTCTCAAAACTAACTAGCTTAGCTTAGTCAGAAATGACTAAGGTTGCCCTTAGTCATTTCTGACTAAGGCCTTAGACCTTAGTCAGAAATGACTAAGGGCAACCTTAGTCATTTCTGACTAAGCTAAGCTAGTTAGTTTTGAGACGGGGGTTCTGACTAAGGTAACTTAGTTACTTTTGACTAAGTTTTTTTCTTTTCAGTGTAGATATAACATATAATATAAGGCCTTAGTCAGAAATGACTAAGGCCTTAGTCAGAAATAACTAAGGCCTTAGTCAGAAATAACTACGGCTTGACTATGTCATCACTGTTTACATTAGTACATTTAATTGGACCTAATTATTGGGGGTATCATAGCCCTGCAACCTCAGCTGAACATCGCAACTGCAGATTAAAATAACTGAAAATAATGACTTACATGTATCAATATAAATTTTATTAACTATTAAAACAATGTTTTATCTTGAAAGAAAATTATTCATCACAAAATACTAGTATGCATTGAAATTGAATATACATTCAATATCTGACCAGTCGATAATTGTTTCAAATTGAAACAAAAATTTATGCTTACATTAAAATGATAACGAGCGACCAACATAGAAGATTAAATCGGTGGAAATGAAGAGTTTTTTTTTTAGAAGAAAAATTATATGATAAATATCTTCACCGCTATGTGTGGAACTGAGCTTGTATCAAGCCACGGTGGAGTTTCCGACACACATCGTGACTTGCCTTTAGGCTCGTCACAATAATTTCAGGAATACCGCCTTAGCTTGATACAAGCGTGCATATCCATACACGTATAGCATAACCTCTATTTAACAAATGAATGTTTGTTTTCAGAAATGCATGCAATTATGAACGCTTTGTTGCGGTCACATTTTGAGTGAATCGCGAAAACAAACCTCGCAATAGTTGATTTAAATGTCACAATTTTGAGTGCAAAGTGTCACCATATTAAGGCGCAAAATATTGCAATAATATCACAAGCGACATGCTTATAAGCGTTTCCACTTGCGAAAATAGCATGCTTAATATACCACTTCTTTTGACTGGTACTGTACTACTGTATACATCAACAACAACAATTTGGGATTGGTCCCTTCAAGACAACAGCAGATCCAATATTTAAACGTGTAACTGTGCGCAATGACTTGGCGACAATGTTCTCATGTAGTCGCACATTTTCCATGAAATATCAGTGAGTCAGCCGAAGGTAGTTTGATAAGAACATCCAACCAATAATAGTGTACTCCTGGTAAATTGTCGTGATACCGGTAACTTGACGATAACATGGCGAACAATGACAATGTCTCATATCCACACGTTTCAATGAACAATGATGAACACAGGATGAATTGGTCGGGGTCATTGTAAAGTTGGAATTGTAGATATGTGATCATCCATCACGACACAGCATCGGTTTCATTGTTGTTTGTCTATTTGTTGACATTGAAGCTCGTGTGAGTTACACTGGTGCGCACATATCAGTACTAGTACACGTATGTCCTCTCTTGTAGTTGTACATGCATGTCGATCATATTGATGTGCTCTGAAAGAATTATATTCTGAACAAGTACTGTCATGAACTGCATTTTCAACATTATAATATTAATAGCTGCTCGTTGAGTCGTTGTTATTATTGTCACTATTGCTTGACATCGAAACTTGTGTTCATCTGAATGAAGTCAGACCATTGATTCGATTGAATGGATCATATCATGATTCATCGATTAATTGGCATGCATCTCTGCTCTCGATGAATTTAGTGGAAATTGTCAATGATTAATAAGCCTTTTTTTCGCAGAATTTAAACTTGTCCGGTTATCAAAGGAACCGAAATCAGACCGTCTTTAACAACTGTCCGCAATCGAACAGGTAACAGCCTCGATCACCAAGCCGGAATGAACATCAAGTTCAAGTTAGGGTGCTCGTCCACACTGAATGCCACTGCGAAAAACTTTCACCACACCGTATGTACTGTACTGTGTACATGTAACCTTGAAGGAGTCATCAGTCACACATCTAATTTTGGCAGCAAATATTTCAGGCGCCGTTCTTTCACATGTAGAATAAAGATTCAAACCATTATTGACAAATTGTCCACTTGTTGAATGAAAACAGAGCTCTGACTCTGAGTCTGAATAATTAGTTCAACAATACACGATGAACGGTTTCGCAGATTATTTTCATAACTTCTCTTTTATCCTGATTTTATCCGCTCTCTAAATACGCCATGGTTGTTATTTATGTAATATGTCGTCTCTTTTAGTTCGTTCGACGCCAATATCACGTCTAAATCACTCTGATTTTAGTGATTAAAATGTCGGCCACAAAATGGAGAAACAATAATTTTAGTTAAAATTACGTACTCGCCATATACGTACCGACCCGATTAACACAGAATGAATGCGATATTATATATATAATATACATTGTTTGTTGTCTATTTGTTGACATTGAAGCGTGTGAGTTACACTGGTGCGCACAGTGCAGTACTAGTACACGTATATCCCCTCTTGTAGTTGTACATGCATATCAAATGTTCACTGAAAAAAAACTTAGTCATAGCCTTAGTCATTATGTTACTTTTGGCTAAGTTAGTCAAAAATAACCGAGTTACGGGTTGACTAAGGCTATGACTAAGTTTTTTTTTTTGACGAAAATATTAACCTAAGTAACTAAGAATTAGTAAGATGTGACTAAGGTCAAACTTAGTTACTTTTGGCTAAGTTAGTCAAACATATCCTATCCATCGAAACAATTTTTCATTATCACTCTTGGTTAAAGCCATTGGCGGTTTGCGTTCACTTGTGCAAAACATTGAAAAAAGCAGTTATACTGTATGGAGCAGATTAAGATTCAGTTATACTGTATGGAGTCATTGCCGTGTATAATATGTCGCCGATAAGTATACTATTGAGTTTTGCCGGCATGACTGAATCACAAAAATATCAACCTTATAGTAACTAAGAATTAGTAAGATGTGACTAAGGTAAAACTTAGTTACTTTTGGCTAAGTTAGTCAAAAATAACTAAGTTACGGGTTGACTAAGGCTATGACTAAGTTTTTTTTTTCAGTGCAGGCAAAGGTGTTCGGCCCATCGTCTGCGTATATGATTCTTCTATAAGATGAATGTATAAAATCATGCTAATATGCCCATTGTTTCCACAGATACAAACGATATGTGGTGAAATACCGAAAATGTAGAACATTTTCGACCGCCATCTTGGTCGCCATATTGGATTTTTGTCTCTGGTTTTTGGCTGATTTGTAAGAGTTGTATTAGCATAACAAATCGAGTGGAAAATAATACCGCATGTGATATTATATTAACAATACTCGCGATTAAAGAGACCTGGCGCATATAAGGAAAATGCCCGCCATGGTGGACGCCATTTTGTCTGGAGTCATTGCAGCCACTTTTTTTTTCTTGTTGACAACCGAAAAAGTTAGAGGAGACCTTACAACAGAAAATGAGTGGGGTGTCCCAGTGTGCAAAGGTCGATCAATATTTCCTGGACTACACTATATGTTCTTGGTTAATAAAACCTGGCGCATATAAAGGAAAATGCCCGCCATGGTGGACGCCATCATGGCGTGCATCCGTCCGTCCATCAACAATTTCCGTTACCACACCCTACAGGATACATCTCTTATGCGATCTTCACCAAACTTCATATGGATCTTCGAAATTCGTAAAAAACATGGTCGCAGCAGCCATCTTGTTGTTTACTCTTTGCATGACTAAATCTTTTGGTACACCATAACGACTACATTTTCTATTGTGGATGAGTTCACATATATATATGTAACAGTAACTTTTACATTCCAGCGACAGTGAAACCGATGCGGTGCGTCCTGACCATTCTTGAGCACGAGAAACCGAGGAAGAAGAAGAAAAGGAAAAGCATTCAGACGATGAACAGGTGTAGGATTGACGTCATTCAGACGATGAACAGGTGTGGGATTGACGTCATTCAGACGATGAACAGGTGTGGTACTGACGTCATTCAGACGATGAACAGGTGTTGGATTAACGTCATTCAGACCATAAACAGGTGCAGGGTTGACGTCATTAAGACGATGAACATGTGTAGGATTGACGTCATTCAGTAGATGAACAGGTGTGGTACTGACGTCATTCAGACGATGAACAGGTGTATGTTTGACGTCATTCAGAAGATGAACATGTGTAAGATTGACGTCATTCAGAAGATGAACATGTGTTGGATTGACGTCATTCAGACGATGAACAGGTGTTGGATTGACGTCATTCAGACGATGAACATGTGTGGGATTGACGTCATTCAGACGATGAACAGGTGTATGATTGACGTCATTCAGACGATGAACATGTGTGGGATTGACGTCATTCAGACGATGAACACGTGCAGGATTGACGTCATTCAGAAGATGAACATGTGTAAGATTGACGTCATTCAGACGAAGAACAGGTGTGGGATTGACGTCATTCAGACGATGAACATGTGTAGGATTGACGTCATTCAGACGATGAACATGTGTTGGATTGACGTCATTCAGACGATGAACAGGTGTGGGATTGACGTCATTCAGACGATGAACAGGTGTGGGATTGCCGTCATTCACTCTTTTCATATCTGATCGAGATAAAAAAAACGTTTCTTCTTTCTTCATCACACTTTGTGAGTGTCCTTCTGGTACGCATGATTCGGATGAATTTTTAAGGATACGCAGGATTCAGACCCGGCTGTTAACTGATACTCGGGACTAATGCTGCCAGTTTAACCGGTATTCAGGATTCACACCCGGCTGTTAACTGACACTCGGGATTAATGCTGCCAGTTTAACCGGTATTCAGGATTCACACCCGGCTGTTAACTGACACTCGGGATTAATGCTGCCAGTTTAACCGGTATTCAGGATTCACACCCGGCTGTTAACTGATACTCGGGGTTAATGCTGCCAGTTTAACCGGTATTCAGGATTCAGACCCGGCTGTTAACTGATACTCGGGACTAATGCTGCCAGTTTAACCGGTATTCATGATTCAGACCCGCTGTTAACTGATACTCGGGACTAATGCTGCCAGTTTAACCGGTATTCAGGATTCACACCCGGCTGTTAACTGATACTCGGGATTAATGCTGCCAGTTTAACCGGTATTCAGGATTCAGACCCGGCTGTTAACTGATACTCGGGACTAATGCTGCCAGTTGAACCGGTATTCAGGATTCAGACCCGGCTGTTAACTGACACTCGGGATTAATGCTGCCAGTTTAACCGATAATTAAAGAGTATGACAAAATGCGGTGTCAAGAACATAAGTATATGTTTAAAAAAGATTATTAATGGCACCAAAATGTTTCATTCCTTTTTTTGTTTTGTCCGTTCGAGCATACAGCTCCACCACCAGTTGACTGGTATCAATGGAATTTGGTACGGATATTCACTACTATGATGGCAATCAATTTAGGGTTCAGTCGTTTTGTTCATGTTTTCCGTTTTAGAGTTATTTATCTTTGTTTATATGAAAATGTTGGGGGTGGGGTTCCGTTCGAGGAGAAATCTCAACCATACTTTGTCCGTTTGACTCTGCCACCGTTGGGGTTAGTCCAAGTCTTCTCGTACTAAAACCAGCTATGATTTAAATGCCAGCACCTAGCCATCACAATATCTTAGCTGGTTTTAGTACGAGAAGACTTGGACTACGCTGGGGTATTCCAGCACCGCCGTTGCAAGCTCTTGTTTCAATTATTTGTGTCTCTTTATAATATCAAACATATAATGTCGAATTAAAGGTAATCAATCCGATCAGTCGGTCCCCATACCATCAAGATACAACAAAAACAACAACATTTCTTCAAAATACGCTTTAGTTATCAGAATCGATTTATTGCAACAAAATAATGCTAACCACTGTCCACTATGGTATCAAATTTCCCAAAACTAGTTATTTATCAACATTTTGTTATACAAAATGTGGCTGTATTATCACTAAAGTATCACGAAATTTGACCGTATTACCACTTGATTTTATAGTTATCCATCTTCATTCGCAATTTTGTCCGAGACCATCCGTTTGACCACGTGTTTCTGGGCCACATATTATTACACATACAAAAAAACAAACATCGATATCTGATCACTCTTGAGTTTTGATGGGTGGGTTCCTCGACTCGAATCAAATATTGTTTTACCTCCGAAGCCAAATAAATAGTAACTTAGGAACCGCTGATCGGATTGAGTACCTTTAAAATATGAATGTCTTCATTAATTCATATCAGAGTAATCATATGTAACACACATTATTGTATTAGTAAATTATTACCATTTTACAAGTATATGATCTGTACAAACTATTTGTATTGTCAACCGAATCATTTGTAATGCTCTATTTTTATCAAGCTTTCGGCCCTATCTGGACCTTCATCAGGACAATATCAAATGTTAAAACACAATCACATGTTGTACGTTTGGCATACTTTCACAAAATGAGTCAGTGGATCAACCAACTTCCGTTAAACCGCACCGTGACGTTGTGGGTCCATGGTAACGTTGTCGCGTAGCATCTGGAAATTTATAATTCAGAACTCAGAATATCGGTGTTGAATGACTTGTTTTTGTGTTGAACCCATTACCATTGCCTTCCCGCGTTCCCAACTTCCGTATCCACATATCTTCCCTAACTAGTCTCTCTCGCTTCCCGCCGTTCCGATTGACGAACTCAACCACAGAAACCTTCAAGTCCCTCACACCCCTGTGTCCATGATCTCGAAAGTGGTGGTATATTGGCATATTCGAGTGTAATCTAATATCTCTCAAATGTTCTGCGACGCGTTCACTCAGAGATCGTCCAGTTTCACCGACATATATTGTATTTGTAATAATCGAAATTGAAAATTATTTGTATTTTAATCAAATACTCAGGCATCTAATCGTCCCATCGCGGGGGCTAATACATGTATATATGTCTGTTATTACTTGTGTATTACTTTTGCTATGTGCTTCCATAATTTCTTACGGGTCTTTCATTTCCCACCCGATAGTGTCTTATATTTGTGTATTCTTATATCATTGTTCGTCATTACTAGGATTCCCTAATTGTGATGTATTCAGCGGCGACAGTCCTTTTGGATGGTGTCCCACCCCTTCAACTTTGGTAAAAACAATTGAAAGGTGGAAATGGCATGCCTGGCCCAAAATCAGTTGGAAATTTCACAACAAAAATAGGTCGAACTTGTTATGATATGGTAATGCCCTAAATAATCGACTCCTTAACCACAGCAGATTTATGGGAAATGTTTCAGGATTTAGTCTGAAATATGGCTTGTTGCCATTCACTGAGAGCTTTCTGATTAATGGCAACAAGCCATATTTCCTACTAAATCCTGAAAAATTACCCATAATTCTGCTGTGGTTAAGGAGTTAATTATATAGGGCATTACTGTAGTTAGATTTTCAATGCAGTATATAGTGTCATTGTCAAGCTTTTTCTCAAAATTTAAAGTTTGCGTTACCAGTTGGAAATTCCAATCCATTTGGAATTCAAAGTTGGACACCCCCAACAGAGAAACGTTAGCCACGTCCCAAGATATATATTTATTGTTGTTTTACCCCCAACAGAGAAACGTTAGCCACGTCCCAAGATATATATTTATTGTTGTTTTACCCCCAACAGAGAAACGTTAACCACGTCCCAAGATATATATTTATTGTTGTTTTATTTATGTCAACGACATATAATTTCCTCATTCATTACGTGTCTTTTTTGACGTGTCGGTATAACAGTTGCAGATTAATTTCACGAAATTCACCTTGGGGAATCACGTGGTTTGGAGTTGATAAGTATCACGCATTCAAAATGGCCAAGGCTTTCGCAAACACGACCAGAAATGAGGAAAAAAGGTAATAAACTAGGACAATGATTAAATTAAATTACGAATTTCGTGTACAAGACGTAATCAAACTAATTAACGGATAGTGGATTGGGAAACGCGTGACACACATGATCGTATAAACAATTATGTTGACACGGGGCGTAAACCCAAGCCACTCAATGGCTAGTGACTATACAATACATATCAAATAACATTTATTTGATACATTTGCTTGAAAACTGTACATAAATAACTGGACGACAATTTGTATTTTCGCATTCCGACTATAAATCTGCCATCCGTAATATTACTTTGTACTCAACAGACTTTCAAATAATCGAAATCTGGTTACCTGGTGACTCAGAGAATATAGAAACCAACAACAACATTTGAGTACAATATCCCTTTAAGCTGGTACCGCATTTGTGCCCAAACTCACAGTCGTTTGTTCTAACATTCTGACCAAAGTTGTCAGTCGAAGGATTATCCTAGATGTATAGACTTGTGTATTCCTCCGCCTGGCATCTTTGGTCAGAATATTATAGAAAACTACATGGTATTTCCGATCAAATAAGGCATCAACTTGTTTTTAAAATAAACAAGCACATGCTCGTAACAGTAAAATGCTATGTTTTGTGTCAGCTCCTCGTATATTATGTTTTTGTGTGTTTGTACATTTTGAATGCGTGGTACTCACCAACCTCGAAACCACGTGATTCCCTACCGTGAAATTGTGTCGGTCCTTAACAAATCCGAACACCTCAAGGCATCAACCACTTGGGGGTCCAGCGTATTAAGAACTGGAAATGTTAAAGATGGAGTTCACTTATCTCTTCCCTGAACGTTCTGTATTGATTTGGGGGTATATACATGTATAACATATTACATTTGAGCAAGACAGTACAATAACAGGAGCTTCTGCATTGAGGAAATAATATGTTTCCTCCAATTATTTTCTATGAACTGGGGCAGACAATGTGTCTATTTTTAGAACATTACAATATTTATATTGGAATTATATCTTCTAAAATACTTTATAAGTTAAATAATTGCAACATCAGGTGTTTATATTATATTTTGTTATTATACTTGTGAAAACATGACTAGATAAGGAGTACCATAGAACATTAAAACATGACTTGATAAGGAGTACCATAGAACATTAAAACATGAATTGATAAGGAGTACCATAGAACATTAAAACATGAATTGATAAGGAGTACCATAGAACATTAAAACATGAATTGATAAGGAGTACCATAGAACATTAAAACATGACTTGATAAGGAGTACCATAAAACATTAAAACATGACTTGATAAGGAGTACCATAGAACATTAAAACATGACTTGATAAGGAGTACCATAGAACATTAAAACATGACTTGATAAGGAGTACCATAGAACATTAAAACATGACTTGATAAGGAGTACCATAGAACATTAAAACATGACTTGATAAGGAGTACCATAGAACATTAAAACATGACTTGATAAGGAGTACCATAGAACATTAAAACATGACTTGATAAGGAGTACCATAGAACATTAAAACATGACTTGATAAGGAGTACCATAGAACATTAAAACATGCCTTGATAAGGAGTACCATAGAACATTAAAACATGACTTGATAAGGAGTACCATAGAACATTAAAACATGACTTGATAAGGAGTACCATAGAACATTAAAACATGACTTGATAAGGAGTACCATATACATGTTGTAGTTGTTATTGGAAGTGTTGTCGGGAAGAGATATACATAAATATAATTCAAAAGAATACAGGAGAAGTCGGCCCCATACGAAAACGGCCCCGCGCGAAGGAGTACCATAGAACATTAAAACATGACTTGATAAGGAGTACCATAGAACATTAAAACATGACTTGATAAGGAGTACCATAGAACATTAAAACATGACTTGATAAGGAGTACCATAGAACATTAAAACATGCCTTGATAAGGAGTACCATAGAACATTAAAACATGACTTGATAAGGAGTACCATAGAACATTAAAACATGACTTGATAAGGAGTACCATAGAACGTTAAAACATGCCTTGATAAGGAGTACCATAGAACATTAAAACATGACTTGATAAGGAGTACCATAGAACATTAAAACATGACTTGATAAGGAGTACCATAGAACATTAAAACATGACTTGATAAGGAGTACCATATACATGTTGTAGTTGTTATTGGAAGTGTTGTCGGGAAGAGATATACATAAATATAATTCAAAAGAATACAGGAGAAGTCGGCCCCATACGAAAACGGCCCCGCGCGAAGTCGGCCCCATATATAAAAGAATTGTTTAAAATTATTCTTTAATTTATATATCCTATATATGGAGTAGCTGGCTGTTGTCAAATATCTGTTTATACAGCTCCCGTATGTTAAATATTTGAGCTAATGGCTTGATTCGCTAAGCAGCAATCAACACTTAGCAGCTTTCTTTCCCTGAAATTATCACCCGTGCATTTCGTTCAGTTGGGTACCCACCTTTATGCAATCTCACACATAACCTGTTACATTTGTGAATACTTTTTTATACATGACAATAATACCAGTGGAGAAGAATTGTAGGCATCGGACATATATGTCATGCAGATTGCTATCGTAAAGCAGGGTACCCAATGTATTTTTTTATGAAAGCAGGGTACCCAACTGAAAATTTAAAAAGCTGGACACCCAACTGAACGAATGAGGCTGACAGTGACCATTTCAGCGTTACTGTCTGCTCATAATTGAAGTTCATTGTGTTGTTATGATAAGATAACATTGCGGACTTCACAATTAGCCTCATAAACCTTCTCCGATTTAAGGCTTAATTCAACTCCCCAGATACCGGTCAAAGTGATGCAAGAGTCGAGACACACTCCTCTCGTATGCTCGTATTAAATAATCTTGTTAGAAATATATATTCATTATTATTAGGGTTTTTTTTTTACAAATGTTGTTTACCGGTTGGAAAGATTAAGGTAAAACTGATGGAAGACGGAATTATATACAGCGTTTTGAGATCTCAAACACATCAGGTATCATCTTCCAACTATGATATATATTTATAGGTTATCACCACCATCTGTGTTTTCGCAATCCATATTCAGGTCGACCTACCTTCTCTTGGTTGTAAATCGACGAGTCCACCAGGACGAGTCAATTATGGCACACAAAAGGTAGCGAGACCGCAAAACCAATCTCGCGAGAACAGGGGTGTTGACAACCAGTTTATCTTGTTGATTTTGTTTGAGCAAATATTTCATTAAAGGTACTCAATCCGATTAAGCACCCCTATAGTATTATTTCTTTGGCTTCAGGGGTAAAAAATATTTGATTCGAGTCGAGGAACAAACCCGTCAAAGCTCAGAGTGATCAGATATTGATTTTTGAAGTTTGTTATTTCTCGAGATGTGTACTAATAATTGCCACAGAAACACTTATTCAAACGGACGAAGATGGATAACTCTAAAATCAAGTGGTAATAATAGTGCAATTTTGACCGAGACCACCATTTTGACGGCTTTTTCTGGCCCACAAACAATAGAAATAATAAAACTTCAAAAATTGATATCTGATCACTCTGTGCGTTGATGGGTAGGTTCCTCGACTCGAAGCAAATATTTTTTACCCCCGAAGCCAAATAAATTGACAGCATAATTTAACCATGTGCCAGTCCACCCATATGAAGCCTTGCATATATAAGAGAATGCACTGGCTTATATGGTTAAGGTAAATATTGTTAGGCCAATGCAATCTCTTATATATGCGTGGCGCTGGGCGACTCGCATATATAAGAGAATGCATTGGCACAGGAATTTCGTAAAAAAAGGTCCAGCACTGAGAAATAAATCGGGTCAATATGACTAGCTTAGGGTTAGTCACAATCATTTGGGGTCACGTTGACTAACCCACACATTTCAGCGACTCACTATGACTAACTCTGGGATTAGTCATATTGACTAAGCTATGAATTGTCATCACACATGTTCCTTCACTGCTTCCCCCCTCACATTCAAGAACTGACAAACAATTTCTGGTACAAAATTCTAAACAATATCAGTTGGTTGAGACATTGTCAAGTGCATATACTGACTTAATGAGTATATTTGCTTTCCATTGCCTCGTGGCGTCTTTGAGCCCACTGTCCATATGTCCTTTAACATTATTTTGGCTAGCTTTATTTTATTTATTATGTTACTTATATATACATATTTTTGTTATATAAAGGTAGTCCACATCTGCAATAAATCTTAATCAATCCTTTCGCCAAGTCGGGGAGATAAATTACCATTGTAGGGCATTAACTCCCATACGAAATAACATGTTCTTTGGCTTAATTGACAAATACGGTATACCTTGCATCATTGCCGTTGGCGAACTAACTGATGATGATATGATATATATTCATATTACGAATGTTACTGGCCACGTACAGTATGATGTTGATTGTATCGAGTGCTTGCTTAACTACATAGTCAGCTATACGGCACAACTGTGGTTATCATTCAACGCCCTCTCACAGGCGAGCGGAATGAGAACTATTCAATAATAATAATAATTACACTTATTGAGTGCTTATCATCGTTAGAGCCCTAAGCGCTTTACATTGAATACATAAATATGAATATTCAAAATACATTTAAAACAAAGTGTCACTTGTTTTTCGTGACATTATGTGTGGTATAGTTGGGAAAACTTCTCGTGTACAGGTATGTCTTGAGGCCTGTTTTGAACCCATCGAGGGATGATTTGGTTCGTACATTGTATGGGAGAGAGTTCCAGACTGAACGCCCTATCTCCAACAGTCTTCAGATTCCCGGTGAACTGAGTTAGAAATCCTTGGTAGCTTGATCGTAACGATCGTTGTGGCTTGTAAGGAATAAGCAGTTTATGTATATACACTGGGAAGTCGGCTGAGTTTCGCTGATAACAAAGCAGCGCGAGTTTGTATGTAATCCAGTCGTTTATGGATAGGTAGTGAGGATCGGAAAGAACAGGGGTAATGTGATCGGATTTCTTTGTCCGGGAAACAATTCGTGCGGCAACGTTAATGAGTCGCTGAAGACGCTGAAGTTGATTTTCCGGGACCTCGAAAAGAAGCGAGTTGCAGTAGTCTATATTATACGACTTAGGATGAAAGAGGAAACTAGCCATTTCGTGGCATCTACGGTAAAAAAAACTTCCGAATATTACTGAGTCATCTAATTTCGAAATAAACAGTTTTGAAAACATTGGAGATTTGTTGCGAATATGAAAGAGTTGAATCCAACCAAACGCCGAGATTTTTTGCACTGTCGCCGAAGTGAATCAGATTGCCGCCTATGTTAATATCATGGATGGTGACAGCATTTAGGACGGATCGCTTGGCACACCACATCACTCCCGTCTTGTCATCGTTGAGCTTTAGCTTGTTTGCTGGCATCCAACGTTTTACTGAAGATAGACAATCATCGGCAATGGAAACAAGTTCATTGCATTTGTCAGCAGTACTAGACACGTACACTTGGGTGTCGTCCGCATACATATGGCAGTCTACACCACGAGACCTGACGATGCTACCCAGTGGTTGAGTATACGGTAGGTATAACATGGGTCCTAGAAGATAGCCCTGGGGGACTCCAAACTGTAGTGGAAAATTGTCGGAGAGAGAATTCCCGAGCTGCACCCGTTGAAACCTCTCTGAAAGGTACGAACCGATGATGACCTGGACTTTACTTTCATCACCGAAACAAGTTATGCTCATCACCTCGTAAATCTCGCGGCGGTGGTGGCACTGGCCTCCTTTATCGTCACACACTAAGAGTGACCCAAACAACTATTTCCGATACTTGGGTGGTGAGACTATACAAACTATTTTTCAAATAATATACAATGATATACTGTATGTATACACTTGTAAATATGTTATACCTATTGTGTTGACAACCCAAATTATTATGTATCAGTGTTATAACGGCAATTGGGAGAGGGGGGTATGTATAAGTGGATCGCACTTGTCCTCCAATCCCAATGCCAATCTGTATTGTTATATACTTATTGGTAATAAATATGTTTAAACCAACTATGTCCGACTACAAATCGTTTGAATCCACAGAATTCTCAGTTATCTCCTCTGGACGAACTGCTGTTTTCATGTGCATTTATAAACCACCACCTAGTAAGAAGAACAAAACCACATTCTCAATGTTCATCAACGATTTCTCTCACCTCATTGGCAGATACGCTGCCGACCAACGCTGACTATAATTAATACTCGGTGATTTCAAAATCCATTATGAGTACAAGGACGACAAGAATGTCACTGATGTCAAAACCCTCTTAGGAGATGCTTCCTTGTACCAACTGATCACCAAATCGACACATCGCCTTGGAGAAATTCTCGACTGGGTTATTTTGCGCGATGGTGCATCACAAGTCAATGATGTCGACGTTAAACATCGCATATCGGACCATCATCTCGTTGAGTTTCGTCTAAATATCGCCAAACCCCCACCTGAAATTCGAACTCTGTGAACCAGGAATTTGAAATCTATTAACCACCAAAATTTCGCCAGCGATCTCCTCAGCGGTTTCTATTCCAGTTCCCCCACCAACAAGGTGGATTGGTACAAAGGACTTCGAAATGTTCTGGATAAACATGCCCCAACGAAAACCAGGGAAGTCACAAACCGCCCATCCGTCCCTTGGTTCTCCGCTGAGATAAAACAAGGTTTTTTTTACAAATGTTGTTTACCGATTGGAAAGATTAAGGTAAAACTGATGGAAGACGGAATTATATACAGCGTTTTGAGATCTCAAACACATCAGGTATCATCTTCCCAACTACATGTATGTATATATGTATATGTTATCTCCACCATCTGTGTTTTCGCAATCCATATTCAGGTCGACCTACCTTCTCTTGGTTGTAAATCGACGAGTCCACCAGGACGAGTCAATTATGGCACACAAAAGGTAGCGAGACCGCAAAACCAATCTCGCGAGAACAGGGGTGTTGACAACCAGTTTATCTTGTTGATTTTGTTTGAGCAAATATTTCATTAATTTATGCCATAAATCCTTCCACGAGAGAGTTAATCTGGGGCAGCATAAAATACCACGTTCGAGTCCATTCTCATATATATGCGAGTCTCCCATAGGGAGCCTCCCATATATAAGAGAATGCACTGACTTGTAAGGTCAAGGTAAATATTGGCACAGGACTTTCGTAAACAAAAAGCTCCCGCACTGAGAAATAAACCGGGTCAATATGACTAGCTTAGGGTTAGTCACAATCATTTGGGGTCACGTTGACTAACCTACACCATTCAGCGAGTCACTATTACTAACTCTAGCATTAGTCATATTCCATCACATATGTTCCTTCACTGCTTCTCCCCTCACATTCAAGAACTGACAAACACCTTCTGGTACAAAATTCTAAACAATATCAGTGATAAATGTGGTTCCATGGCCCACACCGCATGTCGTGGCATGGAAATCATGAAAAAACAGGCATGTTGTCATTTTGTGTGACACATTTCATACACTTCCAAATTTCGTCCAACCACGCGCTATTGCACAAAGTAGACGTTAATATCACTCTAACTAACGCGCATAAACTAAGAAAATGAAAGCAAATACTTACCGTCGTAGTATACTTGAAAAAGGACGTCAACAACAAAATTCTATATTTAGCACGCAGAGCAGCAGTTCGTTTTAGGTGCAGATCAGGCCATGTTATTACGCGTTGTGATCACCAGTGTCTTTTATTGTTATTAACGAAAACAATGTTTCCATTCCACATGTTGATATTGATGCAAATGTTGATGATATTGATGCAAATGTTGATGATATTGAACAATTTGCTGTTGTTGATTCAAATGTTGATGATAATGATATTGATGCTATTTATACGATACCAATTTGAATACATGTATCTAAATAGTTTATATATATATAATTTATTCTAATAAACTGTTCTTTATATGTATATTTATAAAACTGTGCTTTGTATTTTTTTGTTGCTGTTCTACTATTCTCATGTTACTTGTTTGAAGTATACCAATTAAAAAAAATCGAAAAACAAATCCAACTCTAATTCTATCATTCAGTCCCACAATTCAGTCCAAGGGACTTGCTCCATTTCTTTGCGACTTGCTCCCTTTCTTTGGGACTTGCTGCATTTCTATAGGGACTTGCTGCATTTCTATAGGGACTTGCTGCATTTCTATAGGGACTTGCTGCATTTATATAGGGTCTTGCTGCTATTAGTGTAACCGGTTGAGACATGCATTGTAATAGTAAATGTAAAGTAAATAAGGCTACTCTGTTTACCATGACACTATGGCAGTATTCTTTAATGTGAAGTTTTTTGTTTGGTATTAATCTTGTCTTCCATTCAGAATGAGCACACGCGGCTGCGTTGGGTAAAACATCTGCCGATCGTGATCGGCCTTTCATTGTGTGATCGCAGTATCTACTCTTTTTTTCAAATCAGTAGAACCATTTGGATGCATATGCACGTCGTGCTAATATATTTGTTGCATTTTTTCAGCTTGGATAAGTACACCTACTGCAAATGTGACTGCCTACAACGGTGTTAATATTACTGTGGGCCGGAATTACAGTGGGACATCAAGATCTGTCAACTTTTACAAAGATGGCACGAGAATAGCATACAGTTTCAACTCTCCTGATTATCCTATTGTTCAAGCTGGTTTTGTGGGAAATGTTGAGTTTATCGGTGACACACAAGCAGGAAACGCGAAAATAAAACTAGTTAGTCCAGTTCCTGCTGACTCCAGGTGTATACACTAACTGTTATTGCGGAGTAAACTCGCATCGTCTGTCAGGGACCGCGCGCTACAGTCGTCGTAGCTGGTGAGTCAAGTTATATTGATTCATTTCGACGTTACATGCGATAACTGCAACATGTTCATGTGTAAGCTATAACACTAATTTTAATTATTTTTTACCCAATTTATAATAACGGTACGATAACACTACAAGACAATTTTCTTTCGGCTATACATTCCTCCGACTTCTCAGGAATACCCTTATGTTGCGTAACAGTCTGTAACAGTTGTCAATTTCTTTTGGCACCACTGCAACGTGTTAGTTTCACATTTTAGGGTTTTAGAAATTAACACGTCTACCTGCGTCTTTACGCTCATTTAAAACGAAACCGAACATTTCGCCGCATGGCTACTCTACTTCGAAATTGCTTTACTCCACCTTCCGTGAACCGATTCTCACCATGCGACCAGCAAACTAACCGGACAATAGCTCCGCAAATGATGGGTGTATCAATTGATCCAAAATGTGAACTTAGGCATGTCATTAGGAAGGTTCGTGTGTACCCCATTGTCAGATAACAAAACAGTTGTCACCGTTGTTTTCGTGAGACACGGGGATTTGTCGCCGCTCTCGACCTGGAATGTCACCCTCGGGACTGGCGGCCCTCGTGTGACATTCCAGGTTTCGAGCGGTTGACAAATCCCCGTGTCTCACTCAATCGTGGGCGACAACTGTATATTGTTTCTCTGCATACAGTAAGGGTACGTTCATGCACCGGCAAGTTTGCACGACATTTCTTATATATAGAAAACCCGATTATAGTCCAGGAGATATTGGTCGACCTCTGCACCCCCCCCCCCAGGACATAACTTCACCCCACTAATTTTCTTCCATAAGGTCTCCTCTAATTTTTTTCACTTGTTAACAAGAAAAAAAAGTGGCCGCAGAGACTCCAGACAAGATGGCGTCCATAATGGCGGCCATTTTTTTTAAATGCACCAGGTCTCTTTGATCGCCGTTATAGTAAAGATGATGTCACATGCCGTCTTGTTTTCCGCTCGATTCATTATGCTAATATACACTCCTCACAAATTAGCCAAAACTAAAAGTCCCCCAAATCCAAAATGGCGCCCACAATGGGGGACTGATTTTGAAAAATCACCGAAATTCCCTCATATTCACATAATTGGGCATTATTGCCGAGACAACTCCATCCATGCGTACAGTTGAGTTGGAAATACTGAGGTGAAGTAATTACCTTACATCTCATGCAAGAAATGGTTTTCCAAATCGAAGATGGCGGCCAAAATGGCGACCGAAATTTGAAAACACGCCTACATTCCTTTACTTTCTTAGGATGGGCGTTATTGTTTCGCGATTTCTACTCACCATTACATGTTGATATGTATGAATTATTCATTAGGGTTTGGCAAGTCATACTCACAGTCAATGTGGCGGCCAAACTGGTGGGCAGAAATTTAAAAGAAGCCGTTATTATCACATACTAATTTCAACTTTTTGTCATAATATTAATTTGTATAAACGAAACGGTACATAATATAAGCCATCTATTAGTTCCAATGTAAGTCGTAGCCTTTTGGAAGGATGAAAACCCACAATTGCGATGTGGAATTTCAAAATCCATTCTCCACTAAGGGCTCATACTGGCCGTAACCGTATATAGGTGCGCCGAATAGTCATATTATGACTTCCAAGAATCAAAACAACAGTACCTGAGCTTATTCTGAATTGCCACATTCAGCATTATCTAGACTCGTTTCCGTCTCTTCGTCAGATTAATCTATCTCACTCACAAAAACAGTTCACTACTCTTCTTTGTAGAAGGGTGCCACTAATCGGAATGTTTCAAACGATACATATGCCGGTGTCCAGCTCACGTGTTTGTTTCGAAAGCTTGGAATTTTTAGCGAGCTTCATTCGTGGTATAGCTTATGGTATACTTCAGATGCTACATATGGGGTATATGCGTCATCTTGTGCGATACACTATACAGATATTCGGTCGATGCGTATACTAGCTTTCAGAAGGACCTATCTATCTGCGTATTGTCAGCTTTGGTGACCTAACGGGGATAACAACGTGTACACCTGGTGATTTTCCCAAACAGCCACTTCTCAATATATGGTTCATCAATTCACATACCCATCTAATGCACTGACGTACCCGGACAACTTATGTATATGGCTTCGAATGTTGAAAGCCCGACATTTGACGGATGCATTTCTGCTAAGGCGTAGAAGACCATAATGCATAATATACCCAAACTCCTTGAACATGATCATAAGAACAAGCTTGTTGGCGTCCAGCAATCGTCTCACCGAACAGTTCCAAGCAGATGATAACAATACACACGGTGCTAGTTTGTGGGTATGTGTCATGATAGTGGAAATGAAATTAGACCATGACTGCCCCGCCCCTTATTTTGTTATGTTTTAGATTCAGACAGGATCTCATGTGTGGCTTTGCTTTCCTTGTATGCTAAGATTGTATGTTCCCATCCGTTTGGAAGCCGTTCTTAAACAACTGGACCAGGTGTATGACATTTGCTACTGCTGTATAAGCCCCACCAAGACTGGGGTGTAGTCTTAAAGGCGATACATTTGATAGTTGGTTGATATGTCATACTCACGCTGGGTGGTATGGTTCAAGAAAGTACAAATGCCATCAACAAAAGGGTGAAATGTTCAACGCGAAGAACATCCAGAGGAATGTTACGTTGATGAGCTCTTGCTTTCAGTTCAACAAACGTTGGTACACCAAGTGATTTATTGGTAACATCACCATTGCGACCATTTTCCTACATGAGAAATTAACTACTATATTCTAAAGTTATATATATAAAGCTATATGATCATAAAGGTCGCGTTCCCCAACGTCCACAGCCATTGCCATCGAGACTGTAAATTGTTCTTTAAATACATAGTGAAATAAATGCACCACAGTTCCTGACATTTTCTTGAATAATACCGCCCACATACTGACACTAACCCCGAGAGAGGATAACAAAACACGCATACATTCATGCTATAAAGACATTATCATTTAGTCCATCCGATTGTTTTGAGGGAGGCTAGCATAGTATTATCCAGACAAAAGTGTACGTAGTTGAATCAGAAAGGCTTCGAAACGGATGTGGAAATACAATCTTACCACACCAAATAAAACCGACATGCATGACATTCGATATCTTAAACATGCACCAGGTGGTGTATACAGTGGCCCGTTTCATTCCCACTATCATGGCGCATGTCCACAAACTAGCACCGCGAGCATTGTTCTTCTCTGCTGGGAGATATTCGACGAGACAACTGCGGGGCGTCACACAGTTTGCTTCGGATAATGGTCAAGAAGTGTGGGTAGTCTGTACACTAGGGTCTTCTCCTTAGCAGATAGACATCTGTCCAAGGGAATGAGACAGCTAGCAACCTTCGAAACACTGTCGAAGTTGTCCACATATGCCAATGCGTTCGCTGAGTTTGTGAGTTGACGAACGATCTATTGAGAAGTGACTAGCTAACTGGTTCGCCAGGTGTACATGTCGTTATCCCATGAGGTATGAGACACATACATAGAGATGACCTTCTGTAAGCTTGTATACTCATCGGCCATAAGCCTTCCTAATTCAAGATGACGCACAAATATCATAGTTAGCACATATTTAAAATCGTAAGCTAGACACCGGAAAATGAATTGTTTGAAACGTTATGATTAGAGGGACCCTACTCACAGGAAGTGGTGAATACTTTGTCGGTGTGAGCGACCTATATTTATCAGACAAAGAAATGGAAGCTGGTCCAGATAATTATGGACGTGACGTGGCAAATCAGAATCTGTTATCATGTAATTGTTCTGATATAACTATTTGGCGCACCTACGCTTACGGCCATTATCGGCGCTAAGTGGAGACTGGATTTCGAAATGCCACATCGCGATATTAATTGTGGTTTTTCATCTTTCCAGAAGGATACGAGCTATGTTATGCGTTTTGATACCTTTAAGTTGAACTAGTAGATGGTTTATGTACAGTTTCGTCCATACATACCGATATTATGACAAAAAGTTGAAATTAATATGTGAAAATATCGATTTCTTTTCAATTTTTAGCCGCCAATTTAGCAGCGATCTTGGCTGTGAGTATCAATTGCCAAACCCTAATGAATACTTCATGTCACTATTCCATATCAACATGTAATGGTGGATAGAAATCGCGAAACAATAACGCCCATCGTAAGAAAGTAAAGGAATGTAGACTTGTTTTCAAATTTCGGTCGCCATTTTGGCCACCATCTTCGATTTGGAAAACAATTTCTGGCATGAGATCTAATGTAATTACTTCACCTCAGTATTTCCAACTCAATTGTAAGCATGAATGGAGTTGTCTCGACAATAATGCCCAATGATGTGAATATGGGGGAATTTCGGTGATTTTTCAAAATCTGTCCGCCATTGTGGGCGCCATTTTGGATTTGGGGGACTTTTATTTGGATACGGTACAAGGAAAGTTCTTCGCCTAAGTGTTCCCAACTCACAATAGTAAGCAGGTGTGGAGTTGTCATGACAATAATGTTCACTGATGTTAAAATCGGCGATTTTCGGCGATTTTTTATTTCTGGTGGCCATTTTGGCCGCCATCTTGGATTTGAGTAAATATTCCTCAACATAGGTATAAGAGGAATCCTAGCTTGAGTATCTCCTGCACATATATATGCATGGGTGTTGTTATAATAGCAATAACATTCGTTGATTCGAAACATTACATCGCTTTATTAACGTAGATTCGGCTTTGACCTATTATACCGGCATTTGGGAAAACGTGATATCGTGACAAAAATATCCCGCAATGAATGTATATTATGAACCCCATGTGGTCGCCAATGACTCCTCTATTTGATAAATGTATAATATGACGCAAAGATGCCAACATTTTCCCACAGAGACAAACGAAAGGTGGTAACATGTCAGAAAAATAGCATATTTTCACATTTCGGCGGCCATCTTGGCCGCCATATTGGATTCTGGTATCGGATTTTTGGCTAATTTGTAAGGGTTGTATATTAGCATAACGAATCGAGCGGAAAACAGGACGGCATGTGACATCATCTTTACTATAACGGCAACCAAAGAGACCTGGTGCATTGTTAACAAGTGAAAAAAATTAGAGGAGACCTTTAGGAAGAAAATTAGTGGGGTGAAGTTAAGTCCTGGGGGTGCAGAGGTCGACCAATATCTCCTGGACTATTATTCCAGGTTATGAATGACAACTTGATGAAGCTAACGACATGTGATGTAAATTTTCGGTAATTCCACATTTTAGCGGTGCTACTGACGCATTTAATTTGTTGGTCGCCTTTCAAAACCCACATAATTATTTTTGAACATGATATCGATCGACCAAATACGAAAACGTCCCCGCTACGAAGTCAAACATTCTGCCCGTTACATACACGCTATTTACAAAGTTGACAACGGTTGAATCTTAATTCGCAGAGTTATTGTCAATATAATATACGCTGGACTGACCACTGCCATCAAATTCAATGTGAGAAAATTTTTCAACTTGTATTTTAGACTTTGTTCGATTACGAATCATTCTGCATTATTCTGAATAACGAACTGTCCATATTCATTTGGATATTGGCCAGATAAAATCAGAATGAAGTGTAACCGATAACAAATGACTTAATTACGTGTATATACGTGATGGAAGTGATCAGACCATGCATCGTAGCGAGGGGACCGTTGCCCATGTCCCACCGGTTCAAAGAAGAATTCCAAACAAATGTGAATTCACGTTCAGTATTTTATTCAGAAAATATTTGTTATCAAAAGCGCTGTCCAAATGCTCTTTTCGCTGATGGTCGGCGACATTTTTATTTTCCGAACATTAATTCCTTTTCAACTGATTACGTGATTAGACCAGGGAACATAACTCATAGCAACTAGAAACCAGATTTCATTGTCTGCTGTTCTGGTGTGTTGCAATCGGCCCATCCCAACGTAAAAGGGTTGTCGTCACCAATACCAACGCTGAATTCGAACTGGGTTCCAATGTATTCGCCAGTGTCGGCATTAGTAATGAATGTAGCAGAGAAGCCAATATCTGTCTTCGGAATGGCCAATCCAACTTCGTATGCTTTCGATTTCCCAGGGATAACGCCCAGATTCTTCCACCACCCAATTGCGATTCCAACACCAATTGATACATCGGTTTTATCACCAGTGCAGTATCCAGCAAAACAAAGGCCTGAAACGAGTCAAAATCAAAAGTTTGTGTAATGGCTCTTTAATGGCACACTCAATTTGGAGTAACATTATTTATTTCGAAATCAAACATATAACACAAACACAATAGACATACAGATATATATCACATAATTAACTAACCCCTAAATCCGGCCTCAAATTTTTAGTAAGACACACGTGTATTGTCGGCTCGCTGTAGTGAATTTGGTAAACAATAATTATTCCACGTGGTCCGATATAAACAAGGTACCGCTGTCAAAATACGTCATCAATAAACATTGAGTGCGGTCCAATCAAACCGACGATATCGCAGCCAATTGCTGACGACAGCGAGAGCCGAGGATTGGGGTTGATATAACCCCAACAGAAAGAATATACACTCGGAACAGACCACAACGAATGATAATAAATATTCTTCAATGATGTATAATACAAAATGATATATAGAGGATATGAAATGAGTGTTTCTCTCATATGATATTTATGAAACGAGTCTAAGAATTTTAATTTTTCTCGAGCCTCCGGCGAGAGAAAACTGAAAATTCGTGACGAGTTTCATAAATATCATATGAGAGAAACACGAGTTACATATTATATTTATCATATGACACCTATAAATTGATTATGATGTCCAAAACGCACACAAATCACTAAATAGCTATATGACATCGACAGCAAAAGGTTAATTTGACGTCACTTCATTGCACCGGAAGCCCAATTACACCTGGTGAACTAGCAGAAATAATATGCACGCGAAGATATAGTGCGCTATTCTGTTCTCAGTTTGTGACATTATATCGTATGTTTATTAGATAAATACGAATTACATATTCTATTTATCGTATAACAATGTCCAAAACTATATATTTCAAGATTATAATTGCGAGAATTTCGGCATCACGTTGATTGACGCGCACGAATTTGACATGCATTTAGTTAGAGATACGGCTCGGCACCGGCTGCCATTCAGCCAATCAAAACACACTTTTTGTCAACAAACCAATCAAATTATCGGAAGGTGATATGAACTAGTAGTTCATATGAAATTTATTTATGACATACTTTCCAACGTAAATAATGATTGAGTCATATGATAAATTCTAATACGATGATGTATAACTTCTAAAGAGTTCCCGACCTACTAGATAGGTAAGTATGCTATTGCCTAATATGTAATTTATGTAGTGATAATTAATATAATACTTCATTCAAACTTCGCTACATAGCGCAGTGGCGTACGAGCTTAGCGCAATGATGTCGGTATCAATACCTGAAATTTATTATTATGTTAATTAGAATATAATTATGATATTCAATTTGTTTTGGTGATATGTGTTGACCGTGAGATAAACGTGCATGGGTGATAAGGGTGGTTGAACAATTTTATCTACACGAAAAGACACATTTAAAATGGGACTATATTTTGTCTTGAAGGTGTCATTACTGCCTCTTCGGTTGTGATAAGGAAAACAATATTAATTTTGTCTATCCCCAGCCGTGTCGAGATTGTTTTTCCTTGCTAAATATGTGATTATGTGATAAAAAGGATATCAAAATCGTCCCAAATTATATACGAATTTATTAACCTCGTCCACTAAATTCGATCAAGCCTCGATAAAGCTCGACTCGAATCGAATTTAGTGCACTCGGTTAATAAATTGGACTAGAAAGTTTTCACACCACTGGTCAAGTGGTCCTGCTAATTTGCTAAGGTGCGGTTGGGTCTTGCTGAATTGATATGATGCTGTTAGGGCAGACTGATGCTGTTAACAAAAATACCGTTATATTTTTTAATTTGTCTTTTTCGCGGTGTTCCGATAATCTGAACATAAACAGGAAAATCCATTATGCGTATCAAACATTCAAAAACATATTTATTGCGAAATAATTTTAAACTGGTTGTATTAGTTGTTGAAAACCACTATAATCAAGATGGTTATTCGCGTCATTTTAGAAACACCAGCGCAGTTATTATTATATTTTTCAAAATATATATTCAAGTTGTTCATGAATGTTTCATACACACACAATCGCTCGGATTAGCCAAACACCGCGGAAATGACAACTTTAGAAAATATAACTTTACTTTCTCGTGGCCGCAACAGTTTGCCGTACCTGCACCATGGCATATTAGCAGGACCACTTTACCAGGGGTGGATATGGTATAATATGGTACTATTTTATTTTAAAATGATACGTGGAACTGCGCCATCAATTCTAAGAAATTATGTAGGACCAATCCAGGCAAACAATTCCATATATAACTTCAGATTTGAACATAGAAGACTACCCTCGAATATTAACTATGACTATTATATGGAGTATTTCTTACCAGCCGCAATTACCGAATTGAACAAACTGCCGGAAACTACAAAGGGCAGCAGTACAATCGAAGACTTCAAAACGGAACTCAACAGTGACAATATACGTACACCTGCCTATTTTATCATAGCAAATGACGTCAATCTCATATCCTTCATACCCGGTTAAAGGTACTCAATCCGATTAAGCACCCCTAAATTACTATTTCTTTGGCTTCGGAGGTAAAACATATTTGATTCAAGTCGAGGAACCCACCATTCAAAGCTCTGAGTAATCAGATATCGATTTTTGAAGTTTGTGATTTTTTGAAATCTGGTCCAGTTCCCCGCGCTCAAACGGACAAATTACTGACAAACTGCGGGTGTAAGATGGATAACTCTAAAATCAAGTGGTTACTATTAACAATCCAATGCAATCCTATTCACCATTCATAATTGTGCCATTTTTATTATAATTTTTTAAACCCGAGTTATAAAGATCGCCATTGTGGTGGTGGTATTTAATGACTGAGTGGTGTTATTTGATGCCTGAGTGGTGTTATTAATGACTGAGTTGTGTTATTTAATGACTGACTGGTGTTATTTAATGACTGAGTGGTGTTATTTAATGACTGAGTGGTGTTATTTAATGACCGAGTTGTGTTATTTAATGACTGATTTGTGTTATTTAATGATTGAGTGGTGTTATTTAATGACTGAGTTGTGTTAATTAATGCATGAGTGGTGTTATGTAATGACTGAGTGTGTCTGAGTTGTGTTATTTAATGACTGAGTTGTGATTGAGTTGTGTTATTTAATGACCGAGTGATGTTATTTAATGACTGAGTTGTGGTATTTAATGACTGACTGGTGTTATTTAATGACTGAGTGGTGTTATTTAATGACTGAGTTGTGTTAATTAATGCATGAGTGGTGTTATGTAATGACTGAGTTGTGTTATTTAATGACTGAGTTGTGATTGAGTTGTGTTATTTAATGACTGAGTTGTGTTACTTAATGCATGCGTGGTGTTATGCAATGACTGGCTAGTGGCTGAGTGGTGTTATTTAATGACTGTGTGGTGTTATTTAAGGACTGAGTTGTGTTATTTAATGACCGAGTGGTGTTATTTAATGACCGAGTGGTGTTATTTAATGACTGAGTGGTGTTATGTAATGACTGAGTGGTGTTATTTAATGACCGAGTGGTGTTATTTAATGAGTGAGTGGTGTTATTTAATGAATGAGTTGTGTTATTTAATGACTGAGTGGTGTTATTTAATGACTGATTGGTGTTATTTAATGACCGAGTAGTGTTATGTAATGACCGAGTGGTGTTATTTAATGACTGAGTGGTGTTATTTAATGACTGAGTGGTGTTATTTAATGACTGAGTGGTGTTATTTAATGACCGAGTTGTGTTATTTAATGACTGAGTGGTGTTATTTAATGACTGAGTGGTGTTATTTAATGACTGAGTGGTGTTATTTAATGACTGAGTTGTGTTAATTAATGCATGAGGGTTGTTATGTAATGACTGAGTAGTGGCTGAGTTGTGTTTTTTAATGACTGAGTTGTGTTACTTAATGCATGTGTGGTGTTATGTAATGACTGAGTAGTGGCTGAGTTGTGTTATTTAATGACTGAGTTGTGTTATTTAATGACAGAGTGGTGTTATTTAATGACTGAGTTGTGTTAATTAATGCATGAGTGTTGTTATGGAATGACTGAGTAGTGGCTGAGTTGTGTTATTTAATGACTGAGTTGTGTTACTTAATGCATGAGTGGTGCTATGTAATGACTGAGTAGTGGCTGAGTGGTGTTATTTAATGACTGAGTTGTGTTATTTAATGACTGAGTAGTAGCTGAGTTGTGTTATTTAATGACTGAGTGGTGTTATTTAATGAATGAGTGATGTTATTTAATGACTGAGTAGTGGCTGAGTTGTGCTATTTAATGACTGAGTGGTGTTAATTAATGCATGAGTGTTGTTATATAATGACTGAGTAGTGGCTGAGTTGTGTTATATAATGACTGAGTTGTGTTACTTAATGCATGAGTGGTGTTATGTAATGACTGAGTAGTGGCTGAGTGGTGTTATTTAATGCATGAATGTTGTTATGTAATGGCTGAGTAGTGGCTGAGTTATGTTACTTAATGCATGAGTGGTGCTATGTAATGACTGAGTAGTGGCTGAGTTGTGTTATTTATTGACTGAGTGGTGTTATTTAATGAATGAGTAGTGGCTGTGTTGTGTTATATAATGACTGAGTGGTGTTATTTAATGCATGAGTGTTGTTATGTAATGACTGAGTAGTGGCTGAGTTGTGTTATTTAATGCATGAGTACTGGCTGAGTGGTGTTATTTAATGCATGAGTGTTGTTATGTAATGACTGAATAGTGGCTGAGTTGTGTTATATAATGACTGAGTTGTGTCACTTAATGCATGAGTGTTGCTATGTAATGACTGAGTAGTGGCTGAGTTGTGTTATTTAATGATTGAGTGGTGTTATTTAATGAATGAGTGATGTTATGCAATGACTGAGTAGTGGCTGAGTTGTGTTATATATGACTGAGTTGTGTTATTTAATGCATGAGTGGTGTTATGTGATGACTGAGTAGTGGCTGAGTTGTGTTATTTAATGCATGAGTACTGGCTGAGTGGTGTTATTTAATGCATGAGTGTTGTTATGTAATGACTGAATAGTGGCTGAGTGGTGTTATATAATGACTGAGTTGTGTTATTTAATGCATGAGTGGTGCTATGTAATGACTGAGTTGTGATTGAGTTGTGTTATTTAATGACTGAGTTGTGTTACTTAATGCATGCGCGGTGTTATGCAATGACTGGGTAGTGGCTGAGTGGTGTTATTTAATGACTGAGTGGTGTTATTTAAGGACTGAGTTGTGTTATTTAATGACCGAGTGGTGTTATTTAATGACCGAGTGGTGTTATTTAATGAGTGAGTGGTGTTATTTAATGACTGACTGGTGTTAGTTAATGACCGATTGGTGTTATTTAATGACTGACTGGTGTTATTTAATGACTGAGTGGTGTTATTTAATAACTGAGTGGTGTTATTTATTGACTGAGTGGTGTTATTTAATGACTGAGTGGTGTTATGTAATGACTGAGTGGTGTTATTTAATGACCGAGTGGTGTTATTTAATGAGTGAGTGGTGTTATTTAATGAATGAGTTGTGTTATTTAATGACTGAGTGGTGTTATTTAATGACTGATTGGTGTTATTTAATGACCGAGTGGTGTTATGTAATGACCGAGTGGTGTTATTTAATGACTGAGTGGTGTTATTTAATGACTGAGTGGTGTTATTTAATGACTGAGTGGTGTTATTTAATGACCGAGTTGTGTTATTTAATGACTGAGTGGTGTTATTTAATGACTGAGTGGTGTTATTTAATGACTGAGTGGTGTTATTTAATGACTGAGTTGTGTTAATTAATGCATGAGTGTTGTTATGTAATGACTGAGTAGTGGCTGAGTTGTGTTTTTTAATGACTGAGTTGTGTTACTTAATGCATGCGTGGTGTTATGTAATGACTGAGTAGTGGCTGAGTTGTGTTATTTAATGACTGAGTTGTGTTATTTAATGACAGAGTGGTGTTATTTAATGACTGAGTTGTGTTAATTAATGCATGAGTGTTGTTATGGAATGACTGAGTAGTGGCTGAGTTGTGTTATTTAATGACTGAGTTGTGTTACTTAATGCATGAGTGGTGCTATGTAATGACTGAGTAGTGGCTGAGTGGTGTTATTTAATGACTGAGTTGTGTTATTTAATGACTGAGTAGTGGCTGAGTTGTGTTATTTAATGACTGAGTGGTGTTATTTAATGAATGAGTGATGTTATTTAATGACTGAGTAGTGGCTGAGTTGTGCTATTTAATGACTGAGTGGTGTTAATTAATGCATGAGTGTTGTTATATAATGACTGAGTAGTGGCTGAGTTGTGTTATATAATGACTGAGTTGTGTTACTTAATGCATGAGTGGTGTTATGTAATGACTGAGTAGTGGCTGAGTGGTGTTATTTAATGCATGAATGTTGTTATGTAATGGCTGAGTAGTGGCTGAGTTATGTTACTTAATGCATGAGTGGTGCTATGTAATGACTGAGTAGTGGCTGAGTTGTGTTATTTATTGACTGAGTGGTGTTATTTAATGAATGAGTAGTGGCTGTGTTGTGTTATATAATGACTGAGTGGTGTTATTTAATGCATGAGTGTTGTTATGTAATGACTGAGTAGTGGCTGAGTTGTGTTATTTTATGCATGAGTACTGGCTGAGTGGTGTTATTTAATGCATGAGTGTTGTTATGTAATGACTGAATAGTGGCTGAGTTGTGTTATATAATGACTGAGTTGTGTCACTTAATGCATGAGTGTTGCTATGTAATGACTGAGTAGTGGCTGAGTTGTGTTATTTAATGACTGAGTGGTGTTATTTAATGAATGAGTGATGTTATGTAATGACTGAGTAGTGGCTGAGTTGTGTTATATATGACTGAGTTGTGTTATTTAATGCATGTGTGGTGTTATGTAATGACTGAGTAGTGGCTGAGTTGTGTTATTTAATGCATGAGTACTGGCTGAGTGGTGTTATTTAATGCATGAGTGTTGTTATGTAATGACTGAATAGTGGCTGAGTTGTGTTATATAATGACTGAGTTGTGTTATTTAATGCATGAGTGGTGCTATGTAATGACTGAGTAGTGGCTGAGTTGTGTTATATAATGACTGAGTTGTGTTATTTAATGCATGAGTGTTGTTATTTAACGACTGAGTAGTGGCTGAGTTGTGTTATATAATGACTGAGTTGTGTTATTTAATGCATGAGTGTTGTTATGTAACGACTGAGTAGTGGCTGAGTTGTGTTATATAATGACTGAGTTGTGTTATTTAATGCATGAGTGGTGTTATGTAATGACTGAGTAGTGGCTGAATTGTGTTATTTAATGACTGAGTGGTGTTATTTGATGACTGAGTGGTGTTATTTAATGACTGACTGGTTTTATTTAATGCCCGAGTGTGGTGTTGTTTACTGGCCTTTTCTGAGTCTATTTTATCCAGGGAGGTATACGTACCTTGGTTAGTTACGAAATTGACAGCCAGACCAATTTCACCAGCTGCACTTGCCATTGCCGATGCACCAGCGGTAAACGACAATGACAGCGTAGTCCAATTAGAATCTTGAGAAAAACATTTATTGAATGTCTTAAATATCTGAATCCACGGGTACACTCGGTAATATATATAACTACAGCCAAGAGACTGTAGTCCCTGGAAGTCTTTAGTCTGGTTCCATATTGATACGAGACCGGAAACGTTAGTTACGCTTGCGAGAGTTGGTACTTGGAGGCAACTTATAGCCTTGCCCACACCCCTGCCGTAGCTCTTCTTCTGACCTGAAAATTAAGTGTATTGTTCAATAACCCGCCTCATCCTCTGTCTGTGTCATGCTTTCATATATACGAATTACTTGGCTTGGTGCTTGTCAAGCTATTAAATCTACTGTTTCTTGATTGTTCTGTTATGTTCCACAGGTATAAACGAGATAAGAGAAAAGTTTTGAAATCTGAACCTGAAAACTGCAAAAAATCCTAGTATCTGGAGGTCTAACTCCAGACAAAATCAGGCTTCGATTGTTTTTAATTAATTAGCAGTTTTGACTGACCACCGATGACGAATCAGGCACTCCCAACCCAGTGTGATGTTTTTAAATCTGTACATGAAACTGCAAAATCCTATACCATCTTGACAGGCACCAGGCTCTCCAAGTGTTGCAAATTTCGACCTGAAACCCGCTAAGGTTTGAAAATTTCCAACTGATGGCAATTTCAGTCCAAGATTTTGACCAAAAGCAGGAAAATTTATTAACGTTCTGAGTCTCGGCAACACCCCCACCTGTCGCCACGTCCCTGCGGCGTCACATCTTATTCAGTTATTATTTTCATACCAGAATGAAGTAGAATATGGACATTCTGGGATGGACGAGTTGCTGAATTTAGATGGAATGGAAACGGTATCAGTCCGACAGAAGGGTAGCTTGCGATCAACTTGCTGTTGTTACCCCCACTTCAATTTCTGAATAATATATCTGGGTTACAGAAGAACATGATGAAAATTGGAAATGGGGATCCACTTGATAAAAGGGAACCATCCAAAAATGACACATTAGTGGATAGGGGTAGGGGTAAATTATAACTATACTGTTTTATTGGCGTCATATCTTTTGCGTTGAAGTGACGAAACGATAGTAAATTTTGCTGATAACAAATTTATATATATATTTCCACCTCAATTATACGTAGAGCTACATGAATAACATAAAACACATATAGAACACGAGCATCGCTAGGGCGTGGCAAAATACACCATTTAGCCATTTCGAATTATACTACATGTACCGCAAAATAAAAAACAAAGAATATCTAATATACCCCTAATTTCAATGTCAAAATGTGGTAAAATTCTAAGTAAAAAAATGGTCGTAACTCATGTGAATATAATTGGACGGAACCCATATTCTAACTTGGTCTGTATCTTTAACTGGGAAATCCAAATACCAACTTTGTTGACATCAAATAATCCAAACTACAGTTATCGGTCGGAAACCAAAAATGTTGACGGTCACATTTTAAGTCGAAAATGGACCGTAATTTATGTAAAAATAATTGGATGGAAGCCATATTCGAACTTGGCCTGTATTTTTATACATACCAACATTGGTTCAGATCAAATAATCCAGGCAAGAGTTATCGATTAGGAAATCAAAAATGTGGCCATATACATAATAGTTGATATGATTATCCAATTCGTGTGTCTCATAATTTCGTGCACGATCACCTATATGTATTGAGGGTAGAGTTTGGCGGATTTATTGCATGAAATGTTGTTTAATAGAAAATCGGGGAAATAAGACAATATGCACTAAATATCACTTGCGTACTGACGTATAGTGGTCAGTCTATTCGGACATGCACGCTGAGCAAAGTTGAGTGATGTGTTGTCTCACTCCAACGGTGGTTAGTATAAGTATACCCATTTCGCTTAAAGGGGTATTGTACACTAAATCTGGCCATCTATGGGACCATCTCCTTTTATTCTCAACAGAATATATGCAACAAATGAATGAATTTGAGTCATGGATGAGTGCAAAATACACTCATGTGCTCTATGAACGATGCAAAAAAACATGGCAATTATAATTCAAATGAAGTTATGACTCCAGTCATAAATTCATTTTCGTTATAATTACCATGTTGTTTGTATCATTCATAATGCACATGGGTGTATTTTTTTTTTTTTTTATTTTTTTTTTTTTGGCCGGATTTAGGATACAGTCCCCCTTTAACGGTATTGATGTTGTGAAAAGACCCAAGCGCGCACATAACACCTCCGCGCTTCGCGGGTCGGTGTCATTCAAGTGATGAGGTCTTTCCACACAACATCAATACCTGTAGCTCAGTATATGTAATTATTACTTAAAAACACTTAAATCTCGATCCGGCTGCCCACTGGGATGGTCGCACTAGTGCTTGACGCGCTAAGCCAGTGAGTGGCCGTGAGTTATTTTGTCGAAGGCTCGGTGGACAATGGATTCTACTCTCATCCCACCGAGCGTTTGCATGCGCTGAGCTGTTTCCAGTCGGCCTATTGTGTTAGCTGGACTGTCCATGCTAACAGGGGTCGGCTGGAAGTTGTTTTGGATATCCAGGTCACTCCGGTAGAACCCTCTACCGGCCGTGCCTGGATGGACCGACCGGACTCCTCCGGTCCGGGGCTTACAAGACCAGCTGCACCGGGAAGAAGAGAAAGACACCCTCAAGACGCCACAGGGACGCCGAAAGGAGGGCCAAGTGGAACGGGGAACTGAGAGACGCCCAGTTCCCCCCCCCCCCACTTGGCTTCTGGCCCAGAAGATCGGCCTGCGGACGTAGTCACCACCACCAGCAGGGACAGGGACGCCGATGTCTTTCCGGATGTCCCGGTCGTCGTCGAGGACAGCGGAAACGGCGATACCAACGTCACCCCGGACGTCCCCTCCGCTGTCTTCAATGTGAAGCTGGAATCACCACCCAGCCAGTCTCCACCAGGGGCGGAATCCACCACCACCGCCCCTGCGATGCCGAGATACCTGGAGAGGCCGGCGTCACCTGCACTCGAGAAAGCCAATCGTGCCATGATGACCAAAATGCTGGACGATAAGAAATAATTGCAGAGAGAAGCACAATCAGCAATAGAAAATCAGAAGAATTGGTAATAACAACAATAACAACAACAACAACAGCGAAGACAGACAACAGCAGCCTCTCCCCCATCCTCGAGCGAAAAACAACACCATAAGAAAAGGAAAAAGAGAAAATGAGAACTTCACCAAAAAATTGCTCTCTTTTTTATGTTATGTTAATTATAGCTTAAAATGAGGGGTTAGGGAAAGGGCCACTCGGCCCTTTCGAAGATCCCGGGGTTAGCCCCCCCCCCCCCCCCCAAACAACAACACCTGCACTTAAACCAGTGGATCATTGAGGAACAAGTAATAACAAAGAAATTTATTCTCTGCCTTGTTTCTTCAATGATATAAAGTAAGATAAGTTTGATCTCTACGGGCGTTAGCCAGAGTAGAACTTCATGGCATGATCTAATCTCCCTCCGCTACCAGCGCGGACCTTGTACGTGATACTCACATTGAGTCCCGGTAGAATATGTCTCCCCGCTGCAATGTGCCCAACAAACGGGGCCAACACCATCATAGTTAGCTTTACATTTCTCGTAGCAGAGTAGTCCGTCCTTTTCTTGTGTTGATGTACAAATCATGGCATCTCCCACTCCCCGCCCGTAGCTGCCCTTGACATATATGTGTACATCTCGTCGGCACGTGCACCCGTCGTCATGGTAACCTGAGTTGCATGGTAATCCACAGCTTCGTCTACAGCAACAAACGTTATACCAAGGTCCGCCGCAAAGTCCACATTTATCGTGCCACGGACAAGAATCCACATTCCTGTTGTAAATATGGGCATTTCGCCTACATGTTAGACCATCATCCCTACGAAAAACACAGATGTATTGCTTTTACAGGCCCATCTATTTGGTGTAAACATATTGATTCCAATAATGATAACATATTTAGACAATTGACAACATTTTTACAATAAGATAGAATAATATAGATGATTGATTGATTGGAAAGGGGATTAAACAACAAGCCCAAGGGCTTTTATTAAGTTTGCTCCCCTTTTGTTTCGCGCCCACTCTTCATTGAGTGTAGAGGGGGGTCGGACGGGAAGAGATGAAAATATTATAACTATAGTAATGATGTCGTGAGAAGCAGGGAAAGAGAGAGAGAGTGTGTGAAAGAGAAAGAGAGAGATAGAGAGGACGAGAGAGAGATAAAGGGGATGAGATACTAGAAGAGGGGGCAGTGGTGAAGAATTTTCAATAATTCAGTTGAGTTTTTGCGTAATAATAATGATACTCGTCTATAGTATTCTTCGAGTGCCAGGCGTCATGGGAGCGGGTCAATCTCAGCTGCTAATTGGTTATTTCCGTCAATAAGTAATTAAAAATATATATAGTGGGGGATATCATGCTGCCGCATAACTCGACCGGAATCCAAAGCAAATCGTTATCCGTACAGGTGATAGATTCATGGGAATCTTTTTTTTCTCATGATATATGTCTGTACTGCATTAAATATTTGTTTGTTTTCGCGAAGGCTAAGCTCCCTTGATCCCCGCAATAGAGTGTTCTCAGATAGGGCAACATTGGGTAGGGAGTCATATAGTTCTCTTAAAACTCCCCACCACTGTCATAATTTCACGATTTAGCTGCCCCCCCCCCACATCTTCTGCTTTCTAACCCTCTTGCTCTCTCTCTCTCTCTCTCTCTCTCTCTCTCTCTCTCTCTCTCTTTCATTCTGCATCCTGCTATCCCTGACAGCATCTTCTTCCTTTATTCGACCCCTAACTAAAATCCAGTTATATATCTCTATTTCTTCGAAAACCATTATTTCCAACTCTTCCCGTTGAATTATACCACTCCCTCGCTTATTGCGGACGTGGCGACATGGTCATTGGGGGGGGGTATCACCCCAAACTTTGGTCAACATTTCCAATAGTTGAAAATTATGTTATTTGTTTGGATTGGGAAACAACAATATGTTTACACTACTATATGCTGTGTAAAATTTCCAACTATAATGTTGTGTCAAGCCAGGGACGTGGCGGCATGGTCGTTGGGGTGTATCACCCCCAAACTTTGGTCAACATTTCCAATAGTTGAAAATTTTACACCTGATTCAACATTAGTTGCAAATTTCACACTACAACAATAGGTTGAATCAATAGGTTGAAATTATCTCGTAGTTTGATTTTCCAACGAGTTATTCATGTGGAATTTGTTGTTTTTTTATACCAACAGTGATATAATTTCCTGCTTTTGGTCAAAACAAATTTGTCCAAGCTTTGTGGGGTGTCAGATCGGAATTGTCCAACGCTTGGAGAGCTTGGGGCCAATTTATATGCTAGGATTTGTAGTTTTCAGGTTCAGATGTCAAAATTTTCTCCCACTGGGCTGAGGGGTCCTGGTTCCTCTCCGGTTTCCAGTTAAAAACTGCTACTCAATTTGCCTGGAGTTAGACATCTAGCTGCAAGGATTTTGCCGATTTCATGTTCAGTTTTCAAAATGTGCTCCCACATGGTCAACCATGGTCAACCCAGTGGGTCCTATTCCCTCATCGGTAGCCAGTCATAGACTAATATTCATTAAAATTAATGAGATGTGAGATGCCAGTTCGGAAATATCGAGCCCTGGGGGTGCAAGTTGTGAACTTGTGAGTTAAGACCGGTTCAAGGTATAAGGGGGTGCAGTTGGAAATTCCAAGGTGGACATCCGCCCCCCCCCCCCCCCCAACGAATATCCTCTAGCCACGTCCCTGTGCAACACATCACATTTACTACTGTTGAAAAGTTTAATAAAGTTTGGGGGTGAGATTTCCCCCACCCTATCACGTCCCTGACTCTATATGCGTACAATTTGCACTTACGTGTAGCCGCTATTGCAGATCTGCCAGCAAACTGGTCCAACGCCGTAAAAGCCAGCTTTACACTCAGGGTAACAGAGGAGTCCGTTCTGCTCACCAGAACCGCACGTGTTCAATACAGCTCCAACGCCTGGAAATGACATATTAAGGATGTGTTCAAAATAAAACTCTCAAATAACGTCGCCTCCTGCTCCGTTGAAAAAAAAACAGAAAACCATTGATTGGTTGTCTGTCTAAAACATCGAAAAAAGTTTGTATCTATATTCGCGAATGTCTGTCTGTCTTGTTTCTATAGAAATTCACATGGGACCATCCAGATGACACAAAAGGGGTCTAACAGGGGTAACTTTTTACGCGGAAGATAATAGTGCGGGTTCGAATTTTCTAAAATGACGGTGCCCCTTGTCAGGAGCAGAAAAGGGGAGGGGCAACAGCAAAATTTCGTCGCCGATTTTCAACAATCTTATACATAACCATATCCATGATATCATATAGATATGATGAATCTATTGGTGTGGTATGAGTATAATTATGTGGCTTAACGATGTCAAACGTGGCGCCGTTTGAATCAGGGATAGGGAGGGGAGGGTTACCAAAAACTGATACAAATATATTTAGCGCCAATTTTTTACCAAATTCTTCTCCAACGATACGGGGAATCAAATTGTGTGGTTTAAAGACGCCACATTCGGTGCCTATATTTGCAAATGTATGTATGTGTTCTATATAACTTCACGTGTCGGGGGACCACATAGAGGCCACAAAAGGGATCTAACGTGGTTAACTTTTTACGTGGAAGATAATGGTGTGGGCCGATATCTTCTAAAGTGACGCTGTTGGTGTCAAGGGCAGAAAAGGGAGAGGGTCACCACAATCGATAAAACTAATTTTTAGCGCCGATTTCCACCATATTAATGCATATTTTTTCCATGATACGAGGAATCTGAGTTTTTCTGTTCAAAAATATGCCACCTACTTCTGTGGTACAATTATTTCAACAGTAAACCGATAGTGCCTAAAACAATGACTACTTTACAATGAATGTAATTTCAGTGCCGCCAAGCCTTCTTCGTCTGCGATTAACTGTGAGGGTGGGAAAATGGCCACCCCATCGTCACCATAAATTGTCTGGCTTGTCAATGAGTCGATTGTTTAAAGGTGAAGCTTTATTTCTGGAATATTTTGTTATTATTTGTCATGAGATCATGGTCCGCATTGCCAATGGCCAAATTTGCCAAAGACAACAACTAATTTCATTAGGCAAAACAAATTTTCATTTGGAAGAACATATTTTCATTTGGCAAGTGTTTTCTAAATAATGTTAAACTCCTTCGAAAGTCTCTAACAAACTCACAATTATTGACAAACGAAACAGACAGTCAACGATGTATTGACAGGTAATCGACAGAGTCACATAAGCGATGTTCTGAAAAGTTTGTATTGATGCTGGTATAAGTAACATGTTTATAGCCGGCTGTTTGTTTATCAAAACGATTACGTCACTTGTAGTGAACACACTTGTTTTACAGTTAGTCATCTGTGTCTGTTCTGGTCATGGAGGTTATGCGTATACATTTACAGTCATTCTAACAATCCATATTAATGACAACATTGTATTCCACATATATATGTATGATGGTCAGTATTTTAATGCCAGTTGTTATAAGGCAATATGTTAATTAGTCAAATGTTCATGGCGATGAGTTAATTAATAACTCATTGTCTCCAACACCAATACAGTCGAAATTATATTTGTTCTTTGGTAAGGGAATAGCAAGATTTGTAAGATTGCTATTTTTTGTATAAACATTCATAATATAAAATATATTGGTTACATTAATGCACCGCCTCAGAATTCCGTTAACGCAACTAATCCTTCAAATTATTACAAAAAACTACGGCTTATTGCTGCAGGTTTCTCGTTCACCACACCAGAAAGCTTCTAAATTCGGATAACAAATCGGAGGCATTGTGTTCCCGCCAAGAGTGCATGGCCCAGCCATTATTCATACCTAAACATCGAACGTAATTAACGCGGTCATAATAGTTACATACTGCAACTATAAGACACCCAGCGAATACACACCCCACGAAAACCCGAAATGTGTTGTCCTGCGAGAAATCCCATCGCTCTAGCTCAATTTGACGCGGCCAGATTAGCCTTCCTACAATATCCAAAAACAATAAAGCGAATTCGGGGACCTCCGCAAATAGTCCGCAAATAGCGACCTACTGCGAATTGTCACAACCGGAAAAACCCATTATCTATTTATAAAATGCCCATCGGACCACAGATTAAAAATTTTTGTAGAACAGTATATACCGGGGGCGTTAATTAGCATGACTACATAACGAGGGTGTATATTGTAGTTATTACTCACCTCTACCATAGGTTTTCTTGGTACAAGCAATTCCTGAATTTGTTGTCTCTGGAGGACATATGGCCCAACATACCGGTCCCCCACCCCATTGATGGTACCCGGCGCTACACTCCTTGTAACACAGAAGACCGTCCATAACAGGGTGGTCTTCGTAGCAGAATTTGTGTGGTACAACTGCCTCAACTGCAACACCTGTAACATCAATATCCGTCACAGTTAAAACGAGGAACAGGTCATGATCTTCAAAAAACTGCTGGGTTTGTTTACATATTTATCTCGGCTGTTACAGTAATATATGTAAACAAATATTGCAACACGCTGTATCCGTCACTGATGGATTATTGATAATGCAAATAGGATCAAAGCATTTCTGCATGTTTACGTTCTTATTGTTGATTATGGTTTTATTGTATTTTTTTTCTCAGCATTCCGTATCTTTGGCTGGTGACATGCATGGACATACTTAATTCTATTCTTCTTTTTCTATGTATTATTGGCCAATTCGGGAGTCTTCGTGCACGCTTTTCATTCTGAACTCTTCGAACCCTGACCTTACGGAAAGTATACGGTAGAGAGGATGAGGAGGTTTGCCGCTTTTATTGTAATTAGTTGTTTAATCTCTAAATATGTTTGAAATTAGTGACAGAAAATCATTACATTGTTTTTAAACGGATATGGCTCATTCCAACCTCGAAATTATTTCTACGTAATTTGGAGCGACGGATACGTTAGGTTGATAGATAAACGAACTATTGATATTTGTGACCCGCCATATCAAATCCAGTCGTAAGTCGGGATTGTTTTACCCTGTGCCAATGCATTCTCTTATATATGCGAGTCGACCATAGGTCGCCTCGCCTATATAAGAGAATGCATTGGCCTAACAATTTTTTATCATTTTTTTTTAAATAAATGTTTCTTACAATTTTTAGGACATAAAATAAAAATCATCCATTACCCTGCAGGGAGCTCCACACATATATAGAAGCATATAGAAGAGTGTCGTCTGCTGATGTTTGTCTGGGGCTCTGTATGGGTGAAATTATAAATTTGTTAAAGAATACAAGAAAAAATTATTAAAATTGTAAAATATTGTTAGGCCATGCAATGAATTTTCTTATATGCAAGGCGACCTATTGTCGACTCGCATATATAAGAGAATGCATTGACACAGGGTAAAAATATCCCGACGACTGGATTGTATATGGCGGGTCACATATATATCGGCTTCGTATGCTCTGAAAAACACTTGCCAAAGTCACAGTCATTTTTCAGCCGTGTTCAACTTTTCAACGCTCTTTATTGCTACCATATCAGGAATAGACTACCACGGAACGCTCGTTTCTGTTCCATGTCGCGCAAATAGCTGTTGTATGTTTGGAACCCAAACACCGTATTCACAATTGTATTTTTCATTACTTCAATGCGTCTGTGTTACATAATGCTCGTAGAAAGGTAGTTCATATATGTATCGACCTATTTCGATACTGAAAAAAGTTCAAAAGCGAATAATATTATGTGAATTTTGGAGCGCAAACCGCCATGTGGGTTCAACTTTGTGGCGAGGTCTAGACTACTGGAAACCACGATGTATAGGAATTACGAACATAGCCTGTTTGGCTGCATCGCTTTGCCGTGAAACTTTTGGATTGCAAGTGGCTGATCCTGCATGACGTATTGCTTCTTAGAAGTAATGGGATTCGCTGTTATTTAGCTCAGACTTTGGAACGCGTAGATAGTTTATCTTCTTTCTCTGTTCTTATGTAAATTTATGTTTTTCTTTGTTCGTTATAATTTCGCCGACCGCGAAATATACTTTTCTCTCTCCAACAAAGTGCAGTAAGATAAAACGTCATTTTAACATTTTGAAAACTCATTTTTATGTAATCCGATAACATAGAAATGAGTTTTCAAAATAACTGTTGACCAACGGTTACATAAGTATGATTTGCGGTCACTTATCTTGACAATAACCAAAATTTCTTAAAATGACAATTTCAGCGGTTTCCTAGATTTTGGACATAACACACTTCAACAACGAGGTAAACGGTGTAGTATTATAGAAATTGTTGTCTCATCAATAAATATAGAACAGTGTCATGTCACAGTTTTTTATAATTCGGAATCATCCTGGAGATGGATCACTGTTTGAACATCAGGAACCTTGGACCATGTAACGGTTTGAACATCAGGACTCCTGGACTTGCGATTCGTGTTATATGTGGGAACATGTAACGGTGTGATACTGAACAATGGACTATCGATGCAACAGTTTAGTACTAAATGCTGGATGCTGATTATATAGGTTATGTGCTAGAGCATAGAATTCGTTATTTCTTTATCGCACTTGTTCTGTTGTTCACGACAATCTGACGGCCATCACCCACGGTTTGCTCTAACTTCTAAGCCTCTGGACAGTGCCATGGTTACTCAGATTCCTATTATGATATAGCTGATTACAACCAATCACCCAATTAATTGTATCCACTCGCCTGTAAGTGGGAATAATTGTTGATGCTATTAAAGGCTATCTTTTGTAATGTTAAATAAAATAGAAATTGGATGAAGTGAAATAACAAATTATTTGGTTACCCGCCTTTGACTTACTAGTAGTCGTCCCGAACATACAAGCTCACTCCGGGTCAACTGGTCTTGTGCATGAGTATAGTCACGCATCCTCGGGGATATTCCGGAATGTAAATACCGGTACCAATACTAAACCTTTAAAATGACTCAATCAGCCAATGGAAGTTTTACAAAATCATGTGACCATTGGTGAAGTCGGGCCCATCTGAAGTCGACCCCAGATGAAGATGGCCCAATACGAAGACGACCCGACGCGTAATCATCCTGAGAGAAGTCGGCCCCGATGATTAGATAGGAATTGAATATTGTTAATATTAATTTAAATGAGCGCAGCGGATAATTAGACTTCAAACGAACACATTGTTATTACCATAATAATGTGTATATACGGAGGGCCTTTCCTCATTCATTGTTGCAAAATCAAACAATTTCAGCATATTGTTGTTGGGAAATTTCCAACCAATCTAATGTAAGGTATGAAATTTGTAACTATTGAAAATTTGACCAAAGTTCAGGGCAGGCACCAATTAATAGCCCCCTCTATCCAAGCCCCCTTCCCTGCCATCAGGCCAGGCCATAACCTATCAGTGATGCAGTTGAACGTGATTTCATTAAGATATGTTCATGTCTGGGTGACAAACATGTGTAAATGCCCCTTAGGCTGGACTTTCGAGGAGGAATTATGTTGGTGCTACACCGAAACATTGTCCCACCTGGATCCTGCAACGATGGCCCTGTATTAATTAAATTAATATAACATCTCATAATCTCCTGAGAGTAGATTTCTATTATCATTAGTCATTTATATAGGCGGGCATGATTATGATATTATACCCGTCAGAACATTCAATTAATGTCACTTAATCTCCCGTATCAGGTATATATTGTATTGTTTCTTAATATACCTGTTGTATTATGTAAATGACATAAACTACAATCATTATCTACTTTAAAATGTCAGATACAAAAGACAATATTCCGCCCAAAGTGCAGAAATCGTTCGAATAAATCTCATGTATAGAACTGTCACAGCCATGATTGACTTGAAATAGAACCATAATACGCACACGTGTTAATTACAAGGCTACTGTTCCAAATTATCAACCCTTACCGGGATATATTATCAGCTATTTTACAGAAGAATAACACGGGTATACATAATTAATACTCAGTGTTTGTCTTCGGAATGCGTTTCATATTTTATACGCCACCAAATACAAAGGAATTGCGTTCACGTGGCTTGATTTTCAGCAATAACATGTTGATATTTACGCGTTAACTCGCTAATTCCGAGTTAACTGTGATCTAGAGTGCATGTTTCGACAAAACGGCACTTCTGCAGCATATGTTCATTCAAGAAAGTATAATACATTCAAGGTTTCTATAATTATGCTTAATGATTTTATCCGAAAACGATTATTTTTAATCATAAGGAACCGTAACAAATCAGTCAAGAACCATCACAGTACCGGCGATAGAACGACAATCGATGTAACAGTTCCTACACAGTGAATAATATACAGTTATCGCCCGCGATTGAGTGAGACACGGGGATTTGTCGCCCGCTCGAGACCTGGAATGTCACCCGAGGGCCGACAGGCCCGAGGGTGACATTCCAGGTCGAGAGCGGCGACAAATCCCCGTGTCTCACGAAAACAAGGGTGATAACTGTTTTGTTATCTGACAAAGGAGTACACACGAACCTCCTTAATAGCAGGCATAAATGCGCGCATATATGCTTTAATCCAGTTCGAAAGGTTAATTTTATGTTGGAATCATCGCTATTTATAAAATAAAACATTCATAATCTGGATCAATTAACAGACCCGTCATTCGCGCAGCTATTCTCCGGTCAGTTTGCTGGTTGCATGGTGGAAATCGGTTCACGGAAAGAGGAGCAAAGCAATTTCGAAGTTGAGCAGCCATGCAGCGAAATGTTCGGTTTCGTTTCAAATTTTAATGGCCGTGAAGACTCCGACAGACGTGTTCATTTCCAGATTGCTAAAATGTGAAACTAACACGTTGTAGTGGTGCAAAAAGAATTTGACATATGTCACAGATTGTTATGCAACATACGGGTATTCTCTGAAGTCTGAGGAATGTATTGAAGAAAAGAAATAGTCAATTGATAAACAGCAAAGAGTGGCTATTTGATCAAGCACATAAACGTAGTTGTAACGTATGTACATCGTATGTGCAATTGTCTGCAGCAAATACCAACTGCATAATACGGTTTATCTATTTGTCCCACGGTCTTTATTATTGATATAAAAAGGTCCAATAAGAATATTACACCTTATAACAGATATGTGTCTGTGATAACACCATTTATTCATAGCGTGCTTTAATAGCAAATACAAAAACACACAGTTATGAAAATTAGCAAACACCACAGTTCGCGGTTGTTATGAAACAGTGGGGTTTATAAAAACAGTGTTTTTCGAAATTATCAGAGAGCTGTCAGAGAATATCTGCGTTGTGAGTTCTTCGTAGTTCTATGTTTGCTGGTAACAGCTGAGCGGTCAATAACTGAGACAATGTTACCATCGAGGGTAATATGGTGATTTATCGCCCGCCATGTGACGCACTCTCAGCCAATCAGAAGAGAGGAAAATGGGATGAAGGATAACAATATAAAGTTATTATACATTGTTATCCTTCATCACATTTTCCTCTCTTCTGATTGGCTGAGAGTGCGTCACATGGCGGGCCGTAAATCGCCTTATTACCCTCGAGGGTAACAATGTCTCAGTTATTGACCGCTCAGCTATTACCAGTAAACATAGAACTACGAAGAACTCAACGTGCAGAGAAACTCTCACAGCTCTCTAACAATTTTCGAAAACACTGTTTTTATAAATCCCACTGTATCATAACAACCGCGAACTGTGGTGTTTGCTAATTTGCATAATTGTGTGTTTTTTAGTTGCAATTAAAGCACGCTATGTATACACGGTGTTATCGGGGACACAAATCCGTTATAATGTGTAATGTTCCTATTGGACCTTTTTATATCAATAATAAAGACCGTGGGACAAATAGATAAACCTTATTATGCAGTTGGTGTGTGCTGCAGGCAATCGCACATACGATGTACATACGTTACAAATACGTTTATGTACTAGTTCAAATAGCCACTCTTTACTGTTTATCAATTGACTATTTCTTTTCTTCAATACATTCCTCAGACTTCAGAGAATACCCGTATGTTGCATAACAATCTGTGACATATGTCAATTTCTGTTTGCACTACTACAACGTGTTAGTTTCACATTTTAGCAATCTGGAAATGAACACGTCTGTCGGCGTCTTCACGGCCATTTGAAACGAAACCGAACATTTCGCTGCATGGCTACTCAACTTCGAAATTTCCACCATGCAACCAGCAAACTGACCGGAGAATAGCTGCGCAAATGACGGGTCTGTTAATTGATCCAGATTATGAATGTTTTATGTTCTAAATAGCGATGATTCCAACATAAAATTTACTTTTCGATCTGGATTAAAGAATGTATGCGCGCATTTATGCCTGCTATTAAGGCGGTTCCTGTGTACTCCTTTGTCAGATAACAAAACAGTTATCACCCTTGTTTTCGTGAGACAAGGGGATTTGTCGCCGCTCTCGACCTGGAATGTCACCCTCGGGCCTGGTGGCCCTCGGGTGACATTCCAGGTCTCGAGCGGGCGACAAATCCCCGTGTCTCACTCAATCGCGGGCGATAACTGTATACTGTTGTGTACAGTATGTGTTTTTCTTATACGAGTCCAGGTTGTGGTGAAAAGTCATATTGGACGAGACACGCCAGTGTCGAGTCCAATATGACTTTTCACCACAACCTGGACTCGTACAAGAAAAACACATACTGTACACAACATTGTATAATAACATTATAGCATGTTTTCTTTTGAAGAGAGTGCAGAGTTCGGTTTTTACCAATAAGCATTTAAATGTTTTGAGTACAATTTATCTTGCAAATATTTTGTACTGGAATGACTGAGGTCTCGTATCATCCGTTATATGGTGTGGTGTTTTGTAGATTTCTCTCCATTCTTTAATGGTAATAGATTTCCCAAGACGTGTTCCCATTGTTTCTGCATGTGCTGCGGAATGGTTGCAACTTTGTCAAAAACATGAGGTAAAATGCTTTACGCGTTTTCTCCGTACGTTTAACAGTTCCTTGGTTATTATATTTAGTCTTTCATTCTCTCTTAAGTATGTTTCCATGATGGTGGTAATTCATTAAGCAGCCACTGGTATTTTGTGAAGGGGTGTATATTTTAAGTCACATTTATTCATAGTGCGGAACGCCTGATTCAGCCATTAAATCATTGATAAATTAAACACCATTTTATCCATTTTTACCCGCAATGTTTTTAATGAACAACAACTAGATAATTATGTATGTGTCTGAATATACGGCAGCGTTGATTCGGCTATATCAAGACATTGGATCGGAGGAGTCTGTCCAGGTTGTGATATCACTTATTGATATCACTTATTAGTACACTGCCTATCCAAGTTATCATTATACACAGCATGTACACTGCATTAAAATAAATAACAATATTTACATAGTCCTTTATACTAAATCGTGTTCGTTGTTTGGTCGATTGCCAATTGGATCACAAGTGTTATACCACAATAACACGAATCGATGCCACATACTGTTGACCTAAATGCAGTTGACAGAATTGGGCATACTTTTTAAACGCGCGTCCATAGAACAACCGATTCGTATTTCAGAGGTAGAGTGTTGATCTAACTTACTGTGTTACGTTGTATAATCCCCATACTGTAGATACATTTCAGATACAAACCTGAATAATTTAAGGTGATTTTGTATAAATAAATACGGAAAAAGCGACATAGATGTAGTTTGAATGTGGTTTATTGAGGGATAATTCGTTGTGGCCGTTGGAACACGGTTAACACAATATTCTTAATTTCACAATAGTATTATTAGGAATGGTTTAACAATGAACTGATATATTAAAATGTTGACAAGCTTATTTCAACCAACTATGTTTACCGGCAGATTTCAGCACACATTAGTGCATGTATCTATAGTCTATAAAGTCGGCCAAATAATATATTATATCCAGATCCTCACCGTAATAGGCAACTGCCAACAGAACCAAGTACAGCTTCATTGTATCTGGAAAACAAAATTAATTACGATCAGCGTGCGATATTGTAAAATATTTTATCTCACGTGACTATCTAAGCCTTACCCACGCTTGTGGTTGGTTGCTTGGCATTCACTATTATCGATAGTGTCTTCCACGACACGATAGTGGTCCTCCTAATTGTAGCACACCCACTATCGCTTGGAAAATCCAGAAATCTATTTTCAGCATGCCCACTATTACGGGAGGTAATTTGAAAGTAATCTCCGCCTCGCCGAAAAGTTCAAAATTTGTTGTCCGAAATGTCTTTGTAATCGACAATAGAGCGCAATAAATGATCGTAAGCAAATTGTTTGTGTTATATGTGATGTTTTCTCAATTTGTTTGTGACGAAGTATCATGTTTTTCCTCACCGTTGTTCACAATATCGCTTCGGTATTTTTCGTCAATTTCCTAAGTTCGCACTACATTTTTTCTAAATGAAATCTTCAGTCTGTTTTCGGTAAAAAAAAAAAGTATTGTTTTGATCTGACGGAATTGTTTAACAACTACGATGCCTGCTTTCCAATGCTGTCGAAATAAGTCGAAATAGTAACAATAAATCATGAAGAAGAAGATTCAAGAGTTGCACAGTTAGAAGCAGGACAATTTATTGAAGCGAATTTGACCATGCAGCAAAAAATAAAGAGACAACAAAAGTCACACTGGAAATTCTAAAATCTGTCTTTGGTAAAAATGGGATCTGGGACAGCATGAAGAACGTTCGATAAAATATAATAAATATTGCACGGCTTGGAGGTGACTATGCAAAATAGTGGTCCTCGGTGGAGGAATAGTCCCTTCGCCTCCGGCTCGGGTACTATTCCTCCCCTCGGAACACAATGTTGCATAGTCACCTCCAAGCCGTGCAATATTTATATAGCATAGTTGTTCATGTAACATATATACATACTAATATGATAATGTACGTAAACGTAATTTGCGCCCGCTTGTTACTGTTCATGGGATTATCGGATGAATTGTTATATGTATAGAAGGATTTGATGATAAACCCTAAGGGTGGATACACACATGCATGTAATATCTGTAATTATCGTGAATTTGGCGTTTTACATGGATCATACAGACGATGTAATATGTGTCCACTGACAACCCAATCATTGCCTACTTGTTGAACGCACTGAGTTCTAGTTCCAATTAAGTCGGAATGTAGATAAGTCGTTATCTTGGACCGAGTCGCCAGGCCACTTAAAATAATTGTTCGTGGGATAACCCATATGGTAGACTTTATATTTAAATAACTACCAGTCCTCTCTTATTTATAGCAGTGGTGGATTAGGATTTCCCCGACACATGCAGGGGCTATATATATGACCCCGAAAGCTACCAGGCGGGTGTGGCTAACTCTGAGCTATTTAAGTAAAACATATCATATTGTACCTTCTTGCCCAGATTATTTCGACCGATACATTCAACTAAGCCCCTTAGCGATTTGAAGCTTTCGAGACCCCACCCAAACAAGCATCATGGTTTAAAATGTTCTACATCAAGCCTACATATGCCAGACGTATGGATTCTGGTGTTCGTGCATTAATAAAATGCCAGATATCTAACAGACTTGACTAATTTCCGCATCCGAAAGAGAAGACATGTTTTGGACTGGCCTTAAATGTACTGATAGAAGACAATTTGACTTCGCTTAGCACTACTCACTTGTCTGGCCTGTTAACAATAAACCGCTCGCGCGCAGGTGATTAATGTTGTCAATTATTGGTGTGCCATGTAAAATACATGTATTTTACATACAGAAATTACATGCATGTGTGTATCCACCCTTATAATGGGACACAAGAAAATGATATATACAATGTATGTAAATAATCACATATAAAGTAAATGTGGATATTTAGCCTGCCATGTAATACGAGTCTCAGCTATCTGGCCATCGACGCAGTCCTGTCTGGAATTTTGCGCGCCGGTGTCGGTAGTGACGTCATGATGTACGTCTTGATGTCATGACGCCTTTACTGGTTTCCCAAGAAGCAATCTTAAAATGACTCTGCGATCTTTCAATCGGAACTTAAAGTTTCCGCTTGCCGGCCTTGAACTTTGAGAATATTTCATCAATCTTTTAGGCGGAAATACCGTTAGAAAATTGAAAATAATATGTAAACGGCCAGCAATGTCGATGGATTCCTCTTTCGGGGTAAATATTTTTAATAATTTTATGAAATATGTAAACAAAACTTTTTCATGCAATTTAACTTTTTTGTTAACCAGAGCTTTTGTTCAATTTACATTCACTTTTTGAAAATATATTTGGCTTTAGGAGCATGATGTTCCTACATATAGTGAAGTATAGCTAACAGTTGCTAGATCAAAGTTTTTTATTTTTGCCCTGGAGCATTTTGCCCAATTACACATTTCGAGGTGGCATTAATTAATACAAAATGGCGGCCGTCGCCAACAATCATTTTTGGACTCCGCTGACCGTTGAGTTATGAATAAATTATCCTATTTTAGGTGATTTCAATTTATTTTTAGATTGGGCCGAAAAAGTCGATTAGTATATATCTCATATTCGCATACATATACCCTGGTCGCTTCACTTCCGGGGCTTCGCCGCGGGAGAGCGGGCGCTATTATTATTAAAGGGACAGGCGGCCTTCGTTGTAGGTTAAAATTTAGAAATAACATTTATCAAATTATGACAATTTCCTCAAGAATATACTAATAGTATAGCATAATGATGATATAATGCGATATTATTCACAAAACAGGCTTTGTTTCTGAGAAAATAAAGGTCGAGTGTTGTTCAGTTTCTCGCAAAAAGAGCAGTGGATTATTTATAAGCATTCACGATATTGCGTCATTTCCTTATTTAGATTCGCGCGCATTATACGTCGGTTGTGAAACCCCTATTTGTCTAGAACGTGGTGCGTGAAACAGCTAAACTATACCAGATTACAACGGATAATGACATGAGATATCACATAGAGAAGATATCTGGTGAAATGACTAAACTTAAAAAGGGCGACTCGAGAAAATTTTGGTCTATATTGAATAAGAAAAGAAAACTAACAGACAGTGCATTACAAATAAAAGATCTTGAGAATTATTTCCGAGAAATAAATTCCATAACCTACGTAAACGATCCCAACTTGGCTACTGAAGATACAACTACGCATGGAATGACACACTTAACAAACCTATTACAGACGAGGAAATAAAAATCACGATCGCTAGTCTCAGTAATAATAAATCACCTGGAGATGACGGAATATTAAATGAATTTATAAAAGCCTCGGCTGATACACTTAAAGACATATACTGTAAACTTTTCAATCTAGTCTTGGATTATGGGTGTATACCTGATTCATGGGTAATTGGAACCATTATCCCCATATATAAAAATAAAGGAGATTCAAGTGACCCTAAAACTACAGACCAATTACTTTACTCATTTGTTTTGGGAAATTATTTACCAAAATATTATCAAATAGGATGAACACATATTTAGAAGAACATGAAGTAATGAAAGAAAATCAATCCGGTTTCAGAAAAGGATATTCCACAGTTGATAATATTTTTGTTCTGCACATGCTGACAGAAATTACTAGGTCACTCAACAGAAGCTTATATTGTGCATTCATTGATTTTGAAAAAGAATTCGATAAAGTATGGAGACAGGGACTATGGCACAAACTTTTATCTAACGGTGTAAATGGAAAAATATTTAAAGTCATTTGCAATATGTACTCGAACATTAAGTCCAAAGTTCAACTAGGAAATGAGCACTCCAATTTTTTCCCATGTTTGTCTGGTGTCCGACAAGGTGCGAATCTTTCACCAATCCATATGTACACATCTATTGTATAATATTGCTATATGTCTATTGTTTATACCACTCTATATCTCAATATCCTTATGTTATACATGTATTAACTTGGATGAGAGAATAAAGCATATACCGTAAAAAAGCGGCTTGGTCAACCACAAAGTTATCAAATTGTGAGACAGAGTTCAGTCCCCTCGCTACGCTGGTCTGACAAGGTAGATTTCAGTGAACTTCGGTCCCTTACGCTGCTCTGAATACAGCCATCACGTATACCGGATGTAAGGAAACGTTGTATTTTTTTGTTATTTAAGACTATAAATTGTCCTTTCCAATTCATTATGATTTGATCTAGCCAATTTCAAAATGAATTTTGACAGTTCTCAGAATAATGAACTATAACCGACAGAAGTCATGAATACAAAATGGAAGATTTCCTTGCATTTTGTATACGCGATGGCAGTGGTCTGACGTTATTGGTGGACGAATTAAGGGGGATGTCAAGTGACAAATTTTGAATGGGGATCTCCATGCAAATTTGCGGAGCAAAAGTTACAGAGTTACACATACTTCTGAGTGTGACTTGATGTGGTATTGAAACAACAATTATGTGGCGGGACCGATTGGATCATGTTCCATTATAATGTTGGTGTATTTATTTTTGAATTTTATATTGATTTTTTTAAATGTAGGTCATGTGATGTAATTCCAGAAAAAAACGTGTCGAAAGATTATTTATTGCAAAATTATATAATTTACCTAGCGCAACTGCCAGTTAAATGATATGACGTGCAGTGATATGCCTGCTTTGGTTCCCAAGCAACTGCTTCATACATAACTTTTGCTCCGGAAATTTTTATGGAAATCCCCATTAAAAATTGGTCACTTGACCTCCCATTTAAGGACCCTGCAGATGGTTGCAGTAACTGCAAACTGCTACGTTAAGAGCAAACCTATAATTTATTGCATTTGTTACGTTCCACAGTTCAAAATATATATTTAGATACATGAAATGATGATATGCGCAATCTATATGTCTAGAAAAATTCATTGAAATCATAGAAGTTATCGCAGCAGTGGAAACCTAGAATAACATTGATCTCCAGCGTGGAACATTAAGGGGCAGCCGTATGTTTTTCATAACTCCAGCTAAACATTGCAAGAGATTTTCTGCAAAGAATTTCACTGGATCTATCTGGCTCAAAATCTTGAATTTCCCATATCATCAACTTCACTGTATATATAATCTGAGCAATTATTAAGAGACGACAAAAGCAATGGATTTGGGAGGTTGAACAAATATTTAATTTTTGTTCCTTTCGGTGCCAATAGCTGCTAGAATAAATAATAATTCCAGATGGCTTCATTTGTATCATAATGTTGAGTTAAATATTTAATTGCATAACATAGCATCATACCCCCATATTTTGTAATCACGAATTTTTCCAGCCCAATGAAAACTAATGTTGACATGCAGTGTTGTTCACTCGAACGGGAATCAACTGGAATTTTAAATATTGTTCATGCCATAAAAGTTGAATAAATGAGGTTATAATTTCCAAAAGGGTTGATGGTTCCTCAGTTACTGGTCCCAAAAATAAGGTTTTAATCGAATTTGTTAATCCGTATCCTAATATAAAGAGACGGTGAACGTTTAAATGTTGTTCATGCCATAAAAATAAAATAAATGAGGTTATAATTTCGAACAGGTTGATGGTTCTTAAATATTGTGTCGCAATAAACGCTTGCAGTTTAGTTGTTATAATTGGATTTTCGGAACAATGAATACATCTGGAAACAAATGACATTCGCGGAGAATGGTCCGGGGATAATATACGATGCAGGTACAAACTACTTGCACATAGAACATCATACCATATGAACACATTTTCTAAAAATGTGTATCTACTTGTCTATCGTCATAGCATTAGCTTCTAACGATCAAATGTTGTAAACAAAATCCGAATTGCGGCAGACAAACAGACATGTTCTGTAAGGTAATGCTGAAACTATTTGATAGTATGGTAACTCCAATAGCTCTTTATGGTAGTGAAGTTTATTGCATATGAAATTTTGTAAAATCCTTTTGCGTATGAAAGCTAGCACACCTAATGATATGGTCTACGGGGAGCTTGGTAGACATCCACTGATAATTGATATAAAATGTAGGGTGTTGTCATATTGGTCAAAGTTAAACTCCTCCGACGGATCTGAATTAGCAAAGAATATGTATCTTGTGATGAAGGAGGTCCATAACAATGATAGCACATATTCTGGAAAACTTAAATGGTTTGAGTTTATAAAAATGACCCTGAGTGAGATCGGTTTGATGTCCCGATGGGGTACTCAAACTGGACTCACAGGGACGGAGATCAGGAATATTAAATCTAGTCTGATTGAAGAACACTGGATTAAAATGTTTCGTGACCTGAAGGAATCTAAATCGTCAAGGGGAACTTTATATAGTAACTTAAAGCGTCATTCCAGTATTAGTCGTTACCTTATTTATCTACCACAACATCTCATACCAGCATTGGTGAAATTTAGGACAGCAAACCATAGACTGCCAAACGAAGCTTTCAAGATGGCGAAAACACGAGAGTATACTATGTAAAATGTGCGGTTCGGAAACATGTGACGAGTATCATATTCTTTTGATCTGCGACAATTTTGACACAATCAGAAGAAAATACATTCCTGACTGGTTGAACTGGTTGAAAAGTTATATGGCCTCCTTGCTTTTGAAAATATATCAATATTGAAGAACGTATTATTTATTCGAAACATGTTTTTAAAGAATACAACTAAGATAGTACACTTATGAGATAAACGTACCCTGTTGAGTTGTACATTCTGGGATTCGAGTATGGAAACAATTTGTGAACGTGCCGGCAAAAAAAAAACTGTATATAAAGTATCGTTTATTGTAATTCAATTGAGTATTTGTCACTAAAAACAAGCATTCTGATTGGCCGAGAGCGGCTAACTTTAATTTTCGATTCACTGATATCGGCCGCTTCAGCGTCCATCAAATCTGACCGTAGCACGGTAAAATTTCATCGGCGCATAACGGAGTAGCGAAACGAGCACACCCGCGCGTTGTTGTTTATAGATACCGTTCATCTGCCGATTCAGCGTGCATCAAATCTTAATGTAGCACGGTAAAATTTCATCGACGCAGAACGGAGTAGCGAAACCAGCCAACCCGCCCCACAGGAAATTGTTTCGGAGCAGCGTTCCGAGTAACGCAATAAACAAACCCAACTAGTTGTGCACGGTGACAACGGCAAAATGAAAGTCTCGATTCGTGTCATGAAAATGACTAAATGATACTTTTTATAAAAAAAAATTGCAAATTCCTTGCTAGATTGAATTACAATGGAGATAAACGTACCCTGTTTCGTTGTACATTCTGGGATTCGAGCATGAAAGCCGGCTCGTTCACAAACTGTTTTCATGCTCGTATCCCAGAATGTACAACTCAACAGGGTATGTTTATCTCCTAAGTCATTTCATAACACGAATCGAGACTTTCATTTTGCCGTTGTCACCGTGCACAAATCGTTGGGTTTGCTCATTGCGTTACTCGGAAAACTGCTCCGTAACAATTTCCTGTGTGGCCGGTTGGCAAAACGAATGTATGTTCTCTGGTTTAAATATATTAAAGAGTTCAGGGATTTGGCTGTCTGTTCTGGTCTGTTCGCGATTTTTCTTCCAGAGCCTTTGACCGATTTCAATCAAATTTGGTGTTGTGCTTCGGGGTACCCGAAAAATGTTATAACGGCCGTATTCTTTTAATTAAAATTTTAAAACAAATTTAATTTTTATTTAATTTGTTTTTCAAATTTTTTAACTTTTTTAATAGGAAGTTTCATTCTAAAAATCTAAAATGAAAATTTTAAAGTTAAATTAAAATTTAAAAATAAAATATATATATTTTTTTTTTTTTAAAACAATATATATTTTTTAAGTTTCAATCTAAAAATCTAAATAGAAAATTAAAAACTTAGAAAAACAAATTTTAATTAAAGAAAACAAATTTTTTGTTCAACAGCAGATCAGAGTTCAATCTAAAAAAAAATTGAATATCAATAAAAAAAATTTAAATGTTTAAAATATCAAAATTTGCACAAATCATATACATGAGTGTTCCAGCCAGTGCAAGTGCTGATGTGTTCACATAAGAAGTCGATCTCACGTAACAGACAATATGTATGTGGGTAAGGACTTATTACCAGTGGGCGAGTGTACAATTAACTTCAAATTTAGAGCCCCATATCTCGCACACAAACGGCACAAATTTGGCGTATTTAAACCACACGATTATATTCCTCGAATCACGGAGAAGAATATCTATCAGTCTGGTGGAAATCGGCGGTAAATATATTGTTTATCAATTTGTGTGTCTCTCTCATCCTCTAGATATGTGGACCCCTGTCTCGAATGGCATCACTTTTGACATATTTAAACCACACAGACTCCTGATATCATGGGGATGATTATTTATAAGTTTGGTGCTAATCGGCGACTAAACAATTTGTTTTATAAAATTTAGTGCCCAACCCACACCCCACACCATCTCTCACACAAACAGCACCAACCTAGCGTCTTTTAATCACATGATTTGATTCCTCGTATCATGTATATGAATGTGTATCAATTTGGTGAAAATTGGCACTAAAATTATTGTGTATGAATTCTGGTCCCCTCTACTTTTCAGTGCGCCCCTGACTCGAATGACACCACATTTAACCGTCTTAAGCCACGCCATTAGACTCCTCATACCATGTGGATGATTTTGTATAAGTTTGGTATCAATCGGTGACTAAACCAATTCTTATGAAATTTAGTGCCTACCCCCCCCCCCCCCCAATCTCACATCCAAACCACACCAATTTGGCGTCTTTAAATCACACAATTAGATTCCTTGTATCATGGAGAAGAATGTGCATCAATTTGGTGGAAATCGGCGCTAAAATTAGTTTTATAAATGTTGGTTCCCCTCTCCCCCTCTGTGCATCCCTGACGCGAATGGCGCCACGTTTGGCATATTAAAACAACGCCATTAGATTCCTCATATCATGGGAATGGTTATATAAAAGTTTCGTGGCAATCGGCGGCAAACATTTTTTCTACCCCTCCCCTGTTCTGCCCCTGACAACAGCGTCACTTTAGAAATTTCTAACCCTCACCATTATCTTTCTCGTAAAAAGTTACCCCTAGTTTACCAGTTTGATGCCAACTAGATGGTCCCTCGGGGCTAAACTTAGTTTATCAATTTTGGTGACCCTCGCCCCTTCCGTGTATCCCTGACTCGAACGGCGCCACTTTTGACATATTTAAACCACACCACCATATTCCTTATCTAATGGGGATGATTATATATAAGTTTCGTGGCAATCGGCGACAAAAAAAATTCTGCCCCTCCCCCTTTTCTGCCCCTGACAACAACGGCGTCACTTTAGAAAATTCTAACCCGCACCATTACCTTTCCCGTAAAAAGTTACTCCTAGTAGACCCCTTTGGTGCTTTCTCGTAAAAAGTTACTCCTAGTAGACCCCTTTGGTGCCTTCTCGTAAAAAGTTACTCCTAGTAGACCCCTTTGGTGCCTTCTCGTAAAAAGTTACTCCTAGTAGACCCCTTTGGTGCCATCTAGATGGTCCCCTGTGAATTTCTATAGAACACAGACAGACATTCGCAAATATAGATATAGATATATAGAGAATCTCCAACGAGTTATGTCGTGATATAAGGTTTTATCATATGAGTTTGATAAATTTGTTTCACAACGAGTCTCGTTGTGAATCAAATTTATCAAACGAGTTTCATAAAATATAATATCCCAACATAACGGGCTGCAGATCTTGTATATCACATGAAAAACACTAGAGCTTTATGCCTTTTAACACATCGAAACCCTTGCAAAATGCATATATTTACATCGATGGTTGGGACGCTTCACAATCGTATATACGACATGCAGCATTGCGCTCCGGGATAGCGATAGAGTCCTCCAGTATTTTAACCTGTTGTGTGCTGATACTCTTTTGTTGTAAAATTATTTTCAAGGGATGCTAGGAATGTAAATCCTAAACCACTGGTACGCACACAGGCGATGATATTTCCTGGGTACATACCGTGGAGTAAGCTACAAGAGCTCTAATAGTGTGTCAACTAAATATAAAGAAGAAAATTGGTAGCTTAGCGGCGGAGCATGAAATTATAAATGCTGCTCACATATAGGCCGTGTATGCCATGTGACAACTACAATGGAGTGTTTTGCAAGAGGCCTAAATAGTAAAATATTGTTATAAATCACAGCAAAAACACTTATCACAGTTACAAATGGGAGTACCAAGATCGTAACCTGATGTTAGGCCATTAACAATTGTGACCCGCCATATCAAATCCGGTCGGAAGTCGGGATTTTTTACCCTGTGCCAATGCATTCTCTTATATATGCGAGTCGACCATAGGTCGCCTCGCATATATAAGAGAATGCATTGGCCTAACAATTTTTTACAATTTTAATAATTTTGTCTTGTATTCTTTAACAATTTTATAATTTCACCCATACAGAGCCCCAGACAAACATGAGCAGACGACACTCTTCTATATGCTTCTATATACATTGTATGTGTGGGGTTCCCTGCAGGGTAATGGGTGTTTTTTATTTTATGTCCTAAAAATTGTCAGAAACATTTATTTAAAACAAATGATAAAAAATTGTTAGGCCAATGCATTCTCTTATATATGCGAGGCAACATATGGTCGACTCGCATATATAAGAGAATGCATTGGCACAGGGTAAACAAATCCCGACTTCCGACTGGATTTGATATGGCGGGTCACATTTTAGAAAGTAATTTGGATGATATGATAAAGGCCGAATGAAGTTTATAGCCAAAGGGTTGAGTTAGGCATTTAAATAGTATACATGTATGTTGCAGAACGAGAGGAAGAGATAGTGTATGCATATGTAGTCTTAAGGAGAGGTGTAATATATTAAAAGGTCAAAATTTCACCGATATCATCATCAGTTCCAAATATCCAGGTGACGAATCCTCTAAAGGAAGAACCGCCGCTTTTCGGCACTAACTGGAATATAGTCCTCCAATAATTATATAAACCTGCCGTGTGTTGATACTCTTTCCCCATGTTGGTTCATCAGCATACCGAAAATCATTACAATCTGACTGAAAATGACTAAGAAATAGAATGTCAAATGTGTTACGACATCCCGACGAACGGATGAAATCACGCCCAGACTCATGGACATTTCTATACCCCCCCCCAACAAACTTCTTTTGTGGGGGATACTTATCCGGCTTAACCAGTGTATACTGGGGGTAGCGAACAAACTGATTATCATTGGATATGTTACCATAATGACATGTATGACGCTATAATCGCAATTGAGTCCAAAATTTAAACTGTCAAATGAGAATATTTATTTCATTGATTCGTACATGACATTTGAACATCGGAAAAGAAAGGCGTGCACCTGTGATATACTGATATATCACATGAAACCCCTATTATATCATTAAAAAGCGTCACATGTTTCCTCATATCTCACTAGCTATGAATATCGTGTAAATTAGTTACATATCACTTGGCATCACGCCTACAAAATGACCGCGCGTTTTTACATTGATTTAGGCGGATTAAAACTATTCCGAAAAGCCGCGTATGACAACAAGACCTGACAATGCAAAATGATTGCTTTGTTCATTACAGTTAAATTATTGTCCAACTTCGTTGCACTAACTAAAACAGACAGAAAAACAAAGAGGCACTTTGGGGGACTATACTTTCCGTCGCATGCAGCCCCGGAGCGCGCAATACTGTCGTATGCGGTTATGTTGTGAAGCATCTCAGCCAACGCTGTACATTTAATAATTTTGCAGATTCTTTTAAGGATTTTGATTTGTTAAAAAACAATACAACTCTATGCCGTGTGATATACAAGATTTTCAACCCGCTATGTTGGTATATAAGATTTTATGAAACTCGTTTGATAAATTTGATTCACAACTCGTCTACGAGTTAAAAGTTCCTCTATATATGTTCATGTATGCAAAGTGAGCCCAGTTGCATATATACAAGGTACTCAGTGATAACCGGTGGTCCATGGAGTGTCGCGATGACTCATTGACGCATTCGCGATGACTCATTGACGCATATCGTGATGTTTGGATATAACCACCCCTGGTCAAGTGGTCCTGCTAATACGATATGATGCTGGGGGTCCTGTTGAATTGCTATGATGCGGGTAGGGCAAACCGATGGCGTTACGAAAACGTACCGTTATTTTTTCTAAAGTTATCATTTTTGCGGTGATTGGCTAATCCGAGAGATTTACTCAGGTCATCGAATCGTAACTCACCTTGTAAGCATTTTTCCGCCACGATCTTCTGTTGATGAGCGACTAATTGTCGTATCTGATCCGTAACAGCGTCGCATTTTTCCATAGCAGTCGACACACAGCCGACGTATTTCTGAAGGGATCTAGAGAAAACACAAACAAACTATGTATTATTCTGTATACCACCCTGGCAATTGTTCCTGCTGTGTAATGCTGGTGGGTCCTGCTGAATTGCTATGGTGCTGGCAGGGCAAACTGATGCATTTACGAACAAGTACATGTACTGTTGTTTTTTCTAAAGTTGTCATTTTCGCGGTTTTTGGCTAATCCGAGCGGTTTGAGAAAAAGCCAGTGTTTGTATGAAACATTCAAGAACATAATATCTTGAGAAAACGAACATAATGACTGCGCTCGTTTTTGTGAAACGACGTGAATAACAATCTTGATTATAGTCGATATTCGACAACTAATTCAACCAGAATTAAAATATTTCGCACCATACATGCACGATATATGTTTTGGAAAGTTTGGTACATATACAATGGCTTTCTTGGTTATGCTCAGATTGTCTGAATAACCGTGAACATGAAAAGTTTGGAAAAAATAACCGTTTAATAACGGTACGTTTTCTCAACAGCATCAGTTTTCCGTAGCAACATCATATCAATTCAGCATGACTCACCAACACCATAGGACATTACCACTCGGCCAGAGGTGTGTACATGTACATGTAGCTTATATATCAATGGAGATCAAGTCGTTAGCTCAAATATGACCACGATATAAAGCTGTGCGTTTGATCGGTACTGTGTTTTACAGTATACATTGTGTTCTCTGCGACACATACATGCCACATTTAAAGGTACTCAATCCGATCAGACGCTCCTAATTTACTATTTCTTTGGCTCCGGGGGCAAAACATATTTGATTGGAGTCGAGGAACCCATCCATCAAATCTCAGAGTGATCAGATATTGATTTTTGAAGGTTGTTATTTCTCGATATGTGTGCTAATAATTGGCCCAAAAACAATGGTCAAACGGACAAATAGCGGATGAAGGTGGATAACTCTAAAATCAAATGGTAATAATAACCCGCTTGATTTTAGAGTTATCCATCTTCATCCGTAATTTTGACCGGGACCACCCTTTTGACGGCGTGTTTCTGGGCCACAAGCAATAGAAATAACAAACTTCAAAAATCAATATCTGATCACTCTGAGCGTTGGTGGTTAGGTTGCTCGACTCGAATCAAATATTTGTTACACCCGAAGACAAAGAAATAGTAATTTAGGAGCGTCTGATCGGATTGAGTACATTTAAAGGGATAAAAATATACGGAAGGCGTGGGTAAAGCTGCAAAATTTAACAAAACTTGTATAACCATTATCAGAAAAACTCGAAAAAAAGATAGACTTTGTTATTAATTTAACAAAACTTGTATAACCATTATCAGAAAAACTCTAAAAATAGATAGATTTTATTATTAATTTAACAAAACTTGTATAACCATTATCAGAAAAACTCTAAAAATAGGTAGACTTTGTTATTAATTTAACAATATTGTACACGTATAACCATTACCAGAAAAACTCGAAAAATAGACAGACTTTGTTATTAATTTAACAAAACTTGTATTTATAACCATTATCAGAAAAACTCGAAAAACATCTATATGTTGCAATAATAACAATGCCAAACAAATCTGGTATACGGGTTAAAGACATATTATGGACTTGTTCGGGTGTATGAAACTTATAAGTTACTATTCAGGCGTTATTCCAACTGGAGGAATGCCGCATTCTACTGACATCGTCAAAAATCTCAAAGAAATCGACCACATATGCGCAATTGTAAATATTTACATCTCGATTCGGGACGCAACTATCAGCGATAAACTAACACAAATGAATTATCAATCGAAAATCATTGCATTTAATTAATATGTCAGAATAACGATGTGTGTGTTGTAAATTTGGATTAATATTTGTAAAAATAATTACTTTGAGCAAGATTATTCTCCATTTCTATTTGATCACCCTACCGGGGTGTTTCACATAACTTTAAGCGTACAGTAGAATTCATGCATGACAAACGTATATATTGCGTTGCACAATAGCATGAATTTATAACCAAAATGCATTCAGCCATCGACTCGTTCAATGTCGCACAATAATTTCGACAAGAATTTATTGAATTACCCAAAAAGTATAGAATAGCACTTTCCCGATAAAAGTATGAACTTAAAAGTTCGAATAATGGTGTTAACTAAATATATGGAAATTACCAACACCATAACTTGTTTTGTGAACCCTTTGTGTTATATATAATATTGTTGATTATTAAATGACATGGGTATTGAGAAAACGAAATTGACAGAATGACGAAAAGCATTTATGTACAAAATATACAGTGACCTCCCAAATGTCTTCATCGTCAACACCATCATCTGTATCATCATCATCATCATCATCACCATTAACCTAACTAGCTATCGGAAATATGACATGCTGTTTCACAGCCAAAATCATGCTGTACCCCAACCGACGTATATGTGTATACATATAGCAGTTTCAGCGCGGATCCAAACAGCATCGCTTTGGACAAATCGACTTATATGCCACCTGCTTGTGCCGAATATGTACAATGTCCAAGTGCTTATTGATTGATTGTTTATTTCCAGCCATTTGATCGCTGCATTAAGCCTTCAGTAATCAGTATGCTAGTCTGTACTTCATTTTAGATTGATATAAATGGCGAAATGTCACCAATTTGATTAAAATGACCACATCAGATCTGTCATCGAGTTCCTATTAAGCCAACAAAACTTGTCAGTGTGATTGTATGCAGAGGCATTCCAGCAGATGATTGCATCGCTAGAATCAACAACACCCCATTTGAAATTACGTCTAAACTCTCGAGGTGAGTTTTGAAATATCACGTGGTCACCAGTCACTAACAGCATAATAGCAAAACATCAGGACCCACCAGCATCATAGCAAAACATCAGGACCCACCAGCATCATAGCAAACATCATGACCCACCAGCATCATAGCAAACATCATGACCCACCAGCATCTTAGCAAAACATCAGGACCCACCAGCATCATAGCAAAACATCAGGACCCACCAGCACCATAGCAAAACATCAGGACCCACCAGCATAATAGCAAAACATCAGGACCCACCAGCATCATAGCAAAACATCAGGACCCACAAGCATCATAGCAAAACATCAGGACCCACCAGCATCATAGCAAAACATCAGAACCCACCAGCATCATAGCAAAACATCAGGACCCACCAGCATCATAGCAAAACATCAGGACCCACCAGCATCATAGCAAAACATCAGGACCCACCAGCATCATAGCAAAACATCAGAACCCACCAGCATCATAGCAAAACATCAGGACCCACCAGCATCATAGCAAAACATCAGGACCCACCAGCATCATAGCAAAACATCAGGACCCACAAGCATCATAGCAAAACATCAGGACCCACCAGCATCATAGCAAAACATCAGAACCCACCAGCATCATGGCAAAACATCAGGACCCACCAGCATCATAGCAAAACATCAGGACTTAACAGCATCATATCAAAACATCAGGACCCACCAGCATCATAGCAAAACATCAGAACCCACCAGCATCATAGCAAAACATCAGGACCCACCAGCATCATAGCAAAACATCAGGACCCACCAGCCACCAGCATCATAACAAAACATCAGGACACACCAGCATCATAGCAAAACATCAGGACCCACCAGCATCATAGCAAAACATCAGGACCCACCAGCATCATAGCAAAACATCAGGACCCACCAGCATCATAACAAAACATCAGGACCCACCAGCATCATAGCAAAACACCAGGACCCACCAGCATCATAGCAAAACATCAGGACCCACCAGCATCATAGCAAAACATCAGGACCCACCAGCATCATAGCAAAACATCAGGACCCACCAGCATCATAGCAAAACATCAGGACCCACCAGCATCATAGCAAAACATCAGGACCCACCAGCATCATAGCAAAATATCAGGACCCACCAGCATCATAGCAAAACATCAGGACCCACCAGCATCATAGCAAAACATCAGGACCCACCAGCATCATAGCAAATCATCAGGACCCACCGGCATCATAGCAAAACATCAGGACCCACCGGCATCATAGCAAAACATCAGGACCCACCGGCATCATAGCAAAACATCAGGACCCACCAGCATCATAGCAAAACATCAGGACCCACCAGCATCATAGCAAAACATCAGGACCCACCAGCATCATAGCAAAACATCAGAACCCACCAGCATCATAGCAAATCATCAGGACCCACCAGCATCATAGCAAAACATCAGGACCCACCAGCATCATAGCAAAACATCAGGACCCACCAGCATCATAGCAAAACATCAGGACCCACCAGCATAATAGCAAAACATCAGGACCCACCAGCATCATAGCAAAACATCAGGACCCACCAGCATCATAGCAAAACATCAGGAGCCACCAGCATCATGGCAAAACATCAGGACCCACCAGCAGCATAGCAAAACATCAGGACCACCAGCATCATAGCAAAACATCAGGACCCACCAGCATCATAGCAAAACATCAGGACCACGAGCATCATAGCAAAACATCAGGACCACCAGCATCATAGCAAAACATCAGGACCCACCAACATCATAGCAAAACATCAGGACCCACCAGCATCATAGCAAAACATCAGGACCCACCAGCATCATAGCAAAACATCAGGACCCACCAGCATCATAGCAAAACATCAGGACCCACAAGCATCATAGCAAAACATCAGGACCACCAGCATCATAGCAAAACATCATGACCCACCAGCATCATAGCAAAACATCAGGACCACGAGCATCATAGCAAAACATCAGGACCACCAGCATCATAGCAAAACATCAGGACCCACCAGCATCATAGCAAAACATCAGGACCCACCAGCATCATAGCAAAACATCAGGACCCACCAGCATCATAGCAAAACATCAGGACCCACCAGCTTCATAGCAAAACATCAGAACCCACCAGCATCATAGCAAAACATCAGGACCCACAAGCATCATAGCAAAACATCAGGACCCACCAGCATCATAGCAAAAACATCAGGACCCACAAGCATCATAGCAAAACATCAGGACCCACCAGCATCATAGCAAAACATCAGGACCCACCAGCATCATAGCAAAACATCAGGACCCACCAGCATCATAGCAAAACATCAGAACCCTCCAGCATCATAGCAAAACATCAGGACCCACCAGCATCATAGGAAAACATCAGGACCCACCAGCATCATAGGAAAACATCAGAACCCACCAGCATCATAGCAAAACATCAGGACCCACCAGCATCATAGCAAAACATCAGGACCCAGCAGCATCAAAGCAAAACATCAGGACCCACCAGCATCATAGCAAAACGTCAGGACCCACCAGCATCATAGCAAAACATCAGGACCCACCAGCATCATAGCAAAACATCAGGACCCACCAGCATGATAGCAAAACATCAGGACCCACCAGCATCATAGCAAAACATCATGACCCACCAGCATCATAGCAAAACATCAGGACCCACCAGCATCATAGCAAAACATCAGGACCCACCAGCATCATAGCAAAACATCAGGACCCACCAGCATCATAGCAAAACATCAGGACCCACCAGCATCATAGCAAAACATCAGGACCCACCAGCATCATAGCAAAACATCAGGACCCACCAGCATCATAGCAAAACATCAGGACCCACCAGCATCATAGCAAAACATCAGGACCCACCAGCATCATAGCAAAACATCAGGACCCACCAGCATCATAGCAAAACATCAGGACCCACCAGCATCATAGCAAAACATCAGGACCCACCAGCATCATAGCAAAACATCAGGGCCCACCAGCATCATAGCAAAACATCAGAACCCACCAGCATCATAGCAAAACATCAGGACCCACCAGCATCATAGCAAAACATCAGGACCCACCAGCATCATAGGAAAACATCAGGACCCATCAGCATCATAGCAAAACATCAGGACCCACCAGCATCATAGCAAAACATCAGGACCCACCAGCATCATAGCAAAACATCAGGACCCACCAGCATCATAGCAAAACATCAGGACCCACCAGCATCATAGCAAAACATCAGGACCCACCAGCATCATAGCAAAACATCAGGACCCACCAGCATCATAGCAAAAGATCAGGACCCACCAGCATCATAGCAAAACATCAGGACCCACCAGCATCATAGCAAAACATCAGGACCCACCAGCATCATAGCAAAACATCAGGACCCACCAGCATCATAGCAAAACATCAGGACCCACCAGCATCATAGCAAAACATCAGGACCCACCAGCATCATAGCAAAAGATCAGGACCCACCAGCATCATAGCAAAACATCAGGACCCACCAGCATCATAGCAAAACATCAGAACCCACCAGCATCATAGAAAAACATCAGGACCCACAAGCATCATAGCAAACATCAGGACCCACCAGCATCATAGCAAAACATCAGGACCCACAAGCATCATAGCAAACATCAGGACACACCAGCATCATAGCAAAACATCAGGACCCACCAGCAGCATAGCAAACATCAGGACCCACCAGCATCATAGCAAAACATCAGAACCCACCAGCATCATAGCAAAACATCAGGACCCACCAGCATCATAGCAAAACATCAGGACCCACCAGCATCATAGCAAAACATCAGGACCCACCAGCATCATCGCAAAACATCAGGACCCACCAGCATCATAGCAAAACATCAGGACCCACCAGCATCATAGCAAAACATCAGGACCCACCAGCATCATAGCAACACATCAGAACCCACCAGCATCATAGCAAAACATCAGGACCCACCAGCATCATAGCAAAACATCAGAACCCACCAGCATCATAGCAAAACATCCGGACCCACCAGCATCATAGCAAAACATCAGAACCCACCAGCATCATAGCAAAACACCAGGACCCACCAGCATCATAGCAAAACATCAGGACCCACCAGCATCATAGCAAAACGTCAGGACCCACCAGCATCATAGCAAAACATAAGGACCCACCAGCAACATAGCAAAACATCAGGACCCACCAGCATCATAGCAAAACATCAGGACCCACCAGCATCATAGCAAAACATCAGGACCCACCACCATCATAGCAAAACATCAGAACCCACCAGCATCATAGCAAAACATCAGGACCCACCAGCATCATAGCAAAACATCAGGACCCACCAGCATCATAGCAAAACATCAGGACCCACCAGCATCATAGCAAAACATCAGGACCCACCAGCATCATAGCAAAACATAAGGACCCACCAGCATCATAGCAAAACATCAGGACCCACCAGCATCATAGCAAAACATCAGGACCCACCAGCATCATAGCAAAACATCAGGACCCACCAGCATCATAGAAAAACATCAGAACCCACCAGCATCATAGCAAAACATCAGAACCCACCAGCATCATAGCAAATTGCAGGACCACTTGACCAGGGATGAGCTTGTGGGAAATTCCGACCACATCTCCTGTACCATTCTAGAGAACACAACTTTTGAACAACGCACAAATGTGATCCGCCATATCAAATCCAGTCGTAAGTCGGGATTATTTTACCCTGTGCCAAAATCGTTAGGCCAATGCATTCTCTTATATATGCGAGGCGACCTATGGTCGACTCGCCTATATAAGAGAATGCATTGGCACAGGGTAAAAAAATTCCGACTTACGATTGGATTTGATATGGCGGGTCACAAATGTAAATATTTATTACTTTATTCGGGACGAATTAGTGAGTGATAAACATTCGGCAATAATTCCGCCCACAGAAGTCACTGCATGTATTTCGTTTATAACAATGGCGCTGTTTTTGCCTATAATGGATTTAAAAATTGATGGAAATTAAAAAAATTTGATTTTTGAATATTTGCTATTCCACTCTGAAACCCCAGCGGAGTATTTCACTTTAAATCGCGATGCAGTTGGAAAGTTAAGGTCGAACGCTATGGTTTAACATGTTCATGGCGTGAGCTGCGCTGGTGCAGCACTAAATATCACGTGCTAGTGCATTCTCCCTATATGGGGGACTCATATATGCAAGAGAATACATTGGCTTAAACAATATCTACATCAACCTTGTAAGCCAGTGCATTCTATTATATGTGCAAGACTGCCTATGGGAGACTCGCAATGGGGATGCACTCGCACACGATCTTTAGTGCTGCACCGGTCATGGAAGAGTTAAAGCAATTGAAGAGGAGTGATATATATAGCTCCCAAACTGGTGTAACATTTCGGAACCTCGTATATTTTAGACAATTTAATTGCTTACAATGTCAATGTAAATATCGGTAGGTCAATGTATTCTCTAACAAAATGCGAGGGTCCCTATTGGGACTGGCATATATTTATGCATTGGAACAGGGTTTTCGCCAAATTTCAGGAAGGGCCATCCCCGTGCATATCAATGGACGTTGTTTGTAGAGAAATACTCACGGACATATTTCATCGGGTTCTGTTTTCCCAGCAATGTCTGTTGGAACCTGACATTTCTGCAAATCTACACAACTCTTGTTATCTTCGAATGCCCCTGTCGATGGTGTTCGAATTGTCGACGAGCTGTCAATTGCTGCATATAAACGTAGTATGACGTTGTTAAAGAGAAGTTTCTGAACGCTGTCGACGTCATATTCATCGGGATGAATAGATATACATATATATATATGTATGGAGTGGGGTGTTGTTAAAGACGCAAAGCCGTAGATACGTTGAAATATTATGGACTTGTTCGGGTGTGTGGAACTGATAAGTTAGTACTCATGTGCTATGCTAACCTGGGGAATGTATCATACTACTAACATCGCCGACAGTTTCAAAGAAATCGACCATAGCACTCTCCATAGAAAACATCGTCTGAACTACGCTCAATTGTAAATATTGACATCTTGATTCGGGACGCAACTGTCGGCGATAAACTTACACAAGCGATTTCGCAATCGAGAGTCACTGCATTTAATTCAGGTATAAGAATGACGGTGTGTGTTGTCAATATGGATTAATATTCGTTAAAAATAACTACTTTGAACAAGATTATTCTCCATTTCTATTCGATCACCATACTGGAGTGTTTCATGTCGCTTTAAATCCGCGCAGTACTATTTTTCGCGAATTTAATACTGCACGAACAATAGTACGACTCTGAATTTAAAATATACCCAAGGGAAAACAAGAGGGTTATGTTGATGAGTTACATACATTACGAAACGTTGGACACTGAATAGGTATTTAGACCTGTACATGTAGGCCTATATTTACATTCGGTCAACCAATATAAAGAAATCAAAACCTTTTCTCAATGCCAAGCGACGTTCACATCATGGTAACGTCGAAGAATTTAACATGCTTGTAAGAAATACACATATTCTAGACTACATGTGCATGAATGCACGTCCCCTTATTCACCAACATAGAGTGACACCGTGTCCGTATAGGCTATGTAGTTATGTCATCACAACCCACAGCCAAGTGTTGATTTTTCTGAAGTCAGTTGCCTTCGCCATTGTGGTTTTCTGTTTTCGAGTTAATTTCATTGATGTCCAGTCCATGACTATTTCAATATTAGAATAATTATTTGCGAATGCGAGTTGAGGGACATCCGCGAATTAATTTGCGTGATCAGGACACCCGTGCAGCAATCTCCGGGAGTATATATAGGCGCTAGCTAATGAATAATAATATTTGATTGACTTAATAAATAACATCTAATAATTATTCTTCATCTTATTCACAAATTTAAGGAGTCCTTCTGGCATACGAGGACATATAGATCTATATAGTTAATATTTATCGTCGCTTGATTTGCACCAAGTGAACTCGGCACATATAATTGATAGAACAAACCACTATTATGATGATCGTGTCGTCATTTGTTTCAAATGCGAATCAATTGACATATACGCACCCGTTCCCTCATTCAAATCAGGACCTACTGCAAATCGTCACACCGGCATGACATTGGGAATTCCATGCTTATTTATATATATCTGACGTCACATGAACAAAGTTTCTTCAACATAGCCACCAGAGACCTCTAGCGTTAATTACGGTTTTAGTTATTAGTTTTACAATAAGTTATTATTTTTACAATAAGGACTATTAGTTTTACAATAAGGTCTATTAATTTACAATAAGTTATTGCACCCAGGCCCCATAAGGTTCGGGGTGATTTATGTTGTTCTTTGATCCTGTCATCCGGCAGACATTCCGGTTTTTCGGTACGATCCGTTCCGTATCGGCCGAACTTAAAGTCCGCATTTTACATCCGCCCGGAATGCTGCCTCCTTCCGGTAACGGAAAAAGCAAGTCACTTTGGAATTATACGTATCGCGCTCGGTTGTGTGTCGTCAATTCCTATCTGTTTCCATCCGTCACCGTGTTTCTTCACCAGCCTTCATTTATTCGTCTATCATCTTGTTCCTTGTGCGTTCTGTCTGCGTCGGTGTTACCTATTTTTGTGGGTCGCGCACGTGTTTCCCTGTTTCAGTATTTGTCGTTCGGTGGCACTAAACAAAGTTCTCATATGGTTCGTACGGGATCTCGCGGTCGTCTCGTAGCAGTCGACAGGATGCATCTGCCAGTTCGTCTCGTGCTGGTCCTGCTTCCAGTGACCGTGTTAGGCCTTCTTCTCGAGTTTCGGCAAGTGTGTCATCTGTGGCTGATTCACGGGTGTCAGATGCATCATAGCAAAACATCAGGACCCACCAGCATCATAGCAAAACATCAGGACCCACCAGCATCATAGCAAAACATCAGGACCCACCAGCATCATAGCAAAACATCAGGACCCACCAGCATCATAGCAAAACATCAGGACCCACCAGCATCATAGCAAAACATCAGGACCCACCAGCATCATAGCAAAACATCAGAACCCACCAGCATCATAGCAAAACATCAGGACCCACCAGCATCATAGCAAAACATCAGGACCAACCAGCATCATAGCACAACATCTGGACCCACCAGCATCATAGCAAAACATCAGGACCCACCAGCATCATAGCAAAACATCAGGACCCACCAGCATCATAGCAAAACATCAGGACCCACCAGCATCATAGCAAAACATCAGGACCCACCAGCATCATAGCAAAACATCAGGACCCACCAGCATCATAGCAAAACATCAGGACCCACCAGCATCATAGCAAAACATCAGGACCCACCAGCATCATAGCAAAACATCAGGACCCACCAGCATCATAGCAAAACATCAGGACCCACCAGCATCATAGCAAAACATCAGGACCCACCAGCATCATAGCAAAACATCAGGACCCACCAGCATCATAGCAAAACATCAGGACCCACCAGCATCATAGCAAAACATCAAAACCCACCAGCATCATAGAAAAACATCAGGACTCACAAGCATCATAGCAAACATCAGGACCCACCAGCATCATAGCAAAACATCAGGACCCACAAGCATCATAGCAAACATCAGGACACACCAGCATCATAGCAAAACATCAGGACCCACCAGCAGCATAGCAAACATCAGGACCCACCAGCATCATAGCAAAACATCGGAACCCACCAGCATCATAGCAAAACATCAGGACCCACCAGCATCATAGCAAAACATCAGGACCCACCAGCATCATAGCAAAACATCAGGACCCACCAGCATCATAGCAAAACATCAGGACCCACCAGCATCATAGCAAAACATCAGGACCCACCAGCATCATAGCAAAACATCAGGACCCACCAGCATCATAGCAACACATCAGAACCCACCAGCATCATAGCAAAACATCAGGACCCACCAGCATCATAGCAAAACATCAGAACCCACCAGCATCATAGCAAAACATCAGGACCCACCAGCATCATAGCAAAACATCAGAACCCACCAGCATCATAGCAAAACATCAGGACCCACCAGCATCATAGCAAAACATCAGGACCCACCAGCATCATGGCAAAACGTCAGGACCCACCAGCATCATAGCAAAACATAAGGACCCACCAGCAACATAGCAAAACATCAGGACCCACCAGCATCATAGCAAAACATCAGGACCCACCAGCATCATAGCAAAACATCAGGACCCACCACCATCATAGCAAAACATCAGAACCCACCAGCATCATAGCAAAACATCAGGACCCACCAGCATCATAGCAAAACATCAGGACCCACCAGCATCATAGCAAAACATCAGGACCTACCAGCATCATAGCAAAACATCAGGACCCACCAGCATCATAGCAAAACATAAGGACCCACCAGCATCATAGCAAAACATCAGGACCCACCAGCATCATAGCAAAACATCAGGACCCACCAGCATCATAGAAAAACATCAGGACCCACCAGCATCATAGCAAAACATCAGAACCCACCAGCATCATAGCAAATTGCAGGACCACTTGACCAGGGATGAGCTTGTGGGAAATTCCGACCACATCTCCTGTACCATTCTAGAGAACACAACTTTTGAACAACGCACAAATGTGATCCGCCATATCAAATCCAGTCGTAAGTCGGGATTATTTTACCCTGTGCCAAAATCGTTAGGCCAATGCATTCTCTTATATATGCGAGGCGACCTATGGTCGACTCGCCTATATAAGAGAATGCATTGGCACAGGGTAAAAAAATTCCGACTTACGATTGGATTTGATATTGCGGGTCACAAATGTAAATATTTATTACTTTATTCGGGACGAATTAGTGAGTGATAAACATTCGGCAATAATACCGCCCACAGAAGTCACTGCATGTATTTCGTTTATAACAATGGCGCTGTTTTTGCCTATAATGATTTAAAAATTGATGGAAATTAAAAAAATTTGATTTTTGAATATTTGCTATTCCACTCTGAAACCCCAGCGGAGTATTTCACTTTAAATCGCGATGCAGTTGGAAAGTTAAGGTCGAACGCTATGGTTTAACATGTTCATGGCGTGAGCTGCGCTGGTGCAGCACTAAATATCACGTGCTAGTGCATTCTCCCTATATGGGGGACTCATATATGCAAGAGAATACATTGGCTTAAACAATATCTACATCAACCTTGTAAGCCAGTGCATTATATTATATGTGCAAGGCTACCTATGGGAGACTCGCAATGGGGATGCACTCGCACACGATCTTTAGTGCTGCACCGGTCATGTAAGAGTTAAAGCAATTGAAGAGGAGTGATATATATAGCTCCCAAACTGGTGTAACATTTCGGAACCTCGTATATTTTAGACAATTCAATTGCTTACAATGTCAATGTAAATATCGGTAGGTCAATGTATTCTCTAACAAAATGCGAGGGTCCCTATTGGGACTGGCATATATTTATGCATTGGAACAGGGTTTTCGCCAAATTTCAGGAAGGGCCATCCCCGTGCATATCAATGGACGTTGTTTGTAGAGAAATACTCACGGACATATTTCATCGGGTTCTGTTTTCCCAGCAATGTCTGTTGGAACCTGACATTTCTGCAAATCTACACAACTCTTGTTATCTTCGAATGCCCCTGTCGATGGTGTTCGAATTGTCGACGAGCTGTCAATTGCTGCATATAAACGTAGCATGACGTTGTTAAAGAGAAGTTTCTGAACGCTGTCGACGTCATATTCATCGGGATGAATAGATATACATATATATATATGTATGGAGTGGGGTGTTGTTAAAGACGCAAAGCCGTAGATACGTTGAAATATTATGGACTTGTTCGGGTGTGTGGAACTGATAAGTTAGTACTCATGTGCTATGCTAACCTGGGGAATGTATCATACTACTAACATCGCCGACAGTTTCAAAGAAATCGACCATAGCACTCTCCATAGAAAACATCGTCTGAACTACGCTCAATTGTAAATATTGACATCTTGATTCGGGACGCAACTGTCGGCGATAAACTTACACAAGCGATTTCGCAATCGAGAGTCACTGCATTTAATTCAGGTATAAGAATGACGGTGTGTGTTGTCAATATGGATTAATATTCGTTAAAAATAACTACTTTGAACAAGATTATTCTCCATTTCTATTCGATCACCATACTGGAGTGTTTCATGTCGCTTTAAATCCGCGCAGTACTATTTTTCGCGAATTTAATACTGCACGAACAATAGTACGACTCTGAATTTAAAATATACCCAAGGGAAAACAAGAGGGTTATGTTGATGAGTTACATACATTACGAAACGTTGGACACTGAATAGGTATTTAGACCTGTACATGTAGGCCTATATTTACATTCGGTCAACCAATATAAAGAAATCAAAACCTTTTCTCAATGCCAAGCGACGTTCACATCATGGTAACGTCGAAGAATTTAACATGCTTGTAAGAAATACACATATTCTAGACTACATGTGCATGAATGCACGTCCCCTTATTCACCAACATAGAGTGACACCGTGTCCGTATAGGCTATGTAGTTATGTCATCACAACCCACAGCCAAGTGTTGATTTTTCTGAAGTCAGTTGCCTTCGCCATTGTGGTTTTCTGTTTTCGAGTTAATTTCATTGATGTCCAGTCCATGACTATTTCAATATTAGAATAATTATTTGCGAATGCGAGTTGAGGGACATCCGCGAATTAATTTGCGTGATCAGGACACCCGTGCAGCAATCTCCGGGAGTATATATAGGCGCTAGCTAATGAATAATAATATTTGATTGACTTAATAAATAACATCTAATAATTATTCTTCATCTTATTCACAAATTTAAGGAGTCCTTCTGGCATACGAGGACATATAGATCTATATAGTTAATATTTATCGTCGCTTGATTTGCACCAAGTGAACTCGGCACATATAATTGATAGAACAAACCACTATTATGATGATCGTGTCGTCATTTGTTTCAAATGCGAATCAATTGACATATACGCACCCGTTCCCTCATTCAAATCAGGACCTACTGCAAATCGTCACACCGGCATGACATTGGGAATTCCATGCTTATTTATATATATCTGACGTCACATGAACAAAGTTTCTTCAACATAGCCACCAGAGACCTCTAGCGTTAATTACGGTTTTAGTTATTAGTTTTACAATAAGTTATTATTTTTACAATAAGGACTATTAGTTTTACAATAAGGTCTATTAATTTACAATAAGTTATTGCACCCAGGCCCGATAAGGTTCGGTGTGATTTATGTTGTTCTTTGATCCTGTCATCCGGCAGACATTCCGGTTTTTCGGTACGATCCGTTCCGTATCGGCCGAACTTAAAGTCCGCATTTTACATCCATCCGCCCGGAATGCTGCCTCCTTCCGGTAACGGAAAAAGCAAGTCACTTTGGAATTATACGTATCGCGCTCGGTTGTGTGTCGTCAATTCCTATCTGTTTCCATCCGTCACCGTGTTTCTTCACCAGCCTTCATTTATTCGTCTATCATCTTGTTCCTTGTGCGTTCTGTCTGCGTCGGCGTTACCTATTTTTGTGGGTCGCGCACGTGTTTCCCTGTTTCAGTGTTTGTCGTTCGGTGGCACTAAAAAAAGTTCTCATATGGTTCGTACGGGATCTCGCGGTCGTCTCGTAGCAGTCGACAGGATGCATCTGCCAGTTCGTCTCGTGCTGGTCCTGCTTCCAGTGACCGTGTTAGGCCTTCTTCTCGAGTTTCGGCAAGTGTGTCATCTGTGGCTGATTCACGGGTGCGTGGCCGTGGACAGCATTCGCGCGGCAGGCCTGCCCGTGGCTCTGGCCGGGGACGCCGCGGTTCCCGTGGCCGGGTTTCACATTCACGCGGCCGCGATCCTGTTCGGCAGCCTCGTCGTCAAGCCAGTCGTCAGTCTCGTCGCAAACAGGATGGTTCTCCGCGCCCCAAGTTTCCGCGCTATGAATCCAGGTCACCATCAGCGTCTCCTTCGTCGACACGTCGATGCAGCAATTCCGACGACAGCTCCACTTCATTCGGCCGCCGCGAGGATTCCCGTGGCTTCGGTGATACACCGACCGAACGCTCCGGCAAGAGACAGAACTGATCCGGGTAATCCCTTATTTAGCTTACCATCCTCACTGGTCTCCCATTGGGACGCCCCCTTGCCGATTCCTACGGCGGCAGACGGTTTTGGCTCTCACGTTTCCCGGTCTATTCGCGACAAAATTTTCCGGGGCGATTTTATCAATTTGGATCAACTGCAGGAACCCGCCTCATCTATTCATACAGCTGACCCCCGTCCGTTGGTTGTCTCTGCTTCCGGGCGAATCCGCGTTGCGCCAAGCGGGCATGCTGCTCCAATAACGTCTGTTGACTCGTGGACCGATGCTTTTCTCACTTTCGTTTCGGTGTACCTCGACGTTCACCCTGAATCGTCGGCCCAGCCCCATTTTGCGTTACCTGCGCACAATTCGTTGGGCGGCTGCTAAATGTGGGGGATCTGTCTGGCGGGTGTACGATACCCAATTTCGGTTGAAGTGGGTTTGGGAATACTGCTACTCCTTGGGAGACCATCGACCCTAACATTTGGCTGCTGGTCATGACGCCCCAGGTTCGGCAACCTCAGATGGGATCCATCTCTCCCCCGTCGGCAACGCTCTCTACCTGAATAGTCTCCAGGGCGCCCTGGGGACCTTCCTGGCATCTGACACTATGGTTTTCCCGGTGGTTTAACTGTTTCATTGATGTCATTGGAAATGGAGCTCCTGGTTTGGGGGAGTGCTGCGCACTCTATGGCGGTCCTGCAGATAGTGGTAGTGGTAGTGTCGCCATAGCGTTATAACCTGTCTGGTAACTTTGATGGGTGGCTTATCAATAGTAGCTTAGTATGTTTATGACTGCGCAGTCATCTTATGCTTTCGAGAGTGCTCTCGAACTGTAGCCTGAGTGTAATATTCCAGGCCGTTGCTTAGCCATAGGGAGTTGGGCTGTCCAGTGGTCTCTACTGCCATTCCTGCGTCGCACTCGTTGGGCTTCTCCCTGTTGGCCGTGTGTGCTTATTGCTTAGGGCGCCTCATAGCAATTCTTGGGCGCCGGCTCCGAATCGTACCTTGCTCGTCGGGCCATGCTCATGCCTGCGCTGTACAGAAGTATTTATTCAGCGTTCTCTGCTTCGGCTTCTCGTCAGAGCTAAGGCTTTGCTTAATTGGTTTCCATGCGTATGGGCTATCTGCAGGACAAGCTTATAATGTTGCATTAAAGCTGAGATCATACCCCACTCATGTGTTGTCGTTTAAATATTCCATGTGATAAGAGTGTTTTTCCCTGTAGTGCATACACAATCAATGCAGTAGTGGCAGGGCTGTCACTGGTGGGGGTAGTGTCTCTTGGATCTGAGTGATCACATAATAGTTTGACAATAAGTTAATTACGGTAAAATTGTTGTTGTTATAAGTGGGTGATACTGGTACCCTCTAAGCAGACTGGTCATCTTTAACCATTTCTTTACTAAATACCCATTGATGAGCAGGGTTGGTGATTTTTTTTTTTTTTTGAGAATATCCGGTTTTTTTAAATGGATTAAAAAAAGATTAAATCAGATTTTTTTAATTTAATTATATATATGTTTTTATTTTATTTCTAACTGTTATGAGATATGTAATCGTGCAATTTTACTGACAAATGAAGGTTCTAAAAGTGTTCTTTATTATATCCACGGCTGAATTAATCAGAATGCTATGATTGTCTACAATCAAACACAAATATCACGGCAGTACAGCTATATATAGCGACCATGATCTTTATGTATACACTTAGGTCAATGTGGGTTCCAATGTTGCGATATCTGGAAATGTAGAACGTATGTATCCCCCGCGTTATTTTTTCGACTATAAGGTTCCCTGTATTGGTGGAATATGATCCCTACGGGCGTTAGCCAGAGTTGTGATTCGTGACATGATCAGTATGGAGGCGCGCTGTAAAATAGTCGACCTGCACGATATGTTGGGGGTATACACCCCTGGTCAAGTGGTCCTGCTAATATGATATGATGCTGGTGGTCCTGCTGAATTGCTATGATGCGGGTAGGGCAAATTTTATTGATTCCGTTACGAAAAAGTACCGTTATTTTTTTTTAAGTTGTCATTTTTGCAGTGCTTGGCTAAACCGAGCGATTTGAGAACACAAGTGTGTGCATATGAAACATTCAAGAACGTATATATAATGCTTGTGCTGGTATTTCTAAACTACGCGAATAACCATCTTGATTTATAGTCGATTTTCAACAACTAATATAATCCGTATTAAAACATTTCGCAATAACTTTTTGAATGTTTGATACGCATAATGGCATTTCCTGGATATATATTCGAGTTATCGGAACGCCGTGAAAAAGACAAATTTAAAAAATATAACGGTACTTTTTTTTTAACATCATCAGTTTGCCGTAACAGCATCACAGCAATTCAGCCGGACCCAACTGCATCATTAAAAGCAAATTAATGTAACACAGTGAAACAATGTAAACAAAACAATAAAACAACAACTACATGTAGAGCACAAATTGTTCATTTGATGTGGTGGTTACACCTGACCATCATCATTCTTTCGAATTGCAGCTAGCAGGCTTAACCCAGGAAAGTTTGTGCAATTAAGTCGCCCAGGGGCGGCGGAAGCTACAAAAAAGTGGGGGGGGGGCATCATTTTTAATATACTACATGTATGAGTTAAAAACTTTTCAAATGTGCGCCGCAATATTTTGCAAAGACTGTTAGTATGATGTTATTCGTGGCTACCTTTATGAAAGTATAAAACAAGAGTTTAAATTATGGTAGGCTGCTGCTCATCACTTATGTTTGCAGCCAAATACTGACCAAGGGATTAACTTGCTATCTTGCTAGTCATAGCCATAACAGCATAAGTGATAAGATTAAACACATGTGTCTATTAATGGAATGTTTTCTTGGGAATCAAAAATTATTTTATCCAATGTTTTTAGCATTGGAAGATTTTGTACCCATAATGAGGGAAAAAGTGGGGGGGCACGTGTCCCCTGTGCCCCCTGGCTCCGCCGCCCCTGAAGTCGCCAGTATGTGAGTGGACTGATATCACTGGGCACGCACGGTTCCTGCAGATATTTCGTAATCACTGTCAGTTGTGAGGATCGGTGTAGTTGGCACTTCATCCATGAAACTGAAGAGGGCGCGCTCATATTGATCCCTATGTTTCCGCTGAAACAAAAATAATTAACATTAAGATACATCATTATGTATAATTTGCCTACATACTAATAGCAGGGATTAAAACAATCAAGCCAGCTAGGGCTGTAAATCACACACAATGACATAATCAGGATTATGAAGTAAAACAGGCCACCTGTCTAAGGCTGCCTTTGTTAGGGGATTAACGCATTGATAAAGTACTGCAGTGGAGTCATATAATTAGGACAGCAAGACAAAACTGACCAGATATGGAGGTGAATACAGTTAAGCTCAAAACAAATAGACTAAATTATGGTTTGTTATGAAGACAAAATGCATTTATTATTAATGTTATAAAACAATTATTGTTTTAAAATGAATGTATTACTTTTAAAGATATATTCCGGGAATGTTCAGAAACAACAATAATGTTTATGAATTTTTTTTTTTATTATTAATTCAATATATGTACTTGTATTAATTATGTACATATTGTCATGATGATATACACATTATTGTAGGTGTATTAAAACATATACATATAATAATAACAATAACATATATAAATAATATAAAATAAAATTCAACATGTGTGATGAAATTTGAAGTTGCTTTTGTTGAACCCGAAATCAGTGTTGGACAATGTTTACATGTAGCTTTGAATTTGTCAGAAATATCATTGGGCAAGGTAAAATGTTGCCTAATGAATAGAAGAAAAATATGAGGATAATGACCCCATGTGTATAACACTAGTCAAGTAAATGCTGATGTGTTAACTTGTTATATTGGTCTGTATTTTTGGAATGTAATTGAAATTACACCCCTTTTCTCAATGTAATTAATTACATTCAATTACATGTAATTGAAAAAACCTTCAATTACAAATTACATCCAATTACTTGGGAAAATGTAATTAATTACATTCAATTACAATTACAAATTACAATTACCCCAACCCTGGCATTAACCTTATTGGTGGGTGGTCTCCCGTGGGAATCTTCATGGTCACAGCCGTGGTACATCCTAATTCGGTTAATTTTGTAGCGAAAATATCACTATTATTTCGAATTATTGGTATAAAATCATCCCTAAATGAATCGGGAACTTGTACTTCATCTAGATTAATCTCTTCTTTTGTTGCCTTGTTATTCTGATGATGTGTTTATACACACCTTACAGCAGACACCCTGCCGATAATACATCCACGTCGCCAATTAAAATGTTTATCGGTGTAATTGCTGATGAGTACAGGTATACTTTCGCTGTTAGTGCATGCAGTAGAATATTCGGCTGTCAATCCAGACTCACTGCCGATAAACCCGTTGTCTATTGGTTCCACCTGCAGAAATTTCGTGGCAAACAATTTATTACCTCCAATTATACGCGCTCGTGTTAATATTGTTGTTTTTGGCGCAATTACATGGGCAGATTGTATTCTGACCAAGGTTCCAACGTGGATATCTGGTATAAGAGAAATGATTGTTCCGCGAATTTTCATTATTTGGCGGTCGAAGTATAGCCGGACTCCGTTTGCACTGAGAAAATCTCTGCCGATTAATAAAGATCGATGCATGTTTGAGCAAACATAGAATTTATGTGAGACCTTTAATTTATTAATGTGGAAATTTAATATGATGAAACCATTTATGGTTAGTGCATCCCCACTGGCAGATGTTGCATGAAACTGCGTTTCTTGCATTTGCGGTTTATATTTTAAATTGTTATAAAATTTTAACGAACATAAACTGATGTCGGCTCCACTATCTAGTATGGCTCGATATTTTTGTGTGCCTATTGTAATCAATATCGATGATGCCACTTGTGCATTTATGCCTTTCATTAACTTTGAATTATTTAGATTTTCCGGAATTGATAAATTCGATTTAATATATTTCTGGTGTTGTATCACCGGTGGTGTTTGTTTATGATCGTAAGCCTTATCGTAAGGCTTATGCGATGTGTATGGAGCTCTTGTTTTCATGGGCGCGGATATTTTATTCTTATTTATATGCGGTAAGCTTTGATGAAACGGCCTGTGAACATTATTTTTACCATCTCTATGTGGTTTATACCAACATAATTCTTTCCCGTTTGTTCTGTGTGCATGCAATTTATTCCATGATTGAGCGTTAGCTTGCTTATTATTCTTGCTTTTTACACGATTCCACTCAGATGCTTGGGTCTGTGGATTAAACACAGAAGTTCGTGATTGTCGTATATGTTGAACATTAGGCCAACTTCGCGTGTTATCATATCTATTTTGTTTAGAATATGATCCAATTCGTGGGCGCTGATTATTATTCGAATAAAATGAGCTAAATGAATTTCTACCCTGTAAATACCTTGGCCACCGTCTTTCTGGTGTGGCGGGCGCATTAAATATATTATCAGGTTTCCGTCCTTGAAAATTATTTCCTTCCATACTAGAATAATTATTATCACGAAATGATCGATAATTACGATCAGTACTCTTATTATTCTGGCTATAATAAGACTGTAATCGGTGTTGAATAGTATATTCTATTAAAGCGAGATCAGTTGCTTGATTTAAGGTCTGTGGATCTTCTCGCAAAAGTTTATCTCTCAATAATTTACTCTTTAATCCTGTGATGAATTGTTCACACATATATAATTGGGCGACTTTTTGTCGAATATTTACTAGCCCATACACATCGATCGCTAATGATCGTAATCTATAAGAAAAAACTTGTATAGATTCTTCTGGTGTTTGCTTTGCTGCTTGAAAAATAAGGAGCGCATCTCTTTTGTCTTTTGCTTCGCTATATCGAACTTTTAATTCCTGCTTGATTTCTGCCCATGTACTTCTGATCACACCATCGGCATTTATGCGTTCTTGTGTGAACTGAGTTAAAAATTCGAAAACTGAACCTCTGCTGGTCTGCAGAGCAAATTTAATTAATGTTTGATCAGTCGCATCAATTGCTTGGCCATAACGATATAATTCGTTGCTCCATTCAAGAAAAGATTTAGGGTCTCCCGACAAAGGGGTGATAACATTTGTCACACCAGTTGCCATCTGAATTGCTGACGAAATGCGTGCGGCGTCCAACAGTTGGTCTATTGCACTATTAAAATGACCCAATTGTGTGGAAATGCGATGCTCTATCTCTCCATCGATTTGGGCGCTACTAAAATTAACGTCATCCGAAAAGGAAGGACAGGAAGGGTGACGTTGTGTCATATTCATCTTGATTTGAATTACTAAAGTAATTTGAAATAGAAAAGGCAAAATTTCAGGTATATAAGAAATTGATAATGTGAGTTGGGTAGGCACATGCACATTGTGACATTATAGAATTGCTCTAGAACATAATGCGGGTATTGTGTGTATTTAATTTGAAATTATTAGATAAAAAGAAACGTACTGGTTGGTATAGTAAGTACTCACGTATGAACGAAAACACAAGTCCTGGTTCCAAGCTTACGAGCACCATTGTCCCGGTGTCTAGGGTTTAGATGTTGAATTGGCCGTGTTGGGAACATTGATAACAATAACTAGTTCATAGATCTTCATAACTTTATATATGTATAAGTCTTTATCGATAAGCACAGTACATAGGCGGAAGAACAGAGGTGTTGGTATAGTAGCAAGGTTGTCGGATAAGTGAAGCTCCCGCTTCAGAGCACGGGTAGTTATTCCAACCTCTGGTGTATCATGCCTCTAAATAAGGTCCGCTATACTATGATACCCTTGGATATGACGTGTATCACTATACTGTCTTATATAATGATACTGGTTTTATCCACCCTAACCTATATAATGGTTGCTACCAGTCATAACCACTTAAGAATATGATCTTGTTAATTATGCGTGTGTGTTTCTACACTATATAATTTGTCTTCTATGTATTGTGCTTATCTATACAATTAACCCTAGCAGTTACAATCACTGGGGAAAGGAAGTTTATCCTAGATTCCAGGAACACATATAACAACACATAACTATCGTATGTACTATCGGACAGCCCGCCACTGGCGTGCTTGGTCAGAAACATGACAATGTTTTGTTTTGTTTGTGTTTTTCAATGAGTTAATATTGGGTTTTTCAATATTTTACCCGATTTGACCTTGAATTGATCATTTTCAAGGTCAAGGTCATGTCGGGATCACACTATATAATTTGTGGGTACCCGTTTGTAGGTTAAGACAGACCCGATGAAAAATTCCCCCGTTCCTAGGAACGACAGACATAAGAATGTTTCACACAATGCGACGTCGACGATCCCCGTGTGTTTTTACACTTATATACGAAGTTTGAGCTCACCTAGGGCGTAAAAACTTACCCGATCCGCGTTCTTATGAACACAACACGCTCCGCGTTCTTAGGAACACAACACGCTCATGTCTATACACGCCCAGACCCAGAAGAGGTATGATTTTTTTGAACCTGCCCGTGGCCATTGAGCGGCCCCTGACAGAGGTTGTCCACACTTTCGAGATGGACAATACATCCCGTCGTGAACCCCATCCTCGCAAAGATCGGACAGTCAATTAACCCCATCGTGAACGCCATCACCAACGCGACGTAATTTTGTTTGGTATCATGAGTTGCGTTCTAGAAATAGGAAAGCACTTGTTCCCATATATCTCTCTGCACGTTGCGTTTGCGTAAATACGAAAATGTGAGTGTTGGTTTGTAACCGGGATTTCTGAGAAGCATTATGCCTATATCCACACTAACTACCCCCCCCCCCCCCAGCCCTGACCAATGATGTTGTAAGAGTACTATGGCATCCAATAAATCTCCCCGCATAGGAAACCACTCAAAATTATTGTTCCCTTATATCTCTCTGCAGATGCTAATAACGTTGAATGGTAAACAGACGCTCTTTATAGCGATGCGTCAAAAACAAACGCTCATTAAATTATCACTTGATTAACCACCGCAGTGCCGTTTTTTGTCACTGCGATTGGAGAACGGGTGCTCTGAGCTTCTCCAAAACGCGACCACGGCGGTGTAGGTGGGATGTTACACTTACATAGGAAGTTTGAGCTCAATCTGTACACGCGTTTTCGATTCTATGAAATACACACATACATATATATATATATATATATATATATATATATATATATATATATATATATATATATACGGAAGTCTCAAATATATAGTAGAGATTTTTAATAATTGACAGAAGCTTTTCTGGTCAGGGATCCTCGATTCAAATCTATGACCGTATACCCCATAATTTATATAAAACTCTCTGAGAATAGATAAACCATATGTGAGTATCGCGGTGAATGATAAAGACACGATTGCGTTATCGTGACTGCGTAATATACACTCTTAAAGGGGTACTTTACACAAAGATAGGCGATTTTTTTATTTACTCCCATTGAAATAACTTTCAAGTTAGATTATGTTCGTGTTATATGAGTGTCGTATAAACCTAATTTAGCGAAGAAAATATTGATCTTGGAAACAAAAATATTATGATTTCAAACTACGCGCCATGTTTTTGACCTTCACCGGAGAAGACGCGGTCGCAGGAAGAACCGGAAGTTCATTGCTCACAGCTTCGATTGATGCATTCAATCTCTTCCATCGAACAATCTCACTCCCTACAAAATACTTGACGCTTTATGACTCTTTGTTTCTTTCTCCTTTTTTCCGAATCGGTTATAACGGGCCTTCTTTTGCAGGTAACATGTTTTGTTTGCAACTCAATAATGTTCGCGAACGGCCGTCGATAAAAGACACGCAACATATGCGATTTCAAGAACGGTAACTCGTAATGGCATAATTCTCCATTTTATGACTCCAGCCATAAATAAATTTATATTAAATAATTCAAGTTAACTATTACGATAGCCTGTTAACCGGAACGTTTTCAGTAGACATCGTCGACTCAAATTAGTTATTTTATAATATAATATTCATATTAGATCGCTAATGTCACCGGGAATTTATTGAAATTGGGGTACAGTACCCCTTTAAGCAATAGGTACTCTGGATTACCTACGTTGGTACTATACTCGTCACGTGGAGAGTGCCAAACTATTGGTACTCGGGCGTACCTAAAATGTAGATACTGTGGAGTACCTACCATGTACTTTGTGGTATATGTGGTACCTGTCTAGGTACTCTGGATAACCAAAACAATTAGGTACTCTGTGTACCTATTCAGCACGCTGTGGTACATGTTTATGTACTCGCAACCATGGCAAATCTAATTATGTGGCATGTTAGAGTCAAAATGCTGCCACCGCATTTCTCATGTCATTGCTAATATGAGGTACACAATTGGGATAGTATGCTTTTCCACAGGTCAGCGAACTTTTTAAATTGAGGTATTAAAGCTCGATTAAGTACAAAACCCCGACCGAGGTTCTTCAAGTATTAGTATTATTAGTATATAGCATCGATCGTGTTTTATAAAATTCGATGTTTAATACCCCGATTGCAGGTTTTGCTGAACTGTTCCCTGCACATGTAGTAAAATTTGTCTGAACGTCTGAAATAATGGGCCAAATTTCTTAATTTGTGTGTAATTAAAGTAAACATATGGAAGCCCATTAGTCCAAATGCATAAAACTATATCTGCGATAAATCGGAAACCATTGCGATTAATCGTAAACCAACACTTGCGGTCAATCACAAATCTTTTTGCGATAGATCAAACCACATTATAATTTCTGAATTATCTCAAAGATGTTTGTGTTTTATTTAAAACGTTAGCGATTTACTGCAAAGTAGTTAGCGATTTATCGCAAATGTTTGCGATTAATCGCAATGGCTTGTGATTAATTGCAGATATATTTTTATGCGTTGGCACTCATGGGCTTTTGTATAAACATAAATCAGACATCTTAAACAGGTCTGGTGAACCATATGTCGATATAAAATAGACCGACCAGGCTAAAATAGACCAATCGGTCCTTCACAGCCAGCATTCATGTGGGATAAGGGGAGTCACTCTAAACTACCCTATAATTATCTTTCAACCAATTCTTAAACAAAATTATCTCTTGTGAAAGACGCGCAGTGACGAAATAATTATTTACTGAGAATATTCAAAATCAACATATACCAATCTCAAAATAAACATAATTTTAAATAGTCAAGAAATTAAGAGTATCCTCTCTTACAACAGTGAGCACTGTGCCGGGAAGATAGATTGGTCTATTTTAGCCGGATCTGGCTATTATAAATCGATTTGTGGTTCATTCACCCTGTTACACCTTTAAATTAGTCAGACATGCTGACAACCCGATGGTCCCCAGTCATTTCACCACATATTCATATAACCAAATTCGATTTTGCCGCCATCTTTTTTCTTCACTATAAAATATAGGCGGTAAATGTTACGATAAAATATTGACAGCAGAGTTGCCACCATGCAGTAATATAACATGAAATAGAGAGTATGTACTTCATGTACAACGTATATTATCCAACACTGTAGCAAAGGGGCGTATCGTTAGAAGAAGTAAAATATAATTTATTTAACGTATGAATTTAAACCGAACCCGCCTCAGTATGCATACATTCATATGTACATATAGTATAGCGAAGCTGTTTCTAAAGTGACATGCTCGGTTTAAAATTATATTTTTAATGGGTGTTTCACTTGTTTCAATGACACGTCCCTGTGGCCCATAGCTTTAAATGTTACACTGAAAAATTTAAAGTTGACTGTATTGCCCTCTACCACAGTCTACTATGTATTTAACGCGTATACCTCAAAAGTGATGTTCGACTGACACAGAATGGCGCGTACACATACGCTGTGCACTCTCGCAGACATTGGAACATTTCCATAAATGTGGTTTTAAGGACCAATGCTTGGTACTAAGGGCTGTAACGATACATCGTGAACTCAATGTATCGCGATACACTTCCAATCGATACACGTATCGTGTAATGAGTATCGCGATACTGGAAATCAGATCATTTCCGAAGATGGGCATGTACATAAGAGCAACACCTGCAATGTTATCTTAAGTATACATGTTTATTATGTGTATATGGATCACCTAGCCAACTATTCAACTGCATTTTAGTTTAACATGAACTCCATCTCCAATTACAAACATGTTGGTTCTGATAATGAGGAATATTAAAATATATATTTTGTTCTTTATACCAATCATAAATATCGCGTAAATACCGGTAGTATGTAATTGTCAAGTTCGAACGCTGTTATAAATGTAAACAAAGGCCAAATTACGCATCTGCTTTCAGAACCTGTTGTATAGTATGTAAATAGTGTGTGATAAGCAAAATACTCAACACCGGACGACCCCACTAAAAGAATATTGGTTAAAACAGACACCATGTTGTAATACAACATACGGATATAGCGCTCGTTAATCCTCGCCACTCAGGACGATTCGGTGTTGAATGGATCACCGTGAATTACTCTCCAATACAAATCGTTACGGTGCTGAGTGTTTTTCTCATCGTACACTGTTTACGCGTTTAGTCGGTATATAAACAAAGAATGTGTTGTTGACATTATTTCACAAAATCTACAGTACAAGACATAACTATTTGTTCCAACTTCGCCAAATCTGGCCAAAATAACAAAACTATTTATGACTTTAGGCCTTCGGGAAATTCGGTTATTTGGCAACCAAGTTGTAGACTTTTAGGTCACTCCAAACGTGTACCTGTAGGTCGAATCCGAATTCAGCTTCAATTAAAGATTCAAGCAATGTTATGTCGTGTTTTTCCCTGTTGCTATAAGGTACTGTAAGACGGGGGATGACGTCGAGGCGCGGCCATTTTATGCACTTCAATTTGATCATTTCCACCCAATTGATACTCGTGATCGTGTCATCTAATCAGCTTGCAGACAACGATGTGGTGCTCTGTGGAACCCATGATCTACTGCTTCTACAATCGTATACATGTTCTACATTCATATAGTACCATTCTGTTTGGTGCCGATGCGGGCTACTGGCACTCCAGAATACCCAAATAAATTGTTTTATCTAAGAGTGTAAGCGCTTTACAAATGTCACATAATACTCACATTACCACTATTGGTTATTGCAGGTTTCATGTTAGAAGAATCCACATCCATCACCGACCTTGAGTCTGGACTGACAAAGACTGAACAGATTACCCCATGCAGGGAGGACTGCGCTGCACTCTGCACAAAAACAACTGTATGCATACTGATCACATACACAGGTGGCTACTGCGGGATTTTTATCCCAAACAGCGGAACAGCGACAGAGGGGGCGCGGAGATAAACAAGTTTCTACGCCGTCGAGAATGATCTCTAGAGATCGTGCTACACACAGGAAGGGAGCAAAGCACATGCAATTCATGTATCATTGGCAATAAATAACCATTAATAATGCATTCAGGGAGCCAGACCTCTAGTTACAACAACAGCCACCGCCGTTTATAACATAACTATACAATAGACCTATAAATACCAATATATCTCAATTTGTTTTTTGAACAAATAATAAAATCACAACTAAATTGCTGTTCATACAAAACATCGAAACTATGAAATAAATTCAACATATCCTCGCGCTACTAGTTTCATAATCGACCTATAATATTCAAACAGGTTCATACTGAATTACCTTACTCGTATTTAAATTCGCGCTGTACTATTTTTTTCGATCAGTTTTTAATTCGCTTACTTTGAATTGGCGCACCGTGCTGCGCTAATTCAAAAATGACTTAAATATTTTCGTGAAACACTTGTATCTGGTGACAGTTTCAGTTCTGAATTGTTCCTGAAGGTACCTGTGTATATTAAAGACCACCATGACGAAATTTAGCATCGAGTAATTTATACCTGCGTCAACATTTTGTTGAGATTTTGTTCAAAATTATTATTATGATATTCAAATAGTTATGGATTCAATGAAATGAACTTTAAAGAAATATATATAAAACAACCACGTAGGCAGCTGACTATCAACATATGGCTACCCGTATATCTCAAATAGTTGGGTTCACAGATTTAACTCAGACTGCATGACCACATACGTTGTCACTCAATGCATGTTGGTGGCTATGGAGATATGCTTTCGTTTTCTTCGTACGGGAATGTGTATTTCTTACATGTATTGCAAAATCGATGATTTTACCATGATTTACAAATTAATATTGGTGTTGAGAATTCATGATCGCATGCCAATATAATTGTCTATATTCAGCCTAACCGTCTGTAATGTATGTACATGTAATTCAATAACAGCTGATTTTCCCTGTGATTTCATATACTTTCAGGATTCGTACTACGTTTCGCTCAGTCTTAAATTCGCGCACCCATTGGTGCGGGAAAAACAGTACTGCGTGAATTTAAGGTATTCGATTACGAAATAAACACATTGTCCGTTGTTCCGTTTTATGGCGCTGGCCACAGAGAAAACATGTTATTAATAGCATACACCTGTTAAGTCGTGAGTCTGTTTATCCGTATTGTTTTCCTCCATTGATAATTGCACTAAAACACTCTCGTTTTCAGTTCGTTATGGATTCAAAATGAGGCGATTCTACGCCGATTATGAACCTAATACAAATCTTATTTAAGCCCACAGCGTGATGATTCTCGGGAGAAGAGGCTGCATAAATAGATGGGAAATGCAATGTCATACAAACTATGTCTTTCGGCTGAATAAAAAGTAATATAGCTTTCATAAAATATGTCTGTAAACATGAATACATCTTTAAAACATTGACGTTGTCATCGGCTTCTTTTCTCCCACCAAACAATAACCCAATCGGGGTCAACTGCTCCCGTAATAAGCATAATATGTGTCAGTGCATTCTCTAATATATGTGAGTCTTCCATAGGGAGCTTCGCATATATAAAATAATGCACTGAAGTATAAGGTGAAGGTAAATATTGTTAGCCTAATGTATTCTCTCATATAAGTTGGGAGCCTAGTTATAGCATATATAAGATAATGCATTGGTGCAGGGTTTCTGAATTTCAGGAAGCTCCGTCAGTCATGTAGGGATTAAAACAGGTTTAATTGGATTAAACTTCTAACTTCGCACTTCTCTAAATCAGACTAAAATGTTCTGTGTCCGAGGCTGTAAAGTAGACTGGGGCAGTCAGCCGATTATGTTCGATTTCCAAACGAACCGTGCAACATAACATATCGATTTAGTTATGTGTAAATTGACAAACGAAACGTGCTGTTCTAAATACAGCATTATATAAGGCTGATACGTTACCGCCACATCTTGACGAATAGTATGTTCTGATATTTGTGTCGGTCGTTACTTTTTCAGTTGAGGGGTGGAGTGTCCACATCTAAATTTCATATGCACCCGATATGCTGCGAGTGTTATGGATATAAATTATTGTAACACCTTTGACTGGGCGAGAGGTGAAACCCCTAAAACGTAGAAAAAACTAACTCACCACTCTGCTCCCATTCACCCGTTATCAGTGTTTGAATACCTAGTTCAAATTAGACGGACATGTATAGAGCTAAAATAACTGACACACAATTTATATGGGAAAGTTACAATGCGTGCTATTATTTTGTGATTAGTGATATCGCCAGTACTACGAAACGATGAGCTAACACAATCTCGCAAATTTCACAAAGATCAACTGTTGATTATTGTAGATTGCTTACGGGAAAACCGTTAGCTGTGAGTGATTCACAATATATTGAATCACGGCAAGCCAAAGTTACAAAAGAATTAATAAGTTGAGACGTTGATCGCTTATCAGAGCTATCCAATCGGTACAAGGATTGCTAAGTTGATGACTACTTGTCTGCGCAAAGTTAAATAATAAACTGTTCGTTTGTAGAGTGTGTATGTAAGTAACAGTCAGTGTAATATCGAGTACTACAACCAATTTGGTATCATTGTTTTAACAAATTACAACCATTCAGTTTGTGAAAACAAAATATTATTTTGATGGTATAAATTTATATATGTTGTGTCCATCCTATGATTTCAAACTGATCCGCTACTCTTATCATAACACATCGAGGCAGGAACGTGGCTCCATTTTAGCAGGGGGTGTCCATCACAGTATCAAAGCAGGGACGTGTGAAGGCTCTCAGTTATAGGAGGGGTGGTCATTTTATAATTTCAAACTGCTCCGATATCTTATAATATATCGAGATAGGGACTGGCTATATGGGCTCCATTTGGTGATGGGTGTCCATCCTATAATTTCAATATGCACCCTTTGAATAACAAAAATGCCCAACATGACTGAGGCATAACATTAGTAAAAATTACTAGGGTGATGTGAGTCATAACGACTAAGAAATGTCAAAACGACTAATTACTCAAAATGGCCAGGATTTAGTCATAACTTTTCTTAGTCACTGGGAAGGCGAAAATGTAAGTTGCAGAATTATGTGCAAATAATTCCAATACTTGACCAAAGTTGCTCAAAATGTTTGTGACTAACACTAAGTTAGTCATATTTAGTCAAAATGTCCAACCCAATTAAGGGGCCGGTTGGACAACTTAATGTTACAGCTGGAAAATCAGAAGCCAACCGCGGTAAACAATTACATTTCACAGAAATTTCTTATTGAAGGGTGGGGACAGTTGGATATCGACGTTGGCGCACCGAAGAGACCATCTGGCCACGTCACTGCATTTATGATGTAGTCATTTGTGAAAACTGTGCTTGCCTCTTCGTATTCGTGTCCTTTACCGTGACCAAATCCAAGACCACTATCGCCATGTGCCTGTTTATGAGATTTCCATTGATAAAACATTTTCACAAGGGTGTGAAAATCGTCAATTTATGTTTGACACCCTATATTGACCTTCTAGACAAGTTCCTTAACGTTGGTTGTAACTTTCAATAAATTGGGTAATGTTAGTAGTTACAAGGAACACATACTGCTACCTCACATCCAAGCTGACACCCCTAAGGTTTGACAATTTCTAAATATAGGCCATTTCAATCCAAACTGTTGACCAAAGGAGGTAAATATGCAAATGTTGGTCTTAAACAAACACATACCCTCTAATAAATTGTTGGAAAAACAAAATAAGAGAACAAATTCAACCTATTGATGTTGTAAAATTTCCAATTCATGTTGTTTCAGGTATGAAATTTCCAAATGTTGAACATGTTGACAAAATATTTGGGGGGCGAGAAACATAACGCAACCCCCTTGTCGCGACGTCACTGTGGGTTGTACTTCAGATTTCCAGCTAACAAAACATTTTCACAAGAGGTGAATCGACCCCTTGTCGCGACGTCCCTGCGTATCATAGATGGGTATATTATCCGGGATAAGGGTGCGAAAACTGAAAATTTATGTTTGACACACAATACGAAGACCTTCTAATCACGTTCCTTAACGTTATTACTTTCAATTAACTTTCATAGTACCCGAACATTCTTTGTGATTGGGAGATTTTTGTAAACACAAAGAACATGTACTATTTGTGATTTATGTTTGTAATCGTAGTTTCATAGTATTAGCGGAATGATAAATTGTTATTTCTTACAAACAATTGTAGATTCTTACAAAGAAAACGCATCATAGTATTGACCCCTGATATGACCACCATTACGATATATAAACCTTAATACTGATATGATCACCATTACGATATATAAACCTTAGTACTGATATGATCACCATTACGATACATAAACCTTAATGCTGATCTGACCACCATTACGGTATATAAACCTTAATACTGATATGACCACCATTACGATATATAAACCTTAATACTGATATGACCACCATTACGATATATAAACCTTAATACTGATATGACCACCATTACGATATATAAACCATAATACTGATATGACCACCATTACGATATATAAACCATAATGCCGATTTGACCACGGGCACAACATGATGATTATATTGACGAAATAATGGAGATATTCAGAAATAAAATACAATTTTTAAAAACATTAAAAAAAATGTTTTTTTTTAATTATTATTTTATTTTTGAAGAATTTATATTGACTAAATAACAAAGTTATTCAGAACTGAAAACATAAATTAAAATGAATGATTTAAAAAAAAATTGCAATGTCTTAAGATTACACGCTTCTAATAAACAGCATGTTTTCTTAAAATTTCAGGGATCAATTTGACACCAAATTTGTGCTACTTCCGTAAGGTGACTTTCAGATTATCGGCTAAAGGAAAACAAATACGTAAATGGAAAACACACTATTAGTATGTAACAGAAAATGCGAGCATCTACAAAAGCATCATTAGTACAAACGATTATAATATTTTTTTAAGAACGATCTTCACAACATCATCAGTTTTACGTTGAAACGAGTACACATAACCACCATTAAGAACGCTCTTCGTTATCAACCGCTTTTTGGGGATATTAGAATCGACGCTAGGGGGTCTTATTTGTCAGATATCGACTTCCCAAAGATTAAGTTTTAAGGTTTAACCAAAACCAGTTCAATATGGCCTCAAGGGATATGTTTATAAAAAAAATTGAATCGGTAGAAAAGTATCAAACACGTCACAAAATTCAAAGAAAACAACAATAAATGTATCATAAATTATGTAGTTAACAACACTCTACTGTTGCAGATTAAAAAATACATAGCACATATTACTTACCAACCACACTCTGACTTTGTGCGCACGTACAGACATAATAGTCAGCTAATTTCGATAAAAGAAAGTACACCAGGATTCAGGAGAACTCCATAAGAAACGCTTTGTTGAGAAATCCACATTTCATAGTAGCAAAACGTATTTAGTTTAAATTTTCCAAAGCCAGGGATCAGGGTATGTGTTGTTGATCAACTTCACCAGAACGCAAACAGCTGGATTTGACTGTGACTGTAATTGTGCAAGGTCAGATTCCCTCAGCAAGCCATCTTATATTTTAACATGGCCAGCCTGGTCCAAATCCCAAGTCAGGATTAATCAAGAGATTACTCAATGAATTCCCACGAGCAAGTTTACAATGGATACAGTCAAATACTGGATATTGCCAAATACTGTTGTGTGGTATCTGGTTCCAAAATCGTATCACTCGCTTCAAAAACATGAGAATTAAATCATGTTTTGTGATGTAATGTATGGATTTCTCAACAAAACATTCTTGACGGAGAACTCGCCAACCAGGATTCAGTTTTGTTTGTGGAAGTTTCTCAACAACAGACGCTGTACGTGCGTACAAAGTCAGATTTCAGTTCGGAAGAAAGAATCATATATTTCCAATTTCTGTCACAGGTAAAATGTTATTTAATATATATAATATATGTCTAGTTGTTTTAGCTTCTCATGTGAAGTTATGGTGCCACTTTTTTCTCTATTTAAAAAATTACCAAAATTTGAACGGGAGTCCATATTGGAATGCTTTGCGTAAAGGCACGGGCGGCGTTCGTTGCAGAAATATTCATATTTGTTCAAATCGCCATCAACAGAAGGAATATTAAAATATATATATATTTGTTCATATGCCAAACATAATCAGCGCTTAAATAGTATATTGCAATTGTCGTCAAGACGTACGATGGTGTACGTAAACAAGAGCCTGCTCGTGTTACAGAAATTGTGCTTCTGTTTACATAACACAGCGCAATTATATTGGTTGATCACACTCAAATGATATAAACGCTCTTTATTATTTCCATATCAGGAAAACAGTAACAAATAAAGCTCTTTATGTTTACCAAAACCGGATCAAAACAAAATCATGTTCTGTAACGTTTTTTGCGTTTGTTTACATAACATTTAACAATAACATACTGTTTATGCCATATTTCTGATTGGTATAAGAACAAAGTTTAGCTATATTTTACTATTAGTGCTGTTTATGGCGGTTTTTGGCGGAGGTGGATATTTTAACAGCATACCCACCGCCAACCCCGCCCGTATATTTAAGCCTTAACAAGGACAGTAATTGTCCAAAACAAACACGAACGATCGCCTCTGATAAAGAGCTTACATGCTTTCATTTGAAAGCGGTAGGTAATGATGACCGTTCTCGTCGGTACACGTTTTAAACGTCAAACATAATGGCTGCGACCACATGTACCACAGTAGCGATGGCATAATAGGTGTGACAATTTATTATGGTGGAGTTTGGTGGTAATTGGTCGTCATAATTAATATGCCATAGCAAGCCATGTCGCCCGCTGCAAATTCGTCTATGAGTCTACCAAGCTCTACCAGCGACGGTCGATATCTCAAGGAGGTATATACCTGAATGTCTTGTCGCTGTTGATCTTTACCCAACACGCAGTGTTATATTATGCATGCTAACACACAAGTCCACTTGATAACTTAATGAATAACCCATTTCTGTCAACAGTCATGATTGTTCTCACAAAGAAATAATCGCCCGTGTAAGTTCTCAGCAAATGTAAGTGATTCAAACATTATGCGTAGAACGAAACGTTGCAAAATAAAAAACGCAATTGGGGAAGTGTCTTAATACTCATGAAATTAATATAAGTAGATAAACATGCATTGAGATCATATAAAAAATCGTACCATATACATGATATGTGAGTGAATGAGGAATAGCCACCAGTGGTCAATACTATGAAGCGTTTTCTTTGTAGGATTCTACAATTATTTGTAAGAAATAACAATTTCTCATTCCGCTAATAATATGAACCTACGATTACAAACATAAATCTCAAATAGTATGTGTTCTTTGCCACAGTATATTCGCCCTGTACCTTTCCGAAATCACAAAACACCACACTGGTATCCCCATTCTAATTCTCTTCGAACTTAAAACGTTATTTAGGCAAACAAATGCCTCGTAATTAACAACGAAATTTGCGGCCATAGAAAACACTCAGCCAATTCACGACTTTTTATTTTAAATTTAATGCGCTAGGTAAAATACAGTCCCCCAATGCTGATAAAGATGACAAATTGCCACCTCGAATAGAAATAAATATGCACACAAATTAGTTTCTGCATGTAGTTGATGTCCTTTTCAGAAATTTATCACTTAAAAATAATTTTTTCCGACGATTACCTGACCCAGATTCGCCGATGTTTATTTTGACTGCGAACTTGGAAAAATGGAAAATTGTTCACTCGTTGAAATATGTAATTAACGCCGTTTGTGTTTCGTGTCAAGAAATTTGTCGCGTGATATCGAAACAATGATATACAAGGATTACGGTAAGTGACATATATCAACATCTGAAACAGGTTTTTCTAGCGATTACATCGAGTTTCCCCCGTTGTCGAATCAATTGTATTGGAATTTTGGTTTTCAATTTAAATTTTAAGCTGTCATTAAAATTGAGACACCTTCTGACTTGCTGAGAACTCCAAATTTAATTGACAGTATTTATCTTTAAAATCATTTTCAGTTCATTAAACTCATTTCAATATCAATACTGATCTAGAACAAAAGAAACAACAAGTCAAACATGCAAGATTTTCAACATTCAAGGCTCAGGTTGCTGTCTGGGATGGTCACAAAAATAATTGTTAATGGTGACATGGATTTCCAACTGCTTGTCGAAGGACACTCTCGGCATCATGCGATATGCATTCACAGTTCTCGATGATTCCAAAACTAAATTGTTTATCAGACTAGTACGACTAGTTAATTGGCTACATTCTGTGTTAACAGACACTGGTGCGACGGGAATATTACTGTTTGGTGCTGTTGAGGGATCGGCATCCTGGCAACCACTAAATATACGACTATATTGTCTTTTTTTGCGATTCCGATGAATATGTGTTGCTCGCTTTGGTGGCCTGATATCCTCATAATCTCACGTGCTTCAACACCTGCGTGACTCAGCAAAGTAATGAAGTAGCCCACACACAGTGGTTGGTATAAATATGTAAGATAAATTTCCCTACGTTTATTTAATTCCGAAAATTATATATAAATCAAAATTTTAATCAAAATGGGTATATTGTGAATAAATACCACCGCCGTCACCGGCTAACTAAATTTGCCACAGTATAATTGCCATGTACCTTTACAAAATGACAAAACATCCTTATCCTCAAAATCCATATTTAATTACAATATGTATATTGTGGATAAATCTATAATCTGTCTGCAAATGATTTCTTTTTTCAAACAATAAAATCTTTTTCATTAGTTGTTGGCTTATAACTGAGAAATGAGTAATTTCAACAGTTTTGTAAATAAGTTTGAGACGTTCGAAAAGTATTTAACTGGTTTATGAAGCTGATTATGGATAATTTATTACATTATGATATATTATTTGAACAAATTCGCTGTATGTACCTTGCTCGAAACCGACTTCTGTCGATATCGTTTTCATCATGTCGTTCAGCTTTCATTTCGCCAATTGGCCTTGTGGTGTACCAGCAACTGACCCTATTATTGACATATAACCTTGGTTGCTGAAACAGGATATTATTCAGCTCGTTGCGTTTACTTGGGAGCTTTATATATGCTGATACCGGACAATTCTCATCTTTCGTCGCATACAGCCACGGCCTTGTTTCGTGATCTTTATCTCGCAAACCACCAGGATGGTTCTTTGTCGCTTCGTTAAATGTCATTTCAATATATTCATTGCCGGCACTGTCTGTTTTATACAAAATGCCCCACATGGTTGATTGCGCATATTTTTCCGCCCTCTCCTTGCAAAACCAAGGGTTAAGTCAAACCATACTTTTTGGCAGGCCCTTTGGAGTACTGACAGATAAGACATCACTTGAACGGAGCTTGATAAGATCTTCTGACGTGATTTATTCATGGTGCGTCGTTTTGTCGAGACCTACTCGCTTCAAATATTCAGGACGGCCGTAAACATACTGTTAATTTTATGGAATGCCGGGTCATCCATAAGTGTGCAGCTACGAGAAAATGGAGGATCTCTCAGATGTCGGTTAATTGCAACTTTTAATCCTACGTATGAGATTTTTGAATACGGCTTGCCATCAGCTGATTTGGCAAACAGGCGGAGGCGGTGATCCAATTCATCCTTCTGGAGATTCTCAAATTGGGCAGGAAAGCCGTTGTCCACCAACCATTCTGTGGAAATGGGGAAAAAATATTCGCTTTTCATTTCGTGGAAAAATCCATCGGAGGTTTACGCTGAAAATTATGGAAAAAAATCTGTTCACGAGATATGTGGGATATATATTCGTATCATTCTGTCAACGACATGAACATTACAGAGACCCACAGAGAGGTAATTGTAATTATCATTAGGCTACAAGGATGTTTTTAAGGTTGTGGAGGTGAACTATAATTACATTCAATGACTTGTAATACTATAAGTTTAAATTTATTATATTTATATAAATTTCTATAATGTATATTCAGGAGTTTTATATCCAATTCCAATTGTATATTCATAGGAGGAAATTTATATACCTCTGAACATTTTAACGGCCCATTTGTCATTTTGTGTGTGCTCGGGATTTTTGACGACACTGCCAATTCCCTCAGTTCTTCCCCACTCAAGGTATCAAACCATGATGGCTGCTGTGCAGTGGTATTGCTGGTGGTACATCTAGTTGTACTACTGGAAGTTGTAGGCCTACTGTTGTGAGTACTGAGACTAGTATCACCTATTAAATTAAACAGTGCAGTGTCTCACTACATTGGAAACACACATCATCACATGTACATGTCAATTGGTTTAATTAAATTTCTGCTAACCTTTAAATTCTATATTTCTTATAATTTTGTATTAATTTTATATCCATATTATCATTATAAATTGCATTTGAAAAGGAAATGAGTGAGATGAGACTCTGTGATGAGGGAAGTGTATTCTTATAAGTTTTAGGCACACGTGAATCATGACATTTAGCCTATTGTTTTTGGGGTATACTCCGGGTATTTACCGGTATTATATCATTAGTATTATTATACTGCTCACTGAGTATATTGTTGTTGGACAATAGATCTGATTTTTTTCACATTGTGGGACATTCACGATGTCATGATTAATACTGGGCCAACTGCAAACTTACTGATAGAAATACTCGATTGAAACACCCTCTCACCGGCGGCGTTAGGCTTGGCCCTGGTATATCTATCGCCATCGTTAATTAGTCGTCTTCTTCGTCGATGGGTTCGGTTGTTGGTTCTTCTGCATATTCACCTTGAAAAAATAATTTCTCTAAATCTGCTTCCGTTAAACCATCAAAAAATTATTGTTCCGCATAAGCGACGCCATTGTTTATTGTTTATGTAGCAACCAGGTAACGGAAAATCAGATGTTAAAATGACGCGTAGGAATATCGAACGTTGGAGCGCGTGCCAACGCCTTTCAACTGGACTACACATTGCGATCGGTTATCGATAATTACCCCCCCCCCCGCAGATATGTGATGTTTCCGGGGGTATATTGCTTAAGGGCATTAGAATATTGTTTATTGCATAAATAGAGACGATGTTTTAGATTTGTATATAATTAAAGTTGTAAATGTCATATGTACACTTATGTACACTATATGCACAGTATTTATCTAATATAAATATAACACTATCGGGTCTGTATGACATTTAGCGCACTTAGTATTGCAATATTTTGCGTTCAATATCGCAATAATAAGCGCGACATATCTTTGGTAAAGCGCTATAATCGCGCCTTTTTAGAAATTAAGCGAGCTCAATATCGCAATAAAGGCGCTCCTCAAAACACCACTTCTTCGGACTGGTACTGTATTGTCATGAAGTACGGATTCACCAGTTATAACAAAAACTGTGTTTACAAGTGACTGGACAATTTCACGCCTTAGTTGTTACCAAAAAAAGATGTTTTACTTTTACATGTACATAGGTTTGAGATTTAACTGTGATACATTTAGCTTTGTTATTTTATGTCTTAAAGGGCATGCCGATTCGTGTTTTGCAATGGTCGAGATTTGTATTATTCGTAACTGAAAAGTGATGGGTTGGCTTATCAGCTATTACTATATCGTAGTTTATTTACAGCCATATTTATACAGTAGTTAGTGAAAGATGAACACATTACGCGTGCGCAGCCTTTTTCCGGATTAAATATTCCACGAGCCAGATAACAAGTTTAATCCTCTGCAAAGTGCAAAGTTTCATAAGAATTGTCTATCACTTTAGGCATTGAGGATTTATGTTTCATCAAAACTATGATCGTAATAGAAGAACTGAGATGTATTTTGGAGTTGCGAATAATACTAGTTTCGACCATTCTGAAACATGAATCGTAATGCCCACCGGGAAACCATATTGTTACAATGGGAACTTGGCTAATTCTACGGTAAATTAGCAAATTAAGAGCAAAACATTGGCGCTGACTCGTGAAAAATACCATTGGTCTGACCTTTATACTTACGGTCTTCATATTAATTAAAGGGTGTTGAACCGTAAAAGCTACAACGGTCTGACAGTTACTGGTTACAGTCTGCTAGTAACTTAAACGGGTTTGTACCGAGTAACATGCTACAACCTGACCGTATGTTTAACGGTCCAAGGTTGGCAGCGATGTTGTGCGGTATGACACCGATAAAGTGACGGGCATTTTTCTAACAGTGTATCTTCCTAAAATAGATGAGAGAACACAGGAATATAGTTAAAATCCCGTTTGCTTTCCGCAATAGCTGCATTGACACTTGGGGTAACATGTCCCGCGGAAAGGATTTCTATAAAAACCGTTTGGATTGTAATCCCAATTTAACTGTTTGCTTATTTGAATATGTGTTTGTGTTAACACTACACACCTGGAATATGTTCCCAGGTGCAGGAATAATATTCTTCACCATTACCGCATAGCCACGAAATCCCAGCGTATCGGTAATTGACCCGCCGTTCCGCCGTGTTCGGACTGCTCATGGCGATCTGGCAATCTATGCAACTTACTGAATGAGCCATCTGCTAATGACTTAGCTCCAACATCGTTCATTGAGATTTAAACAATAGGATCAATGTTTGGCTTCGTTTGGAACAAAGTATTCCACAGAGACGCCACCCGTGTTTCATTCAAATATACAGCAATATACACATTAATTGCCCCAGCATCTGCGTTGGTATCTGAGTCAGCGTTAGTGGATTTTCTAGAGGAAAAGGAAAGATAGCAGCTGCAAGTATGTTCTTCAGGGTTGACATTCGTGTGCTCCTTGCCATCGCCTTGTTGACCAAACCAGGTAAGTACATAACATTAAGATAGCGAGAGAATAGGACAAGATAGAAGGGACGAGATCGAGAGAGATGGGGAGAGAGACAACATGAGTGATATGCTGAGATAGAGCGTAATTTATTATTTTCTTGGTTGAGATTGGGCTATTATTGGTTTTAGTGCTAAAGAATGGACACCGTCCTCGTGCATGTCTATGTCCATGTTTATGTTTATATTTATAAGGACCAGACCCACGTTTGCCTAATAGTTCCTGGTTTCAAAATTATTTTTCGCCGTTTGATGGGAAGCTAGGGGCACCAGAACTGATACAATAGTGTTGTTTCTGCAATTTCTTTAAAACGTTTCGTTAGGTATCCATATGATACGAGGAATCTAAATTAATGGTGTGGTTTTTAAATGCGAAAGTGGCACTCTCTGATTTAGGGTTGGGGTTGCAGCACCAAACAAAATAGTTTTCTTCCACTGGGTAATTATCGACCCATATATGTTATTTTATACACACGAACAGTAATGGGGATTAAGTGCGGGGTCATAATAATAACCTCGAACAAGGCGTCATGAAGTTATAGTCAATTCAGGTGTTGGCACCACATTTCGTCCGCTGGTACACGACGCATGCTTGTTAAGTATGTATATAGGTAAATTTATTTTCAATACTATTAAACGGAAGTTAAAGATGCTTTTTAGCTGGCACCACTTACAAACATCTACATGTACAACAACAACGTTAATTGAAACTAGTTTTAAATACAAGATGGTATTGTTATTCTCAAAACAAAACACGAGAAACATATGGTGTTACAAAGGGTCCACATAAAAGTGATTGAAAAGATAGAATTTCAATAAAAACGTGGTAATGTTAAAAAATGCATTTTCTGTCTCAATTCGGAATGTATTTGCAAACAAAAATAGTTCCTAGTAACAGAAGATCATGTTTAGTGGTATGTCTGCTTACAATTGTATTCGATGATAGCCATGAATCTATACAGAAAGTGCAGGAACATATACGCAATCTTCAAGCTCACCGGGAATCTGAATATGCATTTACTACAATTATGGACAGTTTCATGAGTTACAATGGGCAGTATGAAAACTGTATACTGATATACCTAAGCGATACAGCGTATTTAATCACAACCGAGTTGCACGATGAAACAATAAGTATGTACAATTGCAATGCCAAGTTATGCATTATATATATTCCCAATAGAATAGTTATGTTTGGAAAAGTCAATACCATGAGTTCAACACAACAGGTCAACAAACACAAAATTCACGATGAGTAAGCATGTCGATAGCAGTGAGATACACGACGATCTCCTAGTTAGGAAAGGCATACTGATATGGCTGCCAATTCAAAAATGGACCGTTATTATAAGAGATTGAAGTTACCACGTTACAATTAGTTTCGCTCTATCGATCAACGACATCGTCATATTCTACAATAAGTGTCTACGCTCACACTATCCGCAATAAAACTGGTTAACACTTTCATGACGGAAGCTTCCTGAAATGTGCGAAAACAATATACCAATGCATTCTCTTATATATGGAGTTTCGCATATATCAGTAATACATATGTGGCCTATAAATATTTACATTGACATTGTAAGCCAGTGCATTCTCTCATATTTGCTAGGCTCCCTATGGGGAAAATCGAATATAAGAGAATGCACTTGGGCGGGATCTTTAATGTTGTACCAGCGCAGTTCCCATCACGAAAGGCTTAAGCAATACCCTCAAAAATAATTTACCTTCCCGGTTCATAGTGTGATCAAATGGGTAACCCGATCCTCATACCCTATATAAAAACCATGGGTACATATATGTACTTGAACCTTGTTATATTGGGAATCAACCGGTACAATTATACGGGCGTAAACGTACACTGCTGAACTCATAGGGGAAATATGTTCACGATTTTCGCGATTAACGAAGTTATTTTTTCGATATGTTATTGTGTTATTAATATACATTCTTTATACGTTTGATAAACGACTGGATACAAAGTTGAAAAAAGACAGGTTGTCATAATAAAGTAAGAATGAAATTAGGCCCTAATGTGTACAACTTACCATTGATATAAGTTTGTCTTCTTCAAACAGTCATTGAGTGGTGTATGGGAGGTATTGGCACTATTTTGGTTAAATCAATTTTAAGTTTGTATCATATATCAAAGAGTGTATCGAATGCCACCCAATGGCATGCATTGTATAGTAGGGTATTACATTTCCTTCCATTCCATTTGGGTCCATTTAGCGACAGAAATATTATGTGTCCGAGTCCATTGCCTCATCCAATGTAACGTTATTTACATACACAATTTTTAAAATTAAGGTTTAACGTCGTTTTAGCCGTTATGTTATATCACGACAGAGAAACTGAATAGATATGAACCTGAGCAAATGTATCTGTTAGTCTGTTAGTCTAAAAGGAAATTAAAAATATACCAATAAAAACACCCAAATAAGATCGAGAGTGCTCGATTGGGATCAAACACCATTAATAAACTGATCTTTCTGCAAACACATATACAACACATGAAAAGTTAAAGGAATTGTTATACGACATACATGTATTTTATATACACTGCGTTGAAAATGTACCAACAACTGATGTACCTATTTATCCGGACAATGAACGCCAAAATAGGGGAGGGAAAGGTAAACGCTAAGTGTGCGTTAACTGTGAAGAACTGGTTAATAAGTAATAGCGCATATTATTCACAGACGATGACTGGCGCTTTACGAATGCAAATGGGGTACCTGTCTTACAACATTTATTACTCACGCTCCGCTAAACGCGCATGTTTTGTTGAATCAGCGACACATTTTTCGCAGACGTTATCATAAAACGTCATGGGTGTCGCGCTTTCCTCACGATTTCGACGAACATGCAACTGAAAACACTCTATAAACAAAATGTGCATGTTAATAAGCATATCGCGTGCCTCTGTTGCTATTATTGATCGAGATTTTACCCAAAACAAATCATTTACCAAAGTTTGCCAAAATAACAGCTCAGAAAATTTGGAAATATGTTATTCACATACAAGGGCATCCACCACAGGTCGTATGAAATGTGTTTTCTGATGTGCCATAACTCCATGGTTACGAAAACACCAACACAAAAACATGAAATCGAGTCTCAGCTCTCACACTACAAATCGAACATTCCATATAAGTGTCTGAAACAATACACAGTACAGAACACTGCGTTCAATCTGAAGTTGTAAGGTTAAATGCCGCACTCAAGACAAAAACGCTGAACCAAGATTCGAACCTGCACAAACGTCATCTGGTACTTGACGTGATTGTGTAATCCAACACACTACCCAGTGGAAGACAAAACTTTGCAATTGGTCAGATGTTGCTTGGTAATCTGGCACTGCTGATTGGTCAGCAATCTAAAGCGCAACATAGATGTGGGGTGATTCATTGTATTGCATCGTAACACGCCAAGGGCCAGACGACACCTGCTCAGGAAATGTGTCTTTATGATTGATTGGTGGTTTAACGTCGCTTTAGCTGTAATGTCAAGACCAAGAGATATATAAGAGAATGCATTGGCCATTTTTTCTTACATTCTTTAACAATTTTATAATTTTTTCTTACATTTTTTAACAATTTTTATAATATTGTTCTACATTCTTTGAAAATTTTATCATTTTTAATATGTGTTAAGCCAATGCATTCTCTTATATATGCGAGGCGCCCTATGGTCGACTCGCATATATAAGAGAATGCATTGGTACAGGGCCGTTCTGTTGGGTAAAGGGTTAAAAGATCGTAATGGATTTGGGACATAAGTACTTAAATCTACCTTCCTAACTTCATGTACCCAACATTCAAAACATGTCGCATGGTGTTCGCACCGATTGAAGACAGAAGATTACTTTTCAACGTAACGTTCTGTCCATCAACTTTCTGGACTTCTGTAACTCCCTGCGGTGCCAATTCAGCCAATATCTGATTAAAAGAATCCGCTATTTCACGAGTTCTCACCACAGCTCTGCGACTTTTCAATGTCTTGTGCGGAGTAATCATTTAGCAGGACCACTTGTCCAGGGGAGACTATAGGGAATGGCAGCACACGTGTATACTTGCTGCACATATATGAATGCTTTTTCGTACTCTCATTAGACGTGTATCAATAATGGAAGATCGTATTCATTGTATCCGCCCTTTTGGCAAACAGCCTTCTTATGTACAAATGAACATAAACAAAAGTAACCTGTAGTAAACACAAATGGATGTTCGTTTCAAGTGAAATACATATTTATATTACATACATACATACAATTGTGAGCCGCATATACACACGTACGTTTGGTATAGTGTCTGCGACCACTATGCGTCAAATAGAAAATTGACGATGCATTAACAGCGAGCGTTGATTACGTGATGCTATTGCCCGTCGCATATGTGACCCGCCATATCAAATCCAGTCGTAAGTCGGGATTTTTTTTACCCTGTGCCAATGCATTCTCTTATATATGCGAGTCGACCATAGGTCGCCTCGCATATATAAGAGAATGCATTGGCCTAACAATTTTTTACAATTTTAATAATTTGTTCTTGTATTCTTTAACAATTTTATAATTTCACCCATACAGAGCCCCAGACAACCATGAGCAGACGACACTCTTCTATATGCTTCTATATATGTGTGGGGCTCCCTGCAGGGTAATGGATGTTTTTTTTATTTTTTGTCCTAAAAATTGTAAGAAACATTTATTTAAAAAAAATGATAAAAAATTGTTAGGCCAATGCATTTTCTTATATATGCGAGGCGACCTATGATCGACTCGCATATATAAGAGAATGCATTGGCACAGGGTAACAAAATCCCGACTTACGACTGGATGTGATATGGCGGGTCACATATATCATCCACAGGTCATGGTGGTGCCACTCGACACATGACCACGAAGGACCTCAGTGGAGTAGTGGGCCTAGACCAATGCCCAACCGGATTTTCCAGTCGAATCGGGAAACCAGAGTGTTTGAAAGCATTCAAAAATGAAACCACATCTTACGACGGGGCAAAACAGATATGTCGGAAAAATGGAGGTTCGATGATGAAGATCCAAGGTCCGAATGACAGCGATGAGATGTGGGATCTCATAGGCAGGTGGGTGGAATTGCATATTAACACGTGTCCATTGAGTGTAGATTTCGCGCCCGGGATGGTCGAACAGAGCGAATGATCTTCTCCTTCACCCCACTATTAGTTGAGATATGAATAAAAACACTGAAATTTTGTATTATATACAATTTGAAATTTTGAATTGTCTATTGATTGATTGATTGATCTGCATTGATATACATTGTCGTTAAGTTGTTGTCAGTGTCAATCTTTGGAGCAATGTGTGTCCCACCAGTCCGAATCCGAGATTAAAATGTGCTATTGATTTGGGTAGATTAACATATTAGATATGTCGATACATGTAGACGTTTACAAAATGTGGGGAGTTTTGTAGATAAATATTGATTTTGAAATCGATGGCCTGTTTGATCCTGCAGTAGAATGTGAACATCGAGTCGGTGCTCATCGTCTGTTTTATAAGTTGTCGAATAGCTGACCCTAGTTCTGTATACCATATTTGTAAACTATAGCTTTTACTCGATCGATCGGCGTTGGGATTTTATGAATCATTTCAGGTGTTTGTTAATCAGTTTGGCCGTTAGACGCGACGATATATTTTTAATAGCGAACTCCCTTGTTACGTATTATATCAATAGCGAAGCATTTGTTACAGGGCCGCGCTCGTTTATTAATCGTCTAACGTGTTGACATCCCAACATCATAGCTACAACGAGTACTTCCAAGCCAGCCTGAGTGACAACTGCTCAAAATCAGGCAGCAATAAACTCAGAACATATCGTCTTTACAAGAAAGAGTATAGGCTTGAACCCTATCTTCTCAACGCGAAATCAGTGGAAGACAGAATAGCTTTCACCAGATTCAGAATTAGTAACCATGTACTTGCCATAGAGAAGGGGCGTCATTTACAGCCCCCAGTAAAATTAGAGAATAGAAAGTGTGTATTTTGCTCTGATGATGTCGTAGAAGATGAAATACATTTCCTTATGGAATGCACTGCATATTCACAACTACGAAAAGAACTTCTCGAGTCAATGGTTAGCCATAATCCAAATTTTCCACGCATTAACGCAAACGATCAATTTATTACTATATTGATAAATGACTGTCCCACTCTAACACGAATAATATGTAAACTGATCAGTCGCTTCTTCGACGCTCGTGCTGAGCAAATAACAGTTAGGTAACCATAAATATAATACATGATACCGAGACTCCTTGTACATCTCAGCATGCAATTTTGTTCTTGTATATCTTATTATCACACGTTTTTGTATATACTATTATCCATTGTATTAGCAAACTGTCCTCGTGTGGATGTTTGTTGCCAATAAATCATTATCTATCTATCTATCATAGCTGAATGAATAAGTGAACGTGTAACGATATGTAACCACAATTACAGTGACGCAGATGCGTGGATCGGCATCACACATCTAAATGGGGATTGGCAGCATGATGATGGAGAGCCAGCAACATGGTTTCCATGGGCAATCAAGATACCGGTTGTATATAGTTCATGCATTATATCGGTCAATCGGCAGTGGTACCAATTCACCTGTTCCGTACCTTCCAGTGTGACCGGAAATGGTATGGCCTTCGTCTGTTCAACAAAAAAAATCGGTGAGTTCCTAGATATAAAGATCATTCTATTTACAAAACAAATAGATATACGTGTGGATTGTTAAGCTGGAGAAAGTTTTATATAAAGTGGTGCAGATTGCATTGATCAAAGCTGGAAGCTCGGCTGGCGTCAGAGGTGAAATGAAATTCAGTAATGGCGTTTACTCCAGTTATACATAATGCTAGGCAAGCTATTGCAAGACATTATCAACAAGAAAACCAGAGTCAGAAATGGTAACGCGCTCAAGATCATATATTATATACCCATGATTGTAATTATAGAATATAAAAAATATTGGTTTCGCGAATGACCAACTCAGAATTCCGTTAAAATAACAATAAAAACCAGCACTTTATTAACGAACCGGCGGCCGACTCGGCCGTCTCCGACCACAACCATCAGTGGGCTGCAGAACGAAAAATATCTATAAAAGTTGAAATATAAGACTTACAAATTATCTTTTAAATTTCTTTTATTGGTAATTGACATAGCTTGTCACAAACCAAATATCAACATTATTGACATAATAATGTAAAGGACAATAAACGAAATTGAAATTCCCAACTACACCTTTTACCGGACTCGGCCTCCTGGTCGCGCAGTTCGACTTTTAAACCGAAAAAAAACATTATCTATAAATAAAATGCCCAGCGGACCACAGCTATCAAGACTTTGGAGAACAGTATACACGCGGCGCGCGCTAATAAAGGATTTCTCAGGATATATTAAGCACACATTTACCACGAAGAGTCAAATATTAATACATTTGGAAGGTGATTATTCGGCCTGTTCTCCCGAAAGTCGGCACGTTATCGGCTTATAGTAACCGCGGCGTAGAATCGCCTCATTTTGAGTACATAACCCGCTGAAGATGAGAGTGATTTAGTTACATTATCGACTCATAAATAACTTATTACAAGTTCATTGTGTGCAGACAATATCACGAAAAAATAAACAACTCACGCCTTATAAGGTGTACGCTCTTTAATATGTGTTTTCACCAAATATTAATAGGGTCATAGGCCAATTTTTATCAGCATTGTTTGGGGAAGTTACTTCACAGTAAGTTTAACCTGGTATTTGTAAGTGTTATATGATAAATACATGGCATGAGGGTATCAATGTACTGAATTTACTTAACTACATTACCTGAAATGTGGCATTTCATTACGACAGTTATGTGCAATAGGCAAATCCGGCTAATAAGTCCATGCAATATATAGAACAAACGTTTGGTTTTATATTTGTGCCTTCTCAACAATATATGCATAAAGTATCATCTCTTCACTATACTTTAATTTTAAAAAAATACTAGGCCATAAATTCAGCCTGTTCTCCTGAAAATAAGCTCATATTGAACTTATTTCAAAACACAAATAAGCCCATATCGGCATTATTTGAATCTGAATCTCTATATGAACTTAAATTTTATTACCATCTTTAAAATAATACTTAACGAATATGGGATAGTTTTCTTTTCTGTAATAGGTACGGTAAGAGATACAAAATGTGTATAAAAATTGAAGGACGTGTGAACTGGAATGTTTTAAAAACATCCCCGAAAAGCCACAAATTAGATATTGTACCAATTTTTCGCGAATGTATTTATCAAAATTCACCAATTTCCTTTGTTGTATTTTTCTTGTTGATATTTAGTATGTTGTCTATAATGGGTTAGATATACGTATGGCGTTTGTGGTGATCGTCCATGTCACAATGAAAATGTCGAGATTGATATGATATTCTGATATTCCAACCAACATCTACGTGACCAAGAGCTCGTAATTCTGATGAAAAATATATAACTGTCAGAAAATAATTTCTTGGTTCGAGATATTGATTGGGCGGGTATGCAGTCATACATGTACGTACTGTATATGAACATTATTCTTCAACAAACAATGTGTGTATACCTAATGAATGAAAACGCACTCGTCAACACATGAATCGTATCATGAGTCCTGCTACTCCATTGTTTGACAGGTTTGCAAACCATGCCCATCGCATTTATGTTGAAGTAGCATCTCCAGTTTTCAAGAAAATATGTCGATTTAAAGGCACGGGCGGCGTTTGTTGCATAAATATTCATATTTGTTCAAATCGCCATAAACAGAAGGAATATTAAAATATATATAATTTTGTTCATATGCCAAACATAATCAGTACGTAAATAGTATATTGTCGTCAAGACGTACGATGTTGTACTTAAACAAGAACCTTCTCGTGTTACAGAAGTTTTGCTGCTGTTTACATAACACAGCGCAATTATAGCGGTCAATCACACACAAATTATATAAACGCTCTTTATTATTTCCATATCAGAAAAACAGTAACAATAACGCTCTTTATGTTTACTATATCCGGATCTAAACACAAGCCAGGTTCTGTAACGTGTTTTGCTTTTGTTTACATAACAAAGGAAAAACATTTGACACTAACATACTGTTTATGCCATATTTCTGATTGGCATGAGAACAATGTCTGTCTATATTTTACTATTCTTTCTGTTTATGGCGGTTTTTGGTGGAGCTGGATATTTTAACAGCATACCCACCGCCAACGCCGCCCGTATCTTTAATTCTCGTTTCGGTTGAAAATGTATATTGTTTATAAAATTGCTAAATTGTCGACATTTTATAATATAGGAATTTCAATACAATTCGTTTCAACCAGAACGTATTAGGAAGACATTGTCGGTCATTCACTTGCTTATTCCTGCAAAGTAACATTCTGGATGGTGCCATTTGTTGTAGGTGAAACCACAAATGAGCTGGACTGTAGAAAATTATGACTAGTGTTCACTCACGCCGAAGTAATATCCACGGCGCCATCATATCAAGAGTCGTGAAACTGAATTACGTCGAAATTTGAACAATGTGGTGTCAGCTTTTTGTTGGATCCTGGATGCATATTAGTTGGGCGTATGAATCACATATGTCAGCAACAGGGGCTTTGAATCATTCGTACCAAGGACACATATCCGTATTGCGCATACCCTAGAGGGAGTGGTGGTTTCTACAACTGATTCCAGTCACATACCGATTGAACAAAGAAAGATTGCCGGTGGAATAAAGCACTGTGTATTGTTATGAATGATATGTCTTGGTAGTTGGCGCGTACAGTAGTCTTTAATGTGTTGGTTTCTCTTCGTATACGGTTTGTGCAAGGTATCGAGTATTTGTGTGGGGGGTAATAGCCGGGACCAGCACACCCACCTGCTTATTTATCAAGGCCAATATGTCGATCTTCCTTCGCTTCTCCAAGGGTGTCAGCTGGAGATTCTGCAGTATTTTTGTCGTGTCGTCATGTCTCCCTTTTCTTGTCTTCTGTCTTTATTTTTGTTTAATGAAGCGAGCCCCTCTTCTCTGTACCCGTTTGAGTTTGTTAACATCATCCTGTCGGTGTGGATCCTATGAACAGATGTCAACATATTCCATAACGGGTCTGACGAGCGATATGCATCCTGTTTTCCTAAATTATCTGGGCAATTAATCAGGTTTCTTCATAGGAATGTCATGGTGAAATTTGCCTTCCTGCAGATGGTGTGAATGTTGATGTCCAAAGTCAGGGTGCTACTTACTAGTATAGTGAGATCGAGGTAAGGGTGTTATTGGACATATTTTATGATGTTGCCGTTACGGGTGTAGTTAAAGTTCGTCTTCTTCCTTGGTCATAGTATTTAACATTTGTTGGTGTTAAACTTCATTCCCCATGTCTTTACCCAGTTGTCGAGATATTGTATATCGTATTGCAGTGGTATGAGGTTGGCGAAGTTGGCCATGTCTCGATAGAGAAGACAGTCGTCCGCGAATAGGCGCACCTGGGATTTTATTTTGGTCGGCAGGTCATTTATATAACATAGGAATAGTAGGGGTCCCAAATATAGTTCTTTGTGGTACACGATAATCTGCAGCTTCGTTCATGGATTGTGTCCCTTCAGCGATAACTCTGATCTCTCTATATACTAGGACAGCATGTTCTCTCGAAAACCCGCATATAATCTGCTTATAATTTAACTTGTTAGTCGAGTTTTTTTCCAAAACTCGACTTATAGTTTGATGAGGGACGGCGGGCGGCGGGCGGGCGATCGGGTGGCGGCCCGTTTATTGACGGATTAAAACAAAATTTGGGTTCGTCCGCACATTTATTACAGAGTTATGGCCCTTTCCCATTTTTTCACTGATTTTAGGCTCGTTAGCGCAACAACTTCAACAAACGTTATCTGATTCGATTGAAATTTGGGATATATGTGTCTCCCAAGAATATCTCGGACGAGTTCGAAAACCAGCCTGGTCCGATAAAATTTGATAGAGTTATGGCCCTTAATTAGTCATTTTTCACGAATTTCAGATCGTTAGCGCGATAACTTCAACAAACGTTATCCGATTTGATTGAAATTTGGTATATAGGTGTCTCCCAAGAATATCTCGGACGAGTTCGAAAACCGGCCTGGTCCGATAAAATTTGATAGAGTTATGGCCCTTAATTAGTCATTTTTCACGAATTTTCAGATCGTTAGCGCGATAACTTCAACAAACGTTATCCGATTTGATTGAAATTTGGTATATAGGTGTCTCCCAAGAATATCTCGGACGAGTTCGAAAACCGGCCTGGTCCGATAAAATTTGATATAGTTATGGCCCTTAATTAGTCATTTTTCACGAATTTTCAGTTCGTTAGCGCGATAATTTAACAAACATCATCCTATTTGATTGAAAGTTTGATATATAGGTGTCTCCCAAGAATACCTCGGACGAGTTAGAAAACCGGCCCGGTCCGATAAAATTTGATAGAGTTATGGTCCTTAAGTAGTCATTTTGTACGAATTTTGAGCTCGTTAGCGCGATAACTTCAACAAACGTCATCCGATTCAACTAAAATCTGGTATATAAGTGTTTTCCAATAATATCCTGGACGAGTTCGAAAACCAACCTGGCCCAATAAAATTTGATAGAGCTATGGCCCTTAATTAGACATTTTTCGTGAATTTTTAGCTCGTTAGCGCGATAACTTCAACAAACGTCCTCCGATATGTTTAAAATTTGGAATAGACGTACTTGCCAAGAATATTTCGGACGAGTTCGAAAACCAGCCTGGCCCGATAAAATTTGATAGAGTTATGGCCCTTAATTAGACATTTTTCGATTTTACCTATTAATTAGTCTACCGATACTGATGCACACCAATTGTCGGTAGCCACCGGCGGTAGCCACCGGCGGTAAGCCACCGGCGGTAAGCCACCGAACACGAGACACAGCATCTCTGATGCCACCTCTTGTTTTAGGTAGATAATGTGCATAGAACTGTCTCCGTTTGAGTCGATAATGTGCTGAAAATTAGAGCATTTTGGTCATATTATTGATTTTAAGCAGATTATGTGCGGACAATGACACACAGAAGCCAATTCGCGACTTGTCAGGTGTAAGCTTTTTAACACGTGTTTTCACTTTGGCCTGCACCATAACATGAAATAAGGGGTATGATTCGATTATCAGAATAAAATAATCACATTATGTATATACCTAATTCACATTGTAGGTCGATTATGTGCGTATTTGCTCGAGGATATGTTGACTAGGAAGATATCGGCAGTCCAAAGTTTTCCCCTTTATTCCGCAGTTTGTCCAGGATTGCAATGTTGACTTGCTTTTCTTCGTCATATGCTTCATCAGGTCGTGGGCGGTGATCACGAGCTGCATCGCACATGAATATCCAGATTGAAAGCCGTGGTTGCTTGTGCTTCTCTAAATGTCCGAATGTATATGCCTGCAAGCTATGTGTTCAAGTATTTTACATCTGACACATGTTAGTGATACTGGTATTTATACCACGCCAATCAGCCCTCGACCAATGGAAGTTATCTAATGAGGTCCCGTGATCGACCTTTATTTACTGTAAAGATCTTTAAGTTGCCAACTGTTCTATCAAACGGTCTGTCGTTATTACAATAGGTATATGTATTGTATTCGCTGCGCACGCCTTGATTGACCAGTTATGATTTCCAGATCATTCAAACAATTAATTTGTCACCGAGGTGAGCGTTACTGATATGGGCTGTCGTGCCATGTTTTCGCTCAAGCAAATGCAGTGACGTAGCGACATCGTGAATGACAGGGGGTATACATCATGGTAAAGATATAAACGTTAATAACTAAATAAGAGCAGTTTGTAATACCGAGTACGCCATACCAAAACTTCAGATCGGGGGCATTCGGATGAGTTGCATAGGCATTTGCTTAGTCGGCGAAATTCTGCAGTTATTGTCCTGCAAAGTGGCAAATTTAGTAGCCCCCCCCCCCCCTCACAAACACAATGAACATGTGTAATCAACGACATACAGCATACAGCATAGACAACAACTAACATATTGTTAAAGTAAATAAAGGTCGATAACAGGACCCCATTTGATAACTTACATTGGTCGAAAATGCTTCTTGTGATATTATAAATCCGTCTTCGAATGTATGGAATAAATCATTCCGATACGTGGGGATAATGAACAAAAGAAGAGAAGAGTAATGTGCTCTTTAATTAAAGAAAGGTCCATTAAAATGTAATGATTCGGCACAAATACAATGCGATGAACTAGCTGGGTCTAATATCGACTATAGGGTATTGATTTGTATTCACTGGACCAGATTTGTGAGACTGACCACATATTTAATTGGTAAGAGCAACTCATTACTGATTGTTAGTTTCTCGGGCTGATTGGGTGTTATAAATATGTTATAAGCACGGCGTCCGATTTATAATCGACATAAACACCACGCGCGCCCTCCGGGCGCTTGTGATCTTTATATCGCTTATAAATCGGACGCCGTGCTTATAACGTATATATAGTTCTCAGCAGCATGTTTGTCGCCCATTTTGTAGATGGCAGTCACATTTGCAGCTTTCCAGTCTGATGGTAGTTGGCCTGTTTGGATGGAATACTTAAATATTTTTGTATTGGCGCTGTCAGGCCTTTCATACGCCATAGATTTTCTTTGTGTCATCACTTGTCGTTGATAGGAAGGAAAAATGGGCTGTCGGAGTTCTTTTTCCGCCCGGTCGTTGTTTAGAGTGGAGCTCATATATCGTTACCGGATCTCTGACTGTGGTTCCAGTTGAACAAGCCTTGAGCTTGGTTAGCCTTATATCCCTAGGATTTCCCCCCGGTTCGAGTTTTGGTTTGACTCGCCTGTGTGTATATATAATACGCCAGCCCTCTATCGTCCGTGCGTAGCTCAATATCACACCGTCGTAGAGAGTGGGATTCTTATCCAGTCCTCATCCCAAAATGTGTTGTGCACATGAACCACATGGCGTTCATCACTGATGTTAGATTGTATGGACCCAGAACTTCTGCAGCGTAAACTGAATCGATATCAGTGTCTGGCAAGGGGTCGTCAGCTAATGACTTGTTCCCTTGCCCATTCCTTTTACATGTATCTGCTTGTTTTTGAGTGCATGTCTGCATTTTGAAAACTGGTGGTTACTAACAATAATTGAAACAAAGTTTGTTTGTCACGTATGTTCGTGTAAATGGATGAATAGTATGCTCTGAGTGTTTTGGATTCATATTCAGAACCACCTTTCTTTCTGACTGAGAGCATGCAAGTTGATAAGTATTGGCAAAGCATATCTGGATAAATAAACCCACAGGTCCCCACAACACAGATTGATCCCACCACCACCCCAATACACAAAATAATATTTGGTACATATAAACCCCTCCAGTAAAGGTAGAACGATATCTTATTACTCTTCAATTTAATGTATCCAGTCACACCACATAACAGCCACATATATCTCGTATTTATTAAAATCATCACTTTGAGACTAGGGAAGTCTAAATTATAACTTCACCTGATAAGACGGCCGTTACTACATTTATTTATAGTTCATACGCAACACAATAAAATAGTTAGAACAGTCAAACAAATACACAAATATTGGATTAACACGAATGCCGATCTATAAACATACATGTGGACCTGTATGGAGTATATATGATGAATATACATGTAAGACAAACGTACATGAGCACAAATCTTGTAGTACGTATAAGCACGCTATCCAGAACGTTCATGTATATAATTATGTAGAGGATCTCCAACGAGTTATGTTGGGATATAAGACTTTATCATGGAGTTTCATAAATCTTATATATCTAACATAACGAGTTGAAGATCTTGTATATCACATGAAAAACTAGAGCTTTATGCCTTTTTAACAAATCATATTCTTTAAAAGAAGCTGAAAAATGCATGTAAACTACATACATGCACGGCGCTGGCTGAGACGCTTCACAACCGTATACGACAGTATTGCGCGCTCTGCCTTGCAACGAAACATATAGTCCCCAAATTTGCCTCTTTGTTTTTGTGCCTATTTTCGTTAGTGCAACGAGGTTGGACAATAACTGAACTTTCATATTCCACTTACCGTCGATAGTGACAGTGATAGTGCGAGTATGTATAAAACTGTGTCTTTGACCAAGCTGGATTGGACATCATGTCGAACAAGTGAAAAAACAGCCGGTCTGCGTTCATTTGAACCAACTTTACATCAGAGACATCAAATTGAAGAGTACTAATATATTTTTCTACCTATATATGAGCCGTAGATGTAACAATTATTATGTTTGTGGATATTAAAAAAACATGTGAATAAACACTGCCGTACGCTGCTCATTCTTGCTGATTAGAAATGCCTGAAATAAGTTAACATCATGACAGCCCTGGTTGTTCGCATTGTGTTGTTGTTGTTAATTTGTTGCTAGTTAAAGTCATTTGCATCAATGTCAGATAACTGCTGGAATCGAGAACATAATTGACCAGGAGCAACGCTAGTAGTAGCAATCGTTATGTGTACCAGTCAGTTGCAACCTGGTGAGATTCACTAGTCATTCAGACATAAAGGACTAAATAATATCACAACATTGACGAGATCTGAATTGGATTTATTCAATCTGTCCTTTTAAGATCGTTATAATTTCTTTAATTTCGATCATGTACCTTTAATATTAAATCCGGAAACAGACATTGTAAACAAGATCTAAGGTAACGATGGAAGGGCAGTAACTCAATTTAAACAGATCGAGCTCTGAAATAGTCCGGTGGCTTCCCTTTGCATTATTTTTTGCGATTCGCAGGTAGCAACGATATGAAGCCTGATACGAAAACAAATAACATTTCGGTATTCGATCGCTAGGACACGCGATTAATACAACGTTTATTTTCCGACAATTAGAGCAATTTAACTGTGGAAAATAATATAAAGTGTTTTACTTCTATCTCAAGATCGTGGTATATATATAACTAGCCGATGAGCCCGACGTTGTCCGGGCTATTCAAAATCCAAATTTCAAGTCGATAGCTCCACCCGTTTCCGAGATCTGGTCTGCGCATGCGCGAAGATTGCGTCGCGCGGGCTCGGCGACCCGATAACATTCGTATCCGGGGCAAGATACATTCACATAGCAAATTTCAAGTCGATAGCTCCACCCGTTTCCGAGATCTCGTCTGCGCATGCGCGAAGCTGGCGTCGCACGGGCTCGGCGACCCGATAAAATTCGTATCCGGGGCAAGATACATTCACATAGCAAATTTCAAATCGATAGCTCCACCCGTTTCCGAGATCTCGTCTGCGCATGCGCTGCACGGGCGTCGCACGGGCTCGCCAATACGACAACGACGACCGCCTGGTAAAACTACACACACGTACCAAGTTTCGTCCCGATCGGTCGAGAATCGTAGATTTGTATTAATGACAGACAGACAAACAAATAGACAAACAGACAGACAGAGGTCTTCAAAATATATATGAGACGATAGCTCTACCCGTTTCCGAGATCTGGTCTGCGCATTCGCGAAGCTGGCGTCGCACGGGCTCGGCGACCCGATAAAATTCGTATCCGGGGCAAGATACATTCACATACCAAATTTCAAGTCGATAGCTCCACCCGTTTCCGATATCTCGTCTGCGCATGCGCGAAGCTGGCGTCGCACGGGCTCGGCGACCCGATAAATTTCGTATCCGGGGTAAGATACATTCACATAGCAAATTTCAAGTCGATAGCTCCACCCGTTTCCGAGATCTCGTCTGCGCATGCGCGAAGCGGGCGCCGCACGGGCTCGTCAATACGACAAGGACGACCGCCTGGTCAAACTACACACATGTACCAAGTTTCGTCCCGATCGGTCGAGAATCGTAGATTTGTATAAATGACAGACAGACAAACATACAAACATACAAACAGAGGTTTTCAAAATATATATGAGATTGAAATAACATTTGCAGTGATTGATGCTGCTAAAAACATAGCGGTGTCCTTCTGGGAACGTCTTGCTCCGAACGTTTTCGCACGGATTTCTGTTTTTATTAAAATAGCCCATACAAACGTCACACGGCTGTTCTAAGCAATTCTAAATAAAATTTGTGATAATTGATAGAAACTTTTTTCGAATAGGTGTCATTGATTCATATCTATGTGTTTATATCCCAGGATATATATAAAATTTTCTGGGAATTGATTTTGCAAGTTTCGAGTTGCATTATAAAGACGTTATTGTAAATTAAACGCCGATCTCACAACGAATCATATTTCTGACGATCCCATGTGTGCATATGGTTAGTCCTAGACCCTAAATCACTTCTTAATCGAATGTAGACGAAAGTAGACGAACGTAGACGAAATTGTGTCTGTGGTTTCGGTAAACATAGTTATGGCTGTCCAAAGATTAATAATCCAAACTAAACGGTTGTCGTAACTTGTGTGATCCTCCCCTCCCGCCAAAATATTTCACTGGGTCTAGCGAAAATTAACATGCGATGTAACTTAACTAATCGTGGTTCACTGATCATGCACGTTATCGTTATCTATAACTTCTACAATTATAATATATATATATATATATATATATATATATATATATATATATTCAGGCAGGAGTGCTGGAACATGACGTGTATAATAATTATATAATAGTTGAGACTTAAATATAAATATAAATTTACTCATTCCAAATGCATACGCATACAGATGCCTTAATGTCACATCATCCAACTTATATACCCCTCCCCCCTGAACCGACCCATGTGACGGGTCAACCCGCACCGGTTAACTTATACATTTAAAATCCTCCTGACTTGGGTATCACGCCAATAATGGATATGGCTTTAATTCAGCATAGTTTGTTTATGCCAAATCCACATCCACCAATTTATGACAAACCATTGTTACATATGTTATATGTCTATTTATTTGGAATAATAAAATAAGTTTACATCAACGTGACTGTGTAATATTTAAGAAATAACTCCGAACAGTTTCAACACAAATTCTATAACGCGCGTAGAAAATTTGTCTTCAAAATTTTCGGTTATAATTCATAAACTTAATCGAAACAAGCGGTATTGCTTATATTTTAATCCGCCAGTACACAGAACTACCATAGGTAGAAGGCGTAAGTATAACAATGTACAACATTGAGGCTATTTCCGACGAAATAAACACATGAAGTTGAAAGAGCACATGTCACATGTCATGTGTACTTATCGATTGATCTAGTAACGTCAGCGATTTAGCATGTTTGACTGGTTAGTCGCAACTGCCCACGCACTGGGCAGCTGTATAGTTACATGTGGGATTGATGTAACCGACCGTTTGGTCTGGTTACGGTCCCATTGCGTTTTAGCAGATAGTACGTTATTACCAATACAGCCCTGCCCGAAAGAATTATGATGCAGCACCGAAATTTCATGTTAAATCATAGGACGTATTGAACAGTTTCCATGTACATTTCATTTCTGTAGCGGGAAAGTAATCAAGAAATTTATGTTACCGAGAAATAACCGTAATGGCAAAGAAATAAACCATAACTCCCCATAGATATCATTTTCTGAACTACGCTTAATTGTAAATATTTACATCTCGATTCGGGACGCTGCGATTGGCGATAAACTAACGCAAATTAATTCGCCAACGAGATTCATTGCATTTAATTAATATTATAAGAATGACATGTGATTACTGTAAATTTGGATTAATATGCGTAAAAATAACTACTTTAAACAAATATTTTCTCCATTTCTATTTGATCACCCCACCGGAGTGTTTCACATCACTTTAAATCTTTGGATTGGTGATTATCAGAGGTCACATTACCACTATTGTTCTTGCAGACATCTGGTTAGAAGAATCCACAGCCATCACGGACCTTGAATCTGGACTGACAAAGACTGAAATGACTACCGCCGGCAAAGAGGACTGTGCTGCACTCTGTACACAAACAACTGGATGCATCCTGATCACATACACAGGTGGCAACTGCGGGATTTGTATCCAAAACAACGGAACAGCGACAGCAGGAGCACAGAGAGAAACAAGTTTCTACGCCGTCGAGAATGATCTCTAGAAATCGTGCCTCACACATGAAGGGAGCAAAGCACATGCATGCACTTCATGTATCATTGACAATAAATAACCATTAATAATGTACTCAGGGGACCAGATATCAGGTCGCAACAACATGCTATAGGAACGCACAATTTGAATATAATTATGATATTCGATTTGTGGTGGGTTATTTAGTTTTGACTGCGAGATAAACATGGATGATAGGGTGGTTGAACAATTTTATCAACAGGAACAGACACATTCAAAATGGAACTATATTTGTTCTTGGATGTGTCTTTACTTCCTTTTGGTTGCGATAAGGAAATCAATATTAATTATGTTTAACACCACCCGTTTCGAAATGGTTTTTGCTTGCTAAAATGTGATAATGTGATCAAATGGATCTCAAATTCGTCGAAAATCAATACGAAATTTATTAACATCGTCCACTAAAATGGATTCGAGCCTCGCTAAAGCTCGGCTCGAATCGAATTTAGTGCACTCGGTTAATAATTTTCGTATATAATTGCGACTCATTAGAGATCACCTGTATACAATAGACATGTAAATACCAATATATCTCAATTTATATTGTGAAAAAATGAATAACTAACAGCTAAATTTCTGATCCTATAAAACATCGAAAAGCTATGAAATAAATTGATGGAACATTCAATATTATAAAAATTAACGTCTTTCACCCGACGCTTTTCGTTCCGAATAAAAAGTAATATAGCTTTCATAAATTTGGTCTGTAACCATGAATACATCATTAAAACATTGACCTGGTCTCCGGCTTCTTTTCTCACACCAAAGAATATCGAAATCGGGGTCCACTGGTCCTAATAAGCATATAGTGTTCAGAAACTTTTGAAATTCTCAGCAATTCAGTCATGCTTTGGAAATGTTGAGGTGGTGTGAAGTAACACACATATATATATATATATACGAGATCCTTTAATGTACCATAAGTAGTATGCTAGGGGTATACGTGTGAAGGTATGGTTGACACTATCTCATATATATTTTGAAGACCTCTGTCTGTTTGTCTGTCTGTTTGTTTGTCTGTCATTAATACAAATCTACGATTCTCGACCGATCGGGACGAAACTTGTACGTGTGTGTAGTTTGACCAGGCGGTGGACGTTGTCGTATTGGCGAGCCCGTGCGGTGCCCGCTTCGCGCATGCGCAGACGCGATCTCGGAAACGGGTGGAGCTATCGACTTGAAATTTGCAGGCATCAGCGATATTCCTCGGTAATTTAATGGATCTTGGATCACTACTCTTATCCTTTGGTATAGGGCATATCAGAGATTGCCTCCACACTGAGGGAAATATGCCTTTATCAAATATAAAGTTAAATAAATTGTGTAGAACAGGTTTAACACTTTCACATTTTACAAATTCGTATGGGATGTTATCTGGGCCGATAGACTTTGTATTCTTGGCTTTCATTAGAACTTGGGAAATTTCCCTCCCTTTTAAAACTGTCATCAAAACCACTCAATGTCTGATCGGGGTTATATAATTTCTCAAATTCTCCTTTCCACACATTGAGCACAGTTTCGGTGTCGTTAAAAATAGTGGTAGATGCATTGTCATTTATATGTACTTCATTGGGAATAGTAAAGCTACGATTTGGACCCAATTTATTAATGGAGTCCCAAAATGATTTGGGGTTACTGCAATCCATATCAATTTTAAACATAAGATCTCGTTTGTATTGACGGACGTAAAATCAAAGTTTGGTATTGAATAGACGCTCTCTGTTTTTCGCGCGATTTTCTTTTAATTCTCAGAAACGTTTTCTCCAAATTATTCATTTCGTGCCATAAGTTGGTAAGATGTTCATTCCAAAACGGCTTTTGATATTTAAATTTCTTTTTAGATTTCGTATATTTTCTAAAAGTCGGTATCTTATCCTTCAATTCATCTGATATCTGTTTAGCGTGGTATACTTAGTCGCACCGGGACAGCCTCGTCACTGTGTGCTACTGACAGCTTATGATTTGATTCTTTTGTAAGGAGCCATGTCTGATGTGATGACCGAAATATATAAAGTTGCAACACAACTAAAAATAGAAATTATAACTTGTTTATGTCGGCGCATACCAGAAAGTAACAGAGCGTGTATAAACCCGCTATATTTGACAACAAATCCAATATAGACCTATATTTGCCGATTCAATAAACAGCTTTGCGGCATGACCTTAAACTAATTTTTTTGGTTTTCAATTTGGGTAAATGGAGGTTTACTGTGCAGTGTTATTGTCCACTTATTTTTCACTGCAGAAAAAAATAGTTATGTATTGGATAGGTTATTTCACCGAGTGTCTCAGCATTAAGTAGGGTGGCGTGAGCCTTGATTGGAAGTTATTAAATTATATTCACGACTGCACAGCACGAGTGAGTAGAGTTAATCACTCCCAATCAATACAAATGTCACCCTTCTTAATTCTGAAGGCACGTGTGAGATGATCTATCCAATTTAGACGATACATGATTATATGATTCACGATTATATGCGACTCATTATTCCTGACGCACTATATTCGCCAAGCCATATTTCAAAAATGAATTCTGAATTTGGAAAATTTAACCCAGGAATTTACCTCAGCCAAGTTGGTGAAGTATCATTGGAAAGTTTCCCCGAGTATTTCTCTGAACTAGGCGAGTCCATCAAGAAATAAGATATGTTTTGCTAAATTTAACGTTTAAAGGTGGGTGAGAGCACTATTTCGTCTCACCAAGATGGGGTAAACTAATGGCAGTACTGATCTAGTAATGGAAAATAGTTTCTGTATAGCTGATTCATGGTCCAAAGTCTGAACAATATGTAGTATTATTAAAGGAACATTGTTAGAACACGGATTATTTTCCAGTTATCTCAATAACCGTTTGTTCGCCAAGTTTCATTAGAAATTAGTTAGAATGTTTACCCCCCCCCCCCTCAATGTAAATTGCAACAATTCCATATACATGTAGTGTTAAGGTTACGTTCATATACTGACAAGTTAACAAAGCATATTTTACAATACCGTTCTCATAGAAAGCCGTTTGGTGCTAGAATATGAACGAAAACATGCGTGTAAAATGCATACGTTCCTAGCTATCGACATGATAAGTAACATGGTAGTTCCATTTGTAACGGTTCTACTAACAAATTGCCGTAATATGCCTGCTTGGCCGATTTTTTTAGATAATTGCATGATGTTTACAGGTAAATTTCGAAAGCATCGCTGCTAGTGGAACCCCTCATATGGTTAGCTGTGGTACAGTTGCATTTTAAAAGCATTAATGCATTCGGTTTCTGTCAGTTTTTACTCCTCCTGTGGTTAGCTGTGGTACAGATGCATGTTATAAGAATTTTCGCATTCGGTTTCTGTCACATTGTAACTTTCTATACCGAACTGTCTGCAAATGAACGCCTGGACAATCCGCGAGTGTATGAAAGTACCATACGACAGGCACGCTTGTTTTGTATTATTAAGCAATGTACGACAACAATGCGAGCGTCTGCACAACTCGCACTTACTTGTCTGTTGTTGAATGCTCGAAAGTTGGTTCGTTGATATTTTGGTAAGACAACACAAGCGTGGCGTCTTAGTCATTAATAGCTACATATAGAACAAAATAGCATGGGTATATATTGTCTAATTATAATAAACACACGAAGCTGTTGATGTACTGTGTGTATCGATGCACGTGTATTAATATGGACGCAATCCTGTCTGGTGTTATGCGCTAGGAACGATGTTATAAATATACATTCAGGAGCAGAAATCATTACTTACCAGTTGAATCGGGATCCTGGGTAGGTTCAGATTACTCAGACAGAAAGTGTACTTTATGTAACTTAGAACTCGGTGATGAATTCCGTGTAATTTTAAAATGCTCTAAAGAGAGACATAAAGCCCTACTTCTACCGAAAACCGAATTATATTAAATTAAATAAACTATTCAATTCGGAAAAGGGGAATAGAACACAAAATATTTCACTGTTCATTAAAAGTGTTATGCCATTATGTAGGCTTTCCTGGTGCATTCTATAACCGCACACGTTAGGACACCACCATGGGTTGTTGAATTAAATAATTGTTGATTTCACTATATATTGTGTATTATCGTGCACATAATAATCACTCAAAAATCCTCATGCATCGCACACTATATGCTATGTAATATGATATTGTAATTATGCACATACCCTGTAATATATAACATGATGAAGCGTAATTAAATTGAATTGAATTGAATTGGTAAGACGTCACCGGAATTGCGGGATGACAGATAAATAGAGACCCAGAGCGAAAACATTACTTGTGTCCAGCTATCGCCTGGATCATGTAAAGAAAAGAACACACACATGATCAATTACATCAGAACATTTCGTCATACCCCCCCCCCCCCGCACCATCTACTACACCCCGTCGTAGTCGGCTGCCCATGGCGACCTGGCACTGTATCCAACATGCCGGTACTGAAGGCGCCATATGTGAACGTTTCTTCCGTTAATACCGCTGACGATACAGAATCGAAATTTAAACAATAAGATCAATGCTTAGTTTCTTTGGGAACAATGTATTCCACAGGGACTCCACCCATATTTAAGTGTGTTTGTCCACAGCAATATCCACGACATTGCCTCAACAACCGCATTCGTATTAGTGTCTGCTTTGATCGCGTCGCAAGTGGAAAAGGGGAACTTATCGGTTACACATCAGTATGCTGATCATGGTTGATATTCGTGTGCTGCTTGTCATGGCCGTGTTGGCCAAACCGGGTAAGTACAAACCAGAGAGTGTGAGCGAAGGAAACGAGGTAGTGGGGTAGTTTACATAGTATTTATTCCATGATAGTACAATAATTATAAGTATAGAAGATAGGTATGTTAAATCATGGACATGATTCGTCATTAAGTGTGCAGGCTTATCCGCATGTGGGTCGTTTCCGGTGATAATTTTTATATCCATCCCACATGGGAAGAGGGTTATGGTCTGCTTTATCTGTCGTACGTCGTACGATACACAATTTAAATTTAGAGATGACTGTCATTTCATGTAACCCGTTCCAGATTCAAGATTCAAGATTATTCGATAACGAAAACTCCATGTCGGGACATCAAATGTGTAAATAGTAGAAGAGAAGAACATATAACACTAAATAATATAACTAAAATAATAACAAGCACCAGTTTTCTGTATAATGGGGAGTAACTCTAATAATTCCTCATTATTTAGTGCCAATGGTTAAGTGCTGATTACGCTAGTACAGTATAAAATGCTAAATGAGCAGATTCCTTAAAGTCAGTTAATTGCATCATTGAATAAAGTTAGTTTACACTTGGGTTATAGTATGGTAATACCCGTACATGGAGCTAGGTACTTGAAGTTAATATCGTATTTATAATATACAATGTAATTTATTAAAGATGTAGTCATGGTTTCAGGGCTCCAGTTACAACAACATTTAAAAATAAAAGTTTAAAATATAAATACCAAATGGGACATCCTATTCCAAATATGTTAATTTATGACATACTAGAATTTAGATGAAAAGTAAAATCAGTTTTGTAAAATTTGGTCTGAAACCCTGACCGCATCTTTAAGCATTAACCTTAATGAAAATCCTAGTATCCAGCGGAATAGTAGAGGTGAGCCTTAAGTTGTATGATTGGTGTAAACATAAAAAATGAGAAATTTATCTACAGTGATTGTGAGCAGTAGTAGAGGCATTACTAGGGTTACTCTCATGGGCGTAAGAAGACCATCATGCTTCATGCACCCGTGAGGTGGGATGGTTCGCTGTTCGTCAGGTAATGGTATCCTATAATAATTGATTAAACATGAGGCAGAAATGTGTCGACAAGATAGAGCTAATAACGCTTTATTTCGCTTTTTTATTTTCAGAGATGCAGAATAATAACTTTAAGTAGAAAAGACATCCACACGATTACTTGTCTTGTCACAAGTAACTTGTTTTGAATACGTCAAAATATACTAATTATTTATAAATGCGATGTGTATAACGTCTCTTGTTTATTTTGTGGAAATAGTAAAGGATTTCATAGAATCGTGGGTTGGTTTTATAGTTGCTGTTGCTGCTTAAATGATGATGTGAAGAGCTATAGCATCTGTACAGATACGATGATTATGAGGTATAAGTTTGAGTCAACCATAAGAAATAGAAGGGAATGTGAGTAGTCGTGTGGGCTGTTAGGGTTTTTTGAAGGACTCCATGGCCTTATCAACGGACAGAACATCATCAGTACTCGCGCGGGTTACTGCAATGTATTCACTGATATTATTAGTCTGATAATATTAGACCACGTATTACGTAGAAGTAAAAAACTTAGTTGGGGAATCTTTTGGTGGATACACAGACCGCCTGTTCTCGCGAGAATAAGCTCATAGTGCACTTATGTCATGGGACTGAAATAAGCTCAAACTGGCATTTGATGTGAAATAAGCTATATATGGACATAAACGCTGGTTATTAAGACAGCCATATATGGTACTATTTCATAAGAAATAAGCCCGTATTTTGCTTATTTTAACGAAAAATTGAGGGGAAAATACATTCCCTATTAGCTACCAGATGTACGCTCTTTATTATGCGTTTTGACTGTATCCCGTGCCATCCAACGCAATAACGGGTATAGGTCCACTGTGGGCTTATTTCAGAATCAAATAAGTGCAATATTGACCTATTTTCATAAGGGTTTGTTTATACAGAAGCTTATGGGTTGACAAATCACAAATATCATTTAATAACTGGAGAATGGAATTCACTTTCGATGAATATCTATTGTCGATCATTGTCCTCGTTATTTGACTGGGATACTGAGAGAGAGTATAATGTATTAATATCTATCGTCGATCATTGTCCTCATTATTTGACTGGGATACTGAGAGAGAGTATAATGTATTAATATCTTGGTTGAGATTGGGATAGTATTGGTGTTAGTACTATAACCATGTATGCTGATATTTTAATTACAAAACGCACGTTTTGCCAAATATTCTGGATTCCAGAATGTATTTTCTCAGAATATATCTGGGATTTTCTCAAAATCTATCTGGAATTTATCTTTGAAATATGGTACACGTGACACAATAGATGGATTTCATTATGACGTCAAAATATAAATAGACGTCACCGGATATAGTACCATGGGTCTATTGTGGGACTTTCTTACTATTTGATTGTTTGTTTGATTATGTGTCTGCTCGTTGGTGTTTGTGAATATTGGCTACCATCAGGGTTTCCCAGCGTTGCCCAGGTTAAAGTGATGTGAAAGCCTCTGCTGTGGACATGTGTTGGTCGGAATATATAGAGAATACTCTTCCTCAAAGTGTTACACGTATTCTCAATAATTGTATGTCCAAAATGGCATCACAAAACGTCATTATAAAACATGGATTATAAGTACCTTGTCGGAATGATTGTCATTTTGTTTATTGCGATTAATTCGTTCCACCAATAAATAAGTAATTTATTTATTTACAGCTGCACGTACTTCAGACGTTATGTTTTTTTTCAAATCGTACAGTCGACGTTGGAATTGACGTTTGTTTTCATTTATGTGTTTTAATAGCTGTTATTGGGATAAAAACATGAACATAAAAGACGACAGTTGAGTTTTACATAGAGATGTATAAATCAATATAGTGGGTTAGACTATGAGTTTTAGGACACCTCGTTATATCTCCATGAAATGCCCAGGTGCTCCTCTGTTCATGGTGCTATACTGGCTAATTATTCTCAGTTTAAAAGAACTGTTACTCTATATCAGAAACCTACGCCCGATATCTTAAGATGTTTATGTTAGGCCATGAGTCTGTTCTATAAAATGAAATATGTCCTCTGTATCGGACATATGTTCCCTTTGTCAGATGCCATCATGCCAGCAATGGAGGCTCCTGAAAAGACATGTGCTACTTTTATCTCAGAATATCTATCTTGCTAGCTCACTATATGAATGCCCTGATTCCCGTCCCCATATCAATATGACAGTTGGGAAGATACAATTGTTTAGGTGACTTAAATCAGTCACCATTTGTCGAGGTTGTGAAATTAGGACGTCACAAACTCCTTAGAACGAATTAGGGAGATGACTATATATTCACTGTAACTTTGGTGGATATTGGCGACTAAAACATTGTTATCCTTCTCTCTACATACCTGACCTAAACGTCACCAAATCGGTGCCGAAAGGCAAATTAAGCATTGTATTTTGGGCATTATACATTGGGTTCAAACTCAAAATGACGAATATAGATTAACGATTGAAGCTATCTATACAGCTGGAAACTTGAGTATATATATATCTGTGTACGTCGAATTTTTTGTTCTGAGTCATTTGGCTTCGTCATATGGAAAACCCGTTTGGTTATACCCATATATGTATATTTTCATTATGGGTTTATTATCTTTGACCCTCTTTCTTAGTAGACCCGTTAGGACAATGCATTCATGTACTTACATATAATTAATTATTGGACGTAGTTGGGAACTTACTCAAGCACCCTAATGATTCGTGACTGTCGGATCAATACTCGGACATACGAATCTTAACCCTTTACCCAACAAAACGGCCAAAAACTCCCAAATAAAGCTTCAACAGCCTAAAATATCTTCGGTATGTCTCAATAACAACATACAAATATGGATATCATTGGAACCGTTTCATTGACCACATTGTGATGGTTACAGTTATGCCCTGTGCCAATGCATTATCTTATATATGCGAGTCGACCATAGGTTGCCTCGCATATATAAGAGAATGCATTTTTTCTTACATTCTTTGACAGTTTTATCATTTTTAATATGCGTTAAGCCAATGCATTCTCTTACATATGCGAGGCGACCTATGGGCATATATAAGAGAATGCATTGGCACAGGGCCGTTCTGTTGGGTAAAGGGTTAATTGGTCTGCATTATTATAAATAATTCCGAGATCCCGTGCAGTCATTGTCCACCCTTTGCTCAATTCAAGACGAAGAGATCAATTTGAGACTCCCCTTATTAATCGGTAATGAACAACCGCACAAGTGAGCTGGTTTTTTCTGTAGCCCGTGCGATCAATAACGGTATATTGTCCATTGACCTCGAAGTATGAAGAGCAGTTATATACAGAAAGTATATGGCAACGCGACCATGAAGAAATATTTACAAGGACGAACATTTTATGTATATAAATTGAAAAGAGGTGAACATTTGACGCAGAATAAGATAATAAACGAAGATGAGAATGTGGGTGGCGAGAGGGTCATAGTACATGTAGTTTCCCCAGAACAAATATTTTCGGGAAGTATAACAGCGATATTCGTCCTCTCCTGGTCGTTATCGTATCAGTATTTAAGTGGAGGGGGCAACAGTGATTACAACCTGCTGACAAAACTGGACTTTTTTAAAGAACAATTTCTGCTATATATATGAATTTTTCTGGGGCAAATGTAAGTATATATATATATATATATATATATATATATATATAGCTATATATATATATATATATATACACCCATTATACATTTACATGAATGTTACACAGCATAGAACAGTATAGGTCATGAGATTATATGTCGTTTAATTTTTTTGCAAAGTTCGCGCCTAACTCAACTCAACCACCCATTTGGAGGAGATTTAGCACCGAAGTTGATCATGAGTTTTTAAGGCCACATGTTGATCCACCCGGCGATACGGCTGCCCTAGTATAACATGGGCTCCTGTATCCTACATTACGGGAATCAACTCATGGCAAACAGGGTGCCACATTAGGGGATTACCCCTCGCAGTGGGGCGGTTGACATATTCTAGCCCGGGCCCACGTAGAGAAGTCAACTGTGTAGATGACGATGAATTGGATTAAAGCCAAACAAAATATATACAAATACATCCAAATCAGAGTGAGCTTGCTATGCTGGAAACAGAACTATTCACAGGCTGACCATTGTGCAAGCATAACATGCTTAAGATGACAATGAAATGCATACTGTTTTGTACTAATGTACTGTTAGTGCACACTCGATGCCAACTAGTTAATTTACTAACGCTTAGAATATAATATTCAAAATAGGAATTTACTACTTAATAATTTATAAATCTGCTCTTGTTTGATAATGAAATATAATTTACAGTCTAATGTGTGATATTGAGACCCTGAAATACCCAGGTGAAAAGCTTCCACTGTCCACCCAAGGATTATATATTGTATCATCTAAAAGTTCGGTATGTTCCTTTATAGTGTTATTGGTCTCAGCTATACTAGTTCAATGCCAACACATGTGTTCTTTCGTGAACATTAATTGAGATTGAAATGGGTGTCATAAACATGACAGAACCTGAATACATCCTGAAGTAAGTGTACATGTAAGTGTTCGCATCGACCTCTTGCTGTACGTTGGTCTGTCTGTCATATCGATCATTTACGGGAGTCACCCCACGAAAAACAGGGTGCCACATTAGGGGCTTCTTACAAATCGCAATGGGCCGTGGAAAATGTTCTACCCCGATGCACGATGTATGTTATATCGAGTTTTCTGTATGTCAATGGACTGTTTTTCAACAATAGAGTAAACGAAATGTCAAAGATGGTGGAAATGTTGTCAGTAACAACTTCGTGCATCAACCTTCAACATCGATTGGATATCACAACATAGCTGTACAATAACAATCACCAAGAATTATTTTTGACATTTTATGCACATCTAGCTGTCTTTCCCTGCATCCGATCCCAGATAGCACACACACGTTGGGCCAACGTCATTTCTATCGTTGGGCCAACGTTGGAATCCAACGTTGGGCCAACTATGGCTGTTGCCGCTGGCTCGGCGTCGGATCCCGTCGTCGACTCGACGGTGGCTCGACGTCGAGCCGACGTTGGCGCGCAGGCGGGCACCCGACGTTGAAACGACGTCGAACCAACGGTGTATTCTAATATTAATACGACGTTGGGCCAACGTTGGGCCAACGTTGGCCCAACGAATTAATGGTATTATATACCGTTGGTTCAACGTCGTTTCAACGTCGGGTGTCCGACGGCACATGAAACGTCGGCTCGACGTCGAACCACCGTCGAGTCGACGACGGGATCCGACGTCGAGCCGACGCCGAGCCAGCGGCAACAGCCATAGTTGGCCCAACGTTGGATTCCAACCTTGGCCCAGCGATAGAAATGACGTTGGCCCAACGTTGGCCCAACGATCGAACGGATCGATGCTCCATTCGTAGGAGCGATTCCCCTCTCATCAGGGCGTCTTTATAGCATTAACATCCGCTGAGATACAACATACCAATTTATACATACAAAGTTCCACATAATGTTTGCAACTTCAAAGTATTATAATTGGAAATATTATTTACATTCACAAGTATAAAACTCGCAGAAAATGAAACATATAGAAAAAAATGTCTGCCGATTTAAATAAAGACAAAATGACATGCTATTAGTTGTTGATTTAAGAATATTGACCATCCACTCACTCGAAAGAAAATAAAGTTATCGAAAGCGCTACATATTTTTTGTTAGCTCATATATTCCTTTACCATCCAGAAATGTTTATTTCAGCTCAATTCTGCTCATTTTGCGATTTTGTGCTCTCGATAATGTTGGGGGAAAAATATTCAAACATTATATGTGGCTTTAAATTTTAGTCAGGTTATATCTCTTCGAACATCATTATCGTGAAGGATGATCTGATGTGGATGTGCAAAATTTTAAACGGCCCAAAGTGCATATGATTAAATTAAACCTAGTAATTGCTCGTTTACTACCAGTAATGTTATATATTTAGAGGGAACTTCGTGCATGGTGATAGAACATGTCACGTCAGAAAGAATATCGCGTTTTTGCATGCCGTTTTCAAAATAGTCCATGATACTGTTCTGAGTATAGGCCCTACGCATTCAATATGCCAATTAATTTTATCTGTAAACATATTATGAAATGAGCAATAACACAGCTTATTTGTATATATGCACATACGTATGACGCTTCTTGTATATGTTGGGATGATTTATCTGGGAGATATTAAACTCGTGGATCCATAAAAATTCATTTATGTATAGAAACCCAACATATTATATCAAATATAATATTTTCATGATGTGTCATGAACTGGATTCAGTGTTCTCATGGCTCATGCATATATGTATGCAGGACTTTGGCTTGTATGAAGCAACTTACTGTTTCGTATATATAGATTGACAATCCTTCTGAAGAAATCATATCCCGAGAGAAAACATGTTATATTCACCTCCTTGAATATCTTAAATTTACCCACCTGCATGGGTTATCGTTATGATTAATTACTGATGTAACTGCAACAACAAGAAGCGCACACATCCTTTCAATGCCGATTATTGATCCACCGATGCATGCCGAATTTTTGCATCTAATTGAATGCACAACACAGGACAAGTAAGAATTTCCATCCAAGTGAATAACCATAAGCTGATGAATTTATGTCGTACATGGTGTTCTGTCGGTCGCGTTGATGTCAGGCGTGCAATACTATTCACAATATAACGATATGCAACACAATATAGACCATGCTGGAATACTGGTGCATGTAAATTGCTATCTCCATGTCTTGCAAGCCGTTGATGGTTTCGACAGACGAGTAGACATCGATCGAATCCGCTTGTAGTAACATAGCTTATACACAAAATTTCCAGATCCAGAATCAGGATAACATGTAGATTTTAAGAAGTCCTGACAGAAACGTAAATTATATGCATGTATTTGCAGCAAACACTAGAGAACTTTAATTATTCGAACGGTTCTCGATAGTATCGAGGTGCCATATGCCTACCTTTGCATGCGGTACGTAATATATATATACCTATATTGGTCTCGAGGAATTCACGAGTTTGATGGACTTGAGTATATGTGCTGATAACACCGACGTCGGTTGGTCTCAATCAACCAATTGGTCACGGCTTAAACATGCTAACTAGGCCTACCACAGGAGCTTGGAATTTGATCAAAAACCCTCTTATATTGGCGGAACCACCGCCCGGGACCGACCTGCGGTCCCGGGTGCTGGTTCCGCCAATAAAAGAGGTTTTTTGGCCAAATTCCAGGCTCCTGTGATGAAACAGCTATTTGAAAACATGCTTTATTATAAAATTTATTGAACTCAGCATTTGGTGACAAATCGGATTGAATATACAGAACGGGGAGGGGGTTGAGAACAGGGGGGGGGGGTAATATGTCATGTACTTGGACAGAGAGCCTTCGTTGGTTGAGGTCATAAATTGCAACAACCCGCGAACCAATCTGTTTTCCAAACTTGACTAAGTTTCAATTGCTCTCCCTTCGATACTGAGTTTGAAATTCGAACACATGCATGACCATTTTTTAGATAGCTAAATAATACAATTTGTAGAAAATAATATAATGTACTCAAAATATCACAAAGTTGAGAACTTAAACTATCCAGACGATCTCAAAAACATTCCAAATCTTGAAATTAGCTAACCCCATAATAATGACAAAAAGTTCAACAGTTGGCATTCCATGGCTGCCATGATATTTATTAGATATTTGAAAATGTAAACTATCGATTGAGTATCGAAACAGTTTTAGCCTAAGAAATTCAACTTATAAAGTTATCGAAAATTCAAAATGTTGAACAGTTTGAGGGGAGGGGTGATACCTCGTCAATATTGCGATCACCCTAATTATTTGTTCTACTAGTAAGCCACATCCTCCTAAAGTGGGCAATTTGATTCTTACTGCCAGAGATATGCGGGCAAGGTTGTCCCACCCTTTCACTTTGACCAAAATGTTCAAAAGTTAGGCATTTCATGACTGACACGACATTAATTTGTGTTTAATATTGAGAATTCCAGAATGTTGAACAGTTTGAGAAAAATTGGGGAGGGGTGGTAACACCTCAAAGTTCAACCCCCTGTCGCCACATCCATTTTATTTACAAATATTACCATATTTATTCCAACCCACATTGTCACAGACCTGAAATCCTTACTGTCGGGGGCGTGCGGACAGGGGGGGGGGGTGACAACAGCATGTTGATAGCAGTCCGCCCTTCTGCTAAACTGCTCTAAGTCTACTGGTTAGAAGTTAGAACAACAAACTATTTTAGTTGGTAGCTTGATGAGCCCAAATCCGTTGAATCCAAGTAAATAATTGATAGGAATACCTCAGACAAAGTATGGGATGGGTAATGTATATGCATATTGGTTAAAAATGCCAAAAGTTGTGCATGTCGCAACATTTAAAATTACCCCACCCAATACCGGGTATATATTTCATCTGATTTTGCGAGAATCCATACATACTTTTTCACGAGAATCCAGGGTAATTTGCGAGAATATTTACGAGAATCTAGGTTTGGATTCTCGCCGAAATATAGGCCCTGCAATAATGCTGAAATGGTCATTGTCACCCTTTTTCGCCCAGTCGGCTACCTGGGCTACCCAGCTTTTTTTTTTATTTTCAGCGGACACCATGTCGAACGAGTGCAAAAACTGCCGGTTGGCGTCAGACCTGTGCTCATAACCGGAGTTCTGCTGAACCAATTTTAACATGGGATACATCAAATTGAAGAGTTATAACATATCTTTCTACATATATATGAGTAATTTATGTAATAATTATTATGTAGTTTGAACCACTGTGTGGGCTTTGAAAAAAATGATAAAATAAATAGGCGCGACCAAGTTAGATACCTTTCTATGGAATTAAGTATTATTGGGGTGGGGTCAATTTCTGTGTCGAAAATAACAAAATTATATGAAATAAATGGATATTCGCTATCAAACAAAATAGTTTCTTCAGTCGGCAATTCTCGTGTCAAATGTGTATTTTTATACACATGAACATTAATGGGGAGTAAGCATAAACAATTGACAAAAAACACAATACATCCTAATGATATATAGTGGGGTCCCTTAAGGGTTGATTCGTGACTTTAGTGACTGAAGCATGAAACTTTAAAGATATGTTGATTTGGCAAAGAGAAAACTATTTTTGGAGGGGGTGTCCGGTTGGAGGGGCGGTCATGTGTCGGAATTAAATCAGGTTTCCATGGCAATGGAATCACATACATGGAGAAAAGTTGAAAAACGCTACTGTTGAAGTTTCAAGCTTTAGTCACTAACGTCATAATATCGCGATGTATGGGTCTATGGGACCTCGCTCTATAGGGTTAACTTAACTGGTGGCATCGACCCCTTTTTACGTTTGTGTACGATGTCTGTTATATCGAGTATTCCGTAAATTATCTACTTATATATAATAGAGGTTAGTTTAGGTCGATAGCCTGCTTAGAATAGCATTATTTTGAGTAGATAGTCAACTGAAAATTATCGACTCATAATAACTTCATTATAGGTTCATTGTGTGCTACAATGATATGAATATCACAACTCTCGACTTATCATGTGTACGTTCTTCAAAATGGGGTTTCAATGTGGCCCGCACCGTCATAAAACGGAGTAACAAATATGAGTTCATTATCTGCTAATTTCAGAATCATATGACCCAATATGAACCGAGCATATGTTGGTAGAGTGGCCCCACTCTGCCCAGGCCTACTCCTTTTCGAAGTCTGTATTAGTCTTTAGTCAAACCGCTGTTATATGTTGCTTGGTTACAAAACATATCTCATTATCATTGGGGTTGATGACTCTCCGTTTAAAACAATGTTTAGCTTATAGTTTCGACGATATGCGGGGTGTTGTATGATGCTCACATTCACTTGCGGGTCAGAATGTTAAACTAAAACTGTGACAGGAAATTTAGTTCTTTTTGTAATAATTTTCATGACAGTTTTTGCCGGTCTAATCAATGCGTTTAGTATGGTCGTGGTATAAGGAATGGTGGATTAGCCCAGAAGAAATTTGTAAGAAAGTAATGTTGTGTTAAATGACGCAGGAGAGTCATCAGTATAACATATGTAGTATCAGCTAAAATCCGCATTTTTTGTCCACGATGGTTGTCTATATTACACCAGTTCTCGAATAAGTCATTATACGATATTATTGTGCCATAGGAATTTCGCAGCTATACCAATGTGTATGCAATTAGACTACGGAACGATTATAGTGGCACGGATAGAACAATCGCGGCTATGATATGGCTGTCAAAACGGCATTAATGCCATGCCAATATATTTAAAGGTACACATAGCATTAAACCAGATGTATTGGTCACTGCAAAGCCCGTCAAACCCAAAGATTTCCGTCTTTAATGTTCGGGTTTTGTGCTTAGAATACACCCAGCTGTCGGGCCAAACATAATATTTTTGGTCATGCAAAACACGAAGAAATGTTTAACCACACAGTGCCTTGTATTGAATAATTATTGAAAATGACGCAGAAACAGAAGTGCATACCCGTGCGGTATAAATACTAGTTACATTTCCGGAATGTTCAACACTCTCCGTGATAATAAACCACACAAGTATGTTGCAATGGTTGTTATACTGTAAAGAGATAGTCATCTCTTCAATACAGATTTGCACCCCATCTCACCAGAACAAATAGACGGTACATTGTATAGTTTATGCGGGACTAATGTTCATGCTGCTACGAAACCGGTTTCGTAGTAGACAATTTTGATTACTTCAGTCGGCACTTTACAACTGGAATATGCTTCCACGTAATATGCACTATTAGGTTTCAGTATCCTGTTGTTTGAAAATATCTTAGCAATACCACCCGCTTACTTGTTCTAAATATCATGTGGTCATCTTTGAAAGCTGTTATTTCAGCATTGAGAATTCGCACGATGTTATGTATGGTTGTGTGTGCACCAGATATGTTTAACATTATGGAGAAGGGGTAAACGCGGTGATGCGATTGCATAAAACGTAGTACGCTTCGCGTATATTTTAGTTGTTGTTGATATTATATTGGATGTGTGATGATTGTTTTCTGTATTTACTGTTTGCATGTGTATTTTCAAATATTAGTCCGGAGCGTTCTCATTTGTACATAGTGTATTATATGTTTTCTCATATACCAAATTACCAATTGGCTGAGGATAAAAGCATTACTTACCATATATGTGGCCTTGGTGAATATAACCAAATATAATTTCCAGGTATAACAGTCACTACTACAGTGTGTAGGAATTTTTGGTCAAGTTTAGAATTTATTGAAGATAGTCTATGGTACTCCTTTGTATTTTGAAATTTCGTTCATATTATACCACCATGCATTCGTGTGATAAAAGCGATATATTCTTGTTGCATATGATCACTTGATCGGAGGAATCTATAACTATTATTTTGAGACACGGACAAGAGTATCTACACATTTTACTCAGTACTGTATGAATATATATCACGATGTTCTATATAAGTGAATTTTGAAAGGTTTGATGTTGTAGTTATCAAAATAAACGATGGTCTGTCACATTCGTGAGACTGCTCTGTGTACATATATTTCTGCTTCTAGAAAAGGTCACATAAGCAATACATCCGTATTAAATCGCAATTATCTGTACATGTTTAAGTACACATATATTACACGATTTAAGATAGGCAGTACAGATAAAACTACGTTATTCTTCTGTTTATGGGCGCCCAAACGTCCATATTTAACCGGTGTTAGGAGACACTGCTTCCCATTGCTCTCTTGTGAGATACATTAGAGAGAATTCCAACATCTCTATGAAAAGTTTCTCTGCAATTATTATTTAGGACATAATTCGATCGTCTGTTCATTCATATGACTAGCTATTCAATTTTGCCCACAATGACAATTTTATTCGATTTTGTCCATTTTGGGACAGACATTCTACATATATTGTTTACGACTAAGCATTGTTTGTGAAAATTTAAATTTATTACGAATTTGGCATTAATTGGTGCACATATCGCAGAAATTCAGCATTTATCGATGCCAACAGCCATTTTGGGCGTCATGTCGAATTGTGAATTTTCCCTAACCGGATTTGAGCGGATTTTGATTATGCAAACCAGTCCGCACATTAGAGAGATCAAAACGGATTTTGATTATGCAAACTAGTCCGCACATTTTGAGACCAAACGGCTTCTTAACCAATTTCTTCCGGTTCTATGTACAAATAAATCCACGCGAAGAGCGTTTAGTATACACAGTTTACATGGGATGTGCGCGATCAAACGAAAAACGGTACCGAAAAACGAAAATCATTTCAACGGAATAACATCGCCACCAATGCGTGTGTAATTTATAGTTGCAATATTTTAACTTTGTAAATGATCTATATGAATCAAACAAATTAATATAAGGAGCATTTATTAAAATGCACTAAGTATTCACCGTACTTGCATTACAATGTATGTCATCTGGATATAATTTTACTACAATGCTATAGTCAATCTAGTTCTGTGTTCTGTGTACATATTATCATATTATCGCGGACTCAACCGCCGCATCGTACACACAAGTACGTGTATGTGTATAATTTTATAATAGTAAAACTATAGGATCACGCCGTTTTAAAGGCACGTGAGGCCTTAATTGTCGAAAATATTCATATTTGTTCCAAACACCGTAAACAGAAAAACATTAAAACGCATACAGTTTCGTTCATATAACCATGACCACCGCGTAAACAGCATGTTATCATAAATGCCTACTATATTTTAACTAAGCAAGAGCCTGATTGTGTTACAGAGGACAGCACGATGCTACTGGCTAATCACACACAAATGACATAAACGCTCTTTATTAGTTCCATATCAGGAATTCATCAACAAAGAACGCTCTTTATGTTTGCCATCATAATATAAACAAACACCAGAAAAGTAACTTTTGTATGCTTTTGTTTACATAACAATGGTTAAACATATGAGAATAACATACTGTTTATGCGATATTTCTTATTTATATACGGACAAAGTCGGTCTACATTTTGATGTTCTTTCTGTTTGTGGCGGTTTTTGACGGTGGAAATATTTTGACAGGATACCCACCGCCAAGGCCAACCGTACCTTTAACATTCATTTACTAAACGTTGAGTCTTTTGGGTTTCCCTATTCTATTAATTCCTTTATCGGACTGTTCTAAAACTTCTCTGACGGCATATTGTCAGTGCATCTTTAGCAGAATGTATTACTTCCGCAGTGTAAGTCAATGTACCCTTTTAGTGGACCCAGGACACTGGCACTCCCTCGTTGTTCATGACTGATATGGGCACCATAAAACATATTGATGTGGCTACCACTTAAAAGAGTGGCATCAATATGATAGATGTGAGTTACTACAAGATCTTTTGTGACAAGCGGTTGCCTCTATCGATCAGGAAACATTCTTAAAGTATATAATACTTATCCATGGTCACACTCTTCACAATAAAACCGGTGGTCTGATACCCTTATAAATAATTTACCCTCCCGGATCAAAGTCACATTCTCCTCAAGTTCTTAACCCTTTCATGACGGGAGCTTCCTGATTTTTTGCGAAGACCCTGTGACAGTGCATTATATTTTATATGCGAGTCGACCATAGGTCGCCTCACATATATAGGAGAATGCATTGCCTAATAAATGTGTTAAATTTGTTAAAGAAAGAATGTAAGAACAAATTTTTTTAAACTGATAAAAATAAATTTATATAACAGCCTCCCGCTACCTCGCCACAGTGAGTCAGACGTGAACAGTACAGAATTGAAACATTTTGATTTTTAGCTGTCATGGAAATGAAATGCAAACAAACCTGACAATGTGTGGATCAGCACATGCACGAATCCTTCTGAAAATACGATCATTAATTTTATTGCAAATACTCAGATTCGTGTGTGTGTGTTCTAAGAAAGTTATATATATGTTTGTGTTAAAAGACGCTGGAGAGTATCCAGTATAACATATATAAAATCAGATAAAATCCTCAATGGAGAAACTTTGTTATCCAAGGTGGCGTCCAACATACTTGTTGATATTACACCACTACACCAGTTCTCGAAATAAGCCATTATATAGATATGTTGTAATGAAGACAATGCATAGTGCCGATAACTCACGTGATACGACCGCCCTAGTTCTTCCACGACTCCTATACCGTACCTCAATGGGTGCACCCCACGACAAACAGGGTGCCGCATTAGGGGATTCTTACCCCTCGCAGTGGGGTGGTGTGTTTCATTTTTCTGTCGCAAAAATGTCCACCCTTCTACAAAAAGAACACATGTGCAATATGTATAGGTTATATCATGGTGAGACACCAGAAACGTAATAGAACAGGTGGCAGAATGTAATCTGAAACGCAGTGGATAGGCGTGACAAGCCGAATGATTGAGCCGGTTCAACCCGTCTTGAGATGTAGGACTATGAGCTAAACCGTATCCGCAGATCGATGCTTCACGTGATACGGCCGCCATATTATACCTCCATGAACCATACACCGCACGTCACGGGATGCACCCCACGGCAAACAGGGTGCCACATTAGGGGATTCTAACCCTCGCACTGGGGCGGTAGACCTATCTCGCCGGGCCCGCACGGGGTGCCTACAGTGTTGGTCTCCATTCTTCACGAGAAATGACTGTCTTTCTGTTGCAAAATTGTCCATCCCATTGCAAAAGAACACATGCGCAATACTTATATCATGGTGAGAATCGTATACGAGAAATATCCACGATTCTTTGACGCGTGGCTATTTGGAGTAAACGATTCTAACCTTGATAGAACCTACTTATTGCACAAAATAGGTAAATTATTATTTACCGAATTTAATCAACTGCCTAATTTCGTCTTGATAAAACACTGGTGAACAGTATACCAATTCCTGCGTGATGGTACGGTTTTACCAAGTCAGCACTATCTGGAGAATGAGATTTATCTTGACTTCGGTCACTTCGCTAGATATAAGATACACATACGGTCATTGTGAATTGTGAAGGTAATCATTGAACTGTTTTATAATTCTCATGTTTATTAACATTCGTCGTGGTTCGGGTTATTAAATTGTTATTTTTTCATTTGCCTTGCCAGCAGCCAACTTAGAATTTAAAAATAATATTGTGTTTAGTTCAACCACAGTAAAAAATAAAGATCGTCCGCTTGGAAACTTAATAACATCTAATATCACCCCCAATCACTTCCCTAGATCTTTACAGAGCATATAGTCTCCATATGAGTATTTCGTTAAATTTTCGTTATCTTTCCACTTATTTGGACCACCGGAACGCGACACAGAAGTTATATCACTATTAGTCAGTTTGAGGTTCTAACGTCTCACATTACTTAAAGTTTAAAACTGTAACTTTCATTTCAATATTTCAAATACATGTTGATTTTAAAACAATATAGTATGTTCGTGCTTGATATGTTCAATATTCAGGGTTCAAACTCAATAAAGATTGCTTGTGAAGTTTTACCCCACCATGACATGTAGGCGCGCGTCTATTTGTATTTTTGTATCTTATTTGCGTTGCTAATTGATATATTTTCCATAGTAACATCTTTCTTTGGAGCGCAGAGATGTGCTCGTATATTTGTGATCTGATTAATTGACCAATCATGATTGTCCCACCGATCATTGGATAGGTGTGAAACGACCGCCATGCAATGGTTGACCAGTCAATTATAAGTTCTCAATTCTTCGCTCAAAAGAAAGGTGTGGAATATGGAAAATATACGCACGGTTTTAACAATAGAGGTGTGATATAAGTAAAAAAAATCCGTTATATAGGACGTCTTCCACAGTGGACACTTTCGAAGATTTTGAGTACAAGTTACAACAAAACCAGAAATAATGTGCTGAGAGAAATAGGAAAACGAAAAGCAGATTATGAAATTGTTGTTTATGCAAAGTGGTGCGAAGATTACAAGACAAACTTTTATTTATAAATTGTAACATACAACCAACGCCATTCCGAGCTTTAACGAATGTGTCAGACACACGTGGTCGTATTCTCCATATAAAATGTTTTTGTCCAAACCTCAGGATTTACTGTCATGTGGACTGTTTTTATGTAGATGTAACCGTGAGGTAAGTGGTCATAACTTGTGTATTGAAACCTGATGATTTAATTTAAGTCAATCCTGCGCGAGTCCAAATGCGCCCAAAACATTACGCGTTTTTCTTTCCGGTATCGATGACGTATCGATGTAATTATGGGGTTGCAGTTATGAGCTGTTGCGCGTTCCCCGAGAAATAACTGCAACAAGTCACGTGGGCGCCGACCAATCGGAATGCTGGATTTAGTGATAATCACACTTAGTATGTAAATATATAATTGTGTACTGCATTATAATGCGATGTCGAATATTCTCTATCTTGTACATTTCTATTGTGGATAATTGGCTACATTTTCCAATGATACTGATGATATCACCATTTTAACTGTATGATATGCCGACACGAGTTTACATGTGGGAACATTTGTCGGACTGGACGAATATTTTGAATACGCGCCTCGTTGATTGCCATTATAACGCCACGCATAATGGACTCCGGTGTCAAATGTACACAATCTATGAAACAAAACAATACCAGGCTTGTTGTTTCACGCGAACTAATTGTGCTATTCGCGCGCTCAATAAGAAATGGGTAGTTTCATTTGAAAATATTTACGTAGCCTGCCTGTAATAAACCAAATCCTGTTCGGTGATTGGTCAACTGCCAACTGGGTCACCCGTTTATACCCCAATAACACAGACCGTAACGCGAACACGACGACGTTGACATTAATTAACAAAAGCGGTCAGCAGAATAGTTGGGCTTTTATTTTTATTTCAGCCGAATTGAATCTGAAGCCAGTAATTTATATCGATGACATGATCGTTGCTAAGTGCTTGGATAATTTATATTGGTGTGACTTAATGTGCTGCGTGGGTTAGACTCAAATGCTCGGCAGATTTTTTCTGAAAATAGATAAGAATACATTTAGCTTTATTATGGGAATAAATCATGAAAACCCTATATCCATATATGTGACCCGCCATATCAAATCCAGTCGTAAGTCGGGATTTGTTTACCCTGTGCCAATGCATTCTCTTATATATGCGAGTCGACCATAGGTCGCCTCGCATATATAAGAGAATGCATTGGCCTAACAATTTTTTACAATTTTAATAATTTTTTCTTGTATTATTTAACAATTTTATAATTTCACCCATACAGAGCCCCAGACAAACATGAGCAGACGACATTCTTCTATCTGCTTCTATATATGTGTGGGGCTCCCTGCAAGGTAATGGATGTTTTTTTTATTTTATGTCCTAAAAATTGTAAGAAACATTTATTTAAAAAAAATGAAAAAAAATTGTTAGGCCAATGCATTCTCTTATATATGCGAGGCCACCTATGGTCGACTCGCATATATAAGAGAATGCATTGGCACAGGGTAAAAAAAATCCCGACTTACGACTGGATTTGATATGGCGGGTCACATATATATATAGGACTTGAGTGTAGTTTGTGTGTGTATTATTGCGGGATAAGGCGCTGTTGTCGTTGGGGCAATTCAGTGAGAACCGCTTGGCTGTTCGCACAATATGCCCCAACTACCACAGCGCCTTATCTCCCAATAACACACACCCACTACATTCAAGTCGCTAATTGGCGACGTTTGGGGATTGGATACATCGATAAAGTCGCAAAAATTATTGACGTCATGTTAGAGATCGGCAGCATGCGGATTCTCATATGGGAAAAGTTCAGCCTCAAGAAAAATATGGTCGTATAAATTATGTAATCGGGTGACACTCACCTCCTGTCGCGCATAGACTAAACTGTGATCGTCACTTGACGCTGTTGCACATCGCAATATACATGTACTTGTATCATCCATAGGTTATGGTGGTGCCACTGGACACCTGACCATGGAGGACGTCAGCGGAGTGGCGGGTCTGGGGATATGCCAGACTGGATGGTCCTGTCAAAACCAAAAATAAAAGTGTTTGAAAGCATTCACAAATGAATCCATATCTTACAGCGCAGCAAAAGACACGTGTAGCACCAATGGAGGCTCAATGAATGACTTGGATGACATGTCGGATCTGATTGGCAGGTGTGTGGAAATGGATACTAAACACGTGTCATGTTTTGTCTCCTGATACTTATTTACATGTTACATGTATTAGGTCGATACTATTTAGCAAGTACAAATATGAAGTTAAAAGAAATCCGTTGTAGAATCAGCGATGTGTGCAAACATTAACGGAAGGTATGTGTCATAATAACTACACTTCTGATTGAGTTTAGGCAAATGTATTGAGTTTATAACGTGGAATTGTCATGTAGTTTCATTTTCCAACCAGTGTTTACTGTGGAAATATTTTTTCCTTCGCTCGCCCAAACGTTTTTCCTGAAATTCAGCTGATAATTTTCCACCTTAGATGGTTATTACGTTGGAACAGTTTCCAACAGGTGCCTTAACCCTTTACCCAACAGAACGGCCCTGTGCCAATGCATTCTCTTATATATGCGAGTCGACCATAGGTCGCCTCGCATATATAAGAGAATGCATTGGCTCAACACATTAAAAATTATAAAATTGTTAAAGAATGGTAAAAAAAAATGGTAAAAAAAGATTTTTTTTAGGCCAATGCATTCTCTTATATATGCGAGGCGACCTATGGTCGACTCGCATATATAAGAGAATGCATTGGCACAGGGCATAACTGTAACTATCACAATGTGGTCAAGGAGCCGGTTCCAATGATATCCATATTTGTATGGTTCTATTGAGACAGACCGAAGATATTTTAGGCTGTTGAAGATTTATTTGGCCGGTTTTGGCCGGTTTGTTGGGTAAAGGGTTAATCCTTCCATGACTGGAGCGTCCTGACATTAACGAAATCATTTGCCAATATTTGCTCTTATATATGCGAGTTTCCCATTGGGAGCCTCTCATATATAAGAAAACTCATTGCCCTAATAGTGACATGAAAGCCAGTACACACATTCTCTTATATATGCGAGGATACCTATGGGAGAATAAATTGGCCTAAACATATTTACCTCACGATCCTGAGAATTTGGGTTTTGAGAGATCATAAGATTAACTTATTTTATAATGAAACGCTGTTTATGATATTGTGTTGATTGTGATTGTACCACGATTTGTCAGACAACACCAATTCTTCGAAATGGTTTCAAAAACACTTGTATTCAAAAAAATACGTTATTGACACCAAATACCCTTCCTTAGACGTTATTATTTAAAACTAACAGCCATAAACTATGATAAATGGAAATCAGTTCGAGAAAATCTAACCGCTAAATCCAAAACCTGATCGATTAAAAACAAAATGTCTATCTCCTTGTCCAGCAATTTTCTATTTGTGGACCTCTGTGAAATCAACGGGAAAGAACATATAAAGCAACATAAACACATTTACGAAATCGTAAACAGAATCACAAACCAACCGATTTTGAATTGATTATGATAAATTCAAAGAATGGGGGGACTAATACCCGACTGAACTGTTCCTGATAGATTATCTAATTTATCACCACGGCCACTACCGCCAACGCCATCGCCAACACCACCGCTAGCATCATCGATGATTATCGTCACAACCATCATCATATTCATTTTCAGCACCAAAGTCATGATCATAACCAACATCGTCACAATCATATTCTTCGTTACCGCCAACAAACAATATCACCCTCAATACCGCCACATTCTTCTTCACTAACATCATCATTATCGTCATTATCGTCGTCCTCACCAACAATATCAATCCCCATCACAATTTAAATCGCCACCATCGAAATACCCATCATCGCCATCTTCGTCAACGTCCCAACCATGCATCATCACCGCCACCATCTTCATCACTAATATCATTATCGTCATCATTTTCTGCAGCATCGTCGTCATCGCCACCAACATCGACCCCCATCACCGCCATGTCTCCTAAACAGTTCACATTGCCACAATCGTCGTCATCATCATCATCATTATCATCAACATCAACATCATCGTCATCATCGTCATCATTATCCCCTTCACTTTAAAGGGATACTGTACTCGAATGTTGTTGTTGGTTTCTATAGTTTGTAAGACGTAGAAAAGGTAACCAGATTTCCAGTATATTTGAAAGTCTGTTGAATACGTACGAAGTAATGTCACGGATGGCAGATTAGTCGGAATGCGAAAATCCCAGTTGTCGTCGAGTAATTTTTCAGGCAAAATTAATGTATCAAATAAATGTTATATTATATGAATACTAGTCCCATATATTCTTTAATTCATTGTATATTCATTTGTCAGTGAGTGGCTTGAGTTTACGCCCGCATCAATGTAATTTTGTACACGATCATGTGTGACACGCGTTTCCCAATCCACTATCCGTGAATTATTTTGATTACGTCTTTCTTGTACACGGAAATTCGTAATTTAATTTATGGCTCCAGCCATAAATTAAATTTATATCAAATTATTAACTTCGATTTTAAAGACACGGTTGGCCTTGGCGGTGGGTATCCTGTGAAAATATATCCACCCGTCAAAAACCGCCACAAACAGAAAGAACATCAAAATGTAGATAGACTTTGTCCGTAAACAAATAAGAAATATCGCATAAAGAGTATGCTATGGTCATACGTTTGACCATTGTTATGTTAACAACAGCATAAAAAGTTACTTTTCTGGTGTTTATTTATATTATGATGGTAAACATAAAGAGCGTTCTTTGTTGGTGAATACCTGATATGGAACTAATAAAGAGCGTTTATGCCATTTGTGTGTGATTAGCCAGTAGCATTGTGCTGTCTTCTGTAACACAATCAGGCTCTTGCTTAGGTAAAATATAGTAGGTCTTTATGATAACATGCTGTTTACGCGATGGTCATGGTATATATGAACGGAACTGTATGCTTTTAATGTTTTTCTGTTTACGGTGTTTGGAACAAATATGAATATTTTCGACAATTAAGGCCGCACGTGCCTTTAAGATAACCTATTAAAGCCACATGGCGATTTGCGCTCCAAAATACAAATAATATTATTAGCTTTTGAATTTTTCCCGTTATCGAAATAGGTCGATAAATATCTCAACTACCTTTCTACGAGCATTCTGTAACCCAAAAAGACGCATTGAAGTAATCAAAAATGCAACTATGAACAAGGTGTTTGTGTCCCAAACAAAAGCCATTTGCACGACATGTAACAGAAAAAAGCGTTATGTGCTATTCTGTTCCTCGTATGGTAGCAATAAAGAGCATTTGTCTGTAAAATGGCTTTGCCATTGGCAAGTGTTTTTTCAGAGCATATAAAGCCAGCATACCAATAATACAGTGCGTTTATGTATTGACCTATAGTATCTGTCGCTCAAAATTACGTATACAAAATTCGAAGTTCGAATGAGCCACGTCCGTTTAACTTTAACCTGAACGTTTACAGAATACATTTTCGACTCAAATCACTTAGTTGTCTATATATTATCGATATTAGATCGTTGTTATTACCGGGAATTTATTGAAAATGGCGCACAATACCCCTTTAGTCATAGCCATAACTGTCAGGAACTGTCCGAAATGTGCCATTCAAATGAATGGATGAATGAGTAAAATGATGTGTACACATAATTACAGACAATACAAACACGTGTGGATCGGCATCCAAAAGTCGGGTCCGAATTGGTTTCACGAGAATGATGGAGCTGGCGACCTGGTTCCCGTGGCACCTTACCCAACCGAATGGAGGCGGCGCTTGCGTCTGGGACATGAATGAACTCTGGTACGATGCTGACTGCTTCGAGCACATCGAACATTTCGCATTCGTCTGTTCAACAAAAATCGGTTAGTATATAGACGAACAGAGTATTTAATTGCTCAAATACATCTTCGGATCATAAATGTCAGAAAGTGTCACTTAAGGAGGAGGTCAAGTGGACATTTTCGAATGGGGAATTCTATGCAAATTTCCGGAGCAAAAGTTATGCACGAAGAAGCTGTCCGGAAACCAAACCAGGCATATTATTGAACAGTAATATTATTTAACTGGCAGGTGCGCTAGCTAAGTTATAAAACTTGTTTTCTGGAATTAACATCACATTTGAAAAATCAATATAAAATTCAAAATTAAATACACCAACATTATAAAGGTCAAAGCGGCCCCGCCAGATAAATACATACATGATCATACATGTTGTTTCCAATACCACACCAAGTCACACTCAGCAGTATGTGCAACTCCGTAACGTTTGCTCCGCATATTTGCATGGACATCCCCATTCAAAATTGGTCACTTGACCTCCTCATTTTGTCGTCGGAACCTTTTTTCCGGCAATATTCGATACAGAAAGCCAAGTAATGCCAGAAAAAGAACACAAAAATGGTTATTAGATGCGTATGTACCTCAGCTAACTATGAATTGTGTGAGAATCTGCGTACAACTGTGATTATAAAGTAATATAAACGTTAGAGACAGTGTCGATTAAGGCTTCGTTCACACACTGGCAATTGTTTTTCCAGGCAATGTACGATATGGAAAGCTATACTCTGCCACAAACGAACACAAATTGGTTATAAAATCCAACTATGTGAAAAGCTAACACAAATGTAGCTATGATTCCATAATGTTCATAATGTTCATAATGTAAATGACATGCAAATATCGCAAGAATCAACATGCAGTTATTTGAAGTCATATAGATGTCAGTAACACCGTTAGATGTATATGTGGGATATATTATACAAATCTATCCGTAGACGGAGCCAATTAATATATACATGTACGTGACGAAATCCAGGCAAACATTACCGTGAAAACTTGCCAGTGTTTGTGAGTGAACATATCATAAATCGTGCAGATGACCAACATATTCTCGTGGAAATAGGTTCATATTGGACCTAATATTCAAGATCATTTGGAACTTATCTGATTATATTATTATCAGGGCAAGCCATTCTCTGCAGGCTCGATGACTGCATATAAAACTGAAGTGCCCATGCATGTGCTTCTCGAAACCATAAAGAACACAAATTATGGTGATGTAGTACTCTATTCATAATTCTTATAAGTTCTTGTTAACCCTTTACCCATCAAACCGGCCAAAAACTCCCATATAAAGCTTCAACAGCCTAAAATATCTTCGGTCTGTCTCAATAACACCATACAAATATGGATATCATTGGAACCGGTTCGTTGACCACATTGTGGTGGTTACAGTTATGCCCTGTGCGAATGCATTCTCTTATATATGCGAGTCGACCATAGGTCGCCTCGCATATATAAGAGAATGCATTGGCCTAAAATAAATCTATTTTTAACACTTTTTACCATTTTTTCTTACATTCTTTAACAATTTTATAATTTTTTCTTACATTTTTTAACAATTTCTATAATATTTGTCTACATTCTTTGACAATTTTATCATTTTTAAAATGTGTTTAGCCAATGCATTCTCTTATATATGCGAGGCGACCATAGGTCGCCTCGCATATATAAGAGAATGCATTGGCCTAAAAAAAAAACCTTTTTTTAACACTTTTTACCATTTTTTCTTATAATATTTTCTACATTCTTTGACAATTTGATCATTTTTAATATGTGTGAAGCCAATGCATTATCTCATATATATTTTGAAGACCTCTGTTTGTTTGTTTGTTTGTTTGTCTGTCTGTCATTTATACAAATCTACGATTCTCGACCGATCGGGACGAAACTTGGTACGTGTGTGTAGTTTGAGCAGGCGGTGAACGTTGTCGTATTGGCGAGCCCGTGCGCCGCCGCTTCGCGCATGCGCAGACGAGATCTCGGAAACGGGTGGAGCTATCGACTTGAAATTTGCTATGTGAATGTATCTTGCCCCGGATACGAATTTTATCGGGTCGCCGAGCCCGTGCGACACCAGCTTCGCGCATGCGCAGGCGAGATCTCGGAAACGGGTGGAGCTATCGACTTGAAATTTGCTATGTGAATGTATCTTGCCCCGGATACGAATTTTATCGGGTCGCCGAGCCCGTGCGACGCCAGCTTCGCGCATGCGCAGACCAGATCTCGGAAACGGGTAGAGCTATCGACTTGAAATTTCGGGCTGTGTAGAGCTATCGACTTGAAATTTGGGTTTTGAATAGCCCGGACAACGTCGGGCTCATCGGCTAGTCTCATATATATTTTGAAGACCTCTGTCTGTATGTATGTTTGTTTGTTTGTTTGTTTGTCTGTCTGTCTGTCATTTATACAAATCTACGATTCTCGACCGATCGGGACGAAACTTGGTACGTGTGTGTAGTTTGACCAGGCGGTGAACGTTGTCGTATTGGCGAGCCCGTGCGGCGCCCGCTTCGCGCATGCGCAGACGAGATCTCGGAAACGGGTGGAGCTATCGACTTGAAATTTGCTATGTGAATGTATCTTGCCCCGGATACGAATTTTATCGGGTCGCCGAGCCCGTGCGACGCCAGCTTCGCGCATGCGCAGACCAGATCTCGGAAACGGGTAGAGCTATCGACTTGAAATCGTCGGGCTGGGTAGAGCTATCGACTTGAAATTTGAAATTTGCTACGTGAATGTATCTTGCCCCGGATGCGAATTTTATCGGGTCGTCGAGCCCGTGCGACGCCAGTTTCGCGCATGCGCAGAACAGATCTCGGAAACGGGTGGAGCTATCGACTTGAAATTTGGTTTTTGAATAGCCCGGACAACGTCGGGCTGGTTTTTGAATAGCCCGGACAACGTCGGGCTCATCGGCTAGTCTTATATATGCGAGGCGACCTATGGTCGACGCGCATATATAAGAGAATGCATTGGCACAGGGCCGTTCTGTTGGGTAAAGGGTTAACTTGTAGCAAAGGTGTCATTAGGCTTTAAATAAACGCCGAAGACTGCGAACAGCTTTGAAATATGATAAAATACGATATGTGCACGGTATACGATATGTTGTTTCACGATTAGAAGTAAATTTTATAAGACCATATTGTGACAACGTGACTGTACATTTCCGTTTCTCCAAAGATATAGCCAGCACTTAAATCTTTATAAAAGTGCTTTACAAGTGTCATATTAATGATAATTACGCTAAATCATTCCGACTCCATATTAACTGGCATCAGTTTCAGTAAAAGGGGCGTAGAACATACATTAAAACAGTCTGATTATTATCTTTAACAGTCCTGGGTACATAAGTTATGCAATTCCAATTGAAGGGAGAGGGTATTGGTGAGATAATTCAGAGATATCACTAAAGATGAAACTTTAGCCATTGTAATTATGTCATTGAGCCATCATGGCGTTGTTTAATGGTGGCGAAAGAGAGTCCGGAGAATACAACCATGTCGAATGATTCGACAGGGTTCGCGCTGCCACTTGCCAAATTTGCCAATGGAAAACATAATTCACAGTAACTGTTAGCAAATAATATTTTCATTTGGCAAAAGATTTGGTAAGTCACTTTTTATTCCTCAAGAAAGTTGAAAAATATTGGTCAATCAAAACCATTAATTTCAGGAAACTCTTACAACATTATTATATTAGTGGTGTTTTATAAGGTTAGAAAAAGTTAACAAATCTATTAAGATGCAGTTAATCTCATAGCATTAGTACGGATGGTTGGAGGGATTACTTAATAAATAGAGCATGGCTTGGAGTGAAATACGCCGATATAGTGCATAGTGAGGTTGTGTAGTTCACGACGCGACGCGGAGTGAACTACACAACCGCACTATGCACTATATCGGCGTATTTCACGACAAGTCATGCTCTAATTATTATATTGTATCGAACAAATGCAGAAATTACAAACCTCATTATAATTTACTGAATGTAAGTCTCTTAAAACCTCATTATAATTTACTGAATGTTAGTCTCTCTAAACCTCATTATAATTTACTGAATGTAAGTCTCTCTAAACATCATTATAATTTACTGAATGTAAGTCTCTCTAAACATCATTATAATTTACTGAATGTAAGTCTCTCTAAACCTCATTATAATTTACTGAATGTAAGTCTCTCTAAACATCATTATAATTTACTGAATGTAAGTCTCTACAAACCTCATTATAATTTACTGAATGTAAGTCTCTCTAAACCTCATTATAATTTACCTTTGTAATTTTGATTTAGCAGTAGGAAACTACTATTTTCAACTTTTACTAAGTTCAGACAATTGATGTTCGCCTTACTGAAGCTTTAATTTGGATCAGCGGCGAAATAACAAGTAGTTTCAGAACAAAGTTTGATGTAGTGTTCGTTACTATTTTTAGTAGTCAAAACTACATATGCATAGTGCACGATGGGAGAGACTTGAAGGCGTAGTATACAACTACGACTAATAGAGTCGAGTAGCCAACCAATCGGAAAGCTTGATTTCAATAACAAAGTCACGTGAGATACAATATTAGTATTTAGTGTGGTGGTGGTGGTGGTGTTTACATAGCTAATCATCCTATGATGTGTCCCTCTGGTGAATCAACCCTTCTACAGTGTATTGTTCGGTGATTGGCTTATTGTTGTATGATAACCACACTAGAGATGAGATTATAATTGATTATTAACTAACTGCTTTTTTATCGATATCAAAAGTTTTTCAAACCGTGAGTGTTAAAAATTATACTATCAAGGATATCATTTGGCAAATGCTAAAATAATTTGGCAAAAAATATTTCCATTCGGAAAAATTATTTGGCAAAAGTAAATTTCGGTCCAGCGCTAACCCTGGTCGAAACACATTAAGATTTATCGACATATGCATATTCATGACATTTCCAATTTAGATGTATACATATCTCTTTCTGATAAAACATTATGCATAATTTGTCGGATGTTGCTCAATATCTGCCTCAGAACAAGCTGCTACATTACAGATGTCAGGTGTGGAATCCTTAAAAATATCGACATGTATGATGTCAATTGCTATTCACCTATATATAATATAACTGTATATTTACCACATTACTAGTTAATAACATGGATACAAAATATACGTTTTATCACATTTGTGATTTAGAAATAGCTTTTAAAACAACTACATATATCCTAGTACACCCATTTGCTTTAGATGCTATTTCTGAGTTACAAGTAAAACATGTTTTGTAGGAACAACTGAAGTTGCTTAATTCCAACATTCCATCATGATTGAGGTTCAATGTACCAATCTATGAACATATCTGTTGGCCGAGACCTCATTTTGGAAGCTTTTTTCTCAAAATATTCTCACAAGACAAGAACGATAGGATGATATAGCAACCATTTCAACATATCCTCGCGCAAATACGCACATAATCGACATATAATGTGAAATAGGTTGATTATTTGATTATGAAATCAGTAGAACATGGAGTCACATGCGTTAATTCGTTTTATGGCGCGGACCGCAGTGAAAACACATGTTAAAGTGCGTACACATGAGATGTCGTGAGTTGGCTTATTTGTGTCATGGCCCGCACACAATCTGCATATTATAACCTCATTGTGGGTCGAATATGTGACTAAAACATGCTTATTTTCAGCACACTATAGATTCGAAATGAGGCGATAATAGGCAGATTTCCTAAATAAGTTTTGTTATAAGCAGATCATGTACGGGTTTTCGAGAGACAGACTGACCATGTAGTGACTCAAATAAAATCACAGTATTAGATTTTTGACCAGGACACCCCACCATTTCAGCAATACAAATAGACAAAAACGGCCACAAGGGCCTCCCGTCCAGTCATACAGTATGATGCAGAGAAATCAATTGACTGGCTGAGCACCACTCCAGCTTCAAATAAAGAAGTATATAGTCCTAATATGCACATACATGACACATATAAATCCGTATGCATTGATATATCGCTATATGAAGAGGGACGTTGTGGCGGGGTTTGTGGGTGAGACAACACCAATAATAGGTAAAAAAAACCATTATTGGGGGGATTTATTATTTTTGGACCAAAATTTGCATAGTTTCCTACTTTTGGTCAAACTTTTGTTCTGAAATGGCCATCAATTAGAAATGTTCCAACCTTACGGGAGTGTCAGGTTGAAAATTTCCAGCACTTGTGTCCTGGTTCCTCCCCCGTGACCAGTCAAAACTGCTAGTTAGAAATTTTCCAACCTAAGTGGGGGTGTCTGGTTTTTGCGATTTTCTTGTTCAGATTTACAAATTGTCACAAACCGAGCCGAACCATGGTGCGCCCGGTGTGGCACTGTCCCTCCCCCGTTGCCGATAAAACTGCTGATTAGTTTAAGAAAACAATAGTTTTCTACATTTGGTCAAAATTGTGAACTGAAATGGTCATCAGTTGGAGAATTTTCCAACCTAATGTGAGTATGAGGTTTGAAATTTCCAACACTAGGATAGCTTGAGGCCAGTCCAGGTGCTAGGATTTTGCGATTTTCTTGCTTATTTTTCAAAATTATCTCACACCGGGCCAAACAACAATGGGTTTTTTTTTGCGACAAGATATGAAAATTCATTCCTGCCAGCCACCGCAAAACTATGGAATAGCCTTCCACCAGAAGCGAAAAGTTGTGACACAGTATCAGAATTCAAGAGATAATTAATAACAAGACCAGGAGTAACAACCTTGCTACATGGAAGCCACAAACTATCATTGGAAGAGAATATAGATTTATTTATGAGGGTCCAAAAATTCATAATTTTATCTAAACGATTTCCAAATTGAACTTTTCCTAAGTCGCTAACTTTATAAATAAACTTTATAAATAAATAAAACATTCTGCCTCTATGAAACAACGTGAACGTGTGAAAACTAGAAATCGAAGTTACCAATTATACAGTATAACTTAGAAAAGTGGAAAAATATCATATATTTCAGTATACATGTATTATATTTTGCTCGTAATACTATAAGACACAACTCTCTTGTCGTTTTGATTTCGAAACTTGAACTTTGAGCTAAAATTATTAGAAAATGATGGGGTGAGGTCTGGGGTCAGGTCACATACATGTAACAATTCCGGTCATCTGATGCATGGACTGCCCAGCAGTGACTCATGATGAGTTACTGTTTGACAGTCTATGCCCCAGATGGCTGACAAAGCCAATAAGATAGAAACATTGAACATGAAAGCAAAATCTAACTGGGAAAAGAACATTATGAATAATCAATAAAGACACCACCTGTGAATGCTAAAGATGGGGACATGGCTGATATAAGCATCATGCTTTCTGCCAAATCCCATTCTCTAATAAAATTGTCTTTATGTTATACTTGTACCATTAGCTTGTTAATTCATGTGCATGATTTAGAGAATAAAATATGTTTACACTAAGAGATATATCTCCAAAAATCACAATAGCATACCATCATATTGTTATACAACGTTTACAAGACCAAGTCAAATCTACCACTGTCGTCTGAGAACCTACTGCAGTAACTTGAAATATGATCTGTTTTGTAACCACCTAAATAATAATCCATTCTGCGATTGTGGGGAACTAGAGACCGCCGAACATTTTTTACTTCACCGTCCAATTTACAAAAAAGAGAGAGATGACTGTTTTGTGTGTCCTATTATGACATTAAATGTGGACACTTTACTTAATGGGTCGGTTAATTCAACGTACAGTGAAAATACAGTCATTTTCATGTCACTCCAAAAATTCATAGATAGAACCAAACGATTTAACTGAGTTCCACCACTAACAGATATACATATCGCATCCAAAGAATAGTGAAAATAAATAAGAGCGCTCTCACAGTTAAATTATGTAATCCGGGGGGGGGGGGGGGTCGGACATGCGGCGATCAGCCGCTGATATGCTCGCGGGTGTCTGTGGAACGGACAATTCATCACTCGAGACCAAAATATATCATGAAGCAATTTTATATCGCGGAAATGGCCACGAATAAGCCTAGGCTTACTGCTAGATCCCTTTATCTCATATGTATGTTTGTGTATGTTATATATGTATTTATGTGCCTTTTTGAGAAATAAAATATTGTTTACACTAACAACCATGGTCCTCGTCTCTAGTCCGTAGCCGTGCGCATTTGTCTGGAGTTGGAGCACTAGATGTTAGGATTTATGCAATTATACAGGTTCAGATACTAGTATCTGAATGTTCGCATACAGAACTATGAATATAGGCTATTAGGCCTGAGCACTGAGGTACAAGCGGGGTGCGAATGGAATTGTGCAAACTTGTGTTTGGTCGGATTCAAGGAGGGGGTGCAATTAGAATTCCCCCCAACGGAGACTCTCTAGCCACGTCCCTGTATATGAAACTCCATTAAACGGCGAACAATATTAAATTTGTGTTATATTCGTGCAATAATCAGAAGAAATATGTCCACCTTACGATATCTCGGCATATATATATCAATGTAATTTCACATTTAGATGTATAATGTACCTCTTTCTGATCAAAAGAGTGAATACTTTGGCTGATTTAACTGAACATCAGCCTCAGAACGTGTTGTTGCATTACCACTGAGACTTCCGAAACACTTCAAAAATATAAATATGTGTCGGTCCAATGACTCCAAGTGACATTACATGTATTAACATTTGTTCTTGCAGACATCTTAGTAGAAGAATCCACGGCCATCACTGACCTTCAGTCTGGACTGACAAAGATGGATACACCTACCGCCTACATGGAGGACTGTGCTGCACTCTGCACAGCAACATCTGGATGCGTCATGATCACCTACAAGGGGGGTTCAATCTGCGGTATTTTAACCACAAACAGCGGAGCAGAGGGGCCACAGACAGAAAAACGTTTCTTCGCAATCGGGATTGATTCCTAGATGCCGTGCTATACTCTGGATGGGAGTACAGCAAATCATGTAATTGAATATCAACAAACATTAAAGATGTATTCACGGTGCCAGACTTCAAGTCACAACACACACATACCATTGTGGCAGAGGGTACACCGACCAAGAAGATTTTCTTAATCTGTAGAAAATATTCCACACAAGGAGATGGATGGTACATGCATAACACATACAGAGCATGCATTATTAACAATAAACAACCGTTATAAACTACTGCATGATTTTTCATTAAAACTCCGTTAAAAGGTCATTGGAGTATTTTGTTTTAATTTATCATCAAACTTTCATCAAAATTGCCTCACAAAAGTGCATTGATAATGACTTTTAAAAAATCATTATTAATTCATCTGGGGAAAAGTTAATTACTCCTTAAAATAGCACTAAAAGGGCGAACTGAATTGGTGGGATCAGTGGTGATTGAAATGTCCTTAAAAAGCATATTATTAAGGGTTAATAAACTGGAATTCAATTAAGAATCTGATTGAACTTTAAATGAATCCCACCAAAGTCTGGTGAATAATGGCATTTATCACATGTGCTTTTATGAAATTAATGCCATCTAACGATATTGAATTTATGATGATGTCACACATGTTCAATAGAAAAACTTCTGGATCCGATCCACTGGCTATTAGCATGGCCGGTCACATGGTAATATATGCGTTGTTCTCTGATCCACCGAAACAGCTCTGGTTTTATTTATTTAATGCTGTATAGCATAATACCCTCACCATTGAAAATGCTTTATTCCAAATGTATCACATAATTTGCCCTACCCCCCCCCCCCCCCCCCCCCCCCCCCCATTTGGGCGCTTCAAGCACATTTTGGTAGTTGAAACATTTTGAGTTATATAGATTGTTTTTAATTTATTTTGTTTAGATTGAACTCCTTGCTCAATTTAACAAAACCAATTTTTAACACCGTTGTACGTGTAACATCCGCCAGGGTACCCCGGGTCACCACACCATATTTGGTGGAACTCGGTCCATGGGTGTGAGAGAAAAATCCGGACAGATCCTACTGGTTTATATATAGATGACAAGCAGTCACAGCACTATAACAGACTTGGATATGTAGGTCTTGTGAAAGGCAATCTGAGTTGATAGACATGCAAATAATTCACCAATTGACTTGATGCACCGGTGAGTGTAATGACAGTTATATTATATATCTTTAATTATCCTCCATTACTGAAGACTATATATGAACAAATGGCATATAAAGAACATGATACAAACGCTTATACATAAGCAGATGAACAGTCAAAAGTATATACAAATATATATATATATATATATATATATATATATATATATATATATATACACACATACAACGACAAAGGCAAAACAGCAGGCACCACAGCTAAAAGCAGGGTAACTAACATGGTTTGTAATTTCCGAAAAGTTTTTCCTAATGCGACACTTAATTTTCAGGAAATAAATATCTCATTTAGTTTAGATTCTAGGGACCAGGAAGTTCTGCGTGCCATTAACAGCCAAGCTCGTCAGACACAGAACCTCAAGGTCATACAGGCAATATCCCCCCGCGACTTTCACGTGGAGAATGACAACATCCACTGGACATCACAGACGGCATCTACCAAGGCTGCATGGACTAACATCTTTAAAGGTCATTTAAACTAATTCCTCAGAAGGGCATCAGCCATGCGGAAAGAGTCGGTCTCGGCACCGAGATAGTCAATCTTGTACCCGACCTTTCCCTGAGCGCTGGTGAGAAATCAATACTTAGGTATGGTCTAACCTTTGTTCCTACCCCACCCGATCTCAAAGAAACACCACATGTGGTTGAGACGGAGGATGGAACATTGGTTTTACCAGACTCTGTGGTCCGAATCGGCATCTCTGGTTTAGACTAGGTTTTATTCTAGACCAGGTTTAACTCCAGTTTACACTAGGTTTAAGTAGGATTTAAACTTGGTTTTACTGTAGTTAAACTAGGTTTTATGGGAGCGAAACTGGGTTTTAGTGTAGTTAAACCCAGTTTTGTGATAAACTCAGTTTAAGTTTGTGGAATTCGATCTCAATTGAAACTAGGTTTTATTGACGTGATAAAGATATGGTAATATTACTAATTGTTAGTGACGAATTGGCTATATAATCATCAGTATAAGCTTAGGTATATATGATTTATACGTACCATACGTCTCGTCTCGAAAATATACCTTTAAATATACTTTGAAAAAACATCAAAGTTAAACCACCCTACCCCAGGTTTTACTAAAACCTAGTTTTTTGGGTTTAATTATTCGGCCGATTTTTTCCGCCCAGTATTGATGTTGTTTCTTCGCGTATATGGGAGTGTTTATTTTGAATTGGGGGAGGCGTTTATGCGCGGGCGTTTGTCACTCAATGTACATGTAGGAGAGTCTTAGTGGAATTTGGGGAGGCGATGTCGGTACTTATGAGATAAATTCTAACAAAATATGTGCCAGTGTGATGGATGATTTCTTGCTATATATGTCTGTTTGCAATTCGCTCGTTCGGATGTCGGTTTGGCGGCTGAGAGCATGGCGGGATCGGACTGATCAGATTGACACGTCAGACACGAATATGACTTTTGAAACTGATTCCTTATTCACAAAAAGGTCTCTTTCGGTCAATTTGACGCATGGGTTGGTGGCCCTCCCAAATACCCATCAGAGACCCCACAGCCTTCACCCGGGGGAGGGTAACGGCCACCCTGAGGGGTGGAGTATGTACTATTTTGGAGAACTGTAAGGATTTCGGCCAAGTTGATGGTATGGGTGGGTGGCTCGCCCCAAATAACCCATAGAAACACCCCACCCCTCACATCCGGGGGGGGGGGGGTACCACCCGAGGGGGTGAACGTGTGATATGGACCATTTTCGAGACTGGTAAGGATTTCGGCCAATTGACGGCATTGATGGATGGCCCGCTCAAATGTCTCATAGAAACAGCCCACCCCTGAACGCTGGGGGAACCACCACAGGAGGTGAAAATGGGGTATGGACCATTTTCGAGAACGGTAAGGATTTCGGTCAATTTGACGTCAGCAGTGTGGGTAGCCCGCTCCAACTACCCCCTATAAACACCCTCACCCGGGGGTACCACCCCGATGGGGTGAAATGGGGTATGGACCATTTTCGAGATCGGTGGATGGCACATCCCAAATCCCCCCCATAGAAACACCCCAACCCCCACCCGGACCCCATTTTCACCCGCTCGGGTAGAAGCACCCGTGGTGAGGGTGGCGGTGTTTCTATGGACTATATTTGAGGGCGGGCCGCCCACCAATGACGTCATATTGGCCGAAATCCGTACCGTTCTCGATAACGGTCCATACCCCATTCCGACACCCGGGTGAGGGGTGGGTGTGTTTCTATGGGGTATTTGGGGCGGGCCACCTACACATGCCGTAATATTGACCAACAGAGGCATGTTTTTGCGAATAATGAATAAAATGCTCCATACCCCAGGGTGGGTGTGTTTCTATGGGGTATTTGGGGCGGGCCACATACACATGCCGTAATATTGACCAACAGAGGCATGTTTTTGCGAATAATGAATAAAATGCTCCATACTCCAGGGATGAGGGTAGGGTGTCTATAGGGGATATTTGGAGCGGGCCACACACCCCTGTCGTCAAATCCTTACCGTTCTCGAACATGGTTCATATCCAATCTTCACCCCTCGGGTGGTAACCCACCCCACCCCGCCCGGATGTGAGGGGTGGGGTGTTTATATGGGTTATTTGAGGTACCCTTCCCCGGGGTGATGGTTGGGGTGTTTCTATTCGGTATTTGGGTGTACCCAATTTCCACCTCCTCGGGTGGCACCCACCCCCCCGGTGAGGGGTGGGTAGGGGGTGGTTCTATGGTGTATTTTGATCGTGCTACCCACTCCTGCTGCCAAATTAATTAGCCTAAATCCTTACCGTTCTCGAAAATGGTCCACACCCCTGTTATCCCGGGGTGAGGGGTGATGTTTCTATCGGGTATTTTGGGTGAGCCACCCATTCATGCCGTCAAATTCGCCGAAATCCTTCCCGTTCTCAAAAATGGTCCATACCCCATTTTCACCCGTCCGGATGGTACACCCCGGGGTGGTGGTGTTTCTATGGGGTATTTGTGGCAGGCCCCCACCCATGCCCTCAAGAGATATTTTTGAGTTCCAAAAGTCATGTTCGTTCATGATATTAGATAATATCTAACCGCTATACAACAGACCGTGCATTCGTCGTGATTTCTCAAAGCGCACGGGTTAATCCCCTGATTAGGAGATTATATAGCGACAACAGGTCGCGTGACCGGACAATGCATTGCCTCGACCAAATCCATGTGGTCCCAGCGGTGGAGAAAAACTTGGTTTTACTACTAAAACCCAGTTTAAACTGGTAGTTTAAACTAGGTCTAAACTGGAGATGCCGATTCGGACCTATGTATGCCATGGAAATGAACGGCGGTCCAGCAAGCATGCAATTTAGGGAAGTAACAGCTATGGCTGATTTCTTTCGCAATTCGACAGGTTTAAAAGATCAATTTAAAGAACCTTCGATGTGGACCCCCACTGATCGCCAGATTGACAACTCAATTCCCGAGGTCGCTGGCTTAGTCAAAACCGACATTACAAATTTACCAAAATTTCACAACGAGGATAACCTCACTAAAGTTGAAAGAACTGCACTAAAAACCCTTCGCAGCAATAAAAACATTGTAATCAAACCTTGTGACAAAGGCAGCTCGCTCGTCATCATGTCTAAAGAAAATTACATTCTAGAAGCGACGCGCCAATTAAGCAACACTAAATATTACAAACCATTGGATGAGCCAATTTGGAAATCCAATGTTTTAAAATTCAATCTCATTCTCAAAAGCTTGCTGGACCAGGACGTTTTAAAGAAAAAACATGTTCAGTATCTAATTGCAAAACCTGAATCCAATAATAGGACATTTTATTTGCTTCCTAAAATACATAAACCTTTGAGCTGTTGGACTAATCCATACACACCTCCCGGACGCCCGATTATCTCTGACGTCGGCTCGGAGTCCTACCACATTTCGGAGTTTATTGATTTCTATTTGAAACCAATTGCTACCCGCCATCCGAGCTAAAAGACACGCAGGACTTCCTCATTAAATTGTCGAAAAGTGAAGTCCCATCTTCTGCTTACCTAATTAGTCTCGACGTGGAATCTATGTATACAAATATTGGAATCGATGCCGGATTAAAGTCAATTAAGAATGCATTTGATTTTCACCATGATCCTCATAGACCTGGAGATGAAATACTTCAATTATTAGAACTGTCCCTTAAAGGGAATGACTTTGAATTTAATGGACGATATTATTTACAGGTATCCGGCTGTAGTATGGGCAAGAAGTTTAGTCCTAATTTTGCCTCAATTTTTGTTGCAGAGTGGGAGAAAGGCGCCCTAGCCAAATGTGATAAACAACCATTAGCCTATTATAGATTCTTGGACGACATATTTATCATTTGGACTCATGGTCTGGATGAGTTTAGGGTGTTCTTGGACATCTTGAACAGTCATGACGAATCAATCAAACTCAAAGAATCAATATCGCGAACCAGCATTGATTTCCTTGATTTAACAATATTTAAGGGCCCACAATTTACATCATGCAACATTTTAGATACAAAACTTTTTACGAAACCAACGGATTCTCACCAGCTACTTCATCGTAAATCTTTCCATCCGCCAAAACATTTCAATGGATTGATTAAATCTCAAATAATTCGATATCACCGGAACTGCACGAACAGAAGCGACCTAAATCAAGCTTGTTCAGTGCTTTTCCAGGCTTTACGACCTCGCGGCTACTCTAGTTGACTACTGCGCCAAGTAAAGACCGAAACTCTCAGAGAATTGGAATCGTTACGCCGTGACCCAACATCGACTGAGCCAACAATGATACGGCACAATCGGCCGGTGTTGGGTAATGGTTCAGCCTCATTATGTCACAAAAACGATGTTACATCAATACAATGGGATATCTCAATACTAGTAACACTTTCACCAGCGAACAAACACGCATATCGTATCAAATGCATAGCGAACTTAATTGTGATTCTAAAAATGTAATTTACTTAATCACATGCAAAAGATGCCGTATACAATATGTTGGACAAACAAAAACCTCTCTCAAAGTTAGAATGTCTAATCATCTTTCCAGTGTTCGCAAAAAACTCGACATGCAAATTTCCTATCATTTCAACTCATCTAATCATGACATTAAATCCCATTTCAGCTTTCAGCCAATAGAACAGACACCAATTCTAGCCGACGAAGACCAAACCGATTCAATACGCCTAGAACGCGAAAATCATTGGATGGGGCGTACTTAAAACATATCTTCCGTTCGGACTTAACATTGACTACAAAGGTGTTTCTCGAAATTTCTTGTGCTTTCCTCTGATCTACAATCGTAGAAATGTGGAAATCGCAAACATTTTCAGAAAAAACTTTGCATTATTAAATACTAAATTGACCGAGCCTCTCGACAAACGGGTGATTATTGCCTACAAGAAAAATCCCAGTTTGAGAGATATGCTCGTTCGATCTAGACTCAGACCTTGATTAACACGCAGTTCAATTAGCTTTTTAGCAATTTCAACATCATTATCCTTTGTTTGTGCTCAACACAATATTTTATGTCAATTTCCGACACAACCTAACAAAATTTAGCTAGTTCCATAGAAATAATTACATAAGAAATCGGATAACCGACCTGTGCCAGTGCCCTCCACACTTTCCAAATATATATATATACACACAAACAAGCAGTACAGCACTATACCAGACTTGGATATGTAGGTCTTGTGAAAGGCTATCTGAGTTGTTAGGCATAAAAATAATTCACCAATTGACTTACTATTGTTGGGCCAATGTATTCTCTTATATGATATATATGTCATTCTGCATGGAGTTGGGTCTTCGCGCCCACATACACGTACCGTCACGTACTGTTCGGCATGATACACGCGGTAGTAATGCATCCGAACGCCATTTCGTTGCCGTAGGGTACGCACACATAGGGGCGCATCCACAACGGCACACATTGGTGTATGGCAACCGCACGCACGTGCACCTGGACGCGCAGGATACTGAAGCATTCGATTGTAATCCTACTGGCCAACTGATCCTGACCGAATGGGACGCACGCACCAACACGCACAGACACACACAACTTACACTATTTATTTGCATAATTGAATGGTTTTATAAAGCAAGTGCGTTTTCAATATAATATAATTCGTGTGAGAATTGGAGACGTATTATAACCTGGATATCATATGTCCTGGATGCGACCATAAGGTGTCACGTATATAGTTAAAGTGAGGTATAGTGAGGTATATATATAATTATATGTGACATATTCATTTCGATGACAATAGTATAGTGGGCAATATATGTATGAATAAAAAGAAGGTCGATGTGCACTATATTAAGTAACACCGGTCATACCAGCATATAGGTAATAAGCTTGCCACATTTTGACAACATTTTTTTTAATTATAATTGGAATGTCGTCATCTTCAATCATTATATCGCTCTCAATTTCTGATAAGTTTCCAAGGAGCACACTTAATTTGGCTTCTCCTGAGAGCGATTCGTATTTGATGTAGGCATTAATCCCAAGTGCATACATAATAAAATATTCCATCTCATTTCTAAACGAAAACATGGCCGTACAATCAATGAATATATAAGACAAAATGTCGGTCGTGGTAGAACCACAGTTCGTACATGAAATTTCTCTGTTGATTCCTATTTGGCTTATCAATTTGCCAATTGTGAGATACATGGTCTTGTCTTCTGGATATAATTTACATAGGCGCCAAACATAGGACATACATAATTATGTGTGTATTCTATTGAAGAGAGAAACACTTGGGTCATAATTTGTTCTTGATTTCCACGCATCCGCGCGTGATGTTTCCATTCCTGTGTTAAAAATATGTTTCCACGAGTTTTTGTCCGGAAAAAAAGACTCTGTGACAAATTGGTAAAGGTAATTCGATAAGTCATATTGATCAAATATTTGCATAATGTCACAAAAGTAGTTTTTAGAACAAGATAAACGAGACTCAGTGGATTACAAACGAGTGTATTCATACATTCTGTGAAAGAAAACTTATTTAACAGTTTTGTTATTGTTGCATTCAACATTGCACAGGGATGATAATAGTGACATTTTCTTTTTATTTGTGTAGAATTCTATTGAGTGAATTCCAAGTAAGCCAAGAGCGATGTCGGTCCGGGTCCTGGGTTCGAATCCCTGTATCGTTTTATGCAAAATCTATGAGTTATTTCTATTTTAAGAACTTCATTTTGGGTTATATTCCACAATAGCTCCGTGCCGAACAACGCTCTTGGCAAAATGACTGATTTATATATTAGTGAGGAACTCAGAGGAGTTAGACCTCCAGCATATAAGCCAGAATTCGACAGCATAAGGAATGTGCTTCTCAGTTTGTCACATACATGTGCGATAAAATTATTTGTTTGTTTATACTTCGCAATTGGGATTCACAGGTGGACTGTACTGTCCACTTCTTTAAGGTGTTCAGACCCCATGATCCATTGGCGTTTACACTTATCGGATTGCGTCTTTGTCTCATTAAGTACCATTATTACAGATTTAGATGTGTTATACGTGTAACGCCATGTATAGCTATAACTCAAACACATATTGATAAGTGAATGCAAACCACGTTCAGTTAGTGATAAAAGTACCATGCCATCAGCGTGAGTTGGGCATGTACAATTAATTGATTCCATATGAAAGCTATACATTGACTTTGATAGTAATGTGATCAGTTCGTCAACGTAGACCATGTAAAATTTCGGGGAGCATATCCCCCCCCCCCCTGCCTTGTTCCTTGATAAATTTGTATTAATATGGGTGTAACGTCGTTATATCTCACAGTGCAATAGCCACCGGAGAGCAAAAAATTTGGCGTCATTGACGGCATTGATGGATGGCCCGCTCAAATGTCTCATAGAAACAGCCCACCCCTGAACGCTGGGGGAACCACCACAGGAGGTGAAAATGGGGTATGGACCATTTTCGAGAACGGTAAGGATTTCGGTCAATTTGACGTCAGCAGTGTGGGTAGCCCGCTCCAACTACCCCCTATAAACACCCTCACCCGGGGGTACCACCCCGATGGGGTGAAATGGGGTATGGACCATTTTCGAGATCGGTGGATGGCACATCCCAAATCCCCCCCATAGAAACACCCCAACCCCCACCGGACCCCATTTTCACCCGCTCGGGTAGAAGCACCCGTGGTGAGGGTGGCGGTGTTTCTATGGACTATATTTGAGGGCGGGCCGCCCACCAATGACGTCATATTGGCCGAAATCCGTACCGTTCTCGATAACGGTCCATACCCCATTCCGACACCCGGGTGAGGGGTGGGTGTGTTTCTATGGGGTATTTGGGGCGGGCCACCTACACATGCCGTAATATTGACCAACAGAGGCATGTTTTTGCGAATAATGAATAAAATGCTCCATACCCCAGGGTGGGTGTGTTTCTATGGGGTATTTGGGGCGGGCCACATACACATGCCGTAATATTGACCAACAGAGGCATGTTTTGGCGAATAATGAATAAAATGCTCCATACTCCAGGGATGAGGGTAGGGTGTCTATAGGGGATATTTGGAGCGGGCCACACACCCCTGTCGTCAAATCCTTACCGTTCTCGAACATGGTTCATATCCAATCTTCACCCCTCGGGTGGTAACCCACCCCACCCCGCCCGGATGTGAGGGGTGGGGTGTTTATATGGGTTATTTGAGGTACCCTTCCCCGGGGTGATGGTTGGGGTGTTTCTATTCGGTATTTGGGTGTACCCAATTTCCACCTCCTCGGGTGGCACCCACCCCCCCGGTGAGGGGTGGGTAGGGGGTGGTTCTATGGTGTATTTTGATCGTGCTACCCACTCCTGCTGCCAAATTAATTAGCCTAAATCCTTACCGTTCTCGAAAATGGTCCACACCCCTGTTATCCCGGGGTGAGGGGTGATGTTTCTATCGGGTATTTTGGGTGAGCCACCCATTCATGCCGTCAAATTCGCCGAAATCCTTCCCGTTCTCAAAAATGGTCCATACCCCATTTTCACCCGTCCGGATGGTACACCCCGGGGTGGTGGTGTTTCTATGGGGTATTTGTGGCAGGCCCCCACCCATGCCCTCAAGAGATATTTTTGAGTTCCAAAAGTCATGTTCGTTCATGATATTAGATAATATCTAACCGCTATACAACAGACCGTGCATTCGTCGTGATTTCTCAAAGCGCACGGGTTAATCCCCTGATTAGGAGATTATATAGCGACAACAGGTCGCGTGACCGGACAATGCATTGCCTCGACCAAATCCATGTGGTCCCAGCGGTGGAGAAAAACTTGGTTTTACTACTAAAACCCAGTTTAAACTGGTAGTTTAAACTAGGTCTAAACTGGAGATGCCGATTCGGACCTATGTATGCCATGGAAATGAACGGCGGTCCAGCAAGCATGCAATTTAGGGAAGTAACAGCTATGGCTGATTTCTTTCGCAATTCGACAGGTTTAAAAGATCAATTTAAAGAACCTTCGATGTGGACCCCCACTGATCGCCAGATTGACAACTCAATTCCCGAGGTCGCTGGCTTAGTCAAAACCGACATTACAAATTTACCAAAATTTCACAACGAGGATAACCTCACTAAAGTTGAAAGAACTGCACTAAAAACCCTTCGCAGCAATAAAAACATTGTAATCAAACCTTGTGACAAAGGCAGCTCGCTCGTCATCATGTCTAAAGAAAATTACATTCTAGAAGCGACGCGCCAATTAAGCAACACTAAATATTACAAACCATTGGATGAGCCAATTTGGAAATCCAATGTTTTAAAATTCAATCTCATTCTCAAAAGCTTGCTGGACCAGGACGTTTTAAAGAAAAAACATGTTCAGTATCTAATTGCAAAACCTGAATCCAATAATAGGACATTTTATTTGCTTCCTAAAATACATAAACCTTTGAGCTGTTGGACTAATCCATACACACCTCCCGGACGCCCGATTATCTCTGACGTCGGCTCGGAGTCCTACCACATTTCGGAGTTTATTGATTTCTATTTGAAACCAATTGCTACCCGCCATCCGAGCTAAAAGACACGCAGGACTTCCTCATTAAATTGTCGAAAAGTGAAGTCCCATCTTCTGCTTACCTAATTAGTCTCGACGTGGAATCTATGTATACAAATATTGGAATCGATGCCGGATTAAAGTCAATTAAGAATGCATTTGATTTTCACCATGATCCTCATAGACCTGGAGATGAAATACTTCAATTATTAGAACTGTCCCTTAAAGGGAATGACTTTGAATTTAATGGACGATATTATTTACAGGTATCCGGCTGTAGTATGGGCAAGAAGTTTAGTCCTAATTTTGCCTCAATTTTTGTTGCAGAGTGGGAGAAAGGCGCCCTAGCCAAATGTGATAAACAACCATTAGCCTATTATAGATTCTTGGACGACATATTTATCATTTGGACTCATGGTCTGGATGAGTTTAGGGTGTTCTTGGACATCTTGAACAGTCATGACGAATCAATCAAACTCAAAGAATCAATATCGCGAACCAGCATTGATTTCCTTGATTTAACAATATTTAAGGGCCCACAATTTACATCATGCAACATTTTAGATACAAAACTTTTTACGAAACCAACGGATTCTCACCAGCTACTTCATCGTAAATCTTTCCATCCGCCAAAACATTTCAATGGATTGATTAAATCTCAAATAATTCGATATCACCGGAACTGCACGAACAGAAGCGACCTAAATCAAGCTTGTTCAGTGCTTTTCCAGGCTTTACGACCTCGCGGCTACTCTAGTTGACTACTGCGCCAAGTAAAGTCCGAAACTCTCAGAGAATTGGAATCGTTACGCCGTGACCCAACATCGACTGAGCCAACAATGATACGGCACAATCGGCCGGTGTTGGGTAATGGTTCAGCCTCATTATGTCACAAAAACGATGTTACATCAATACAATGGGATATCTCAATACTAGTAACACTTTCACCAGCGAACAAACACGCATATCGTATCAAATGCATAGCGAACTTAATTGTGATTCTAAAAATGTAATTTACTTAATCACATGCAAAAGATGCCGTATACAATATGTTGGACAAACAAAAACCTCTCTCAAAGTTAGAATGTCTAATCATCTTTCCAGTGTTCGCAAAAAACTCGACATGCAAATTTCCTATCATTTCAACTCATCTAATCATGACATTAAATCCCATTTCAGCTTTCAGCCAATAGAACAGACACCAATTCTAGCCGACGAAGACCAAACCGATTCAATACGCCTAGAACGCGAAAATCATTGGATGGGCGTACTTAAAACATATCTTCCGTTCGGACTTAACATTGACTACAAAGGTGTTTCTCGAAATTTCTTGTGCTTTCCTCTGATCTACAATCGTAGAAATGTGGAAATCGCAAACATTTTCAGAAAAAACTTTGCATTATTAAATACTAAATTGACCGAGCCTCTCGACAAACGGGTGATTATTGCCTACAAGAAAAATCCCAGTTTGAGAGATATGCTCGTTCGATCTAGACTCAGACCTTGATTAACACGCAGTTCAATTAGCTTTTTAGCAATTTCAACATCATTATCCTTTGTTTGTGCTCAACACAATATTTTATGTCAATTTCCGACACAACCTAACAAAATTTAGCTAGTTCCATAGAAATAATTACATAAGAAATCGGATAACCGACCTGTGCCAGTGCCCTCCACACTTTCCAAATATATATATATACACACAAACAAGCAGTACAGCACTATACCAGACTTGGATATGTAGGTCTTGTGAAAGGCTATCTGAGTTGTTAGGCATAAAAATAATTCACCAATTGACTTACTATTGTTGGGCCAATGTATTCTCTTATATGATATATATGTCATTCTGCATGGAGTTGGGTCTTCGCGCCCACATACACGTACCGTCACGTACTGTTCGGCATGATACACGCGGTAGTAATGCATCCGAACGCCATTTCGTTGCCGTAGGGTACGCACACATAGGGGCGCATCCACAACGGCACACATTGGTGTATGGCAACCGCACGCACGTGCACCTGGACGCGCAGGATACTGAAGCATTCGATTGTAATCCTACTGGCCAACTGATCCTGACCGAATGGGACGCACGCACCAACACGCACAGACACACACAACTTACACTATTTATTTGCATAATTGAATGGTTTTATAAAGCAAGTGCGTTTTCAATATAATATAATTCGTGTGAGAATTGGAGACGTATTATAACCTGGATATCATATGTCCTGGATGCGACCATAAGGTGTCACGTATATAGTTAAAGTGAGGTATAGTGAGGTATATATATAATTATATGTGACATATTCATTTCGATGACAATAGTATAGTGGGCAATATATGTATGAATAAAAAGAAGGTCGATGTGCACTATATTAAGTAACACCGGTCATACCAGCATATAGGTAATAAGCTTGCCACATTTTGACAACATTTTTTTTAATTATAATTGGAATGTCGTCATCTTCAATCATTATATCGCTCTCAATTTCTGATAAGTTTCCAAGGAGCACACTTAATTTGGCTTCTCCTGAGAGCGATTCGTATTTGATGTAGGCATTAATCCCAAGTGCATACATAATAAAATATTCCATCTCATTTCTAAACGAAAACATGGCCGTACAATCAATGAATATATAAGACAAAATGTCGGTCGTGGTAGAACCACAGTTCGTACATGAAATTTCTCTGTTGATTCCTATTTGGCTTATCAATTTGCCAATTGTGAGATACATGGTCTTGTCTTCTGGATATAATTTACATAGGCGCCAAACATAGGACATACATAATTATGTGTGTATTCTATTGAAGAGAGAAACACTTGGGTCATAATTTGTTCTTGATTTCCACGCATCCGCGCGTGATGTTTCCATTCCTGTGTTAAAAATATGTTTCCACGAGTTTTTGTCCGGAAAAAAAGACTCTGTGACAAATTGGTAAAGGTAATTCGATAAGTCATATTGATCAAATATTTGCATAATGTCACAAAAGTAGTTTTTAGAACAAGATAAACGAGACTCAGTGGATTACAAACGAGTGTATTCATACATTCTGTGAAAGAAAACTTATTTAACAGTTTTGTTATTGTTGCATTCAACATTGCACAGGGATGATAATAGTGACATTTTCTTTTTATTTGTGTAGAATTCTATTGAGTGAATTCCAAGTAAGCCAAGAGCGATGTCGGTCCGGGTCCTGGGTTTGAATCCCTGTATCGTTTTATGCAAAATCTATGAGTTATTTCTATTTTAAGAACTTCATTTTGGGTTATATTCCACAATAGCTCCGTGCCGAACAACGCTCTTGGCAAAATGACTGATTTATATATTAGTGAGGAACTCAGAGGAGTTAGACCTCCAGCATATAAGCCAGAATTCGACAGCATAAGGAATGTGCTTCTCAGTTTGTCACATACATGTGCGATAAAATTATTTGTTTGTTTATACTTCGCAATTGGGATTCACAGGTGGACTGTACTGTCCACTTCTTTAAGGTGTTCAGACCCCATGATCCATTGGCGTTTACACTTATCGGATTGCGTCTTTGTCTCATTAAGTACCATTATTACAGAATTAGATGTGTTATACGTGTAACGCCATGTATAGCTATAACTCAAACACATATTGATAAGTGAATGCAAACCACGTTCAGTTAGTGATAAAAGTACCATGCCATCAGCGTGAGTTGGGCATGTACAATTAATTGATTCCATATGAAAGCTATACATTGACTTTGATAGTAATGTGATCAGTTCGTCAACGTAGACCATGTAAAATTTCGGGGAGCATATCCCCCCCCCCTGCCTTGTTCCTTGATAAATTTGTATTAATATGGGTGTAACGTCGTTATATCTCACAGTGCAATAGCCACCGGAGAGCAAAAAATTTGGCGTCCAAAATGGTTTCAAATGTTTATGAAATTTCTTTCGGGGCAAAGCATTTTCTGATGCATCATTGATAGCCGAGACTATGCATTGATATGATTCAGAAACGTCGTTTCTGTGCGAAATTTGAGTGTTGATATACGATTTGCTAATGTTGTCTGATAATTTGAAAGAATACTCAAGTCAGACTTGAATTTTTTTCAATTGAAACGCGAAGATGTATTCATATTACTTTTCAATATATCTTGATTTATCGGTATCTCTGATGAAATCGTCAATGGCCTGTGGTTCGAAACATCTAGAGAATTATCATCAATAACATCACATGAGTGAATAAGATGTTTGTCATTATTGTGGAGTAAGAAATGATCAATTATTGATTGACCGGTACCACTATAAGATGCACATGTTGTGAGTCTCTTTGTCGGACAATGTTCGTGGTTCGCAGAAAAATATTGTTTTGTTTTAACACAATCTTTGAATATTGTATTTCTTTTGTCATTTTTATCAAAGTTTCCATTAAAATGTCCCATGAATATTACCCGACCAAGTGATCCGTATACATCAATGAGGTCACTAATTTTCTGAATGTATTGCTCATATGCATCTACACTTGTATTTGTGGATGGTAGATAAACTTGGAATATACATGTAAAATTATTAGTAACCATTTGAACTTGCATTCCAATTAACCTGTCATCGTTCAGTTCTATCTGCGACACAACGTTGGCATAATTTGTGTGACAGAAAATGGCGACACCGCCTTTGTTTCTCCCTCTTTGAATGGGGAGTCTTTGAGTAAAGTCACAAACTGCCTATCAATCGTAATACGGGCTTATTCTGTTAAGAAACCAAACGTTATGTTGGGACAACCAATGTTCGCTTATTCCAACAAAATGAAATTCTTGCTTAGATAGCATAGAGGACAAGTAGCCTCCACTGCCTTTAATGCCAGACACATTCCACGTAGCGAGGTGTAGCATTGTGTTATGATATATGAGACACTTCTCAGTTTGTGGTGTTGTATGAATGTGAACAAAAAATATGCATATAATGTGCAATACAATAAACATGGTGCATGTGTACATGGATTATATAGTCAGACACATATAATGTATACTATCCAACACTAAATTACGATACTTCAGTACTCATTGTTCTCCTGAGGAGGATTCCAATCAGATGTGTGGATATTTTGTGATGGCCATAAATTATCTCCCTTAACCACGTCAGTTTGTGTTTCATCTACGTTAACCCTTGCAGAATATCCTCCATATTTTTTGTTGCGATAATAGGACATTTTGATCACGATGAATTTAATGTTTTTAGAGTACAAATGCTCAGCGATTGTTTCTGCATCCACCCATCCTGCTATATTGCTTACAAATAGTCTCTTGGTATACAATGGCCCCGAATTTCTGTGCATATAGTAGTATTTGTTTGAGTCTACCGACGTTTATTCTGGTTCATTGTGAGTCTTAGTTTCATTTGTATTTACATGTTCATTTCATTTATACATGTTGGTGTGTTTATCTGGTTTTGTATCACGGTAAGAACGATCTCTGTGCTATGCACGTATGTCGTCGTCAGGGTATATAGTCTATAATCGTCGACTGTTATATAACTATTACCATTACTATTGTTGTCCTGTTTCAAGTTTTTGGTGACTGTAATTTCGTCTTTGTGTTTCTGTTTTATCGCGGACTCTTTGATAAACATAACTACATTATACATCTGCTTACATATCAACTCTCCAAATTGGTTTAACCCTTTACCCAACAGAACGGCCCTGTGCCAATGCATTCTCTTATATATGCGAGTCGACCATAGGTCGCCTCGCATATATAAGAGAATGCATTGGCTTAACACATTAAAAATTATAAAATTGTTAAAGAATGTAAGAAAAAATGGTAAAAAGTGTTAAAAAAAGATTTTTTTTTAGGCCAATGCATTCTCTTATATATGCGAGGCGACCTATGGTCGACTCGCATATATAAGAGAATGCATTGGCACAGGGCATAACTGTAACTATCACAATGTGGTCAAGGAGCCGGTTCAAATGATATCCATATTTGTATGGTTCTATTGAGACAGACCGAAGATATTTTAGGCTGTTGAAGCTTTATTTGGCCGGTTTGTTGGGTAAAGGGTTAAGGCTTTTTTAACACCGTCGAAACCCGAACCAATTCTGTTTTTCACTTTTTGGAGACCATTATCAACATCCTCATTATTGTGTTTATCGTTTTTGTTTGTCAGTTTTGATTTCTTTTGTTGTTCTTTCAGTGACCCGAGCGAGCCTGCTTGGGACGTAATTCTTTGATCGACCCCTTTCAAATCTTCGTTTATGTCCGTTATGTCACCTCTAATTAGCTTTATGTCCGATTTTAATCTTGCTACACCTGTCACTTTGTCGCTCTCAACTCTTTCAATATAATCAGCTTGAAATAGCACTGCCTGTTTGGTATCTGCTACGATATCTGTTAGCGTATCTATATGTCCCGCGATTGTTTGACAGTCATCATTATCATTTTCGCTTGTACCCACGTTTTCGATATCTCCAATGAGTGCTTCAACACGCGCAACGCGTCCTGTAATATTTGGAATGTCATTTTCAATGATTTTCTTGAGAGTTATATTATCTTGTTTTAACAAAGCAACATCACGCTGCAAATTTGTGATCGCCGTCAGAATGAAAGAGTTTGATGCTGGGCCATTATCAATTTGCGAAGAATTTGCAGGTTGTGTGCATGACTGATCAGTGTCGACGTTGTTATGTTTTTCCCTCTCTCTGCGATTTCCCTTACTTATTAGATCAGTGAGAATTGCCACATCTTCGTCGATTAAGAATCTTGCGATATCATAGATATCTGAAGCTAACTTTTCGGGAATCGTTGTATCGCCTTTCCTGCGTATCTTGAGAGTTGCAAATTCGTCGAATGGGAATGATGACATCAACCTTGCCTGTGAGAAGGCATATATACGGATTTGTTTCAATATAGTGTCATCATCACCTGATTCGTGGACTAAACACTCAGTTATTTTCTGCTTCGTTGTGTTATGCGTACTTGCATCAACCAAAGTAGGTAATTTGCACTCGAATCAAATGCCTGGGGTCCCTTCTCCCGTTGTCTGAATGATCCTATCAATTTATTTACTGGCAGTTCAAGGTATGCACGTGGACTATGGCTGTCATCGACAATGCTGCTCGTGTTACTTGATTGTGTGATGTTTTCATTGTCAGACGAACGAGGAGGTTTAATTGCTGAGCACAAGGAACGTGATCATCGTCGAAAAGCACTCCAGTAGATATACTGTTAGATATGTCAGTTATGGTGTATTGCTCGTCCGTATTGTCACCCATTTTAGTGACGGACACTTGCAATCGATTAAACGATTACTGGAATTGATAGTACTATTAATTGTGTTTCACACTTTTTCTGTTCGCAGTACAGTCTATTGTTTAGTGCTAGGTAAGCACATAATACAGGTTATTACATTGGGCTGAAGTGGCCACTAGGTCTTTTTTGGGTAGGGTTTTTATGATGAGTATAGACAATATTTCAACAAAAACATGGAAATATATCAATGAAGATCTCGTCGAACTGTAAAGTTCCTGGATTCATCCGATCCGCGAATACATCCGGGCAATATCATACGACTTCCCCGTCGAGATAATTTCTCGCCCAATGTTTTGAGTTTTGCAAAGAAATGTAACTCTAACATACCCGTTATTTCGTAAAAAATCACCTTTACGAAATAACGGGCATACCAAAAGAATGACACCACAAAGAGATGCGTTTCAAAAACACTATAGGAAAAAACACTTGTAGGGTGGGTGGGCTTGTGGGAGAAGGGCGGCACATTGAAACAAACTTCAGCCCAAAATTTACTCGACGGGGAAGTCGTGTGAGATTGCCTACATCCGATGATAATTGGTATGTTGTGTGCAATCCTATTTTAGATCATACTGAAGATATCTTTGATAGCTACTCCTCGGAAAAAAAACACGTCTGCTCACAACAAATGACGTCACTTGCATGACAGTTATATTATAGCCATTGGTAGTCACACTAATGTTTGAGATAGTTGCTCGCTCTGTTTCCATGCACACAATGATCTAGTTACATTAGGACAAGTTTATTTATTTCAGTTTTACATTTCTCGAAGCTTCTTTCCGAATGGTGTCGGAAAGGAATTTTTCACCCCCCCCCCCCCCCGTCCCATGTGCAACATTCCATATATTAATGTCATCTCTGCTGAGGTCCATATGAGGTACATTTAAAATAAATATGGTGTTTTTGCAGTTTTAAATTATTATACTGCTTTAAACTCTTACAAATGTCAAATATGGGCACAAAATGTCATTAATAAAAAAAAATGTGCATGAGGTTGTAAAAAACATGTGTTTTTGTCACTCGGGTCACCTACCCACCCCGGCATACCTTCATGGAAATGTTTTATTTCCACCACCACCCTGAAATTACCGTAAAATACCGACAAGTACTTGTATTATTTTACGCCATTTTTATTTATTGTATACAGTATTAACTAAATATTGATAATTATCTTTCTTGATTTCTTCAAACTCTTAAAGGTACTCAATCCGATACAGTCCGCACGTGTCCGTATATATTTCCGGTAAAAGTATTGCTTGGCTGACAAATATTCGATGTGGATAAAATATTTGGTGCGCTGGAAGTCAAATAAATAGTAAATTGTGGGTGTTAAATCGGACAGGTTGTCTACAGTAACGATGAGTAGGACTGCAAAGATAAACATATTTTAAAAATAAACATTACACCATAGATAACTCCGCAAAACTTAGAATTAAATATAAATACCGTATTTATAAAACACTGTGTACACAGAAATCGCGATGCCACTTGCCAAATTTGCCAATGCCAAAAATAATTCACATTTGGCAAAAAATATTTTCATTTGGCAAAGGTTTTGGCAAGTCACTATTTAATTCCTCAAGCAATTTGAAAAAAATACTGGTCAATCAATACCATTAATTTCAGTAAACTCTTACAACATAATTATATTATGGTATATTAGTGGTGTTTTATAAGGTTTGGGGAAAGTTAACACCTCTATTAAGATGCAGTTAATCTCGTAGCATTAGTACTGATGGCTGAGGGATTACTAATCCTCCTGTGATGTGCCATTCTGATGGAGAAACCCTTCTACTATTGTATTGTTCGGTGATCGGTTTATTGTTATGATAAACCACAATAGAGATGGGAGTTTAACAGATTATTAACTAACTGCTTTTCTAAAGACATCAAAAGTCGTTCAAACCGCGAATGTCGAAACATAAGACTTACGGTTGCAGAAAATAATACTATCGGGGATAGCTTTGGCAATTGCTAAAATAATTTGGCAAACAAAATTGCCTTTGGCAAATTATTTGGCAAAAGTCAATTTTGGTCCAGCGCGGACCCTGTGTGTATAATAGTAAGTAAACCAACCGTCCATGCAATTTGGTAATTTGAAAGTCCAGTTTGATGAAATTAATATATGACTTTGTTCTCCCTCGTGTCGGTCGCCCTGAACACATGGATGAAAATTCATAATGTACATAACAGTTAGGTCATGAACGTAGTTCGCTACCCTTCTGCTGGAAGCAGAAATCTGGTAACCCTTTACCCAACAAACCGGCCAAAACCGGCCAAATAAAGCTTCAACAGCCTAAAATATCTTCGGTCTGTCTCAATAAAACCATACAAATGTGGATATCATTGGAACCGGCTCCTTGACCACATTGTGATAGTTACAGTTATACCCTGTGCCAATGCATTCTCTTATATATGCGAGTCGACCATAGGTCGCCTCGCATATATAAGAGAATGCATTGGCCTAAAAAAAATCTTTTGTTAACACTTTTTACCATTTTTTCTTACATTCTTTAACAATTTTATAATTTTTAATGTGTTAAGCCAATGCATTCTCTTATATATGCGAGGCGACCTATGGTCGACTCGCATATATAAGAGAATGCATTGGCACAGGGCCCTTCTGTTGGGTAAAGGGTTAAAGCGGTCATGCAATTTACATCATTGTGCATGTAGTTGCTGATATGATTTGTGACACGAAACAATATTCCTTAATTCCAGTCCCAAATTTCCATCAGAACTCCACCGATCTAGTAATGTATAGTTAGCAGCTATTTTGTTTGATAGGATTCCTATGCCATTCTCTCTCGAAATTTATAATTAGATAGTTGGTCAACTGATCCGAAGTGTCACTCAGCGTCCATTGGACTTCGAAGTCTCCAAGAGGAATAGTCTGATCAAGAACGGTCTTTGCTGATGGATCATGCTATGATTTTCTATACGCTGTCTCTACACCCTTAGTGACCACATTCCACCAGTATGAAACCTGGGAACTTTGTGATGTTCTGGTCCGGTCAGACAGGGAACTTTAGAACATTGAACAAAAAAAGGCTGTTTGTAAGCCGATACCGCAATAATCTTTTAATTACATGTAATACTCGGGAGAAATTATATCATTGTAAGTGATGTAAAGCAAAATCGCACACACAATCACGTAAATCGTGCAAAAATTCGAGTTGGAACCTTCACCTACAGTGAAATGCTTTATTAAGGAATGTATTAACTAAGAAATATATTACCTGCACTATTGTTTCAATGTTATAAAATTCGCTGTCAATACATCAACAAGTTCCTAGGTTTTGAAATTGTGGATCGAGCATGCACTCAAACAGAATTGGACTGAATATAACTAAAGTTTAGTCAGACTTTTAAACCAACGTTGATCAACCGAATTCGACTAATCATTGGGTTAGAGCTGTAAATTAAACTAATTGGGTTAGAAAAAAGTAACTAAACAGTGGGTTATGGTAACCAAACGTTGGGTTAAATTAACCAAACTTTTGGGTTTGATGTAACTAAACTTTAACATGGGGTTGGATGAAACCTATGTCAATATATAACTATATTTCATCTCAATGGATGAGTTTTTACCATATAATCTGAGATTCTGGTCATTAATTAAGTTTCTAAAAACTAAATCCAATCAATGGAATAATTTCGGACCCTAACGTCTGAATAGAGGCGAGATATTGAATTAAACGAACTTTTGAACCCAGTATGTAATATGAAAGCCCAAAACGAGGTGTAACATATTATGACTCCCTTTTCTGGAATAAACTAACAACCTAGGTATAGCCATATAGTAGATATTCATGAGATCTAAAGGCACTGGGGACCTTTGTTTCCGTTCGATTCGGTTAATTGTATGACTGCAGTCAGTTTTTCCTCAATATTAAAGCGATTCGAATGCTTTCGATGTAGGTTCGCGTGAAATACCACAACAGACTGTAACACAACTATCATCAACAAGTACATGAGAAAATAGTTTGACATTGTTCTTATTTCATTATGATTTACATAGCCGGTCTGTGTTACACTAAATCCTGTTTAGTGTTTGGTCAACTGTCAGTTGGGTCACCGGGTTTACATCCCAATAACGCGAAGAGTATATCACGAACAGAAAGTTACAAACTATTGACCTTATCTGAACCAATGACTAAACGCGGTCAGCAGAATAATTTGAACTGTAACTGACAATACACTTCAATAAAAAAAATTATATTTAATTATGAAAATACACATGCCGGCAGCGTTCATACATAGCGTTGCGAGGGGACCGAACGCTTTTTTGCAGCGTGGCTCTTCATTTGTATCTTATCAAGAGGATATTAACAATTCACGCTCTTTGTTGTCTATGCTGACGAATGGTCGGGACCCGATTTTTTGTATTGTATGCTATGGCATATAACGTCCGTTTACATGAAGTTAAAGCCACATGGCGGTTTGCGCTCCAAAATACACCTAATAATATTCGATTTAAAAAAAATTCCCGATATCGAAATATAGCGATAAATACTTCAACCTTCTATGAACATGCTGTAACCCAACATGACGCAGTGGAGTTATGAAAAATAAAACACGGTGTTTGGGTCCCAAAACAAACAAAACAGTCATTTGCACGACATGGAACAGAAAAGGGCGTTCCTATTAGCCTATTCCTGATATTGTAGAAATAAAGAGCGTTTATTTCACTTTTGTGCGAAAAATTTAAACAGCTGGGAAATGGCTGTGAATATGTCAAGTATTTTTCAGAGAATTGAAGCCGATATATCAATATTTCGTGTATTTATCAACCTATATTATATATGTACCTCCTTCCAAATTACGTATACATAATATGGGAGCTCGAGCCATGTACGTTTAACGTATATATGTATCGACTTAATTTGATCCACGTGACCGTACAGGGTAGCAACAAATTCGAGCCCGCATATACTTGAGTCTATTTGAACTATTTGCGAAAAGTAACATATGCTGAGATACGCGGCGCGGTGAAGTATATTTTTGTTTGCTACGACAAACAATGGACACAGGACATAATAAAAAGCGTGCTAGATGTCAACAAGTTTAATTGCGGTCATTAAAAACTTTTCGTGATGTGATTCGAGAGCCTCTCGATGTTTTGGTCATTATTCCTTGGCCGATTGGTGCCATAAATTAGAGAACACCCTCTGATCTGACCCCTTGACTGTGCTGAACTGAGTACCAGCTGCTGGCTGGGTCACACGCGTGGTCGGACATGGCTCCCCATATAATGTAGAACCCGAGCCAACTCTCCACTACACTGGTCAGACATCAACCAAAGCGGACAAGATGATATATGCAGTACTAGCAGCAGCGGTTTTCGCCGTAGCAAGTAAGTGACAACTCTAATTTACTAAGTGTAACCCTTAATTGATTGGGGCTTCCTGAAATTTTGCGAAAATGCTGTGTCAATGCATTCTTTTATATATGCGTGTCTCCCATAGACAGAGACGTGGCGACAGGGGGGGTTTGGGGTGGTGTCTCACCCCCCCCCCCCAACTTTGGTAAAAAATTTCAACAGTTGGAAATTTCATACCTGACACAACATTAGTTGGAAATTTCACACGAACAATAGGTTGAAAATGTTCTTGTAGTTTGATTTTCAAACAATTTATTGGGGGCAATTTATTGTTTTTGGACCAATATTTGCACATTTTCCTTCATTTGGTAAAGATTTTGGACTGAAATGGCCATCAGTTAGAAATTTTCCAACTTTAGGGGGTTTCAGGTTGTAAATTTCCAACACTTGGAAAGCTTGTGTCCTGGTCCCTCCCCTGTGGCCAGTCAAAAACTTCTAGTTAATTTAAGAAAACAATATTGTCCTACATTTGGTCAAAATTGTCACCGGAATTTTCATCAGTTGGACATTTTCCAACCTAAGTCGGGGTGTCAGGTTTGAAATTTCCAACTCTATGAATGCTTGAGGCTAGTCTAGATGCTAGGATTTTGCGATTTTCTTATTCATATTTCAAAATTTTCGCACACCCGGCCGAACCATGGTCGGCCCGGTGTGTCCTGGTGCCTCCCCGTGGCCTATAAAAACTGCTAATGAGTTTAAGAAAACAATATTTTACTACATTTGGTTAAAATTGAAACGGTTATCAGTTGGAAAATTTCCAAACTAAGGGAGAGTATGAGGTTTGAAATTTCCAACACTAGAATATCTTGAGGTCAGTCTAGATGATATAGGATTTGGCGATTTTCTTGTTTAGTTTTCAAAATTTTCTCACACCCGGCCGAACAACCATGGTCGGCCCGGTTGTCCTGGCCTATTGTCGGTAGTCGTGTGCATTTGTCTGGAGTTAGACCACTAGATGTTAGGATTTGTGCAATTTTCAGGTTCAAAATATATGAATATTATCATTCTGGGTAGATAGAACCATGGTTTATAAATAGGCTATTATTAGGCCTGTGAACACTTAGGTGCACGGAGGGAATGAAATTATGCAAAACCTTTGGTCTGATTCAAGGGGTGTTTTGGTTTGATTCAAAGGGGGGGGGGGTACAAATGGAATTATACAAAACTTTGTCTCTGGTTTGATTCTTCAAGGGGGCTGCAGTTAGTTGGAATATCAACGTGGACACCCCCCGAACGGAGACCTTCTAGCCACGTCCCTGCCCATAGGGAGCCTCGCATATATAAGAGAATTGGCCTAAAATATTTACATTGACCTTTTAAGCCAGTGCATTATATTATATATACGAGGCTCCCTATGGGAGACTCACATATGTAAGAGAATGCTAGGCATATGATCTTTAACCCTTTACCCAACAAACCGGCCAAAACCGGCCAAATAAAGCTTCAACAGCCTAAAATATCTTCGGTCTGTCTCAATAGAACCATACAAATATGGATATCATTGGAACCGGCTCCTTGACCACATTGTGATAGTTACAGTTATGACCTGTGCCAATGCATTCTCTTATATATGCGAGTCGACCATAGGTCGCCTCGCATATATAAGAGAATGCATTGGCCTAAAAAAAAACATTCTTACATTCTTTAACAATTTTATAATTTTTAATGTGTTAAGCCAATGCATTCTCTAATATATGCGAGGCGACCTATGGTCGACTCGCACATATAAGAGAATGCATTGGCACAGGGCCATTCTGTTGGGTAAAGGGTTAATGCTGCACAATTGGTCGTCATAATTACTATTCAATATGTTTCCCGCTGAGTTTCCGCACAATGGGTCGACTGGACAAATTAACCCATTGCGTTTCACCAGGGTTGATCTCTACTCATTGCGTATAGCTATATTGTATTCTCTACGATATATATAGGTGCACGATAGTTTAGAATTGTGTTTGATCGCGGCAATCCCTCATTCACTAATATGCACGTAGTACGTATAGAGGAGCGGCCAAACGCCAAAAGTGGTCGGATACCCCTACCCTCGCAGGAACAAGTTGGAACCAACTTTTTCTGGAAGGTATATATATGTCATGTATGAAAATAATTCTTAGCCTTACCAGAATTGGTGGCAGCTATGTATGGTAAGACTATTTGTGAAGGTACCCTACCGAAAAATTAGCCTGTTTTCAGCGGTTGACCAGCTATACACAATTGGTTAAAAGTTAATCACATCACCAAAAACAGAAAGATCTATTTGTAATTATGTGGTACATGGTGTTATTAGATCGGAATGTTCTTATTTTGTTCTGGTTTGTTTGAGATTTCACTACGTCATGGTGGAGAATGTAATGTTCTGCGTCAAAACATCATGACGATTCAGAGAAACTATCGCCCGTCAACTCTGTACAAAACTAGCACGCTGCATTTAGCTTATCTTATCATATATATTTGGAAAGACTGGAGTATTTCATACCGGGAGGTATTAACACTATTTTCCTGGTCCTACAAATTTTGCAATAATAGGCAAAAACTTAACCCTTCCACCAATGTCATAAAATGCTAAGTATAGCCATCACCGGGGATTGGATCCCAGAATGATAGACTAGTGCGTAGAATTTGCTTTTATTTAGTGTAGAACACATACAACAAGTGCAAATGCGAATTTCCAACCATATTCACCATTAGAAGAGTATCAAAATCCAAGATGGCGTCCAATATGGCGGTCAGTTTTTATTTTAAGACTTTGTGAAGCGACATACGAAAACTCCCGAAAAGGAACATCCCCAGTGGTAAAATCTATATTATTGTAATGACTACATAGAATAACATTTCATATCAAACATTAATTTGACCATTAATACATATTTCCAATTGTTAAACTAATAGGTAAAAATGTATCCCTCCATCCAATGTCATAGTAAGTACGTGTTATTGATATGGACTCAATGCCTATTTAACTACTTATACATTAAGTTTGACTCACTATATTTGCTGAGACATTACACGGGAGATTTGTTCTTAGTAAGAACAATCATGATTGTTGACAGAAAGGGGTTATTCATTAAGTTACCAAGTGGACTTGTATGTTAGCATGAAAATTATAACACTGCATGTTGAGTGAGGATGAAGTAAAGTGATACCAAGGTAGAAACATTTTGCAACTACATCAATTCCCACTTCTTACGAGGAAAAAATTGAACTGAAAAATTAAGATTTAACATCAAATCTCATTGTTGTTTTTGACATTCAATTATCGCTGCGATGCCAACGTCACCTGATGTAATTCTGCTGGTGCTTTCAGTCGTATGAATATTCATGTAGTATTGTACGATGTTCATCATTGGGTAGATGGGACCTTGGATTACTTACCTATCGATATTTGACCCGCCATATCAAATCCAGTCGTAAGTCGGAATTTTTTTTTACCCTGTGCCAATGCATTCTCTTATATATGCGAGTCGACCATAGGTCGCCTCGCATATATAAGAGAATGCATTGGCCTAACAATTTTTTAATAAATATTTCTTACATTTTTTAGGACATAAAATACAAAAAACATCCATTACCCTGCAAGGAGCCCCACACATATATAGAAGCATATAGAACAGTGTCGTCTGCTCATGTTTGTCTGGGGCTCTGTATGGGTGAAATTATAAAATTGTTAAAGAATACAAGAAAAAATTATTAAAATTGTAAAAAATTGTTAGGCCAATGCATTCTCGTATATATGCGAGGCGACCTATGGTCGACTCGCATATATAAGAGAACGCATTGGCACAGGGTAAAAAATATCCCGACTTACGACTGGATTTGATATGGCGGGTCACATATTTGAATGAAAAGCTGAGAAATTTAACATAACAGTTCAATTATTACAAAAAAAGTATTCGTCTTTGAGATGATAACATTTTATTCATGATTACGTTTTTTTTGACACACAGGCTTGTAATGCGCTCCACTGCTCACACACAGGCTTGTAATGCGCTCCACTGCTCACACACAGACTTGTAATGCGCTCCACTGCCCACACACAGGCTTGTAATGCGCTCCACTGCTCACACACAGGCTTGTAATGCGCTCCACTGCCCACACACAGGCTTGTAATGCGCTCCACTGCTCACACACAGGCTTGTAATGCGCTCCACTGCTCACACACAGGCTTGTAATGCGCTCCACTGCTCACACACAGGCTTGTAATGCGCTCCACTGCTCACACACAGGCTTGTAATGCGCTCCACTGCTCACACACAGGCTTGTAATGCGCTCCACTGCTCACACACAGGCTTGTAATGCGCTCCACTGCTCACTCCCTTTCCAAAACACACACTGTCATTATAATATACATGACTACTCTATACATCATGGCAGTTTACATGCGCCTCGTGTACATTATAATGAAGTAAAGCAGAGTCATATATTCTAGTGGGTACTATGCATAAGGTATGTGGGGGAGGGGGTGAACACGTCATTATATGTATGGCGTAAATGTATAAGGGTGTAGTGTGGTTGGGGTGTGGCGGAGCAACGAACACATTACAAGCGCATGTGTTTCTGCCATTTGCAAAGAATACATGTATTTTATCAATCTGTGTCCCTCGATGATACTTGTTATTGGTTAATTAATAAATGGAACAGACTACAGATGAAAAATAATGAAATAAATATAGAGATTTGGCGAATATTTGGTCATCTAGCCGGGGTTAGTCACAACGTGAAAGATTTCGCTGATGTACATACACATCTTTGTCGCATATATACTGTGGATATGGATGTTGAACCTTGTTTAACAAGTTTAGTTAATGAGTGTTTTGCGATTTTATGAGACTTCTGGTGCTTTTCGTTAAGGTTACCTAATTGGAATTTCAAAGGGATGGTTATTTAAATCATTTCACACCTTCTGTCTGCCGAAGAGTTCATGCAATTTGCTCAATTATTCTTGCGGTCAAACTCCCATGACCACATTGAAACCGCTGTTCATTTCTTATATATACATTATTTCGCCATTTTAGTCTCAATTCCTTTGCCGGCCAAATTAACAAACCCTCTGATTGAAAAAATTCGGAGAAGCCAGCTTGACTCGAGAATAATAGGTGGAGTTCCGGCATCGCATGCCGAGTTTCCAGCTCAAGTCAGTCTCACAGTGGATGGAAATTTAGGCCAACATTTCTGCGGCGGAAGCATCATCTCGGCTAACTACATCCTGACAGCCGCCCACTGCATCGACTGGGATATTCAGTAAGTAGACCGATTATACATGTATGTGAATTTATAGTGTTATAGATGCAATGATAGTATAGTCTTAGAAGCGGGTGGGACTAAACAACGGGAACCTGCCCGGGCCGAGTGTGTCGAGATAGACAGAGTGGATTGAGGACCAGGGACAACCCGACCCGGGGACAACCCGACCCATGTATAGCCCGACCCGGGACAACCCGACCCATGGATAACCAGACCCAGGGACAACCCGACCCGAGGACAACCCGACACAAGGCAACCCGATACAAATAAAGATTAAATTATAACTTTCTCATCTTTATTTAAAGATGCATAATCCGAATTAACGCTCGCAAATTACCATTTCCTTGGCTTCGGGAGAAACAAATATTTGATTCGAGTCGAGGAATCCACCCATCAAAGCTCAGAGTGATCAGATATCAATTTTTGAAATCTATTAGTTTTCACAACCGATAATTTAAGTGGCCCAGTAAACAGTCGACGAGAAGACGGTTTCGGACCAAATTGCAGATGAAGATGGATAACTCTAAAAATTAAGTGGGTCTTTTTGTGTCAGATATTTGACAAAGCGGCAATTTTATACCATAGTTGACTATGGATAGCATTAATTTTGGACAGTTACTCGATTCTGATAACTGAAGCGGCATTTCAAAATTTGTTGTTGTTGTTGTTGTTGTTGTTGTTGGAATCTGATGACATGGAGACCATCGAATCGGATTGATTACCTTTGAAACAAGTATCAAATATATGGGAAAACATGAGGACATATATTTATAGTTGTGATACATACGTCTACAGTGGAAGGGAATATAGTATATGCTTTTGTAGCGTTCTCAACGTTAGCCGACGTGAATAACAATGATATAAACTATACCAACAAGAAACCGAAAAATAACATATACGGAAAACTGCATATTTAGCGATAAAGAAACAAAATAATTTAATCGCGTTTTAAACAGACAAATTTTACAATTCGAAAACCATATTAAGAAAACATTGTGAGAAAATTATTTACTCAGAACATGACTGCCGACCTGGAAAATCGAGAAAACCCGACCAAAAATACGCCCGGGTCGAGTGGTTCCGCTTCCGGAAGATTTATTAAGTTATCAACTGTGAGCATTAAAGTGATGTGAAACACTCCGGTATGGTGATCAAAGAGAAATGGAGAATAATCTTGTTCATAGTAGTAATTTTAACAAAGAGTATATCCATATTGACAACACACACAGCCATTCTCATATATGAATTAAATGCAGTTTTCGTTAGTTTGTCACCGATAGACGCATCCAGAATCGAGTAATAAATATTTACAATTGAGCGTAGTTCTGACGATGTTTTCTATTGAGTGGTAAAGTCGATTTGCTTCAAATTGTCGGCGATATTAGTAGAATTTTACATTCCACCAGTTGTCTTAGCGCCTGAGTACTAACTTATCAGTTTCACGCACCCGAACAAGTACATAATATGTCTTTAATAAGGCACATATACTGAAAAAATAACACCTACATTGTTTGATTACCTGGAACATCTCAATAGTGTCTGCAAAGAAATAGAGAATATTCAGACGCTCTTGAAAATTGGATATCTCTTTTCTGACACTCATGATATAGTTCCAAAATGTAATGTACGTATTCTCTATTCATATTGAAACTTTTTAACCAGAGCAGTTTGGTTAATCAGCTGCCCATTTTTGTAACAAAAATGGTCATTGACATTCGATAGCGTGAACCACACAGAAGGGTGGATTTTTTTCGTATATTCAAAGTTTTTTTCAATTCCAAATTGAAAACGTGAACTACAACCTTAACGTTTTAGTTCGACAAATTGAAAACATTGCGAAAACATACCCAAATACATGTAAAGGAGAGAAAAGTCCCAAATACCTACCCGAATACATGTAAAAGAGAAAAAAGCAATTCAACTATCGATTATTAACGCTGTTAAAGATACGGGCGGCGTTGGCGGAGGGTGTGCTGTTAAAATATTCAGCTCCGTCAAAAACCGCCAAAAACAGAAAGAATAGTAAAATATAGACAAAATGTGTTCTTATACCAATCAGAAATATGGCATATAACAGTATGTTATTGTCAAATGTTTTTCCTTCGTTATGTAAACAAAGGCAAAAAACGTTAGAGAACCTGGTTTTTGTTTAGATCCGGATATGGTAAACAAACGAGCGTTATTAGATACTGTTTTCCTGATATGGAAATAATAAAGAGCGTTTATATCATTTGTGTGTGATCAACCAATATAATTGCGCTGTGTTGTGTGAACAGAAGCACAACTTCTGTAACACGAGCAGGCTTTTGTTTACGTACACCATCGTACGCCTTGACGACAATATACTATTTACGCGCTGATTATGTTTGGCATATGAACAAATATATATGTTTTTAAATATTCCTTCTGCTGGTGGCGATTTGAACAAATATGAATATTTCTGCAACGAACGCCGCTCGTGCCTTTAAACGGTTGGCCATTTTTGTAACTAAAATGGCCATTGGCCTTCGAAAGCGTGAACCATGCAGAAGGGTGGATTTTTTTTCGAATATTCAAAGTTTTTTTCAATTTCAAATTGAAAACGTGACTTACAACCTCAACGTTTTAGTTCGACAAATTGAAAAATTGCGGAAGCATACACAAAATGCATATAAAAGAGTACACAATGCCATGAGCAATTCAACTATTGATTATTAACGCTGTTAAATCAGGTGATCGGATCTCAAGCTACACAGATTAGATCGTGTTATAGCACTGGCACGGCTGCAGACACACGTACCACAGTATCGATGTCATTGTATGTGTGACAATTTATTATGGTGGAGTTTGGTCGTCATAATTAATATGACACAGCAAGCCATGTCGCCCTCTGCAAATTCGCACAATGAGTCTACCAAGCTCTACCAGCGACGGTCGATATCTCAAGGATGTATCTACCTGTGAATGTCTTGTCGCCGTTGATCTTCACCCAACACGCAGTGTTATATTTTGCATGCTAACACATAAAGTCCACTTGATAACTTAATGAATAACCCTTTTCTGTCAACAACCATGATTATACCCCCCGCAACGAAGTTAGGGGGGGTATACTGGAGTCAGCTCGTCCGTCCGTCCGTCGTCCGTCCGTCGTCCGTCGTCCGTCCGTCCGTGGACACAAATTTGTCCGGAGTTTTTCTCAGTCGTTTTTTGATCAATTTCCGTGATCAACCACCATGGGAACCTGTGCACCTGCGATTATGACGTCTGTTTTTTTGGAGTTATCCCCCCTTTTTCGACTTAGAAAATTTTCGCAGCATGTATACTTTTGTCCGAGCTTTTATTCCTACATTTTTTGGTCAATTTTTTAAAACGTGGCACAGATATTTAGTACCATTGGAACTTGTGCATCTGCGATTATGACATCTGTCCGACATTTTTTGGTGGAGTTATCCCCCTTTTTCAACTTAGAAACTTTTTTTGCAACATGCATAATTTTGTCCGAGCTTTTATTCCTACATTTTTCGGTCAATGTTTTTTTAATCTTGGCACTGATATTTAGTACCATGGGAACCTGTGCACCTGCAATTATGACGTCTGTCCGACATTTTTTGTGTGGAGTTATTCCCCATTTTCGACTTAGAATTTATTTCGCATAATTTTGTCCAAGCTTTTATTCCTACAATTTTCGGTCAATAGGTTTAAGATTAGGGTTATGGTTGTACACCTGCAATGGGAACTGTTATTTCATTATTTTAACTAAATGTTTACTGACATGTCAAACATCTTAGTATTTTTTAAAAAGGGGGGTATCCGTAGTCCCATTGGGACAGTCACACCTCTAGTTGTTCTTATTATTGAAATTAATATAAGTAGATAAACATGCATGCATTGAGATCATATAAAAAAAACGTACCACATGCATGATATGTGAGTCAATGAGGAATTGCCACCAGGCCACGGTCAAACACAATTCTGGACGATCTATCGTGCAATTATATATATCGTAGCGAATACAATTTAGCAAAACGTAATGAGTAGAGATCAATCTTGGTGAAACGCAATGGGTTAATTGGTCCAGTCGACTCATTGTGCCGTAACTCAGCGGGCAACATGACTGGCTATGGCATAATAATTATGACGAACAATTGTCACCAAACTCCACCATAATAAATTGTCACACCTACTATGCCATCGCTACTGTGATACGTGTGTCCGCAGCCAATTAACAGGTTTCCCCTGGTATAGCGTATAACAGTTTGGTTTAAACATATTTATTCGCCATATATGCATATAAATACATACATTCGGCAACGTGATTGAAGAACAAGTTCGGGCCACTAATATGCTACTTCTCTCCCGATCACCAGACACTCCAGTGAAAAAATTACCATGGCAGTGAACAATTATATATGGTATTTAAGTGTATAATGGTATTTGTTGATGTTGTTGCTAGTCTCTCCAAACTTGTTCGAATTCATATATATATAGTTCGAAGGTATCTGGTTGCGTTAAAGTATTATGTGCTCATCCATCCTTAACACTGGACAGTGACTAAGTTCCTAAAGCGTTTATTACTTTTGTCCTATATATATATATACTCAGAAATATTATTTTTATTATTTATTGCTATTTATTGTTTGTTGTTTTCCTAATTGTCATCTGCTGAAATCCGTATGTTCTTATCCTGGGATCTGTCTCTTATAAAGATTTGGACAGCCTTGAAAATTTCTTCACTATTGGAATTTGATAAGGTTGGATCTCCAAATATGACAGTGTAAGTTTCGGGTGATATGATAGTCTACACGTATATACTGACACATTTTATGTATTTCAGGTATCAACTGAGCAAGCTGGGCGTTGTTGCCGGTGTTACTGACGTAAACTATCATGGCGACCGCCAGGTCCGCTCAGTCGCTGGTTTTACACTCGTAAGTATTTACAATCAAGGGCTCATTTTAGCTTGTTCCTTCCATAGCAGGCATAACGATCAAGTGACTTCTCTCGACGGGCAATTCATTTGGCTAATCCATAAGTAATAGTAAAATTAATCAAACGTTAATTTCAAATTTATAAATTATACTGATATATACAGAGCAGTGATCATCTCATTTTTTAAATTTGTCATATTGTCTTGTTTCTTTTTTCATTCTCTGAATTCGACCTTTACTTCATCCATGTCTCTGTTTCCCACTTCATATCTCTTGTCTCCTACCACTCGATCTCTTCATTGCGCATATACTGTTCTGTTCTGAGGACATGGCTCCATATAAGCGCCTGGCGCTTGATGTCAAATCATCTACTCTCTCAGACTTATCCTACTTCCATATATATATGAACATCATCTTGTAAATTATTGTATACATCTGGGATACACAATACATGATGTTTACATCACAGCAGTCAGTCAGTTTGTATGTATGTGCACTTCCTTTGTCGCGTACTACATATGCAACAGCCTTATGACAATTCCCCTATTGGTCCTCCTTTCTTCTCAAACGTTCTTAAATCTAACTGATGTCCTTTAATTCCCCTGGCTATCCTAAATCAACCAGTCCACGTCTGATCTCTTCGTATCTGTTGTTGGAGCTCCGTGGTCCAGTGGTAAGTGTGTCAGACTTGTCTTCGCTGCCAATACGTCGAGATGAATTCGCCGCCCGGCATGAGCTATTGTGAGTTTCGCACAGCAGTGTCTTTGTCCAATCAAGCAACGTTGATTGTCGTATCGTATGTTGTTCAAATAAGCAGGGCATCTCGTGCTGTCAGCGTTTCGGAGCACCCATGTGTTAAAAAAAATTCGTTGCTGCTAGTGTTGCTGCTTCGCAACTTCGCAAGTATTCACAAACAAGGGCTCGTTTTAGTTCGTTCCTTCCAAAGCATTCAGATTGTTCAATCACATCACATCATATTACTAACTTCCATCAATAATAATAATACAGTGCAGTCGATGTATGTACACTTCCTTTGCCACGTACTATGCTATGCAACGGCCTTATGACAATTTCCCAATAGCTTCTGCCGTGTCAACGAAGTATTTCATGAATCAACTCAAATCGAATCATATGATACATATAATATGAAACGCGCGTTCCTCTCATAAATAGATAGTTTAAAGATACGGGCGGCGTTGGCGGTGGGTATGCTGTTAAAATATTCACCTCCGTCAAAAACAGCCATAAACAGAAATAATAGTAAAATATAGACATACTTTGTTAGTGTAAACATATTTATTCCAATCATAATAACATATATACATTTGACAAAAGTTTTGACAATAAAATAGAATAATACAGTTGAATGATTGATTGGAAAGGGGATTAAACAACAAGCCCAAGGGCTTTTGTTAAGTTTGCTCCCCTTTCAGTTTGTTTCGCACCCACTCTTTATTAAGTCTAGAAGGGGGTCGGACGGGAAGGAATGGGAATATAATAATAATATAGTATTGATGATGTCATGAGAGGCAAGGTAGGGAGAGACATAGAGAGAGAGAAAAGATAGAGAGAGATAGATAAAGAGGGAGAGAGAGAGAAAGTGAGATTGTCTTGGTAAAGTGAGGATGTGGTTCAGTTGGAGCTGATTGGTTACAATCGCTTTAAAGATACTGGCGGTGTTGGCGGTGGGTATGCTGTTAAATATTCAGCTCCGTCAAAAACCGCCATAAACAGAAAGAATAGTAAAATATAGACATACTTTGTTCTTATACCAATCAGAAATATGACATGAACAGTATGTTATGGTCAAATGATTTTATTTTGTTATGTAAACAAAAGAAAAAAACGTTACAGAACCTGGCTTTTGTTTAGATCCGGATATGGTAAACATAAAGAGCGCGTTATTTGTTACTGTTTTCTTGATATGGAAATAATAAAGAGCGTTTATATCATGTGTGTGTGATTAACCAATAAAATTGTGCTGTGTTATGTGAACAGAAGCAAAAACTTCTCTAACACGAGCAGGCTCTTGTTTACGTACACCATCGTACGTCTTGACGACAATATACTGTTTACGCGCTGATTATGTTTGGCATATGAACAAAACTATTTATTTTTTAAATATTCCTTCTGTTGATGGCGATTTGAACAAATATGAATATTTCTGCAACAAATCTCGCCCGTACCTTTAATAACATAAAACGTCCACACGAGACCGATATCAGGGTATCAAAATAACAAATATATATATAACAATGTCAACAATGATTCAACATAAAATATATACTATAGTAACTATTTCATTATTATATCAGTAGAATTTTACCTTCTTTGAAAAATGTCCGAACCATGTTGCAGATTATGTTGCATGTATCAGTCTCGTTGTTGTGCATTATATATTGGAATTTTTGGCTATCATTCAATCCAAAAAAATTATCACTCGTCTTCCCTATCTCACAAAAGAGGTGTTTACGCATCTTATCATATGTGTTACAGCGCATAAGGAAGTGTTCTTCATTCTCAACCTCCATGTTACATTTCCTACAAATTATTTCATCAAGTGACACTGTTGACTGTTTATGGCGACCCTTTTCAAATTATGATTACTAATTCTTAGTTTACAAAACATAATCTTTGTGTCAATATTCTGGACAATATTAAGATAAGGTTCTTGTGTGTAATATTGTTTTACTACGCGGTACGTCCTTAACTTATTCGCGCCCGAACATTTGTCATCGCTGAAAATATCAGTTTTATAATTCTCTTTGTGGCTTTCTTTCAATTGGATTTTAATGTCATTTATCTTTTTGTGAACTGAGGCATTGGGAACAATTTCATTTAATTTTGGAATGATTTATGAAAGTCGTCTCGTTGTGTTATATCTCGCCAAAAGCTGATATAAGAGAAACACTAATTCCATATCCTCTATATATTAGTTTGGTTGGGATTAATAAATGATTATATGATTTGACAGTATAATTACATGCTACAAGTCAGTGACATCTCTTATAGGTAAAGCATGACACGAATTCATTGATGCTAATAATTTCTTTTAATTACTATCTACTAACATAAGAATACAATTTAATTGAGTACATTAGATTCAGATTAAAGGGTCGGGAAAATACGCCATAACTTGCTCGAAAATGGCGGCACGATATCACGCTAAAACTCAAAAGTCATTTTTCCTTCTTCTATATTTTAAAATATATCAACAAGTATTAGACCGAAGATCTTTCCCAAAAGATTCTGCAAAAACCGGATATCGAACCTATTTGTTTTTTAGAAGATCTTGGAGTTCAAATTACACATCCTAAAAAATGGTGACCAAAGTCGCTTGAACACTGATATCTTCGCAGCAGTCATATATATATGAGGACGTGGTATCTACAGTGAGCTATCAAAATTGCTACACTACCAGTCAAAAGAAGGGGTATATTAATCGTGCTATTTTTGCGCCCAATATCGCAATAATATTGCAAGTTGAAACGCTTATAAGCGCATCACTTACGTCATTATTGCAATACCTTGCGCTTAATATCGCAATATTTCGCGCTTAATAATTCGATATCGCGCGCTTAATATTGCAACTTAAAATTGTGAAACTACCCGTTTGGCATAAATAGAATCAACGTTTTAGATGTGTATATAATTATAGTTCGAAATTCCTTTTGTACACTATATGCACAGTATTTATCTACTGTATGAATTTTGTTTCGCGCTCAATATTGCGACAATGCGCGCTTAGTATCGCAATATTATGCGCCCAATAACGAAATAATAAGCGCGACAGATTGTTTGTATCGCGATATAATCGCGCCGTTTTCGAAATTAAGCGCGCTCAATATCGCAATAAAGGCGTGCCTCAATATACCACTTCTTATGACTGGTACTGAATATAGCTCATTTGATATCTTTTTATATTAAGTTATTTATATAGGCGAAGAAAATGTTGTAAACCCATTGGACATGAGACATCTCGCCGCAATTTTCCAGCAAATTATGATGTATATGTAGGTTCTCCGCCGTCATCTCAATTTTAAACTCGAGTGTAAGAACTCTCGGTTCCATCCACCGTTTGTAAGACCAAATTAGAGTTCAAATTCGAAACAGAAGGTCAAAGCGGCGGATTCCTCGTGTCCTGTCTCGCATCAGTGCTCGTGGATTACAGGGCAGGGGCCATGGATAGATTGTTGACACATAATTATATATTTGCATTTAACTTGTTTGAATTTGTATAATATCTTTGGCAGTTCCGTCATATTCATGATATTGAAATTACCACATATACATAACAGCACACTAGATGGAATGCCAATAGGCTGACAGACGACATCGCTCTACTTGAGCTATCTACCCCCTTGGACCTGAATAGTTACGTGGCTGCTGTTGCGATAGCTACAACCTCAGAGGACAGTGAAGCAATCGGTCAGGGACATTGCACCATCACTGGCTGGGGATACAAGACCGTTGGAGGTAAGTACCTCACTATTGATTCACAGTTCACTATCAACGGCGTACACAAGAGACAAATCAGCAATTTACCATAAATATATTATAACTTAAAAAATAGAATCGCGTCGAAGACGAATCACAAACAGCCGCCTCGTCCATCAAATATCAAGTATGGAAAAGTGCAGAACATATCGAATCATTAAGCACGATTTTGGAATGAAAATAACTTTCAGTGCAAAATTATAGAAATCTTAGATTACTGTCAAAATTTAGGTGTACTGATAATTATCTTCCCATATAAACTGGGTCTTGGTCTAAGTCTAAGAACATATTGAAGAGCGAGTATGCACATACTGCACTCGATGTTCAACCGGGAACGAATACCATTTGATCATGGAATGCACCAGAGTTAGCTCTTTACGAAACAGATTTCTACCACGCCACCTCACTGAGCAAATAAACGTTTATAACTTCTGCTCAATTCTAAACACAACCGATACTGTGCACATGAACAAGTTGTGTGGATTTTTAAGATACGCCCAACATGTTGCATATATAGTTCACTCCTTTTCGAGGGTATATCTCACAAGAAGGACTCTACAATCACTGGCATACTATATTATTCGGATCACCGCAGCACCACCATACCTTACCATCCCTAGACATACTATGGAAGGCCAAATTCACATTTATTAATAATTGTCCTTCAGCGCAATTGAATTTCGCTGAAGTGCAATTTAAATTGAATTGCGCTGAAGTGCAATTAATTTTATATATATGGCTAAACCCCCCAGTTAATTAATGAATAAATCCAATAAAAAATGTATTGCGCTTCAGCGCTTTAGCGCAATTATTTTCCCATATATGGGAACTCCCAGTTAATTAATGGAATAACCTATCTATTCAGGGGTGTAAGCTTGTAACAATAATTGCGCTTCATCACAATTGATATGAATCAAGCTGGATTGCGCTTCAGTGAAATTGAATTGCGTTTCAGCTCAATTGGATTGCGCTTCAGCCCAATTATTAATAAATGTGAATTGGGCCTCCCATAGACATACATGTGACGGCGGCAAATGTTTACGATGATTTTATTAAATTTCAATGTTATACTTATCATTTTATTTATTTACACCATAGTGCTATTTATTATATATTGATTTGTTCGTGTATTACATATGTAATTAGAACAACAATAAAGAATCTTGAATCTAAACATACTACTCGATCATCTGTAATTTGAACAACGACAAAGCATTACGTGGTATTGAACTCTTGGATAGTATAACTCTTCACATACACCTGAACTAAGACCTTACACTCATGAATTACATAAGCTGTACACAGCTCCCGCGAGGCAATCTTACGACAATAGAGCTTTCCACCGAGGCCATGCACGCCCGCAGCGGTAGTGCCGCCCACTGGTAATGAGACTTTATTCATATAAATATTTTCTGTTACCCGAGATGGACGTCCGACGAGAACACATCAGCACAAAAAAAAAATAAAAAAATTTATTTTATTTTTAAATTTTAATATTAGATTTTTAGATTGAAACTTCTCGCTCAAAAATTTAAAATTTTGAAAAAAAACAATTCTTTCTTTATTCTCCATGCACGGGATGGCAGGAAGACAGTCTTGACATATTATGCCACCCCCCCCCCCCCACAATATAGGACATAAATATTCATAAGTTGTATCTTATTCTTATATAAATGTGTGTGTGTTGGAAATAAAATATACTATGCTAATTGTATCACCAGTCATGTCACCACCCCCTTTATAAACCGCAACCTTTCGTATAACAATCACTAACGGTGCTGATTTGCATAATTATTATTTTAATTTTCAAATAAAATGTGTTGTGTATAAACTTTCATTCGATTGAGATAAATATGTTACATGATCTAAGTACAGGTTACAATTTTGGGCATTTTTATGTCAACATCTATACAGACTATGAGCTCTTCATTGCCTAAATAATACGTAAACAATCCAGGTACTTAAAAGACTAAAAATATTTTGACAGGGAAGTTGTGTGATAATATCAGAGTTACTTCTAGCGAGAGTTATCGTAAACTTGTTACTTTTGTGAGAGCTACCGTAAACTGGTTACTAAAAGCGACAGTATTTGCAGTCTAGCATGATACCGTGGGGGTATGGAGTATTGAAGGGTGTACTGCGTTATCTTAAAGACATGTTCGAGTTCGTGAAACCGATAAGTTAGTATTCAGGCGTTATGCTAAACTGGAGAATGTAGCATTCTACTAACATCGCCGGAAATTTAAAAGAAATCGACCGTACCACTCAATAGAAAATATCGTCAAAACTAAGCTCAATTGTAAATACATTGTATTTATATCTGGATTTGGGACGCAACAATCGGCGACAAACAAACACAAATGATTTCGCCATCCAGAATCAGTGCATTTATTAATATATCAGAATTATGGTGTGTGTTGGCAATTTGGATTAATATTCGTAAAAAAGAACACCCCATGGGACTGTTTCACATCATGAAACTATTAAAAGACTTTGCGCACTACTTTCGCTTCGTTTTAATTAGTGAATCTATATATACCATGAAGTGTTAGAGCGACGGCAGCTCCAGATTTTCGTTTCATGATATTCTACATTTGCATTTTTGACCCGACAGCTGATTAAAAAAATGAACCGGTAGAAACGAAACGATCTTAAGTTTACCGAACATGATCCGAAACAACACATAACGGGAAGTGAGGCACCGCTTGTCATAGCTATTTATGGAGCCCAGCATATAAGTAATTTAACCCTTTACCCAACAGAACGGCCCTGTGCCAATGCATTCTCTTATATATGCGAGTCGACCATAGGTCGCCTCGCATATATAAGAGAATGCATTGGCTTAACACATATTAAAAATGATCAAATTGTCAAAGAATGTAGAAAATATTATAAGAAAAAATGGTAAAAAGTATTAAAAAAAGATGATTTGTTTAGGCCAATGCATTCTCTTATATATGACCATAACATACTCATTATGCGATATTTCTTATTTGTTTACGGACAAAGTCTATCTACATTTTGATGTTCTTTCTGTTTGTGGCGGTTTTTGTCGGGTGGATATATTTTCACAGGATACCCATCGCCAAGGCCGCACGTGCCTTTAAAAAAAGATTTTTTTTAGGCCAATGCATTCTCTTATATATGCGAGGCGACCTATGGTCGACTCGCATATATAAGAGAATGCATTGGCACAGGGCATAACTGTAACCATCACAATGTGGTCAATGAACCGGTTCCAATGATATCCATATTTGTATGGTGTTATTGAGACAGACCGAAGATATTTTAGGCTGTTGAAGCTTTATATGGGCGTTTTTGGCCGTTTTGTTGGGTAAAGGGTTAATCTGCTATGCGGCGATCAGCTGCTGCAAATCGTAAACACCTGCGAGAGTATACTCGCAGAATGTCATCTTATCAAGCGAAATCCTTAGATTACTTCTCACTAAGAATACATTATCAAACAAAAAGAAAATAAGTATAATATATAATATTTGACATTTTTAGGTAAATCTCTTGTTTTACGAAATAATGGATCAGAACTAAGATGGAACTATTTTCATGCGCGGAAGAATACTTTGTTTATCAAGAGGAGCGGATGCCCTGGATTCCTTCTTTGTTCTGGCTGCGACTACAACAGAAAAGTAAACATCGTACTGTCGCCAGAAAAGAGCAGATAACATTAAAAGTTTTTCCTCGCATACATCTGGGGGCAACGCGCCTGTATCGCTTTCCTTTCCAGTTGCACTACCAGTGCTATATTCATTTTCTTGCTTTCCTTCATTTCATCATTATGTTATTTATGTCTATCACTGGTGGCGGTTTGATCGTCCACCAGTCAAATTTTGACTCCTGTTTGATGCTTGTTTAATATGACAAACATAATTTCTAAATATTTTATCAGAATAAACAGAGTCTAAACGGGAAATGTTGTTGCTGTTGTTTTCATAACCTATAATTATTGGAGGGTTGGGGTTCATAAATATATTTTCAGCGCAATATCAATTTTAATTTGTTCTGAAATCTTCCACGTAGATGTTTTGAGATACCATCATACCTCTTACCAAATAATGTATACATAAGTTTGGAATTCGAACAAGCCACGTCCGGAAAAGAGAGCTAAAGGTGCGTCATTTATTTAGTAAACTTACGTCAACATAAAGACGATATACATACTGAGACGATGTACATATATCCCTTTTCTGTCTTAAAGCTAACCCTGCTTCGCCGACCATCCTGAAGAAAGCTGATGAAATGGATGTCATAACAAACACCGAGTGTTCGAGTTTGTGGTCCACCTCAATACCGAGCGGTAACATATGTGTTAACCACGGAACCAAGGGAGCCTGCAACGTGAGTGTTATATTGTTTGTCCTTACTAACCCATTCCCATAGTTCGCACTGCCACTTGCCAAATTTGCCAATGGCAAACATAATTCACATTTGGCAAAAAAATATTTTCATTTGGCAAAATATTTGGCAAGTCTTTTTTTTTTATCCCTCAAGAAAGTTGAAAAATATTGGTCAATCAAAACTATTAATTTCAGGAAACTCTTACATACTTATATTAGTGGTGTTTTATAATGTATAGGAAAAACTAAACCTCTGTTAAGATGCAGTTGATCTCATAGCATTAGTACCGATGGTTGGAGGGATTACTAGTATTTAGTGTGGTGGTGACGTTCACATAGCTCATCCTCCTTCTACCATTGTATTGTTCGATTATTGACTTACTGTTGTATGATAACCACAATAGAGATGAGAGTATAATTAACTAACTGTGTTTCTATCGATATCAAAAGTCGTTCAAACCGTGAGTGTCGAAAATTATACTATCAGGGATATCATTTGGCAAATGTTAAAATAATTTGGCAAAAAATATTTTCATTTGGCAAATTATTTGGCAAAAGTAAATTTCACAACTTACTGTAGTATTTGAGCATACATGAAGCCACCGACCCGCCCGACCCCAATATCCATCACAATTAAGCTATACAGTAAGCCTTTACAACGGGGCCGGTGTATATATATGATACATGCGCACGTGCAAGTCGTTCTAAAGCATGGAGGAACCGTTTTATTCACACATAATTGGAGACTATGGATAGACATAATTACTAAAAAAAACATGACGTATTGTGTATACTGTCGTGAGGTCAGAGTTCGATTTATACATATGTATTACTTATGTGATGAATATCATCCTTAATTCAGGGACGTGGCGAAATGGGTTTTGGACGCCAAATCCCCAGCTTCTGTCCATGTTTAATAGTAGGACGTATTAGAATGGAAATTCCAAAAAGTAGAAGTCAACATGTGCGTCTGCACAACTGGACATACACGTATATGAATGTGTCATGGAAGTGAATTCTCCGTTTCAGGGTGACAGCGGCGGACCTCTGTTCTGTCCGACAAGTCGCGGGATGGTACTGTTCGGAGCGACATCCTGGGGCAGGGAGCACTGCTACCCTGATGATCACCCTAGTGTCTACGCCAAGGCATCATACTACAGGAGTTGGATTAGCCTGAACAGTGACGTAACTCTGTCTTAATTCCAGAAATCACGAAAACTGTGTGAAGGTGCATCAATGGGAAATATTAACCATGTGACGTCACAAAAATTCATAATTTGGCTATGATATGAATAAAATATATGCAGAGAAATTATTATCTTAGCTCAATGTTGCACCATAACAGCCCGATCGGGAACAATGGACCATTACATGTATAACTGTTTGGCGAATCTATTTAGCAAAGAACGGGTTATAAAAGCAATGTCATAATTCACGTGATCTCAATTTGAATATTGACAAACATTGATGGCGGATTTTGAAATTATATTTTGGTTCAGTGAATCAATATAGTCCAATAACGACTTTAAACAATGTTATGATGACACCAAAACGACTTATTAATTATAGCCTTGTCTTTTTGGTTTTCATGCATATTCAGTATCAATATCATGCATGGGCTTCGAAAATGTCCCCCACATGTAATGATGCTTCGGAAAATTGCCTGTAAATAGCATTCTAATATCTCAAAATCAACCATATACGAAATTGGCAGTAGCACGATTACTCGCCGAACTTCAGAAATTTTACTTTTCATGTTATATGACTTTGGTAAAGATGTATTTTATACGCATGGTGCCGTTCATAGTATGGCACCATGTGGTGTTATACGACGAAATGTTGCATATAAACAGGCGGCAACGTGTGCCAAAATGCACCATTACCAAAGCTAACAACATAAGAAGTAAATTATCGATACAGTACCAGTCACAAGAAGTGGTATATTAAGCGCGCTATTTTCGCGCCAAATATCAAAATAATATTTCAAGTGGAAACGCTTATAAGCGCGCTGCTTGTAATATTATAACAATATTTCGCACTTAATATCCCACGCTTAATATTGCGCTCAAAATTATACAATTAGCGAAATTAGCGCAAATTATTGCTTCTACTATTGTTTGCACAATACACACATGTATAATGGTATTGCGAAAAGTTTTCGTTTTTATTTTTTCTCGGAAGTTGAAAATTAACCTAACTTGAAATTAACCTGAAAGGGCATCTCTAATAACATCTGGGTCAAATTGAAAAAACAAAAATATTATGAATATTTTGAACTCCTCATCATAAAATTTGTTCATGGATGTTATGAAACATTGAGAAAAAATATAACTTAGTGAAATTATACATACAAATTTTAATCTGTTTCAATGTCTAAAAGTGAGTTGATTTCACGGGAATTGCATCGTGTTTATTACTGTTTGGCAGAGACAATCAAAGATGAATGTCAGCAATTATTGGAAAAAAGCTAAGTATTTTGTTTCTAATTACACCGAGATTATGAGAAAACTATTCGATTTATTTCGAACATCGTCGGAAATCACGAATGTATCGTACCCATACTAGAATCCACTATGCGACGTTGAAACCGATTACAAAAATTCACAATTGACAATGCTCTTTATTGTCTTTTTGGCGACTGTAACTTAGACGCTCTTTATAGGCGAATGTCAATGATTTTTTGTTAGCCCAACAAAATTTCCAATATCCTTCGCCAATAAAGAGCGTGTTTACTTACCGATGTTTAAGATTGCAGCGTTAAAACCATCAATATTGGTTTGCAGATTTCGAATTACCCTATTTATTAACACGTATAATTTCGACCTATGAAGATCACATTTTAACTGTTGTGGTTGTAGTTTGCCAGTGAACATTATGTTACTTAATTCCAATTGGTGTGGCCGCATACATCAAAAGAGTGTATTTATATAGGAATCGAATGTGTAACTTTTGACTTAAATGCATGTAACGACCGTAGTTACTTCACCGGCTGACATAATAATAACGTGCGGTCGGAATTATTACATTACGCAACATGATATAACGTGCTCCCTGATTTCTATGAATTGTATCTTCTCCAAAATTACATGTAAATATCAGCTTACCGGGCTAGATATATCTATGCTTTCGTCACCCACAAGCAGTTGATAATAAAGTGCGCCTGTCATGGCGGCCATTTTGCCTGATATGCCCAAGACTGTAGTATAGTATAAACGGTTTCATTTTTAGGCGATCATTCTTTCCACACGATTCGCCAGAATTATCCACCACCTTTAGAATAGAGCAAAAAAAAAACGACTAAGAGAACAGATTAACTTCGGGTGTAGATCGATATATTCATGGATATATCGAGGACATATAATTATTTACCTTTTGTTTCGAAGTTTTGTGTCAAAATTATCATTGCATTTGTTCACTTGGTTGACCCCACACTCTAACAGCTAGATTGGTCTTCCTGTTGAACGGTTTGATCGAGGTTTGGCAAGACATCACCCAGCAAAAAAAACAAAAAACTCTAACCCTATTTCTGATAATAGAATTTAATACAAGGCAAATAAGATGGGGTGTCAGCATTCTATATGGACATGGTAACCTCCTTAATATAAGTTATTAACTATGTCGACAATATGAATATGACCGTCTTATATACCCATCATCGTATCGTATCGTTTCGCCATGTGGGGTCTCAATACAAATCCGATTCGGACACGACTAAATTATATCCGAAACGACAGCGTGATGTTCGTGTGATCATGGCCTAATATAATTATACTGCTGGGTTGGATGTTCAATTAATTTAATTAATCCTTCCATAATAGATTTGTATATATGACTCGAAAATGTTATGGATTCATATTCAGATGAGATACGTATATAGTCCAACTGATCAGTCTCAGATACACCCGAAAACACGCGAAAACTCACCAGAACTCTATAAGTACTATGGATATTTACTGCAAAGAAGATCCGGTGTTCGTGGTATCTTGATCTGCGACCTTGACATCTATCAGGGGTCAATACTATGAAACTTTTTCTTTGTAAGAATCTACAATTGTTTGTAAGAAATAACAATTTATCATTCCGCCAATACTATGAACCTACGATTACAAACATAAATCACAAATAGTACGTGTTCTTTGTATTTACAAATATCTCCAATCACAAAGAATGTTCGAGTACTATGAAACATAATTTTTCAGTTTTCGCACCCTTAACACGGATAATATATATATCTATGATACGCAGGGACGTGGCGACAAGGGATCGATTCACCCCCTCGGGAAAATATTTTGTCAGCTGGAAATTTCAAGTACAACCCACAGGGACGTCGCGACAAGGGGGTTGGGTTATGTTTCTCGCTCCAAACATTTTATCAACACGTTCAACAGCTGGAAATTTGATACCTGAAACAACATGAATTGGAAATTTTACAACAACAATAGGTTGAACTTGTTCTGTTATTTTGTTTTTTCCAACAATTTATTAGGGGGTATGTTTTGTTTTAGACCAACATTTGCATATTTACCTCATTTGGTCAAAAGTTTGGATTGAAATGGCCTATATTTAGAAATTGTCAAACCTTATGGGGTGTCAGCTTGGATGTGATGTAGCAGTATGTGTTCCTTGTAACTACTGAAATTACCCAATTTATTGAAAGTTACAACGTTAAGAACTTGTCTAGAATGTCTATATAGGGTGTCAAACATAAATTGTCGATTTTCACATCCTTAAACCAGAGCATATAACCATCTGATTCGCAGGGATGTAGCCCCCTTATGAAAATGTGTTATCAATGGAAATCTCATAAACAGGGACATGGCGATAGTGGTCTTGGGAACACGATGCCTGGCACATTACAGCTGTTCAGAATAGGATGGGGCGTGTAGCCGCCAAATCGTATGAGTCACAACATCTCCGACAAAAGTTAGTGATTAATACAAATAGTGAGTGATACTTGCGGATTATAGCCAACATTAGCATGTAACATGTACTTACCATAATCAATGATATATCCAAGAATGGATAAAAATGACGCGTGTTCCCAATGTGAGTATGATTTTTCGCTCAAGAATGCATTGCGGATTATCCTTTGAGTTTCAATCGTCGACGCGAATGCATTTGGTCACGGTAAAGGACACGAATACGAAGATGCAAGCACATTTTTCATAAATGACTAGAGCATAAATGCAGTGACGTGGCAAGATGCTCTTTTTTTTCGAAACGTCGATATCCAACTGTATCCCCACCCCTCAATTATAAACAATTATAAAATTGTTTACCCCGGTTGGCTTCTGATTTTCAAGCTGTAACAGTAAGTTGTGCACCCCCGCCCCTTGGATTGGACATATTGACTAAATATTACTAACTTAGTGTTAGTCACAAACGTTTTGAGTAACTTTGGTCAATTATTGGAATTATTTGCACATAATGCAGCAACTTTAATTTACGCCTTCCAATTGACTAAGAAAAGTCCCCATTCCTTAGTCGTTATGACTAACATCACCCTAGTAATTTTGATTAATGTTATGCCTCAGTCATGTTGGCTGAACTAAGTCAGTCATCCTGAGGAAAAACGTTTGACTAACATATGTTAGTCATATTGACTAAGTTTTGTTATCAGCGTAGAAAAATTAAAATACTTTCCTCTTGATATACGATTCCATCGTTATGTGGAATTTATAGGCATTGTTTTGTTCAAAAGGTGCATATGGAAATTATAGGATGGACAACCCGTCGCCAAACTGAGCCCATATAGCCACGTCCCTATCTAGATATATTATAAGATATCGGAGCAGTTTGATATTATAAAATGACACTCCTTTTGGTTTGGTATGGTTTATTAGGGTTTATCAACGTTCTAGCCGCTATGCCACACACGACGTTGTCAATTTTACGGGTGGAGGAAAGACCACCCAGAGGCTCGATTTCACCGAGAAATCGTCCCACTGCGTGTAGAAACCACCGACCCCCGGAAAGCAACTGACAAACTTGCCCAGATACACGATTCCGGTCACCCTCCATATGACGGGGTTAGAACCAGCTTCGTCAGCGCTGGACGCCATGTAACAGTGTAGTGCACCTGTCATTCTACCGACTGGCACTCTACCGCACCACTACTATAACCGAGACCATTAGCACGTCCCTGCTTCGATACACCCCTCCCGATAAAATGGAGCCACGTTACTGCCTCGATGTATTATGATAAGAGTAGCGGATCAGTTTGAAATAATAGGATGGTCACAATATATATAATGCTATACCATCAAAATATAATATTTTATTTTCACAAACTGAATGATTGTAAATTTGTAATTTGTAAAAACAATGATACCAAAATGTTTGTAGTACTCGGTATTACACTGACTTGTACTTACATACACACACTACAAACGAACCGTTTAATTGTTAACTTGCGCAGACAAGTGGTCATCAACTTAGCAATCCGTGAACCGATTGGATAGCTCTGATAAGCGTTCACCTCTCAACTTATGATTGGTTATTTCTTTTGTAACTTTGGCCCGCCGTGATTCAATATATTGTTAATCACTCACAGGCAAAAGTTTGTCCGTAAGCAATCTACAATAATCAACAGTAGATCTTTGTGAAATTTGCGAGATTTTGTTAGCTCATCGTTTCGTAGTACCGGCGTTCTCACTAATCACAATATGATAGCACGCATTGTAACTTCCCCATATAAATTGTTGTCATTTATTTTAGCTCTATATACATGTCCGTCTAATTTGAACTGGTATTCAGATAACACTGATAACATGTGCATGGGAGCAGAGTGGGGAGTTAGTTTTTTCTAAGTTTTACAGCTGCCTTTTAGGGGTTTCACCTCTCGCCCAGTCTAAGGTATTACAATAATACGGCTAAATTTTCCCTGTACTATGAAACCACTGTGATAGTTAACACAAATTTGTAATTACAAATTAATAAATACAATTTGTATTTACAGGTATAAAATTGTTCATAGTATTGACCCCTGGACCGATAGAGGTCCCATCATATCACGCTCATATTGAGTTATTAAGTTATCTACCATCACATTGTCGGCAGTGTGGAAGGTCAGAGACTATACTAATGAATGGATTTTCTTGAAAATTTGAGAGCAAAATAAAAAACACTATTGAAATAATTCGCTTAAAATTGGTAAATGGTTATACTGTGAAAACCGACTGACATCGGGTCGGTAAATATTCCTGCTTCGTATGGACGCAAATATAGTTTGTCCGTTGCCTATTTTACGATGAGAAACACACATATTCGCGTATATTATATACGTGAAAAATGCTTTCCCCAATCAGTCCGTTTTGGTGATACACTCCGTGTTGGTGATACACTCCGTGTTGGTGATACCATGTTCACGGGGATGTTGAGTGCTAACTTTTCAATTTCACAAGTCCACAGTATGTCTTTAATATAATTTATACATATGTGACCCGCCATATCAATCCAGTCGTAAGTCGGTATTTTTTTTACCCTGTGGCAATGCATTCTCTTATATATGCGAGTCGACCATAGGTCGCCTCGCATATATAAGAGAATGCATTGGCCTAACAATTTTTTATCATTTTTTTTAAATAAATGTTTCTTACATTTTTTAGAACATAAAATAAAAAAACATCCATTACCCTGCAGGGAGCCCCACACATATATAGAAGCATATAGAAGAGTGTCGTCTGCTCATGTTTGTCTGGGGCTCTGTATGGGTGAAATTATAAAATTGTTAAAGAATACAAGAAAAAATTATTATAATTGTAAAAAATTATTAGGCCAATGCATTCTCTTATATATGCGAGGCGACCTATGGTCGACTCGCATATATAAGAGTATGCATTGGCACAGGGTAAAAGAAATCCCGACTTACGACTGGATTTGATATGGCGGGTCACATATATCCGATGTCAAATGGGCGGGATTCGCGTTGATGGATTTACTGGATTTGTTCAGTTTATTTCAATTCGATTGAATGATTTATCCTGATGGAGCGGAGTGCAATTTCTGGGAGGAAATGATATGGATTGTTTGTAAACTGTCAATCATGTCCAGTGCAGGAACTCTTTGGTAAATTTTCATGTCTGTAGTATGATTTTGCTATTTGTGTGATTTAGAATGGGGATAAACATGCTGTCTGCATCGATTGATTTGGGACGTTTATCGGTGGTTTTTCTGATGGATAATATCCGTTTAACCCTTTACCCAACAAAGCGGCCAAAAACGCCCAAATAAAGCTTCAACAGCCTAAAATATCTTCGGTCTGTCTCAATAACATCATACAAATATGGATATCATTGGAACCGGTTCATTGACCACATTGTGATGGTTACAGTTATGCCCTGTGCCAATACATTCTCTTATATATGCGAGTCGACCATATGTCGCCTCGCATATATAAGAGAATGCATTGGCCTAAAAAAATTCTTTTTCAACACTTTTTACCATTTTTTCTTACATTCTTTAACAATTTTATAATTTTTTCTTACATTTTTTAACATTTTTTATAATATTTTTCTACATTCTTTGACAATTTTATCATTTTTAATATGTGTTAAGCCAATGCATTCTCTTATATATGCGAGGCGACCTATGGTCGACTCGCATATATAAGAGAATGCATTGGCACAGGGCCGTTTTGTTGGGTAAAGGGTTAACTGGCACTACACGGCATTTTCCATCGATAAACGTCCCAAATCACACCAGACAACATGAGTATTCGCTCATATTTGACGCTTTTTGAATTATTATATCAGGAATAGACTAAGAAGAACGGTCTTTATTATTCTTTGCTCTGGGAAAACTCGGCACCCAACTTATCTATGACTTGACCAACATCTATACGTCGATTTCCAGGCTATTATTGCGGACCCCTATTGCGATAACGGCTCCAGGAGCATCATTAATTGTCCTTGTCTACCTGTGCTAAACTCTTACTGTCGTGTTCGATCCTGAAAACTAATGAGAACATTTTAATGAGAATTTACGCCGCCAGATACCGACCTTTGTGACTTTTCGATGCTGAACATTTGGCAAATGTCCCCGGGGTATTTGGAGCGTATATGCCCCCGTTGACCGATGTCCATGCACATTGAACGTCCATGGTTCGTTTATACTTCCATATATTTGGAAGGAGGTGAAGATGGGTCGCTCAATACACGAGTTACTTATCAAAAAAATTGTATACCCTGAACAATCTTTACAAAGTAATATAAATTTGCCAGCTGCTTTAAAATATAAAATATATATAAAATAAACGCTCTTTTTTATACCAAAGTGGGAATAGATCCACCAATCACCTAGCAGCAAAATTATTATATTTTTTTGACATTTATTGTTGTTCATTTGGGACGATCGACGCTCTTTATTCTTCCATGCTGCTCTGAAGAAAAATCGGCTCAAACTAATCGGTGACTTTAGTATTTTCCATGCGATAGAAATCGTCGCTCCGTTTGCGTTCGCATGTAAATCCATGGTGAAGTGACTGAAACTATCACTATCGGACAACGTTCGCATGACCCCAACGGCACGACGAACGGATCCGATTATTTTCGCTAACACACACGCAAGCATGTGTGGCTAGCTTTTTTTTAACACTTTTTACCATTTTTTCTTACATTCTTTAACAATTTTACAATTTTTTCTTACATTTTTTAACAATTTTTATAATATTTTTCTACATTCTTTGACAATTTTATCATTTTTAATATGTGTTAAGCCAATGCATTCTCTTATATATGCGAGGCGACCTATGGTCGACTCGCATATATAAGAGAATGCATTGGCACAGGGTCGTGCTGTTGGGTAAAGGGTTAAATGACCAAGATCCGGTGAAGTTATACGTCGATTTCCATGTTATTAGTGCGGACCCCTGTTGTGATAATGAATCTAGGAGCACAGTTTAAGATGCCGGTGGTTCGACCACACTGGGAATCGATTTTGACGCCATATTAGCTGCTGCTCAACAGACTTTGATATATTCCGTTGCTTTTTTTTTTAGACCAGAGCGATATATATAATAGCTGCGTTTGGAATACCGGGAAGTCTGATTACGCTGCTGGTTTTGTTTTTTATGAAGCCCTTCAGGTCATTATCGATATATATGGGTGCGCTTTATTCTTCATTATAATATATGAGAGTATGACACTATATTATGCAATTAAAAATCTAACTCTACGTAATGCTACAAATGAAGCCTTCTCTCATGGATCCAAGACAATAAACTGTTTGATGATTGAAGTGTTGTGTGAAATTATTAATTATTCGAGCAGTTCTTGGTACCGAAAGTGACAACAAAGAAAATAAATATTTTCGACCTCATAATTGTATTATAATCCATTGTTTTTGTCACCTCCTAATAATTGCTCAGATTCTGCAAACAATGAAGATGACGATATGTGAAATTCAAGATTTTTCGGCAGATAGATCGAGAGAAATACTTTGTTGAAAATCTCTTGCCATATTTGGCTGTATTTATGCAAAACGTGCATCTCAATCTTAACGGAATTATGAGTTGGTCATTTGTGAGACCAATATATTTTATATTCTATAATTACAATTATGGATATATAATATATGATCTTGAGCGTGTTACCATTTCAGACATTGGTTTTCATGTATGCAATATGGCAATGTCATTTCATTCCCCACTAGCTGGTGTATAGCCGACATTGCTCGAGATTATTGCCAACAATATTTATCTGTGGCTTTTGTCCCACCCATTCGGAGAATTTACCACCTATATTTGGAAATTTCAGCTGACATCTATAGAAAATAACAATGTGTGTTCGTAAACAACACGCACAATAACAGCGCGACTGCAGCTATGCATTTCGCTTCACGGTGAGGTTTTGATGCGTCCGAACCTGAACGAAAATTGTCTGAACCTAAACAAAAAAAAATTCTGAACAAAATCATCGGAAATATTGCGAATCTGAACCTGAATATTTTGAAATTTTCAAAGGTCGTTTTTCGGAGTTAGATAATAGAAACATCGCCGGTTTTGCATTCCGAAAATATCAGAATCAGAATCAGAATTTTTTATCTCAAATCGCCGGACGTGTCCGGTATAACAGAGTGTAGTTATGAATACACGTCAATATATACAAATAGATGGTAATGCGGTTGAAAGCAATATATATAGTTCAATAATCATGTGCACGTTCGGGAAGGGTGGGATATGGGCGTACGTGATGTGATTTAGTTGGGGGTGGGTGCTTCTAGGTTCGCGTGGTTATGCCACATGGGGCTCCATTAGGCGAAATGCTTCTCGGATGAACATACTAAGATTGGTGAGGGTTCTTTTATTTGTGCACGTGACGAGGGCATTGAGTTTGTGGGCATTTGGACGCGTGTAGTAGTATGATTTAATATATTTTCGTCTCAAATCGCATAGTTTTTCACATTTGAGTATGATATGGTATTCATCACCAAGTTCAACGTCGCACAGCGTGCATTTTCGATCGGAGTAGTCTTTTTTTTGCCCACGATCCGGATTCGATCGGTAAGTTAAGATTTCTTGTACGAAATTCAATCAGACGCGTTACTATACTGTTTGGTTTTCTAATGAGAGATATATTTCCTTCGAAAAGTCAGTCTTGATGATTCTGTAGAAGGCACATTTATTGGATTTTACGATATCACCATGCCATGATTGTACAAATGCGTCTTGTATTCGATCTTTGATGAGTCTATTGAAAGATGGTGGGTTGATAGTTGCTTTGTCTATCCAAATAATGGATAGGCCGAGATTATTTAGGCTTGTTCGTATAAAGTCAATCCAACCATGTCTCCAGTTGTTTGTGCAGTGGTAGCTATACAGTGCATTATAGAGTATAAGTGGGAGTCTATTGCACTGCATGTTCATAAGTTTATTCCAATATGTTAGACATCGTAGTTGTATCTTTTGGCTAATTGGGCATATACCCGTCTCCCCATAAACAAAACATGTATTTGTGGTTTTGCGCAGGTTAAGTGCAAATTTAAGAAACCAGATTTCTAGCTTTTCTAGGCAGGTGGTGGTAGCCTAATCTGCCCAGGACAATACACAAATTTGCGGATCCATGAGCCCATGGCCAAAAAATTGTTATTTGTTGTTGGCAATATCATACGACTTCCCCGTCGAGGAAATTTGTCGCCCAATGTTTTGATTTTTTCAAAGAAATATAACTCTAACATACCCGTTATTTCGTAAAAAATCACCTTTACGAAATAACGGGCATACCAAAAGAATGACACCACAAAGAGACGCGTTTCAAAAACACTATACGAAAAAACACTTGTAGGGTGGGTCGGCGGGCTTGGTGGAGGATGGCGGCACATTGAAACAAACTTCAGCCCAAAATTTACTCGACGGGGAAGTCGTGTGAGATTGCCGATCTAGTTACATTAGGACAAGTTTATTTATTTCAGTTTTACATTTCTCGAAGCTTCTTTCCGAATGGTGTCGGAAAGGAATTTTTCACCCCCCCCCCCCCCCCCGTCCCATGTGCAACATTCCATATATTAATGTCATCTCTGCTGAAGTCCATATGAGGTACATTTAAAATAAATATGGTGTTTTTGCAGTTTTAAATTATTATACTGCTTTAAACTCTTACAAATGTCAAATATGGGCACAAAATGTCATTAATAAAAAAAATGTGCATGAGGTTGTAAAAAACATGTGTTTTTGTCACTCGGGTCACCTACCCACCCCGGCATACCTTCATGGAAATGTTTTATTTCCACCACCACCCTGAAATTACCGTAAAATACCGACAAGTACTTGTATTATTTTACGCCATTTTTATTTATTGTATACAGTATTAACTAAATATTGATAATTATCTTTCTTGATTTCTTCAAACTCTTAAAGGTACTCAATCCGATACAGTCCGCACGTGTCCGTATATATTTCCGGTAAAAGTATTGCTTGGCTGACAAATATTCGATGTGGATAAAATATTTGGTGCGCTGGAAGTCAAATAAATAGTAAATTGTGGGTGTTAAATCGGACAGGTTGTCTACAGTAACGATGAGTAGGACTGCAAAGATAAACATATTTTTAAAATAAACATTCCACCATAGATAACTCCGCAAAACTTAGAATTAAATATAAATACCGTATTTATAAAACACTGTGTACACAGAAATCGCGATGCCTCTTGCCAAATTTGCCAATGCCAAAAATAATTCACATTTGGCAAAAAATATTTTCATTTGGCAAAGGTTTTGGCAAGTCACTATTTAATTCCTCAAGCAATTTGAAAAAAATACTGGTCAATCAATACCATTAATTTCAGTAAACTCTTACAACATAATTATATTATGGTATATTAGTGGTGTTTTATAAGGTTTGGGGAAAGTTAACACCTCTATTAAGATGCAGTTAATCTCGTAGCATTAGTACTGATGGCTGAGGGATTACTAATCCTCCTGTGATGTGCCATTCTGATGGAGAAACCCTTCTACTATTGTATTGTTCGGTGATCGGTTTATTGTTATGATAAACCACAATAGAGATGGGAGTTTAACAGATTATTAACTAACTGCTTTTCTAAAGACATCAAAAGTCGTTCAAACCGCGAGTGTCGAAACATAAGACTTACGGTTGCAGAAAATAATACTATCGGGGATAGCTTTGGCAATTGCTAAAATAATTTGGCAAACAAAATTGCCTTTGGCAAATTATTTGGCAAAAGTCAATTTTGGTCCAGCGCGGACCCTGTGTGTATAATAGTAAGTAAACCAACCGTCCATGCAATTTGGTAATTTGAAAGTCCAGTTTGATGAAATTAATATATGACTTTGTTCTCCCTCGTGTCGGTCGCCCTGAACACATGGATGAAAATTCATAATGTACATAACAGTTAGGTCATGAACGTAGTTCGCTACCCTTCTGCTGGAAGTAGAAATCTGTTAACCCTTTACCCAACAAACCGGCCAAAACCGGCCAAATAAAGCTTCAACAGCCTAAAATATCTTCGGTTTGTCTCAATAAAACCATACAAATATGGATATCATTGGAACCGGCTCCTTGACCACATTGTGATAGTTACAGTTATACCCTGTGCCAATGCATTCTCTTATATATGCGAGTCGACCATAGGTCGCCTCGCATATATAAGAGAATGCATTGGCCTAAAAAAAATCTTTTTTTAACACTTTTTACCATTTTTTCTTACATTCTTTAACAATTTTATAATTTGTAATGTGTTAAGCCAATGCATTCTCTTATATATGCGAGGCGACCTATGGTCGACTCGCATATATAAGAGAATGCATTGGCACAGGGTCCTTCTGTTGGGTAAAGGGTTAAAGCGGTCATGCAATTTACATAATTGTGCATGTAGTTGCTGATAGGATTTGTGACACGAAACAATATTCCTTAATTCCAGTCCCAAATTTCCATCAGAACTCCACCGATCTAGTAATGTATAGTTAGCAGCTATTTTGTTTGATAGGATTCCTATGGCATTCTATCTCGAAATTTATAATTAGATAGTTGGTCAACTGATCCGAAGTGTCACTCAGCGTCCATTGGACTTCGAAGTCTCCAAGTGGAATAGTCTGATCAAGAACGGTCTTTGCTGATGGATCATGCTATGATTTTCTATACGCTGTCTCTACACCCTTAGTGACCACATTCCACCAGTATGAAACCTGGGAACTTTGTGATGTTCTGGTCCGGTCAGACAGGGAACTTTAGAACATTGAACAAAAAAAGGCTGTTTGTAAGCCGATACCGCAATAATCTTTTAATTACATGTAATACTCGGGAGAAATTATATCATTGTAAGTGATGTAAAGCAAAATCGCACACACAATCACGTAAATCGTGCAAAAATTCGAGTTGGAACCTTCACCTACAGTGAAATGCTTTATTAAGGAATGTATTAACTAAGAAATATATTACCTGCACTATTGTTTCAATGTTATAAAATTCGCTGTCAATACATCAACAAGTTCCTAGGTTTTGAAATTGTGGATCGAGCATGCACTCAAACAGAATTGGACTGAATATAACTAAAGTTTAGTCAGACTTTTAAACCAACGTTGATCAACCGAATTCGACTAATCATTGGGTTAGAGCTGTAAATTAAACTAATTGGGTTAGAAAAAAGTAACTAAACAGTGGGTTATGGTAACCAAACGTTGGGTTAAATTAACCAAACTTTTGGGTTTGATGTAACTAAACTTTAACATGGGATTGGATGAAACCTATGTCAATATATAACTATATTTCATCTCAATGGATGAGTTTTTACCATATAATCTGAGATTCTGGTCATTAATTAAGTTTCTAAAAACTAAATCCAATCAATGGAATAATTTCGGACCCTAACGTCTGAATAGAGGCGAGATATTGAATTAAACGAACTTTTGAACCCAGTATGTAATATGAAAGCCCAAAACGAGGTGTAACATATTATGACTCCCTTTTCTGGAATAAACTAACAACCTAGGTATAGCCATATCTATATCTATATTTGCGAATGTCTGTCTGTCTGTCTGTCTGTCTGTCTGTCTGTGTTCTATAGAAATGCACAGGGGACCATCTAGATGATGCCAAAGGGGTCTACTAGGAGTATCGTTTTACGAGAAAGATAATGGTCGTGGTTAGAATTTTCTAAAGTGACGCCGTTGTTTTCAGGGGCAGAAAAGGGAGAGGGGCAGAACATTTTTTTGTCGCCGATTGCCACCAAACTTATATATAATCATCCCCATAATATGAGGAATATAATGGCGTGGTTCAAATATGGCAACGGTCGCACCGTTCGCGTCAGGGGTGCCCGGAAGGGGGGGGAGATTTTTTTTCTGTCGCCGATTGCCACGAAACTTACATATAATCATCCCCATGATATGAAGAATCCAACGGTGTGGTTTAAATATGTCAAAAGTTGCGTCGTTTGAGTCAGGGATGAACGGAAGGGGAGAGGGGCACCAACATTGATAAAACTAATTTTAGCGCCGATTTCCACCAAATTGATATATATTCTTCTTCATGATACAAGGAATCTAATTGTGCGATTTAACAACGCCAAATTGTTGTTTTTGGATGAGAGATTGGGAGGGGTGGGCACTATATTTGATAATAAGTCGCCGATTGCCACCGCACTTTTACAAAATCATCCCCATGGTATGAGGAGTATAATGGTGTGGCTTTTATCTGTCAAATGTTGCCTCATTCGAGTCAGGGTTGCATTGAAAGGGACAGGAGCACCAAAATTGACGCACAATTTTTTTTAGGGCCAATTTCCACCAAATTGATACACGTTCTTATCCATGATACGATGAATCTAATCGTGATTTAAAGAGCCATAGTGGTGCTGTTTGGGTGAGAGATGGAGAGGTGAGGGATTGGCACCAAATTTGATAAAAAAAATTGTTTAGTCGCCGATTATCACCAAACTTATAAACAATCATCTCCATGATATCAGGAGTGTAATCGTGTGGTTTAAGGATGTCACAAGTGGGGCCATTCGAGTCAGTGGTGTATAGAGGTGAGAGGGACACAAAAACTTATATCTATATGTTTAGTGCCGATTTCCACCAGATTGATACATATTCTTCTCCGTGATACGAGGGATCTTATCGTGTGGTTTAGATACACCAAATTGGTGCCCTATGGGTGAGAGATATGGGGACCTTAAATTTGAAACGAATTTGTATACTTGCCAATTTTCACCAATTTCTTATATATGCATCTCTAATCTCTAATGAGTCTTAGTGTGTGCAGCTTGAGTCCGAAATAGGGACGGGAGGGTCATCAAAACTGATACATAATATTTTTAGTACCAATTACCATAACATTCAGACACGTTCTTCTCAAATGATACAAGAAATAAAATCGTGCTGTCTGTCTGTCTTTTTGTCTGTCTGTGTGCGTTCTATATATAACTTCACGCGGTACAATCGAGATGGCACCGAGTCGTTCTAAGAGGGGTAACTTTTTACAAGGAAGATAATGGTGCGGGTTAAAATTTTCTAAAATGACGCTGTTGGTTGGAGGGGAAATTAAAAAACTATGGTGAAATAGTTTTGTCGCTGATTTCCACCAAACGAATATATAATCACCTTCGCAATATGGCGTTGTTCGAGTCAGCGTTGCATCAACAATTGATTTAATAAACCAAATTCCACCAAATTCATACACGTTTTTCTCTAATGATATACCATGAATTAAGTCACATTTGGTGTCGTTTGCGTCACGGATGGCGAGCGGATATGCACTATCATTGATAAGATTGCTATTCGCCGATATCCACATATTAGTTATATACAGTCACCAGGCCATCTCCATATCATTTTAAGTAGTTGGGCGTTCACATTTCACAATCCCGACATATGGTGACCCACATAAGTCACTTGAACAATTATATCTTCTTAACAGTCATGTTTATATGGGAATGGCAATCAAGGCATTCACACAACGAGCTATCAAAAAGAGATAACTAGAAGAAGCATTAAACGTATATTTATCATTCTATTGAAGAGATACATATATTCGTGCAAACTGAGAGACATCGAACCGTCAGAGGATTGCATATATATAATAACAAAATTTAGTCTGTTCCATTCAATACAGTTTCCACAAAAAATTACAATTTGTCAAGAGATATGGAAGGCCTGTTCAAAAATAGTGGTCACAGTGTGCAGTCAAATATAGTTTATTCTGATATACAAGAAAATGCAGTTAGTAGCACAAGACTTTTCAGGATCCTACCAATACTGACATCTGGCAAGGGTTTTAGAACAGACTCATCGACTGACATAAACAACTCAAAATCTTGCTCTGTGCCTGGCACATGTAGCTGATATATGTGCGCAGCAACATTTCGTTTAAACTAAGAATATTTAGCCAATATATAGCACCATGAACAGAGGAGCACCTGGAAATTTCTTTGAAACATCTGTATCTTCATGGAGATATGACAGCCAGGTGTCCTCGAGATCTTAGTCCAACTCACTAGATTGATTGATACATCTCAATATGTAAAACCCAATTATCATCTTTTATCGAACTAATGTGTTTATGATGTTCATGTATCATATTATAACGTCTAATGTATACGCAGTTGTAAATAAATAAATACTTCATTATTGGTGGAACGGATTAATCGCGATAAACAGAATGACAATTGACAATGTGAGCCACTACTTATATTCCATGACTGTAATAATCATGTTTTGTGATGCTATTTGAATATACAATTTATGAGAAAACGTATAACACTTTAAGCAAGAGCATTCTCTATTCCCAACAAATATCCACAGCATACATTAACCTGGGCAACGCCGGGTAACCCTGCTAGTAGTAGATATTCATGAGATCTAAAGGCACTGGGGACCTTTGTTTCCGTTCGATTCGGTCAATTGTATGACTGCAGTCAGTTTTTCCTCAATATTAAAGCGATTCGAATGCTTTCGATGTAGGTTCGCGTGAAATACCACAACAGACTGTAACACAACTATCATCAACAAGTACATGAGAAAATAGTTTGACATTGTTCTTATTTCATTATGATTTACATAGCCGGTCTGTGTTACACTAAATCCTGTTTAGTGTTTGGTCAACTGTCAGTTGGGTCACCGGGTTTACATCCCAATAACGCGAAGAGTATATCACGAACAGAAAGTTACAAACTATTGACCTTATCTGAACCAATGACTAAACGCGGTCAGCAGAATAATTTGAACTGTAACTGACAATACACTTCAATAAAAAAAATTATATTTAATTATGAAAATACACATGCCGGCAGCGTTCATACATAGCGTTGCGAGGGGACCGAACGCTTTTTTGCAGCGTGGCTCTTCATTTGTATCTTATCAAGAGGATATTAACAATTCACGCTCTTTGTTGTCTATGCTGACGAATGGTCGGGACCCGATTTTTTGTATTGTATGCTATGGCATATAACGTCCGTTTACATGAAGTTAAAGCCACATGGCGGTTTGCGCTCCAAAATACACCTAATAATATTCGATTTAAAAAAAATTCCCGATATCGAAATATAGCGATAAATACTTCAACTATACCCTTCTATGAACATGCTGTAACCCAACATGACGCATTGGAGTTATGAAAAATAAAACACGGTGTTTGGGTCCCAAAACAAACAAAACAGTCATTTGCACGACATGGAACAGAAAAGGGCGTTCCTATTAGCCTATTCCTGATATTGTAGAAATAAAGAGCGTTTATTTCACTTTTGTGCGAAAAATTTAAACAGCTGGGAAATGGCTGTGAATATGTCAAGTATTTTTCAGAGAATTGAAGCCGATATATCAATATTTCGTGTATTTATCAACCTATATTATATATGTACCTCCTTCCAAATTACGTATACATAATATGGGAGCTCGAGCCATGTACGTTTAACGTATATATGTATCGACTTAATTTGATCCACGTGACCGTACAGGGTAGCAACAAATTCGAGCCCGCATATACTTGAGTCTATTTGAACTATTTGCGAAAAGTAACATATGCTGAGATACGCGGCGCGGTGAAGCATATTTTTGTTTGCTACGACAAACAATGGACACAGGACATAATAAAAAGCGTGCTAGATGTCAACAAGTTTAATTGCGGTCATTAAAAACTTTTCGTGATGTGATTCGAGAGCCTCTCGATGTTTTGGTCATTATTCCTTGGCCGATTGGTGCCATAAATTAGAGGACACCCTCTGATCTGACCCCTTGACTGTGCTGAACTGAGTACCAGCTGCTGGCTGGGGTCACACGCGTGGTCGGGCATGGTTCCCCATATAATGTGGAACCGGAGCCAACTCTCCACTACACTGGTCAGACATCAACCTAAGCGGACAAGATGATCTATGCAGTACTAGCAGCAGCGGTTTTCGCCGTAGCAAGTAAGTGACAACTCTAATTTACTAAGTGTAACCCTTAATTGATTGGGGCTTCCTGAAATTTTGCGAAAATGCTGTGTCAATGCATTCTTTTATATATGCGTGTCTCCCATAGGCAGAGACGTGGCGACAGGGGGGGGTTTGGGGTGGTGTCTCACCCCCCCCCCCCCCCAACTTTGGTAAAAAATTTCAACAGTTGGAAATTTCATACCTGACACAACATTAGTTGGAAATTTCACACGAACAATAGGTTGAAAATGTTCTTGTAGTTTGATTTTCAAACAATTTATTGGGGAAAATTTATTGTTTTTGGACCAATATTTGCACATTTTCCTTCATTTGGTAAAGATTTTGGATTGAAATGGCCATCAGTTAGAAATTTTCCAACTTTAGGGGGTTTCAGGTTGGAAATTTCCAACACTTGGAAAGCTTGTGTCCTGGTCCCTCCCCTGTGGCCAGTCAAAAACTTCTAGTTAATTTAAGAAAACAATATTGTCCTACATTTGGTCAAAATTGTCACCGGAATATTCATCAGTTGGACATTTTCCAACCTAAGTCGGGGTGTCAGGTTTGAAATTTCCAACTCTATGAATGCTTGAGGCTAGTCTAGATGCTAGGATTTTGCGATTTTCTTGTTCATATTTCAAAATTTTCGCACACCCGGCCGAACCATGGTCGGCCCGTTGTGTCCTGGTGCCTCCCCGTGGCCAATAAAAACTGCTAATGAGTTTAAGAAAACAATATTTTACTACATTTGGTTAAAATATAACGGTTATCAGTTGGAAAATTTCCAAACTAACGGAGAGTATGAGGTTTCAAATTTCCAACACTAGAATATCTTGAGGTCAGTCTAGATGATATAGGATTTGGCGATTTTCTTGTTTAGTTTTCAAAATTTTCTCACACCCGGCCGAACAACCATGGTTGTCCTGGCCTATTGTCGGTAGTCGTGTGCATTTGTCTGGAGTTAGACCACTAGATGTTAGGATTTGTGCAATGTTCAGGTTCAAAATATATGAATATTATCATTCTGGGTAGATAGAACCATGGTTTATACATAGGCTATTATTAGGCCTGTGAACACTTAGGTGCAAGGAGGGAATGAAATTATGCAAAACCTTTGGTCTGATTCAAGGGGTGTTTTGGTTTGATTCAAAGGGGGGGGGGGTACAAATGGAATTATGCAAAACTTTGTCTCTGGTTTGATTCTTCAAGGGGGCTGCAGTTAGTTGGAATATCAACGTGGACACACCCCCCCCCCCCCCCCGAACGGAGACCTCCTAGCCACGTCCCTGCCCATAGGGAGCCTCGCATATATAAGAGAATTGGCCTAACATATTTACATTGACCTTTTAAGCCAGTGCATTATATTATATATACGAGGCTCCCTATGGGAGACTCACATATGTAAGAGAATGCTAGGCATATGATCTTTAATGCTGCACAATTGGTCGTCATAATTACTATTCGATATGTTTCCCGCTGAGTTTCCGCACAATGGGTCGACTGGACAAATTGACCCATTGCGTTTCACCAGGGTTGATCTCTACTCATTGCGTATAGCTATATTGTATTCTCTACGATATATATAGGTGCACGATAGTTTAGAATTGTGTTTGATCGCGGCAATCCCTCATTCACTAATATGCACGTAGTACGTATAGAGGAGCGGCCAAAAGTGGTCGGATACCCCTACCCTCGCAGGAACAAGTTGGAACCAACTTTTTCTGGAAGGTACATATATGTCATTTATGAAAATAATTCTTAGCCTTGCCAGAATTGGTGGCAGCTATGTATAGTAAGACTATTTGTGAAGGTACCCTACCGAAAAATTAGCCTGTTTTCAGCGGTTGACCAGCTATACACAATTGGTTAAAAGTCACCAAAAACAGAACGATCTATTTGTAATTATGTGGTACATGGTGTTATTAGATCGGAATGTTCTTATTTTGTTCTGGTTTGTTTGAGATTTCACTGCGTCATGGTGGAGAATGTAATGTTCTGCGTCAAAACATCATGACGATTAAGAGAAACTATCGCCCGTCAACTCTGTACAAAACTAGCACGCTGCATTGAGCTTATCTTATCATATATATTTGGAAAGACTGGAGTATTTCCTACCGGGAGGTATTAACACTATTTTCCTGGTCCTACAAATTTTGCAATAATAGGCAAAAACTTATCCCTTCCCCCAATGTCATAAAATGCTAAGTATAGCCATCACCGGGGATTGGATCCCAGAATGATAGAATAGTGCGTAGAATTTGCTTTTATTTAGTGTAGAACACATACAACAAGTGCAAATGCGAATTTCCAACCATATTCACCATTAGAAGAGTATCAAAATCCAAGATGGCGTCCAATATGGCGGTCAGTTTTTATTTTAAGACTTTGTGAAGCGACATACGAAAAATCCCGAAAAGGAACATCCCCAGTGGTAAAATCTATATTATTGTAATGACTACATAGAATAACATTTCATATCAAACATTAGTTTGACCATTAATACATATTTCCAATTGTTAAACTAATAGGTAAAAATGTATCCCTCCATCCAATGTCATAGTAAGTACGTGTTATTGATATGGACTCAATGCCTACTTATCTACTTATACATTAAGTTTGACTCACTATATTTGCTGAGACATTACACGGGAGATTTGTTCTTAGTAAGAACAATCATGATTGTTGACAGAAAGGGGTTAATCATTAAGTTACCAAGTGGACTTGTATGTTAGCATGAAAATTATAACACTGCATGTTGAGTGAGGATGAAGTAAAGTGATACCAAGGTAGAAACATTTTGCAACTACATCAATTCCCAATTCTTACGAGGAAAACATTGAACTGAAAAATTAAGATTTAACATCAAATCTCATTGTTGTTTTTGACATTCAATTATCGCTGCGATGCCAACGTCACGTGATGTAATTTTGCTGGTGCTTTCAGTCGTATGACTATTCCTGTAGTATTGTACGATGCTCATCATTGGGTAGATGGGACCTTGGATTACTTACCTATCGATATTTGACCCGCCATATCAAATCCAGTCGTAAGTCGGGATTTTTTTACCCTGTGCCAATGCATTCTCTTATATATGCGAGTCGACCATGGGTCGCCTCGCATATATAAGAGAATGCATTGGCCTAACAATTTTTTAATAAATGTTTCTTACATTTTTTAGGACATAAAATAAAAAAAACATCCATTACCCTGCAGGGAGTCCCACACATATATAGACGCATATAGAACAGTGTCGTCTGCTCATGTTTGTCTGGGGCTCTGTATGGGTGAAATTATAAAATTGTTAAAGAATACAAGAACAAATTATTAAAATTGTAAAAAATTGTTAGGCCAATGCATTCTCTTATATATGCGAGTCGACCATAGGTCGCCTCGCATATATAAGAGAATGCATTGGCCTAACAATTTTTTACAATTTTAATAATTTGAGAATGCATTGGCACAGGGTAAAAAATATCCCGACTTACGACTGGATTTGATATGGCGGGTCACATATTTGAATGAAAAGCTGAGAAATTTAACATAACAGTTCAATTATTACAAAAAAAGTATTCGTCTTTGAGATGATAACATTTTATTCATGATTACGTTTTTTTTTACACACAGACTTGTAATGCGCTCCACTGCTCACACACAGGCTTGTAATGCGCTCCACTGCCCACTCCCTTTCCAAAACACACACTGTCATTATAATATACATGATTACTTTTTGACACACGGGCTTGTAATGCGCTCCACTGCTCACTCCCTTTCCAAAACACACACTGTCATTATAATATACATGATTACTTTTTGACACACGGGCTTGTAATGCGCTCCACAGCCCACTCCCTTTCCAAAACACACACTGTCATTGTAATATACATGATTACTTTTTTACACACAGGCTTGTAATGCGCTCCACTGCTCACTCCCTTTCCAAAACACACACTGTCATTATAATATACATGATTACTTTTTGACACACGGGCTTGTAATGCGCTCCACTGCCCACCCCCTTTCCAAAACACACACTGTCATTATAATATACATGATTACTTTTTTACACACAGGCTTGTAATGCGCTCCACTGCTCACTCCCTTTCCAAGACACACACTGTCATTATAATATACATGATTACTTTTTGACACACGGGCTTGTAATGCGCTCCACTGCCCACCCCCTTTCCAAGACACACACTGTCATTATAATATACATGATTACTTTTTGACACACAGGCTTGTAATGCGCTCCGCTGCTCACTCCCTTTCCAAGACACACACTGTCATTATAATATACATGATTACTTTTTGACACACGGGCTTGTAATGCGCTCCACTGCCCACCCCCTTTCCAAGACACACACTGTCATTATAATATACATGACTACTCTATACATCATGGCAGTTTACATGCGCCTCGTGTATATTACAATGAAGTAAAGCAGAGTCATATATTCTAGTGGGTACTATGCATAAGGTATGTGGGGGAGGGGGTGAACACGTCATTATATGTATGGCGTAAATGTATAAGGGTGTAGTGTGGTTGGGGTGTGGCGGAGCAACGAACACATTACAAGCGCATGTGTTTCTGCCATTTGCAAAGAATACATGTATTTTATCAATCTGTGTCCCTCGATGATACTTGTTATTGGTTAATTAATAAATGGAACAGACTCCAGATGAAAAATAATAAAATACATATAGAGATTTGGCGAATATTTGGTCATCTAGCCGGGGTTAGTCACAACGTGACAGATTTCGCTGATGTACATACACATCTTTGTCGCATATATACTGTGGATATGGATCTGGAGCCTTGTTTGACAAGTTTAACCCTTTACCCAACAGAAGGGCCCTGTGCCAATGCATTCTCTTATATATGCGAGTCGACCATAGGTCGCCTCGCATATATAAGAGAATGCATTGGCTTAACACATTAAAAATTATAAAATTGTTAAAGAATGTAAGAAAAAATGGTAAAAAGTGTTAAAAAAAGATTTTTTTTTTAGGCCAATGCATTCTCTTATATATGCGAGGCGACCTATGGTCGACTCGCATATATAAGAGAATGCATTGGCACAGGGTATAACTGTAACTATCACAATGTGGTCAAGGAGCCGATTCCAATGATATCCATATTTGTATGGTTCTATTGAGACAGACCGAAGATATTTTAGGCTGTTGAAGCTTTATTTGGCCGGTTTTGGCCGGTTTGTTGGGTAAAGGGTTAATCAATGAATGTTTTGCGATTTTAGGAGACTTCTGGTGCTTTTCGTTAAGCTTACCTACATTGTAATTGGAATTTCATCCGGATGGTTATTTTCAACATTTCACACCTTCTGTCTGCCGAAGAGTTCATGCAGTTTGCTGAATTTTTCTCGTGGACAAAATTCCATGACCACATTGAAACCGCTGTTCATTTCTTATATATACATTATTTCGCCATTTTAGTCTCAATTCCTTTGCCGGCCAAATTGACAAACCCTCTGATTGAAAAAATTCGGAGAAGCCAGCTTGACTCGAGAATAATAGGAGGAGTTCCGGCATCGCATGCCGAGTTTCCAGCTCAAGTCAGTCTCACAGTGGATGGGAATCTAGACCAACATTTCTGCGGCGGAAGCATCATCTCTGCTAACTACATCCTGACAGCCGCCCACTGCATCGACTGGGATATTCAGTAAGTAGACCTATTATAATTGTACGTGAATTTATAGTGTCATAGATGCAATGAGAGTGTAGTCTTTGACGCGGGTGGGACTAAACAACGGGAACCTGCCCGGGCCGAGTGTGTCGAGATAGACAGAGTGGATTGAGGACCAGGGACAACCCGACCCGGTGACAACCCGACCCATGTATAACCCGACCCGGGGACAACCCGACCCATGGATAACCAGACCCAGGGACAACCCGACCCGAGGACAACCCGACACAAGGCAACCCGATACAAATAAAGATTAAATTATAACTTTCTCATCTTTATTTAAAGATGCATAATCCGAATTAACGCTCGCAAATTACCATTTCCTTGGCTTCGGGAGAAACAAATATTTGATTCGAGTCGAGGAATCCACCCATCAAAGCTCAGAGTGATCAGATATCAATTTTTGAAATCTATTAGTTTTCACAACCGATAATTTAAGTGGCCCAGTAAACAGTCGACGAGAAGACGGTTTCGGACCAAATTGCAGATGAAGATGGATAACTCTAAAAATTAAGTGGGTCTTTTTGTGTCAGATATTTGACAAAGCGGCAATTTTATACCATAGTTGACTATGGATAGCATTAATTTTGGACAGTTACTCGATTCTGATAACTGAAGCGGCATTTCAAAATTTGTTGTTGTTGTTGTTGTTGTTGTTGTTGTTGGAATCTGATGACACGGAGACCATCGAATCGGATTGATTACCTTTGAAACAAGTATCAAATATATGGGAAAACATGAGGACATATATTTATAGTTGTGATACATACGTCTACAGTGGAAGGGAATATAGTATATGCTTTTGTAGCGTTCTCAACGTTAGCCGACGTGAATAACAATGATATAAACTATACCAACAAGAAACCGAAAAATAACATATACGGAAAACTGCATATTTAGCGATAAAGAAACAAAATAATTTAATCGCGTTTTAAACAGACAAATTTTACAATTCGAAAACCATATTAAGAAAAAATTGTGAGAAAATTATTTACTCAGAACATGACTGCCGACCTGGAAAATCGAGAAAACCCGACCAAAAATACGCCCGGGTCGAGTGGTTCCGCTTCCGGAAGATTTATTAAGTTATCAACTGTGAGCATTAAAGTGATGTGAAACACTCCGGTATGGTGATCAAAGAGAAATGGAGAATAATCTTGTTCATAGTAGTAATTTTAACAAAGAGTATATCCATATTGACAACACACACAGCCATTCTCATATATGAATTAAATGCAGTTTTCGTTAGTTTGTCACCGATAGACGCATCCAGAATCGAGTAATAAATATTTACAATTGAGCGTAGTTCTGACGATGTTTTCTATTGAGTGGTAAAGTCGATTTGCTTCAAATTTTCGGCGATATTAGTAGAATTTTACATTCCACCAGTTGTCTTAGCGCCTGAGTACTAACTTATCAGTTTCACGCACCCGAACAAGTACATAATATGTCTTTAATAAGGCACATATACTGAAAAAAGAACACCTACATTGTTTGATTACCTGGAACATCTCAATAGTGTCTGCAAAGAAATAGAGAATATTCAGACGCTCTTGAAAATTGGATATCTCTTTTCTGACACTCATGATATAGTTCCAAAATGTAATGTAGGTATTCTCTATTCATATTGAAACTTTTTAACCAGAGCAGTTTGGTTAATCAGCTGCCCATTTTTGTAACAAAAATGGTCATTGACATTCGACAGCGTGAAGGGTGGATTTTTTTCGTATATTCAAAGTTTTGTTCAACTCCAAATTGAAAACGTGAACTACAACCTTAACGTTTTAGTTCGACAAATTGAAAACATTGCGAAAACATACCCAAATACATGTAAAGGAGAGAAAAGTCCCAAATACCTACCCGAATACATGTAAAAGAGAAAAAAGCAATTCAACTATCGATTATTAACGCTGTTAAAGATACGGGCGGCGTTGGCGGAGGGTGTGCTGTTAAAATATTCAGCTCCGTCAAAAACCGCCAAAAACAGAAAGAATAGTAAAATATAGACAAAATGTGTTCTTATACCAATCAGAAACAAAAATGGTCATTGACATTCGACAGCGTGAAGGGTGGATTTTTTTCGTATATTCAAAGTTTTGTTCAACTCCAAATTGAAAACGTGAACTACAACCTTAACGTTTTAGTTCGACAAATTGAAAACATTGCGAAAACATACCCAAATACATGTAAAGGAGAGAAAAGTCCCAAATACCTACCCGAATACATGTAAAAGAGAAAAAAGCAATTCAACTATCGATTATTAACGCTGTTAAAGATACGGGCGGCGTTGGCGGAGGGTGTGCTGTTAAAATATTCAGCTCCGTCAAAAACCGCCAAAAACAGAAAGAATAGTAAAATATAGACAAAATGTGTTCTTATACCAATCAGAAATATGGCATATAACAGTATGTTGTTGTCAAATGTTTTTTCTTCGTTATGTAAACAAAGGCAAAAAACGTTAGAGAACCTGGTTTTTGTTTAGATCCGGATATGGTAAACAAACGAGCGTTATTAGATACTGTTTTCCTGATATGGAAATAATAAAGAGCGTTTATATCATTTGTGTGTGATCAACCAATATAATTGCGCTGTGTTATGTGAACAGAAGCACAACTTCTGTAACACGAGCAGGCTTTTGTTTACGTACACCATCGTACGCCTTGACGACAATATACTATTTACGCGCTGATTATGTTTGGCATATGAACAAATATATATGTTTTTAAATATTCCTTCTGCTGGTGGCGATTTGAACAAATATGAATATTTCTGCAACGAACGCCGCTCGTGCCTTTAAACGGTTGGCCATTTTTGTAACTAAAATGGCCATTGGCCTTTGAAAGCGTGAACCATGCAGAAGGGTGGATTTTTTTTTCGAATATTCAAAGTTTTTTTCAATTTCAAATTGAAAACGTGACTTACAACCTCAACGTTTTAGTTCGACAAATTGAAAAATTGCGGAAGCATACACAAAATGCATATAAAAGAGTACACAATGCCATGAGCAATTCAACTATTGATTATTAACGCTGTTAAATCAGGTGATCGGATCTCAAGCTACACAGATTAGATCGTGTTATAGCACTGGCACGGCTGCAGACACACGTACCACAGTATCGATGTCATTGTATGTGTGACAATTTATTATGGTGGAGTTTGGTCGTCATAATTAATATGACACAGCAAGCCATGTCGCCCTCTGCAAATTCGCACAATGAGTCTACCAAGCTCTACCAGCGACGGTCGATATCTCAAGGATGTATCTACCTGTGAATGTCTTGTCGCCGTTGATCTTCACCCAACACGCAGTGTTATATTTTGCATGCTAACACATAAAGTCCACTTGATAACTTAATGAATAACCCTTTTCTGTCAACAACCATGATTATACCCCCCGCAACGAAGTTAGGGGGGGTATACTGGAGTCAGCTCGTCCGTCCGTCCGTCGTCCGTCCGTCGTCCGTCGTCCGTCCGTCCGTGGACACAAATTTGTCCGGAGTTTTTCTCAGTCGTTTTTTGATCAATTTCCGTCATCAACCACCATGGGAACCTGTGCACCTGCGATTATGACGTCTGTTGGACTTTTTTTTTTGGAGTTATCCCCCCTTTTTCGACTTAGAAACTTTTCGCAGCATGTATACTTTTGTCCGAGCTTTTATTCCTACATTTTTTGGTCAATTTTTTTAAAACGTGGCACAGATATTTAGTACCATTGGAACTTGTGCATCTGCGATTATGACATCTGTCCGACATTTTTTGGTGGAGTTATCCCCCTTTTTCAACTTAGAAACTTTTTTTGCAACATGCATAATTTTGTCCGAGCTTTTATTCCTACATTTTTCGGTCAATGTTTTTTTAATCTTGGCACTGATATTTAGTACCATGGGAACCTGTGCACCTGCAATTATGACGTCTGTCCGACATTTTTTGTGTGGAGTTATTCCCCATTTTCGACTTAGAATTTATTTCGCATAATTTTGTCCAAGCTTTTATTCCTACAATTTTCGGTCAATAGGTTTAAGATTAGGGTTATGGTTGTACACCTGCAATGGGAACTGTTATTTCATTATTTTAACTAAATGTTTACTGACATGTCAAACATCTTAGTATTTTTTAAAAAGGGGGGTATCCGTAGTCCCATTGGGACAGTCACACCTCTAGTTGTTCTTATTATTGAAATTAATATAAGTAGATAAACATGCATGCATTGAGATCATATAAAAAAAACGTACCACATGCATGATATGTGAGTCAATGAGGAATTGCCACCAGGCCACGGTCAAACACAATTCTGGACGATCTATCGTGCAATTATATATATCGTAGCGAATACAATTTAGCAAAACGTAATGAGTAGAGATCAATCTTGGTGAAACGCAATGGGTTAATTGGTCCAGTCGACTCATTGTGCCGTAACTCAGCGGGCAACATGACTGGCTATGGCATAATAATTATGACGAACAATTGTCACCAAACTCCACCATAATAAATTGTCACACCTACTATGCCATCGCTACTGTGATACGTGTGTCCGCAGCCAATTAACAGGTTTCCCCTGGTATAGCGTATAACAGTTTAGTTTAAACATATTTATTCGCCATATATGCATATAAATACATACATTCGGCAACGTGATTGAAGAACAAGTTCGGGCCACTAATATGCTACTTCTCTCCCGATCACCAGACACTCCAGTGAAAAAATTACCATGGCAGTGAACAATTATATATGGTATTTAAGTGTATAATGGTATTTGTTGATGTTGTTGCTAGTCTCTCCAAACTTGTTCGAATTCATATATATATAGTTCGAAGGTATCTGGTTGCGTTAAAGTATTATGTGCTCATCCATCCTTAACACTGGACAGTGACTAAGTTCCTAAAGCGTTTATTACTTTTGTCCTATATATATATATACTCAGAAATATTATTTTTATTATTTATTGCTATTTATTGTTTGTTGTTTTCCTAATTGTCATCTGCTGAAATCCGTATGTTCTTATCCTGGGATCGGTCTCTTATAAAGATTTGGACAGCCTTGAAAATTTCTTCACTATTGGAATTTGATAAGGTTGGATCTCCAAATATGACAGTGTAAGTTTCGGGTGATATGATAGTCTACACGTATATACTGACACATTTTATGTATTTCAGGTATCAACTGAGCAGACTGGACGTTGTTGCCGGTGTTACTGACGTAAACTATCATGGCGACCGCCAGGTCCGCTCAGTCGCTGGTTTTACACTCGTAAGTATTTACAATCAAGGGCTCATTTTAGCTTGTTCCTTCCATAGCAGGCATAACGATCAAGTGACTTCTCTCGACGGGCAATTCATTTGGCTAATCCATAAGTAATAGTAAAATTAATCAAACGTTAATTTCAAATTTATAAATTATACTGATATATACAGAGCAGTGATCATCTCATTTTTTAAATTTGTCATATTGTCTTGTTTCTTTTTTCATTCTCTGAATTCGACCTTTACTTCATCCATGTCTCTGTTTCCCACTTCATATATCTTGTCTCCTACCACTCGATCTCTTCATTGCGCATATACTGTTCTGTTCTGAGGACATGGCTCCATATAAGCGCCTGGCGCTTGATGTCAAATCATCTACTCTCTCAGACTTATCCTACTTCCATATATATATGAACATCATCTTGTAAATTATTGTATACATCTGGGATACACAATACATGATGTTTACATCACAGCAGTCAGTCAGTTTGTATGTATGTGCACTTCCTTTGTCACGTACTACATATGCAACAGCCTTATGACAATTCCCCTATTGGTCCTCCTTTCTTCTCAAACGTTCTTAAATCTAACTGATGTCCTTTAATTCCCCTGGCTATCCTAAATCAACCAGTCCACGTCTGATCTCTTCGTATCTGTTGTTGGAGCTCCGTGGTCCAGTGGTAAGTGTGTCAGACTTGTCTTCGCTGCCAATACGTCGAGATGAATTCGCCGCCCGGCATGAGCTATTGTGAGTTTCGCACAGCAGTGTCTTTGTCCAATCAAGCAACGTTGATTGTCGTATCGTATGTTGTTCAAATAAGCAGGGCATCTCGTGCTGTCAGCGTTTCGGAGCACCCATGTGTTAAAAAAAATTCGTTGCTGCTAGTGTTGCTGCTTCGCAACTTCGCAAGTATTCACAAACAAGGGCTCGTTTTAGTTCGTTCCTTCCAAAGCATTCAGATTGTTCAATCACATCACATCATATTACTAACTTCCATCAATAATAATAATACAGTGCAGTCGATGTATGTACACTTCCTTTGCCACGTACTATGCTATGCAACGGCCTTATGACAATTTCCCAATAGCTTCTGCCGTGTCAACGAAGTATTTCATGAATCAACTCAAATCGAATCATATGATACATATAATATGAAACGCGCGTTCCTCTCATAAATAGATAGTTTAAAGATACGGGCGGCGTTGGCGGTGGGTATGCTGTTAAAATATTCACCTCCGTCAAAAACAGCCATAAACAGAAATAATAGTAAAATATAGACATACTTTGTTAGTGTAAACATATTTATTCCAATCATAATAACATATATACATTTGACAAAAGTTTTGACAATAAAATAGAATAATACAGTTGAATGATTGATTGGAAAGGGGATTAAACAACAAGCCCAAGGGCTTTTGTTAAGTTTGCTCCCCTTTCAGTTTGTTTCGCACCCACTCTTTATTAAGTCTAGAAGGGGGTCGGACGGGAAGGAATGGGAATATAATAATACTATAGTATTGATGATGTCATGAGAGGCAAGGTAGGGAGAGACATAGAGAGAGAGAAAAGATAGAGAGAGATAGATAAAGAGGGAGAGAGAGAGAAAGTGAGATTGTCTTGGTAAAGTGAGGATGTGGTTCAGTTGGAGCTGATTGGTTACAATCGCTTTAAAGATACTGGCGGTGTTGGCGGTGGGTATGCTGTTAAATATTCAGCTCCGTCAAAAACCGCCATAAACAGAAAGAATAGTAAAATATAGACATACTTTGTTCTTATACCAATCAGAAATATGACATGAACAGTATGTTATGGTCAAATGATTTTCCTTTGTTATGTAAACAAAAGCAAAAAACGTTACAGAACCTGGCTTTTGTTTAGATCCGGATATGGTAAACATAAAGAGCGCGTTATTTGTTACTGTTTTCTTGATATGGAAATAATAAAGAGCGTTTATATCATGTGTGTGTGATTAACCAATAGAATTGTGCTGTGTTATGTGAACAGAAGCAAAAACTTCTCTAACACGAGCAGGCTCTTGTTTACGTACACCATCGTACGTCTTGACGACAATATACTGTTTACGCGCTGATTATGTTTGGCATATGAACAAAACTATTTATTTTTTTAATATTCCTTCTGTTGATGGCGATTTGAACAAATATGAATATTTCTGCAACGAACCTCGCCCGTACCTTTAATGACATAAAACGTCCACACGAGACCGATATCAGGGTATCAAAATAACATATATATATAACAATGTCAACAATGATTCAACATAATATATATACTATAGTAACTATTTCATTATTATATCAGTAGAATTTTACGTTCTTTGAAAAATGTCCGAACCATGTTGCAGATTATGTTGCATGTATGAGGCTAGTTGTTGTGCATTATATATTGGAATTTTTGGCTATCATTCAATCCAAAACAATTATCACTCGTCTTCCCTATCTCAGAAAAGAGGTGTTTACGCATCTTATCATATATGTTGCAGCGCATAAGGACGTGTTCTTCATTCTCAGCATCCATGTTACATTTCCTACAAATTATTTCATCAAGTGACACTGTTGGCTGTTTATGGCGACCCTTTTCAAATTATGATTACTAATTCTTAGTTTACAAAACATAATCTTTGTGTCAATATTCTGGACAATATTAAGATAAGGTTCTTGTGTGTAATATTGTTTGACTACGCGGTACGTCCTTAACTTATTCGCGCCCGAACATTTGTCATCGCTGAAAATATCAGTTTTATAATTCTCTTTGTGGCTTTCTTTCAATTGGATTTTAATGTCATTTATCTTTTTGTGAACTGAGGCATTGGGAACAATTTCATTTAATTTTGGAATGATTTATGAAAGTCGTCTCGTTGTGTTATATCTCGCCAAAAGCTGATATAAGAGAAACACTAATTCCATATCCTCTATATATTAGTTTGGTTGGGATTAATAAATGATTATATGATTTGACAGTATAATTACATGCTACAAGTCAGTGACATCTCTTATAGGTAAAGCATGACACGAATTCATTGATGCTAATAATTTCTTTTAATTACTATCTGCTAACATAAGAATACAATTTAATTGAGTACATTAGATTCAGATTAAAGGGTCGGGAAAATACGCCATAACTTGCTCGAAAATGGCGGCACGATATCACGCTAAAACTCAAAAGTCATTTTTCCTTCTTCTATATTTTAAAATATATCAACAAGTATTAGACCGAAGATCTTTCCCAAAAGATTCTGCAAAAACCGGATATCGAACCTATTTGTTTTTTAGAAGATCTTGGAGTTCAAATATTACACATCCTAAAAAATGGTGACCAAAGTCGCTTGAACACTGATATATTCGCAGCAGTCATATATATATGAGGACGTGGTATCTACAGTGAGCTATCAAAATTGCTACACTACCAGTCAAAGGAAGGGGTATATTAATCGTGCTATTTTTGCGCCCAATATCGCAATAATATTGCAAGTTGAAACGCTTATAAGCGCATCACTTACGTCATTATTGCAATACCTTGCGCTTAATATCGCAATATTTCGCGCTTAATAATTCGATATCGCGCGCTTAATATTGCAACTTAAAATTGTGAAACTACCCGTTTGGCATAAATAGAATCAACGTTTTAGATGTGTATATAATTATAGTTGGAAATTCCTTATGTACACTATATGCACAGTATTTATCTACTGTATGAATTTTTTTTCGCGCTCAATATTGCGACAATGCGCGCTTAGTATCGCAATATTATGCGCCCAATAACGAAATAATAAGCGCGACAGATTGTTTGTATCGCGATATAATCGCGCCGTTTTCGAAATTAAGCGCGCTCAATATCGCAATAAAGGCGTGCCTCAATATACCACTTCTTATGACTGGTACGGAATATAGCTCATTTGATATCTTTTTATATTAAGTTATTTATATAGGCGAAGAAAATGTTGTAAACCCATTGGACATGAGACATCTCGCCGCAATTTTCCAGCAAATTATGATGTATATGTAGGTTCTCCGCCGTCATCTCAATTTTAAACTCGAGTGTAAGAACTCTCGGTTCCATCCACCGTTTGTAAGACCAAATTAGAGTTCAAATTCGAAACAGAAGGTCAAAGCGGCGGATTCCTCGTGTCCTGTCTCGCATCAGTGCTCGTGGATTACAGGGCAGGGGCCATGGATAGATTGTTGACACATAATTATATATTTGCATTTAACTTGTTTGAATTTGTATAATATCTTTGGCAGTTCCGTCATATTCATGATATTGAAATTACCACATATACATAACAGCACACTAGATGGAATGCCAATAGGCTGACAGACGACATCGCTCTACTTGAGCTATCTACCCCCTTGGACCTGAATAGTTACGTGGCTGCTGTTGCGATAGCTACAACCTCAGAGGACAGTGAAGCAATCGGTCAGGGACATTGCACCATCACTGGCTGGGGATACAAGACCGTTGGAGGTAAGTACCTCACTATTGATTCACAGTTCACTATCAACGGCGTACACAAGAGACAAATCAGCAATTTACCATAAATATATTATAACTTAAAAAATAGAATCGCGTCGAAGACGAATCACAAACAGCCGCCTCGTCCATCAAATATCAAGTATGGAAAAGTGCAGAACATATCGAATCATTAAGCACGATTTTGGAATGAAAATAACTTTCAGTGCAAAATTATAGAAATCTTAGATTACTGTCAAAATTTAGGTGTACTGATAATTATCTTCCCATATAAACTGGGTCTTGGTCTAAGTCTAAGAACATATTGAAGAGCGAGTATGCACATACTGCACTCGATGTTCAACCGGGAACGAATACCATTTGATCATGGAATGCACCAGAGTTAGCTCTTTACGAAACAGATTTCTACCACGCCACCTCACTGAGCAAATAAACGTTTATAACTTCTGCTCAATTCTAAACACAACCGATACTGTGCACATGAACAAGTTGTGTGGATTTTTAAGATACGCCCAACATGTTGCATATATAGTTCACTCCTTTTCGAGGGTATATCTCACAAGAAGGACTCTACAATCACTGGCATACTATATTATTCGGATCACCGCAGCACCACCATACCTTACCATCCCTAGATATACTATGGAAGGCCAAATTCACATTTATTAATAATTGTCCTTCAGCGCAATTGAATTTCGCTGAAGTGCAATTTAAATTGAATTGCGCTGAAGTGCAATTAATTTTATATATATGGCTAAACCCCCCAGTTAATTAATGAATAAATCCAATAAAAAATGTATTGCGCTTCAGCGCTTTAGCGCAATTATTTTCCCATATATGGGAACTCCCAGTTAATTAATGGAATAACCTATCTATTCAGGGGTGTAAGCTTGTAACAATAATTGCGCTTCATCACAATTGATATGAATCAAGCTGGATTGCGCTTCAGTGAAATTGAATTGCGTTTCAGCTCAATTGGATTGCGCTTCAGCCCAATTATTAATAAATGTGAATTGGGCCTCCCATAGACATACATGTGACGGCGGCAAATGTTTACGATGATTTTATTAAATTTCAATGTTATACTTATCATTTTATTTGTTTACACCATAGTGCTATTTATTATATATTGATTTGTTCGTGTATTACATATGTAATTAGAACAACAATAAAGAATCTTGAATCTAAACATACTACTCGATCATCTGTAATTTGAACAACGACAAAGCATTACGTGGTATTGAACTCTTGGATAGTATAACTCTTCACATACACCTGAACTAAGACCTTACACTCATGAATTACATAAGCTGTACACAGCTCCCGCGAGGCAATCTTACGACAATAGAGCTTTCCACCGAGGCCATGCACGCCCGCAGCGGTAGTGCCGCCCACTGGTAATGAGACTTTATTCATATAAATATTTTCTGTTACCCGAGATGGACGTCCGACGAGAACACATCAGCACAAAAAAAAATTAAAAAATTTATTTTATTTTTAAATTTTAATATTAGATTTTTAGATTGAAACTTCTCGCTCAAAAATTTAAAATTTTGAAAAAAAACAATTCTTTCTTTATTCTCCATGCACGGGATGGCAGGAAGACAGTCTTGACAGATTATGCCACCCCCCCCCCCCCACAATATAGGACATAAATATTCATAAGTTGTATCTTATTCTTATATAAATGTGTGTGTGTTGGAAATAAAATATACTATGCTAATTTTATCACCAGTCATGTCACCACCCCCTTTATAAACCGCAACCTTTCGTATAACAATCACTAACGGTGCTGATTTGCATAATTATTATTTTAATTTTCAAATAAAATGTGTTGTGTATAAACTTTCATTCGATTGAGATAAATATGTTACATGATCTAAGTACAGGTTACAATTTTGGGCATTTTTATGTCAACATCTATACAGACTATGAGCTCTTCATTGCCTAAATAATACGTAAACAATCCAGGTACTTAAAAGACTAAAAATATTTTGACAGGGAAGTTGTGTGATAATATCAGAGTTACTTCTAGCGAGAGTTATCGTAAACTTGTTACTTTTGTGAGAGTTACCGTAAACTGGTTACTAAAAGCGACAGTATTTGCAGTCTAGCATGATACCGTGGGGGTATGGAGTATTGAAGGGTGTACTGCGTTATCTTAAAGACATGTTCGAGTTCGTGAAACCGATAAGTTAGTATTCAGGCGTTATGCTAAACTGGAGAATGTAGCATTCTACTAACATCGCCGGAAATTTAAAAGAAATCGACCGTACCACTCAATAGAAAATATCGTCAAAACTAAGCTCAATTGTAAATACATTGTATTTATATCTGGATTTGGGACGCAACAATCGGCGACAAACAAACACAAATGATTTCGCCATCCAGAATCAGTGCATTTATTAATATATCAGAATTATGGTGTGTGTTGGCAATTTGGATTAATATTCGTAAAAAAGAACACCCCATGGGACTGTTTCACATCATGAAACTATTAAAAGACTTTGCGCACTACTTTCGCTTCGTTTTAATTAGTGAATCTATATATACCATGAAGTGTTAGAGCGACGGCAGCTCCAGATTTTCGTTTCATGATATTCTACATTTGCATTTTTGACCCGACAGCTGATTAAACAAATGAACCGGTAGAAACGAAACGATCTTAAGTTTACCGAACATGATCCGAAACAACACATAACGGGAAGTGAGGCACCGCTTGTCTTAGCTATTTATGGAGCCCAGCATATAAGTAATTTAACCCTTTACCCAACAGAACGGCCCTGTGCCAATGCATTCTCTTATATATGCGAGTCGACCATAGGTCGCCTCGCATATATAAGAGAATGCATTGGCTTAACACATATTAAAAATGATCAAATTGTCAAAGAATGTAGAAAATATTATAAGAAAAAATGGTAAAAAGTATTAAAAAAAGATGATTTGTTTAGGCCAATGCATTCTCTTATATATGACCATAACATACTCATTATGCGATATTTGTTATTTGTTTACGGACAAAGTCTATCTACATTTTGATGTTCTTTCTGTTTGTGGCGGTTTTTGTCGGGTGGATATATTTTCACAGGATACCCATCGCCAAGGCCGCACGTGCCTTTAAAAAAAGATTTTTTTTAGGCCAATGCATTCTCTTATATATGCGAGGCGACCTATGGTCGACTCGCATATATAAGAGAATGCATTGGCACAGGGCATAACTGTAACCATCACAATGTGGTCAATGAACCGGTTCCAATGATATCCATATTTGTATGGTGTTATTGAGACAGACCGAAGATATTTTAGGCTGTTGAAGCTTTATATGGGCGTTTTTGGCCGTTTTGTTGGGTAAAGGGTTAATCTGCTATGCGGCGATCAGCTGCTGCAAATCGTAAACACCTGCGAGAGTATACTCGCAGAATGTCATCTTATCAAGCGAAATCCTTAGATTACTTCTCACTAAGAATACATTATCAAACAAAAAGAAAATAAGTATAATATATAATATTTGACATTTTTAGGTAAATCTCTTGTTTTACGAAATAATGGATCAGAACTAAGATGGAACTATTTTCATGCGCGGAAGAATACTTTGTTTATCAAGAGGAGCGGATGCCCTGGATTCCTTTTTTGTTCTGGCTGCGACTACAACAGAAAAGTAAACATCGTACTGTCGCCAGAAAAGAGCAGATAACATTAAAAGTTTTTCCTCGCATACATCTGGGGGCAACGCGCCTGTATCGCTTTCCTTTCCAGTTGCACTACCAGTGCTATATTCATTTTCTTGCTTTCCTTCATTTCATCATTATGTTATTTATGTCTATCACTGGTGGCGGTTTGATCGTCCACCAGTCAAATTTTGACTCCTGTTTGATGCTTGTTTAATATGACAAACATAATTTCTAAATATTTTATCAGAATAAACAGAGTCTAAACGGGAAATGTTGTTGCTGTTGTTTTCATAACCTATAATTATTGGAGGGTTGGGGTTCATAAATATATTTTCAGCGCAATATCAATTTTAATTTGTTCTGAAATCTTCCACGTAGATGTTTTGAGATACCATCATACCTCTTACCAAATAATGTATACATAAGTTTGGAATTCGAACAAGCCACGTCCGGAAAAGAGAGCTAAAGGTGCGTCATTTATTTAGTAAACTTACGTCAACATAAAGACGATATACATACTGAGACGATGTACATATATCCCTTTTCTGTCTTAAAGCTAACCCTGCTTCGCCGACCATCCTGAAGAAAGCTGATGAAATGGATGTCATAACAAACACCGAGTGTTCGAGTTTGTGGTCCACCTCAATACCGAGCGGTAACATATGTGTTAACCACGGAACCAAGGGAGCCTGCAACGTGAGTGTTATATTGTTTGTCCTTACTAACCCATTCCCATAGTTCGCACTGCCACTTGCCAAATTTGCCAATGGCAAACATAATTCACATTTGGCAAAAAAATATTTTCATTTGGCAAAATATTTGGCAAGTCTTTTTTTTTTATCCCTCAAGAAAGTTGAAAAATATTGGTCAATCAAAACTATTAATTTCAGGAAACTCTTACATACTTATATTAGTGGTGTTTTATAATGTATAGGAAAAACTAAACCTCTGTTAAGATGCAGTTGATCTCATAGCATTAGTACCGATGGTTGGAGGGATTACTAGTATTTAGTGTGGTGGTGACGTTCACATAGCTCATCCTCATTCTACCATTGTATTGTTCGATTATTGACTTACTGTTGTATGATAACCACAATAGAGATGAGAGTATAATTAACTAACTGTGTTTCTATCGATATCAAAAGTCGTTCAAACCGTGAGTGTCGAAAATTATACTATCAGGGATATCATTTGGTAAATGTTAAAATAATTTGGCAAAAAATATTTTCATTTGGCAAATTATTTGGCAAAAGTAAATTTCACAACTTACTGTAGTATTTGAGCATACATTAAGCCACCGACCCGCCCGACCCCAATATCCATCACAATTAAGCTATACAGTAAGCCTTTACAACGGGACCGGTGTATATATATGATACATGCGCACGTGCAAGTCGTTCTAAAGCATGGAGGAACCGTTTTATTCACACATAATTGGAGACTATGGATAGACATAATTACTAAAAAAAAACATGACGTATTGTGTATACTGTCGTGAGGTCAGAGTTCGATTTATACATATGTATTACTTATGTGATGAATATCATCCTTAATTCAGGGACGTGGCGAAATGGGTTTTGGACGCCAAATCCCCAGCTTCTGTCCATGTTTAATAGTAGTAGGACGTATTAGAATGGAAATTCCAAAAAGTAGAAGTCAACATGTGCGTCTGCACAACTGGACATACACGTATATGAATGTGTCATGGAAGTGAATTCTCCGTTTCAGGGTGACAGCGGCGGACCTCTGTTCTGTCCGACAAGTCGCGGGATGGTACTGTTCGGAGCGACATCCTGGGGCAGGGAGCACTGCTACCCTGATGATCACCCTAGTGTCTACGCCAGGGCATCATACTACAGGAGTTGGATTAGCCAGAACAGTGACGTAACTCTGTCTTAATTCCAGAAATCACGAAAACTGTGTGAAGGTGCATCAATGGGAAATATTAACCATGTGACGTCACAAAAATTCATAATTTGGCTATGATATGAATAAAATATATGCAGAGAAATTATTATCTTAGCTCAATGTTGCACCATAACAGCCCGATCGGGAACAATGGACCATTACATGTATAACTGTTTGGCGAATCTATTTAGCAAAGAACGGGTTATAAAAGCAATGTCATAATTCACGTGATCTCAATTTGAATATTGACAAACATTGATGGCGGATTTTGAAATTATATTTTGGTTCAGTGAATCAATATAGTCCAATAACGACTTTAAACAATGTTATGATGACACCAAAACGACTTATTAATTATAGCCTTGTCTTTTTGGTTTTCATGCATATTCAGTATCTATATCATCCATGGGCTTCGAAAATGTCCCCCACATGTAATGATGCTTCGGAAAATTGCCTGTAAATAGCATTCTAATATCTCAAAATCAACCATATACGAAATTGGCAGTAGCACGATTACTCGCCGAACTACAGAAATTTAACTGTTCATGTTATATGACTTTGGTAAAGATGTATTTTATACGCATGGTGCCGTTCATAGTATGGCACCATGTGGTGTTATACGACGAAATGTTGCATATAAACAGGCGGCAACGTGTGCCAAAATGCACCATTACCAAAGCTAACAACATAAGAAGTAAATTATCGATACAGTACCAGTCACAAGAAGTGGTATATTAAGCGCGCTATTTTCGCGCCAAATATCAAAATAATATTTCAAGTGGAAACGCTTATAAGCGCGCTGCTTGTAATATTATAACAATATTTCGCACTTAATATCCCACGCTTAATATTGCGCTCAAAATTATACAATTAGCGAAATTAGCGCAAATTATTGCTTCTACTATTGTTTGCACAATACACACATGTATAATGGTATTGCGAAAAGTTTTCGTTTTTATTTTTTCTCGGAAGTTGAAAATTAACCTAACTTGAAATTAACCTGAAAGGGCATCTCTAATAACATCTGGGTCAAATTGAAAAAAAAAAAAATTATGAATATTTTGAACTCCTCATAATAAAATTTGTTCATGGATGTTATGAAACATTGAGAAAAAATATAACTTAGTGAAATTATACATACAAATTTTAATCTGTTTCAATGTCTAAAAGTGAGTTGATTTCACGGGAATTGCATCGTGTTTATTACTGTTTGACAGAGACAATCAAAGATGAATGTCAGCAATTATTGGAAAAAAGCTAAGTATTTTGTTTCTAATTACACCGAGATTATGAGAAAACTATTCGATTTATTTCGAACATCGTCGGAAATCACGAATGTATCGTACCCATACTAGAATCCACTATGCGACGTTGAAACCGATTACAAAAATTCACAATTGACAATGCTCTTTATTGTCTTTTTGGCGACTGTAACTTAGACGCTCTTTATAGGCGAATGTCAATGATTTTTTGTTAGCCCAACAAAATTTCCAATATCCTTCGCCAATAAAGAGCGTGTTTACTTACCGATGTTTAAGATTGCAGCGTTAAAACCATCAATATTGGTTTGCAGATTTCGAATTACCCTATTTATTAACACGTATAATTTCGACCTATGAAGATCACATTTTAACTGTTGTGGTTGTAGTTTGCCAGTGAACATTATGTTACTTAATTCCAATTGGTGTGGCCGCATCTATCAAAAGAGTGTATTTATATAGGAATCGAATGTGTAACTTTTGACTTAAATGCATGTAACGACCGTAGTTACTTCACCGGCTGACATAATAATAACGTGCGGTCGGAATTATTACATTACGCAACATGATATAACGTGCTCCCTGATTTCTATGAATTGTATCTTCTCCAAAATTACATGTAAATATCAGCTTACCGGGCTAGATATATCTATGCTTTCGTCACCCACAAGCAGTTGATAATAAAGTGCGCCTGTCATGGCGGCCATTTTGCCTGATATGCCCAAGACTGTAGTATAGTATAAACGGTTTCATTTTTAGGCGATCATTCTTTCCACACGATTCGCCAGAATTATCCACCACCTTTAGAATAGAGCAAAAAAAAAACGACTAAGAGAACAGATTAACTTCGGGTGTAGATCGATATATTCATGGATATATCGAGGACATATAATTATTTACCTTTTGTTTCGAAGTTTTGTGTCAAAATTATCATTGCATTTGTTCACTTGGTTGACCCCACACTCTAACAGCTAGATTGGTCTTCCTGTTGAACGGTTTGATCGAGGTTTGGCAAGACATCACCCAGCAAAAAAAACAAAAAACTCTAACCCTATTTCTGATAATAGAATTTAATACAAGGCAAATAAGATGGGGTGTCAGCATTCTATATGGACATGGTAACCTCCTTAATATAAGTTATTAACTATGTCGACAATATGAATATGACCGTCTTATATACCCATCATCGTATCGTATCGTTTCGCCATGTGGGGTCTCAATACAAATCCGATTCGGACACGACTAAATTATATCCGAAACGACAGCGTGATGTTCGTGTGATCATGGCCTAATATAATTATACTGCTGGGTTGGATGTTCAATTAATTTAATTAATCCTTCCATAATAGATTTGTATATATGACTCGAAAATGTTATGGATTCATATTCAGATGAGATACGTATATAGTCCAACTGATCAGTCTCAGATACACCCGAAAACACGCGAAAACTCACCAGAACTCTATAAGTACTATGGATATTTACTGCAAAGAAGATCCGGTGTTCGTGGTATCTTGAGCTGCGACCTTGACATCTATCTGGACCGATAGAGGTCCCATCATATCACGCTCATATTGAGTTATTAAGTTATCTACCATCACATTGTCGGCAGTGTGGAAGGTCAGAGACTATACTAATGAATGGATTGTCTTGAAAATTTGAGAGCAAAATAAAAAACACTATTGAAATAATTCGCTAAAAATTGGTAAATAGTTATACTGTGATAACCGACTGACATCGGGTCGGTAAATATTCCTGCTTCGTATGGACGCAAATATAGTTTGTCCGTTGCCTATTTTACGATGAGAAACACACGTATTCGCGTATATTATATACGTGAAAAATGCTTTCCCCAATCAGTCCGTTTTGGTGATACACTCCGTGTTGGTGATACACTCCGTGTTGGTGATACCAGGTTCACGGGGATGTTGAGTGCTAACTTTTCAATTTCACAAGTCCACAGTATGTCTTTAAATTTTTTACCCTGTGGTAATGCATTCTCTTATATATGCGAGTCGACCATAGGTCGCCTCGCATATATAAGAGAATGCATTGGCCTAACAATTTTTTATCATTTTTTTTTAATAAATGTTTCTTACATTTTTTAGAACATAAAATAAAAAAACATCCATTACCCTGCAGGGAGCCCCACACATATATAGAAGCATATAGAAGAGTGCCGTCTGCTCATGTTTATCTGGGGCTCTGTATGGGTGAAATTATAAAATTATTAAAGAATACAAGAACAAATTATTATAATTGTAAAAAATTATTAGGCCAATGCATTCTCTTATATATGCGAGGCGACCTATGGTCGACTCGCATATATAAGAGTATGCATTGGCACAGGGTAAAAGAAATCCCGACTTACGACTGGATTTGATATGGCGGGTCACATATATCCGATGTCAAATGGGCGGGATTCGCGTTGATGGATTTACTGGATTTGTTCAGTTTATTTCAATTCGATTGAATTATTTATCCTGATGGAGCGGAGTGCAATTTCTGGGAGGAAATGATATGGATTGTTTGTAAACTGTCAATCATGTCCAGTGCAGGAACTCTTTGGTAGATTTTCATGTCTGTAGCATGATTTTGCTATTTGTGTGATTTAGAATGGGGATAAACATGCTGTCTGCATCGATTGATTTGGGACGTTTATCGGTGGTTTTTTCTGATGGATAATATCCGTTTAACCCTTTACCCAACAAAGCGGCCAAAAACGCCCAAATAAAGCTTCAACAGCCTAAAATATCTTCGGTCTGTCTCAATAACATCATACAAATATGGAAATCATTGGAACCGGTTCATTGACCACATTGTGATGGTTACAGTTATGCCCTGTGCCAATACATTCTCTTATATATGCGAGTCGACCATATGTCGCCTCGCATATATAAGAGAATGCATTGGCCTAAACAAATTCTTTTTCAACACTTTTTACCATTTTTTCTTACATTCTTTAACAATTTTATAATTTTTTCTTACATTTTTTAACATTTTTTATAATATTTTTCTACATTCTTTGACAATTTTATCATTTTTAATATGTGTTAAGCCAATGCATTCTCTTATATATGCGAGGCGACCTATGATCGACTCGCATATATAAGAGAATGCATTGGCACAGGGCCGTTTTGTTGGGTAAAGGGTTAACTGGCACTACACGGCATTTTCCATCGATAAACGTCCCAAATCACACCAGACAACATGAGTATTCGCTCATATTTGACGCTTTTTGAATTATTATATCAGGAATAGACTAACAAGAACGGTCTTTATTATTCTTTGCTCTGGGAAAACTCGGCACCCAACTTATCTATGACTTGACCAACACCTATACGTCGATTTCCAGGCTATTATTGCGGACCCCTATTGCGATAACGGCTCCAGGAGCATCATTAATTGTCCTTGTCTACCTGTGCTAAACTCTTACTGTCGTGTTCGATCCTGAAAACTAATGAGAACATTTTAATGAGAATTTACGCCGCCAGATACCGACCTTTGTGACTTTTCGATGCTGAACATTTGGCAAATGTCCCCGGGGTATTTGGAGCGTATATGCCCCCGTTGACCGATGTCCATGCACATTGAACGTCCATGGTTCGTTTATACTTCCATATATTTGGAAGGAGGTGAAGATGGGTCGCTCAATACACGAGTTACTTATCAAAACAATTGTATACCCTGAACAATCTTTACAAAGTAATATAAATTTGCCAGCTGCTTTAAAATATAAAATATATATAAAATAAACGCTCTTTTTTTTACCAAAGTGGGAATAGATCCACCAATCACCTAGCAGCAAAATTATTATATTTTTTTGACATTTATTGTTGTTCATTTGGGACGATCGACGCTCTTTATTCTTCCATGCTGCTCTGAAGAAAAATCGGCTCAAACTAATCGGTGACTTTAGTATTTTCCATGCGATAGAAATCGTCGCTCCGTTTGCGTTCGCATGTAAATCCATGGTGAAGTGACTGAAACTATCACTATCGGACAACGTTCGCATGACCCCAACGGCACGACGAACGGATCCGATTATTTTCGCTAACACACACGCAAGCATGTGTGGCTAGCTTTTTTTTAACACTTTTTACCATTTTTTCTTACATTCTTTAACAATTTTACAATTTTTTCTTACATTTTTTAACAATTTTTATAATATTTTTCTACATTCTTTGACAATTTTATCATTTTTAATATGTGTTAAGCCAATGCATTCTCTTATATATGCGAGGCGACCTATGGTCGACTCGCATATATAAGAGAATGCATTGGCACAGGGCCGTGCTGTTGGGTAAAGGGTTAAATGACCAAGATCCGGTGAAGTTATACGTCGATTTCCATGTTATTAGTGCGGACCCCTGTTGTGATAATGAATCTAGGAGCACAGTTTAAGATGCCGGTGGTTCGACCACACTGGGAATCGATTTTGACGCCATATTAGCTGCTGCTCAACAGACTTTGATATATTCCGTTGCTTTTTTTTTTTAGACCAGAGCGATATATATAATAGCTGCGTTTGGAATACCGGGAAGTCTGATTACGCTGCTGGTTTTGTTTTTTATGAAGCCCTTCAGGTCATTATCGATATATATGGGTGCGCTTTATTCTTCATTATAATATATGAGAGTATGACACTATATTATGCAATTAAAAATCTAACTCTACGTAATGCTACAAATGAAGCCTTCTCTCATGGATCCAAGACAATAAACTGTTTGATGATTGAAGTGTTGTGTGAAATTATTAATTATTCGAGCAGTTCTTGGTACCGAAATTGACAACAAAGAAAATAAATATTTTCGACCTCATAATTGTATTATAATCCATTGTTTTTGTCACCTCCTAATAATTGCTCAGATTCTGCAAACAATGAAGATGACGATATGTGAAAGATAGATCGAGAGAAATACTTTGTTGAAAATCTCTTGCCATATTTGGCTGTATTTATGCAAAACGTGCATCTCAATCTTAACGGAATTATGAGTTGGTCATTTGTGAGACCAATATATTTTATATTCTATAATTACAATTATGGATATATAATATATGATCTTGAGCGTGTTACCATTTCAGACATTGGTTTTCATGTATGCAATATGGCAATGTCATTTCATTCCCCACTAGCTGGTGTATAGCCGACATTGCTCGAGATTATTGCCAACAATATTTATCTGTGGCTTTTGTCCCACCCATTCGGAGAATTTACCACCTATATTTGGAAATTTCAGCTGACATCTATAGAAAATAACAATGTGTGTTCGTAAACAACACGCACAATAACAGCGCGACTGCAGCTATGCATTTCGCTTCACGGTGAGGTTTTGATGCGTCCGAACCTGAACGAAAATTGTCTGAACCTAAACAAAAACAATTTCTGAACAAAATCATCGGAAATATTGCGAATCTGAACCTGAATATTTTGAAATTTTCAAAGGTCGTTTTTCGGAGTTAGATAATAGAAACATCGCCGGTTTTGCATTCCGAAGATATCAGAATCAGAATCAGAATTTTTTATCTCAAATCGCCGGACGTGTCCGGTATAACAGAGTGTAGTTATGAATACACGTCAATATATACAAATAGATGGTAATGCGGTTGAAAGCAATATATATAGTTCAATAATCATGTGCACGTTCGGGAAGGGTGGGATATGGGCGTACGTGATGTGATTTAGTTGGGGGTGGGTGCTTCTAGGTTCGCGTGGTTATGCCACAGGGGGCTCCATTAGGCGAAAGGCTTCTCGGATGAACATACTAAGATTGGTGAGGGTTCTTTTATTTGTGCACGTGAAGAGGGCATTGAGTTTGTGGGCATTTGGACGCGTGTAGTAGTATGATTTAATATATTTTCGTCTCAAATCGCATAGTTTTTCACATTTGAGTATGATATGGTATTCATCACCAAGTTCAACGTCGCACAGCGTGCATTTTCGATCGGAGTAGTCTTTTTTTTGCCCACGATCCGGATTCGATCGGTAAGTTATGATTTCTTGTACGAAATTCAATCAGACGCGTTACTATACTGTTTGGTTTTCTAATGAGAGATATATTTCCTTCGAAAAGTCAGTCTTGATGATTCTGTAGAAGGCACATTTATTGGATTTTACGATATCACCATGCCATGATTGTACAAATGCGTCTTGTATTCGATCTTTGATGAGTCTATTGAAAGATGGTGGGTTGATAGTTGCTTTGTCTATCCAAATAATGGATAGGCCGAGATTATTTAGGCTTGTTCGTATAAAGTCAATCCAACCATGTCTCCAGTTGTTTGTGCAGTGGTAGCTATACAGTGCATTATAGAGTATACGTGGGAGTCTATTGCACTGCATGTTCATAAGTTTATTCCAATATGTTAGACATCGTAGTTGTATCTTTTGGCTAATTGGGCATATACCCGTCTCCCCATAAACAAAACATGTATTTGTGGTTTTGCGCAGGTTAAGTGCAAATTTAAGAAACCAGATTTCTAGCTTTTCTAGGCAGGTGGTGGTAGCCTAATCTGCCCAGGACAATACATAAATTTGCGGATCCATGAGCCCATGGCCAAAAAATTACGAAAAAGCAATCATTTCGCCGCCTCGATAAAATTTATGACGACTTGACACGCCAAATACAACATTTCGCATGTCTGTCATGCGAAAGGCGTGTTACATAGGTTTTGGGCATACAAATTCCCACAAAACTGTTTAAATGTGTATTAATTACCGAAATATGTCGTTAATTGATGCTTGAAGACAATATATACACTTACCGTTTATCCTGTCCACTGCATGGGCGCCGCCATCTTGAAACGTCCAAACCTAAACGGGTATCCGAGTCGGATAATCCGACAGTGCTTTCAGTATTATGGATATTCCTGCACAGAAGATCAGTGTTAGTGACATCTTGATCCGCGACTTTGACATCTATCTGACCGATAGTGTTCCCACCATATCGCGATCATATTGAGAATGACAAGTATTCATATACCGTCACATTTGCCATTTGCCCGGGATGGAACAGAACTGACAGTTCCGTGTTAGTCTGTTCCTGATATGGCAGAAATAAATTAACGTTTATTTCACTTCCGTGGGAAAAATTGAAAACAACTTGAAAGTGGCAATGATCATGCATGGCAAGTATTTTTCAGAGGATACGGAACCGGTATACAGATATTTCGTCTATTTTTCAAGCTAAATTTTTATTCCACACCCATTGACGTGAGGCACATGTATTCAACGTAATCCCAGCCATTGAATACATAGTATTGTAATTCAATTGAGTATTTGTCACTAAAATCAAGCATTCTGATTGGCCGAGAGCGGCTAACTTTCGTTTTCGATTCACCGACATCGGCCGCTTCAGCTTGCATCAAATCTGAATGTAGCACGGTCAAATGTAATCGGCGCAGAACGAGTAGCGAAACGAGCACACCCGCGCGTTGTTGTCTATAGATACCGTTCATCGGCCGCTTCAGCGTGCATCAAATCTGAATGTGGTACGGTACAATTTGATCGGCGCAGAACGGAGTAGCGAAACGAGCCAACCCGCCCCACAGGAAATGGTTACGGAGCAGTGTTCCGAGTAACGCAATGGACACACCCAATGATTTGTGCACGGTGACAACGGCGAAATGAAAGTCTCGATTCGTGTCATGAAAATGACTAAATGATACTTTTTATACAGTTTTTTTCACCCACTGACCAACGCGCGAAGCGCGTTCAGTGGGTGTACTATTATCGTAGGACTCATGCGTTTCTGCTGAATTGAAATAGTGCCTATGCGTTTCTGCTGAGCTGCACTGACGTTTGATCGCAAAATAAAATTATAACCATTATCAAAGCACACGTTTGGATAACACCGCCATAAACAGTTTCATATTATGATGTTGAGCTCATATCGTCAATAAAATTATAGTTATAATTGATAAAACTAAATTGTACTGCTAAAGTAATTCTACCAATTGGGTAACTAGATTCAGGTTGAGCTAGAACTTGAGAAATTTTTAATTTCAACCAATTGAAATTCCGCTGGAATTGGAAAGGGTTAAGGTTGTTGGGCAACGCAAATGACGTCATCGAAAACAAGGCGAGTCAAAATGAGTCAAAAATCGTACACAGTACATGTCTCGCTTCGTCTCGGAATCGTGATTTAAATTCATTCATTTTGACTGTTACTGTGTCCTAAGATATTAGCAACTTGTGGAATGTGCTTAGGAAGGATTGTTTTGATATCTAATAAGTGGGATTTACCTCCCAAAAAGGTGAGTTTCAGGCCTGCATTTGTTGTCAATCTGTATTATCTGATTCTGACAGCGCTCGTCTGCAACTGCAATTGGCAGAATTCGCGTGTTTGACTAAACGTATTCTCCACTCGATTCTCGAGTCAAAATGCACAATAATCGGTCAAATTCTTTCAATAATTCTATCTAAATACATCTTAGCTATTATTCGGATCAGATCTCCCCGTCGAGAAAGCGATATGTTGACCAAAACGACACTTGATAAAGTTGTTTACATTTTGAGCGCACACTGCCTGCGGCACAGTACACGCTCGATTTTTATCATGGAAACAAATCAATTTCTTCCATCTAAAAGATAATTACGTGCTGGACCCTGTCATTTTAGTAATATATAAGTATTCCACGCAGACATACCTCAGTCTCAGCTTAAAATTTTGAAAAATAACAGTTTTATCGACATAAATCGATTTGAATGGGAAAATCCCGTGTTAAAATTTATCATTGAAAACAAATAATTTCTTCCCTCTAAAAAATAATTACGTGCTGTACCCTGTCATTTTAGGAATATATAGGTATTCCACGCTGACACACCAAGTCTCAGCTTAAAATTTTGAAAAATAAGAGTTTTATCGACATAAATCGATTTGAATAGCAAATCCCATGTTAAAATTTATCATCGAAAAAAATTAATTTCTTCCATCTAAAAAATAATTACGTGCTGTACCCTGTCATTTTAGGAATATATAAGTATTCCACACAGACACACCAAGTCTCAGCTTAAAATTTTGAAAAATAAAATTTTTATCGACATAAATCAATTTTAATGGCAGATCCCATGTTAAATAATAAATTTTAGGGCCCTGCGAATGTTTTCTGAGCTGTTCCATATTGGCCAACAGAGTCCATATTTGACAGGTTCTACCTGATAATTGTGCGACAGTACAGTCGCGTTACTTTATACGTCAACATTGGTCATTATCACCCGACAAATTTATTTTGGTCTATCGTATCAACCCCCATGTAGCCTGACTAAGTGTCAACATTGGTCTTTATTGCTCCACTAATTTTTATCGTCTCATCGGTATGAATTCCATATCCAATTATCCACATATAACCAACCGAACCTCTAATCCCGGTCCAATTTTTTTTTTCTTCATCGCTATAGTCAAGTTACGTAATATTTTATCACGTGATAATTTTACTTATATGTCTATGGTATTACTATAGTATACGGTATACGTATATCAATTGCTATTCCTTTCTATATAATCCTGGTGCCATCTATAGAGTAAGAGATAATTTCAGACCCCCCCCCCCCCAATTTTATATCATATCATTGCCGCTACAGTACAGTCACAATGCATCACATGGCAACATTGATCGCTATCGCTCTACTAATTTATGTCAGTTCATCGTTCCCCTTTTTCTCCGAGTCTATTTAACCAACCCAACATCTAAACCCGGCCTAAATTATTTTCATCGGTATACCGTAGTTGTGTTACATACATATTTTTATCATTTGATTCCAATTCGCATTGTACCACTATAGAAGTCCATAAATGACTATTCTGGCACTATATAGAGATAACGAAGATTATTACAACCCCCCCCCATTTTATAGCCTTGTTGCAACAGTAGAGTTGAGATGCATGATATGTCAACATTGGTCGTTATCGCTCTACAAATTTATATCGGTTCAACCCTTAGTTCCCTGTATCGCCCACTCCTCCCTCAATTTATTTTTTCATTTGTATTATAGTCTCGTTACGTACATATTTTATCTCTTGTAACTTTTGCTTCAACATGCCGAGTTCTGCTGCAGACGATACAAAACTGACAACATTTCGAAATGTAAGCAGGCTTCAAACTCATCTTATCCAAGAAACTTGTGTATAAGGTGTACTCGCATTTGTTGCATTAAAAACCAAAGGTCCCAAGTCAAGGTCCAAAATCCCCAACACACTGATGTGAGGTTTAATGATAACTCACATCTACATAACCTAACCAATATAAGGATGTGAGGTGTAATGATAACTCCATCCACATACAGTAATGTCCAAAGTAATTGACCACTTAACCACAGCAGAATTATGGGTAATTTTTCAGGATTTTAAATCCTGAAAAATTACCAATAATTCTGCTCTGGTTAAGTGGTCAATTACTTTGGGCATTACTGTAACCAATATAAGGATGTGAGGTTTAATGATAACTCTATCCACATAATCAATATACGGGTGTGATGTTTAATGAGAACGCCATCCACATAACTAATAACTATGTGTGAAAATTAAATAAAAAAATTAAATTCCATGATGGCGTCCAATATGGACTATCTAATTCTGCTCCAAAAACATGTATATTCAATATATGGATGTTTATTGGATGGGGGGGGGGACCGATTATTTCAATGATATTTTAATTCACTGGGATACAAAACCCGACCTACGGGAGCACGCTTCGCGCACGACTGTATCTTAAGAATATGTGCATATTTAATAAGCCAACAATTGGAATCACAACAGAGAAGACTGGCGTAGGTCCCTTGTGCATAGACATCGTTGATGATCTCTATGGGAAACCAACTTGACATTTAATAGACAATTTCGATTAACTGCAATAACTTAAGGAATCTCTAATTGAGCTCAAGCCCAATAAGAATATTCCTTCAGTTATTGTGCTTAAGCGCAGTTAGAGATACCTTATTGCGTTTAAGCACAATGTGATATTCCTGTGCAATAAGGAATATTCTTATTGCGCTTAAGTGTAATAAGACATTCCTTATTACACGTAAGCGAAATTACATCAATATTGCACTTAGGTGCAATTAATATCTCTCATTAGATCACCCTTGTGCAAATAGTAGAATAATCCTATATTTGTTCCACCCATTGTACCATGGAGATGGACTACACCACCTGAATTATAGGGAGTTTATGTACTATATATAATATATTCCTTATTAAGAGATTCCTTATTGGGTTTTATTATATAAGCGCAATTTGTAAATTCCATTATTGCGCTTAAGCACAGTTAAATATATCCTTATTGCGCTTAAGCACAATAGAGATTCCCTTAGTGTGCTTAAGCACAATTAGCTCTTATTGCGATTAATTAAAAAAAAAAATTCTAATTGTATTGTAACAATTGTTTTGTCCTTTAATATTTCCCATACATCATGTACACATATATTATGCTAGAATGGTACTATTATTACTAATACCACTCGTAGTAGTTAATACCACCTTACTGTCAATATCCTATCATGGTTAGTTTCAAATCATAACGTTAATTGTTATTACTATGTGTGTACTGTACATGTACATCAGTCATCAATTAATAATATTTTGCTATTTTGCATGCGAAGTGGAAGACCCTCCAATAGCTTATCAATACCACTCGGGACAGTGGGTGTTTTTCCTCAATTAATTGAATTTCTTGTTGCAAATTCCTTGCTAGATTGAATTACAATGGAGATAAACGTACCCTGTTTCGTTGTACATTCTGGGATTCGAGCATGAAAACAGTTTGTGAACTCGCCGGCAAGCCGGCTCGTTCACAAACTGTTTTCATGCTCGAATCCCAGAATGTACAACTCAACAGGGTATGTTTATCTCCTAAGTGTATACCTCTAGTGGAATACAAGACGGAACTATTCTTGTTGACGTTGTCGCCAAGAAAGATGACGTACATTACGTCGATCATCCGCTCCGGTGATCCCCCCCCCATAATTACTGGCTTTTTGTCAGACTTAAATCACAATAAAGGTGGCTATAGTAACAATGAATGTGACATTCATGGATTGAACTTATCTGACTGAACGGTGTAGAATAAATACAGAACACAACTTGCATCATAATCTCGAATCTTTTATCGAACTCGTTGCGGACGGCGCAAAATTATATTTATATATATAGACAGGTCAATCCATGAAGATCCATATTAACCATTTTTATACTAAATAATCATTAACGATCAGTTCCTTAGGAAATGTTCAGATAATACATTCAACAAACGTTTGTTGAACTTATAATCTGAACATTTCCCACCAAGGAATAGTCATCCTTCTGCTTGTCTTATCAATTTGTATATCTGTCATCTGCTCTCGCGAAATATATCCTTGCGCCATCCGCAACTCATTCGATAAAAGATTCTCGATTAAGATGCGCGTTGTGTTCTGTCTATATCTTATACCTCGTTCCAAATTATGTACAACAAAATTTGAAAGCTCGCTAGGCCCGTTCCAAACGACGGATTTTTGTCGACTCGAATCTAATTGTATTAAATCCGTCGGTGATGCGTCTGCGGTCGATTTTGTTACAGACGGACGCATCTTTGTCGCGTCGAATCTAATACATCGGTAGATTTATTTAAAGGTGGATACCCGGTTACCGTCAAAAAATGGTCACGCGTAGATATAGAGGCCTATATATACCGGTATATGTTATACATATATATATACTAAAATACAGTATAAATTATGTATATATATATATTATATATGCGCGATGGCAGCGTGAATATATGCGCTCATGTATATGAGGATGTATATAGTACATACAGCTATATAATATACTATAATAGGCGCAACAAATAAATGTTATATCGTGCAACAAATTGCCTTCTATGTGTATACCGTGCATGTAAATACCGGTATACAAGAATTATTATAAATCAGAAACTACCACCTCCTATCCCTTATAATAAGGAATACCGGAATATATTAATTATTATAAATCATAGGCTACCACCCTATATCATTTATAATAAGGAATACCGGTATATATGAATTATTATAAATCATAGGCTACTATCCCCACCCCTCATAGGTAACACCGGTTTATATGAATTATTATAAATCTGAGGCTATCACTCTGCCCCTTATAATAAGGAATACCAGAATATATGAATTATTATAGATAAGAGGTTACCACCCATATACCCCTCATAACAAGTAATGCCGGTATATATTAATTATTATAAATCAGTGGTACCACCCCTAACCCTTATAATAAGTAATACCGGTATATATTAATTATTATAAATCAGTGGTACCACCCCTACCCCTTATAATAAGTAATACCGGTATATATTAATTATTATACATCAGAGACTAACACCCCTATCACTTATAATAAGGAATATCGGTATATATGAATTATTATAAATCAGTTGCTACAACCCATTTCCCTTATACCGGTATATATATGAATTATTATAAATCATTGATACTGTATACATTATTATATATATAAGATGTGAGTCAGTGACATCAAACTACCGTAATAATTAAAATTTTCACAATGTTACCTAAGTAATTCTTATAGATATATCTTTCTTTATAACAAAGAGAGCGTGCGACAAATGACGTCATGTGGGTATTTCCGCAGACAAGGGGAAATCCCTCATTATTATCCCATTATCATATCATTTGCATTCGTTATTCGGCAACTTTCGGCTCTTCTCGTCACATGTATTAGATTCGAGTCGACAAAAATCCGTCGTTTGAAACCAAGACGGATTTCAGACGCATCATGGACGAAGATTCGTCTGAATTGGACGGAGATTCGTCTGTGGTGCGTCTGACATGGATCTAATTGTTTCAAACGTCGCATTTTAGACGCATTTAATACAATTGGGGTCTGGTATTAGATTCGAGTCGACAAAAATCCGTCGTTTGGAACGGGCCTAATTCCGTTTAATTCATTGTTATTTTAGCGAGCGACCGGCGCGGCAATTCAATTCTTTATTACTCATCTCCTAATGCATACAGGTATGGAGAAACAAATTTACATTATATACATTATTTACAATACCATGAGGACTCCCGGTGATCAATTTTAATAAGGCCCGTTCCAAACGACGGATTTTTGTCGACTCGAATCTAATACCAGACCCACAATTGTATTAAATGCGTCTAAAATGCGACGTTTGAAACAATTAGATCCGTGTCAGACGCACCACAGACGAATCTCCGTCCAATTCAGACGAATCTTCGTCGGTGATGCGTCTGAAATCCGTCTTGGTTTCAAACGACGGATTTTTGTCGACTCGAATCTAATACATGTGACGAGAAGAGCCGAAAGTTTCCGAATAACGAACGCAAATGCTATGGTAATGATATGATAATGGTATAATAATGAGGGAGTTCCCCTTATCTGCGGAAATACCCACATGACGTCATTTGTCACACGCTCTCTTTGTTATAAAGAAAGATATATCTATAAGAATTGCTTAGGTAAAATTGTGAAAATTTTAATTATTATGGCAGTTTGATTTCTCAACGAACATGGCATGTCACTGACTCATATCTTATAATGGATATATTATCAATGATTTATAATAATTCATATATACCGGTATAAGGGATATGGGTTGCAGCAACTGATTTATAATAATTCATATAAACCGATATTCCTTATTGTAAGGGATAGGGGTGGTAGTCTCTGATGTATAATAATTAATATATACCACCGGTATTACTTTTTATAAGGGGTAGGGGTGGTACCACTGATTAATAATAATTCATATATACCGGCAATACTTGTTATGAGGGTATATGGGTGGTAACCTCTTATTTATAATAATTCATATATTCCGGTATTACTTATAATAAGGGGCAGAGTGGTAGCCTATGATTTATAATAATTTATATATACCGGTATTACTTATTATGAGGGGTACGGATAGTAGCCTATGATTTATAATATTCATAGATAACGGTATTCCTTATTATAAAGGATATAGGGTGGTGCCTATGATTTATAATAATTAATATATTCCGGTAATCCTTATTATAAGTGGTATGGGGTGGTAGTCTCTGATTTCTAATTTTCTTGTATACCGGTATTTACATGCATGGTATACACATATATAGATGGCAATTGGTTGCACGATATAACATTTATTTGTAGCGCCTATTATAGTATATTATATACCTGCATGTACTATATACATCCTCATATACTTGAGCAAATATATTCGCGCTGCAGTCGCGCATATATATATATACATAATTTATACTGTATTTTAGTATATATATGTATAACATATACCGCTATATATAGGCCTCTATATCTACGCGTGACCAATTGTTTACGGTAACCGGGAATCCACCTTTAAATAAATCGACCGATGTATTAGATTCGACGCGACAAAGATGCGTCCGTCTGTAACAAAATCGACCGCAGACGCATCACCGACGGATTTAATACAATTAGATTCGAGTCGACAAAAATCCGTCGTTTGGAACGGGCCTAACTATCTATTTACTCGTTCCTATATTATGTTCTATTGTTTTTGTATGTTCGTGTTAAATTACATGTGTATATCATATCTTCATTTATGGAGGAATTAAAGATATATATAATACCAAATACAATCAGTATAAATAAACAATAGTCCGTGGATGTGTACAACCTAATTATAATAAGATTACAGTCAGGCCATGTATCTTTATATGCATCTTGTTTTATATTTTTCCTATACGTATCAGATTTATTTATTCCATACATTCGAAACCGGATTTATAATATCACAAGCCGCACTTTCCACTACCGGTAACATGTATTTACTTTAAATATCTGTCAGTAGTTACATGTGCTGTAAAAGGGTCTGACGTTGATTAGATTTCTTCATTGAGTTGGTGATGGGGTGCTACTAAATGTGTCACTATTCATGACATTAACTGTTTCGGCGACAAAGAAAATGTCCATACAACACGTCCAAATACCCCCTCCCTCCCGATCTGAAGTTTTACTATGGCGTACTCAGTATTGCATTTTCTTGCTGTGAGAAAACATGGTTTCACAACCCATATTAGTAATGCTCACCTCGGCTGACACAATCAAGGTGTGACCCGCGAATACAATGGATAGACTTAATGTAATCACGACAGACCGTTTGATAGAACAGACGTGAATTATATTACAGTAAATTTACAGTAAATAAAGGTCGATCACCGGACCCCATTAGATAACTTCCATTGGTCGAGGGCTGATTGGCGTGTTATAATTCCATGTGTTGTGTGATTGATAATTCTCCGGTTGAAAAGGATTCGTTAAGTGAGTCTGCCACGAAGGGCCCCAGATCAGACCAGAACAATTTGAAGAATTCATATTTGTAACCAGATGGACGCAGGTATTTACCATGTTTCGTTATTTTAGTGCATGTGTCAATTCGTGTAGAGTCAGCGGACCCCTAATGCTTGATTCTAGAGATTGTGTAAGCTTGGGGGCTTCAGTATTTTTGTAATGGGATTGAGGTCTTCGTCAGATTTTTGGGAATAAAGAGTTTGGTTGAAATTTCCAGCTTCCGACATGATATAGTCTTGTGTTGTTAATTATTACCGTTGCTGTCTATCAAACTTGTCACCGTTTTGGAGATATAGTTTCGTTTCTCTAAATGCAGAAATTATTTTGTGGGTTTTTCTCATTCTTCGACCTATTTCACTCGGAACCTAACTATGTCACCACGATTGCTCTCTCGCTTTCTCTCTCTCTCTCTCTCTCTCTCTCTCTCTCTCTCTCTCTCTCTCTCTCTCTCTCTCTCTCTCTCTCTCTCTCTCTCTATCCCTCTCTCTCTCTCCCTCTCCCTCTCTCTCTCTCTCTTCGTATATTTTCTAATTCGGATTCAGTGTTTTCCATGTCTTCCATGAGCTTCTGCTTACATTCGAAACTTCGTGATGGATTATCCAATTCAGAAAGGAGTTTTTCTCTTTTAATACGTTCTCGTTTACGGTTCGCACACAACCATGGTAAGTTTTCATGTCGCTAACTGTTACTTGTCAAGAAATAACTGAGTGATCGTATCTATATCCCGGTATTACCATTGATCCCGTGCCTACTAAATTTAGGAGTTGTGACGAAACTAGGAAATAGTCTAGACGAGCCATTTTTATCGGTGATTTTCTTCTGCGTGTAAATCGTTTTTCATTTTATAATTATGGATTCTCCAAACGTCAATTAGTTCGAGGTTGTCGATAATGTTTTTTTCACTTGAAGTTTCGCACATGGATTGTTTTCTTGTTCATAGTTGTAGGTATCAAGATTTTGATTTTGATTTTGAACGAAATTCCAATCGCCACACATTATGATCTGAGTATTTCCGATTTTGTCGAGTACGGTTTTCAAATTAGAGTAGAAGCCAGGATTATCCTCGTTTGGGCCATAGAGATTGACCACACTTAATTAAAGATTTTCGATAGTGATATCAAGTATAATAAAATTTCCACTTGGGTCTCGCTGGACCTGGTGCAGATTGAACTCACAATTATGTATAATAATAAGATAGCTACACCTCTCGATTGGGAAGTAAAGTGGAGCCATGATAGTTGTGTAACCATATTCAGCTTCCATTCACCTTTCCATTGAATGAGGTGTGTGTCTTTGAGGCAGTATATAGAACAGTGGAGGATTATTTATATCTGGTTCAACTTATGCGGAAACGTCAGTAGAATTAATTCAACATAAATATCTGCGCATATCTACTCTCGTACTCCCTACGAGAGTAACAAGTAATTCTTCTACTATAATTGACCTTATTCTAACCACAGATCAAGGTAAATATGCTCATTCAGGAGTTCTTGACATAGGAATTTAAAACAGCAAGTTGGCAAACATAATGAAATGAGATTTAGATCTATGAAGAATTATTCCTTCGAAGCTTTTCATGAAACCTTAAATAAGTTGGACTGGACTAAAGTAATTTGCTGTGACGATGTGGAAAAGGCATGGATATTGTTCGTTTATTTCTGCTATCGATAGTGTAGCTCCATATGCTGAGGTAAGAGCTAAGGCCCGAACTGAGCCATGGATGGATGGAGATATTTTGCAGAATATTCGAGATAGGGATAAAGCTCTTAAAAATTTCCGTCGGACTCAAAATGGTATATTCTATGAAACTTATAAATTTTTGAGAAATAAGATTCAGTACCAAATAAGGAAAGTTAAAGCCACTTATTATACTAATAAATTATAGATGAACAAAAATAATTCTAAAGCTCTATGGAAGTCTCTTAAAGACCTTGGTGCCCCATCAAAGAAGGGGCGTGGTAGTTCAGGGAATGTTTCACTTAAAATTGGGGATGATATTATTTCAGATAAGAAATTGGTCGGTAACGAATTTAATAATTTCGTTTTTACTAATGTGGCTGCCGAACTTGTTGACAAATTACCTGCAGCCAAAGGGAAATATGGTAGTGCGTTTATTCACAAATATTATTCTGACAAAGGTGTAAAGCCTAATTCATTTAAACTTAGAGTAGTAGAGGAACAAGAAATTCTTGATATTCTGCTAAATATGGATCCATCCAAGGCTACAGGGTTGGATCTGATACCAGCAAGGTTTCTTCGAGATGGCGCTTCAGTGATTTCTTCCCCCTTGACACACATTATAAATCTGACAATACACTACGGGATCATTCCAAACGATTTGAAAGTTGCAAGAGTGGTTCCCATTTATAAGAAAAATGAAAAAACTTCACCCGGTAATTATAGACCGGTCTCCATCCTAAATCTGGCTTCCAAAATCCTGGAGAAAATTGTTTATAAACAAATGGAAGAATACCTAACACAGAATAATTTATTATATGAGCATCAATCGGGGTTTAGAGCTGGCTTCTCAACCGAATCTACCCTTATTTCTCTCACCGACTCTATTAGAAGGAACATGGATAAAGGATCGCTTACTGGAATGGTCTTTATTGACCTCCAGAAAGCATTTGACACTGTGAACCATACTATCCTTTTGGACAAATTAAGTGCTCTAGGCAGTGATAATAACACCTTAACATGGTTCTCATCATATCTGTCAGACAGGACCCATATTACTGACATAAGTGGAACACACTCACATGCTATGAATATCACGTGTGGTGTCACTCAAGGGTCAGTATTGGGACCTCTTCTGTTTTTATTATACGTGAACGATGCCGTTGCAGCCGTAAATTGCAAGTTACTACTGTATGCAGATGACTCAGCTTTGATAGTCTCGGGAAATGATTCAAAAGTGATAGCAGATCAACTGAGTACTGAATTAACATCACTAAGCCACTGGCTAGTCGACAACAAATTGTCACTTCATTTAGGCAAAACAGAATCCATCTTATTTGGCTCCAAACGCAAAATTAATAAATGTCCCGAACTTGCAATCTGCTGCAATGGTATCAATATTCAGTCCGTCAAGGAGGTGAAATATCTGGGTGCCTGTCTCGATGAAAGTCTCACTGGGGAACAAATGGCCAAACAGGTACTAAATAAAGTAACTGCTCGTCTCAAATTTTTATATAGAAAGGCTGACTTTCTAACCCCTTTCACAAAGAAACTACTTGCTAACTCATTAATTCAATGCCACCTCGATTATGCATCCTCTATTTGGTATAGCTCTTTGAGTAAAACTACCAAAAATAAACTACAAATATTTCAAAACAAATTAATCCGGTTTGTTCTGAGCTTGGATAGATTTTCACATATAGGTTATGAAGAGTTTAAAACCATTAAATGGCTGCCGGTTGATCCAGAGTTTCCCAAAGAAAGCTGACTATCATGAAAAATATTACAGATGAGAAAGCTCCTACATACCTAAGAGATGGATTCCAATTTTCGAACACTCATTGTAAATATAATCTCCGGTCTGGAATCTTTAGATTATCTGTGCCCCATGTTAGGGTATTTGGTTACAATAGCTTTTTCTACACAGGAATCACATTGTGGAATAATTATGTAAAATATATTGAACCTAACTGCAACTTGGCTACATGGAATCATCTAATAAAACAGGAATTATTCGATAAAATTTTAGGTACTGAGGAATCTGACTTTGTATATTATTAATGGTGTGAATCATGCTATTAATAATACCGTACGACCTTATGAGAACTTGTGCTGTGGCCTGGTCAGTCATGTGGTCGGTTACCATTAAGGACCACAGTGGAAATAAGCAAGTTTTGGCTTGCTTTGCTGTGCGCTCCTTGATGGCAATCGATGGCATGACTTGTCAGACGAGCGTATTCATATGTATATTTCTCTTCTACTACTCTATTTTTCTCTCTATCTTTATATGTACGATGACAGTACTTGGCCAGCTGCATATATATTGTCACTGCTGTCTGTATTTAGGGATTCCATCTTTCGGTCATGGACATGCCAGTCTGAAGCCGGCCATACATGTTTGTCCCAGGACTTATGACTGGGACAAAAATGCAGAAGTATTTTCTGTTGGCCACGTTTCTTGCCATATATGTACATGTCAGCAGTGTCTATATGCAGGTGGCGAAGAGCTGTTGGTTCTATTACTAGTATCTCTTAAGCAACATGCCAGTCCTGTTGAGGGAGGAGGGTGGGATAGCACGGGCTGATTTTTCATGTTGTATATATATATACAGGTATGAGTATCTATTTAGTAGTCATTACTAAGCTAGGTTTATTCACTATCTTGTCCCTCTACAGAACTGTCAAGATGCATTCTTGATATATTTATATATCTATACTGTTTATATGTATACTATATGAATGTCACACTCTGTGTTTACACTTTTGTATATATGCTTATGCTCATGTCTGCAAATTTTGCATCTTTTAGCCATTAAAAAATTATATATCTATCTATCTATCTACCATTTCCAAATAATTCGAAGGAAAACTAAATCAATATACAGTTTCACAATGGTGTTCAAACATCGATATTTATTCTTGTTGTTCCGCAATCAAGATTTGTGTTTCTTCTATCGGATGAAGGTTTTAATTTGTTTCGAATTTCCTGCTGACTGTTATAACCTCTAACCGGATGTTATATGAAAGAAACTTTTCTAATGTGTATTAACCCTTTACCCAACAGAACTGCCCTGTGTCAATGCATTCTCTTATATATGCGAGTCGGCCATAGGTCGCCTCGCATATATAAGAGAATGCACTGGCTTAACATATTAAAAATGATAAAATTGTCAAATAATGTAGGCCAATGCATTCTCTTATATAAGCGAGGCGACCTATGGTCGACTCGCATATATAAGAGAATGCATTGGCACAGGGCATAACTGTAACCATCACAATGTGGTCAATGAACCGGTTCCAATGATATCTATATTTGTATGGTGTTATTGAGACAGACCGAAGATATTTTAGGCTGTTGAAGCTTTATTTGGGCGTTTTTGGCCGTTTTGTTGGGTAAAGGGTTAAATAAAGTAGCTCATCCGTTCGCCTACATCTGCTTTGGTTGTTGCCTCCGAATTCATTGTCGGACGTTTACAATCTTATTCGTTCGTGGTCTGCAACCGCAGATAGCAGTAGCACGGTTACATGCCGAATTCGCGACATTTTACTTCTCATGTTGTCAGCTTGGTAATGATGAATTTTATACGCACGTTGGCGTTTGTTTATACGCAACATTTCGTCGTATAAAACCACATTGTGCAATAATATGAAAGGCACTATGGGTATAAAATGCATCTTTACCAAATTTATATAACAACATGAAAAGTAAAAATTCTGTATTTCGGCGAGTAAAGGTGCTACTTCAATTATTCTATATGATTGATTATTGTGAGATAATTGAATGCTATTTACTGGCAAATTTCGGAAGCATCTTTACATGTGGGACATTTTAGAAGACTATGGATGATATAGATATACATTTATACTGAATGTGAAAAACCAAAAAGACAAGGCTTTAATAAGTCGTTCAGTGGAACATAAAGTCATCAGCACATTGGTTAAAGCCGTTATTGGACTATATTGATTCCCTGAACCGGACCGAAATATAACAAAAGCAGCACTAGTTCAGGCGACAGAATGCCATGGGGATTCCAAAATCCGCCATCACTGTTTGTCAATCTTTAAATTGAGATCACGTTGAGTTATGCTGTTATAACCCCGTTCTTTGCTAAATAGATTCGCCAACCAGGTATATATGTAATGGTCCATTATTCCCGACAGGGCTGTTATGGTGCAACAATGAGATAAGATAATTATTTCTCATATTTTATTCATATCACGGTCAAATTGTGAATTTTTGTGACGTCACATGGTCAATATTTCCCCGTGCTGCATCCTCGTAGAGTGACCCATGATTTCTGGCATTAAAGCAGCTTTACGTCACTGTTCTGGCTAATCCAACTCCTGTAGTATGATGCCCTGGCGTAGACACTAGGGTGATCATCAGGGTAGCAATGCTCCCTGCCCCATGATGTCGCTCCGAACAGTACCACCCCGCGACTTGTCGGACAGAACAGAGGGCCGCCGCTGTCACCCTGAAACGGAGAATTCACTTCCATGACAAATTCATATACATGTATGTCCCGTAGTGCAGACGCACATGATGTTTGCTTATTGGTACTTCTACTTTTGGGAATTTCCAATCTACGCCCACAGGTTTGATGTATCCAAAGAATTGCCATTTCATCCAACTATTTGACCTTGGCTGGGACAATATTAACTTGATGTCTAAAATAACAAATTCCAAATAAATGCAGGTTGCATAAAGTAACGCAAATTATTTCGCCATCGATACTCATTGCATGTAATAAATATATATGACTGACGGTGTGTGTGTTGTAAGTTTAGGTTAATATTCATAAAAATAACTACTTTGAGCATGATTATTCTCCATTTGTGTCGCACATCACTTTAACATATCATAACGCCCTATACTATTAAACATGGACCGAAGTTAGGGCTGAGGCATCCCCAACACCTTTAACCACGTCCCTTAATATAACACTCACATTGCAGGCTCCCTTTTGTTCGTGGTCAACACAGATGTTGCCGCTCGGTATATTGGTGTTCCACAAAGACGAACACTGGGTGTTTGTTATGATATTCATTTGATCAGCTTTCTTCAGGATGGTCGGCGAATCAGGGTTAGCTTTAAAACACAAGATAGATTACTTTAAACATATTGTATTCGTATATAAATATACAAAATGGATCGGGGTACAAGTTATTTCAACTTAGGTAGCCCCTCTCCCGTACAAAATTGACAATACAATGTTATAAGATGACAAGAAGGCGATATCAGAAACGTTTGTACATGGTGAGAAAACAATTTGAATTTGCATTATGTCGAATAACATCTTTCAGCGTATGTTTATGGATTACCAATTAGAACGAGCATAAATATGTGCATATCTATATCTATTGTGATATTTAAGGAAGATGTAAATATAGATTTTAAGGTTATGTATGTATCAAACATTTGACTGTAATGTTAAGCTAAATTTGTATAGTAGTGAATTTGGCGATTCGCCCGATGACGCCCTTGACAGTTACGCTGGAAGAAATTATCGATGTGTATACAAATGGTGCATGCATGGATGTGGCAATCCGAATGAGGGAGGGGTGTCTAGCAATGTTTGTGTTTGGTGTATGTTGAGCGATTTGTGGTTGACATTGGATTGTGGCTAAATGTCAACGCAGCCAGACGTTCATGAATCGAAGCGTTTTGTCGCACAAATATACTGTTGCACTATTTGGAAATAGGGATGCATGTACATCGTCTCAGTATGTATATCGTCTTTATGTTGACATATATTTACTAAATAAATGACTTGCACATTTTGCTCTCTTACCCGGGCATGGTTTGTTCGAATCCCACCCAGACTTAAGTATACATAATTTGGTAAGAGCTATCTCAAAACAGATTCTAGATTCTATTGACTAACTCTTGCAAACATACATACAAGCCAGCAAATGACCCAAACAAACACGATGTTCAACCAATACATATATAAACTCAAGACTGACTCGGGGGAGGGGAACGACCGGTGATATGTAAATGTATATATGTTCAACTTGCTTTTGGTAGTCATATGTTGCAATGCCATTATTCTTGATTTATTTTTCAGTGTAATAGCAAATGGGAGAGGAGGTACTCATAAGTGAGTCAGCACTTGTCCTCCAATCCCTTTGTATGTATAAAAATATGTGCTATTTCCTATATTTATTTGTAATGTAGACAAATAAATATGTTTAAACTATCTCAAAACATCTACGTGGAAGATTTAAGAACAAGTTAATTAATATTGCGCTGAAAATAAATGTGTTGTTTCTTATAACGTTCTGTAAATTTGAGATCGTTTCGATTGTGCCGATTCATTTTTTTAAATCAGCGGTCGGTTAAAATTATGTACATGTAGAACACCATGAGACGAAAATCTTAGCTGCCGTCGCTCTAACACTTTATGGTTTATATACATTTACTGATTAAAACGATGAAAAAGTAGCGCGTGAAATTTTTAAATAGTTTAATGTTGAGACAGCGCAATATTCCTTTCAATACTCCACACTATACGATTTTGGAATGTAACCTTCGACGGCGACATTTCTCGAATGCTAACCGCGCACCTCAAGGAGATTTGCGACCTGCGTGTGATACGCCCTCGGCCAGTCAGATGCGATGAGAATATGATGAAGAATAACAATTAAGGTAGCAATGCACAATTTCCAGCAATTTTGGCCAACCTGGGATGGGATACTGTACTGCAAATCTATGCTGATCCATTATCTTTGGCATATGTCCATCAAGCATGTTTTATTTTTCGACAGAAATGTTAGGTGTAAGCATATGTCTGTAATCTAGCTTCTTCGTATAATTTGTCAAGAGTTATGCCTCTTGGTTTACAGACACAAAACGCTTAATTTTACAAATTGTTTGACTCAATTGGCCGGTTTTTACACAAGAACAGACCACGACAGAGCGAATGTCAGAAATATATTTATTCACCGCACAATATCTATATTGCCTGTACATAAAGCCTGCAAAGTAAACGTTATGTTTATTACGTCAATGTAGCTTTATTAGGTCAAGATAGCCTTATTAGGTTAGCACTACTTTCATGGCGTCATTTGTGTTGCAAATTGCGCAGGTATCTAGGTATACGTCAACCGACCTAAATAACGTCATTGTGATTTTTGGAGGTTTTTATCGTTCATAATTCACCGCAATTGAAACAAAATTCGTAAATGGATATATTTGTACGCTCTAAAACATTTATCTATTATCTAGTTATCTATTAGAACAAGGCCAGTTTAGAATAACTATATAAAAAAACTATTTCGCTCTAAGCTGCACTCCGGTTTTCCCACATCATGAATACTAATTAGATTACTTGACCTCATAAAGGGTATCAAATAAATACATAGTCTTATATAGTAATGGGCACATCCATCCTGTTTTGGGTGGATGTGCCTTCAATGAATGCATTAGAGATATATAATATTTCATATTACGTATACTATAATATAATAATTATGTACCTGTTAAATGTGCTTTTGTCATATATTTGTATTTGAATTTTGTATATCTCATATATCATGAGTGTTGATTTATTGAGATTAAAGAATTGAAATTGATAAATGTATAAGGGCATCATCGAAGTAACGCATGTAAAACTAAGGAAAATGACAGATTTACTTCACAAAAGGCAATGGATAAATAAAATAGGTGGCCAATGATATCGCAGATCCTCAAATCCCCCTCACGGACATAAACAGTTTAAGCGACAACATTAGCTACATATTTTATTTATCCATCGTACAAAACTTGCCTTTTGTGAGTTAAATCTGTCATTTTCCTCTTAAGAAATGGATGTTGATTTGCTTGCGTTCCATAGAGTATGGATGCAAGTTGGTCTGACATTTTGACATAAACAACAAAATCAAAATTACTTATATTTACACTCAACAGAGTCAACTGGCGGATTATAGGAGAACATTAAGCGCCCATTTCATGGACTCGTTCCTAGCGCTCAGCCTCCACTACGCTAAGGCGCAACGTTCCGGAAGCGTTACGTCGTGGAGTTGGACGGAACAGTGAGCGGAGTGTCTGAGCCAGGCACGAGACTACCATTTCCAACGTTATTCTCGTGACTTGATGCAAGTTGCGTCTACACAAAAATGAATGCAAGTTGGGGTCATCGCGCGACGTTATGTGACGTAATTTTAACCAACCGACGTCCTGCATTCATGCTCCACAACGCGAATGCATGTGTGAGTGTAAATATATCCTTACGTTCGTTACTTCGATTGTTCCCTTACATTTATTGTGGCAAGCAAACTAATTACCATTCCTGACGTGGAAAACCGGAGTGCAGTTTAGAGCGAAATATTTCGGTGGGTTTTTTAATAGTTATGCTAAGCTGGCCTTGTTCTAATGATTTATAGATGTTTTATGGCGAAAATGCCGATATTGCAATACAAAGTTAATTAATCACCCATGACAAATGCCATAATTGTCAGCAACGCAAAGTAAAATCGCTCACAAATTCGCTTACATCGTGAAAGTTTGAGTTGGGACCTTCACTGTGACCTACAGTGAAGTATATTATTACGGCACAGATAATAACTAAGAAATATATTCCCCGCGCTATTTTTTCGACTTTATAAGGTTCCTCGTCAAAACTTCAAAAAGTTCCAAGGTTTTGTAATGATGGAATTATGACTCTACGGGCGTTAGCCAGAGTACATATTCATGGCATGATCTGCATCTGAATACGAAAATCATGTTACTTATCCAATTGTTTGACTTTTTTGTGAACATTCCCAGTTGTGTATAATAATTAAACCTTCAAACCACATGCTACACTGGTTGTTATGCCCCCCCCCCCCCGATACTTATTTTTCTATTACATTGTATATAGAGACCCTTTCAACCAGATAGATCGTATACGTTTACTTAAGTGTGTCGCGAGGTGGCGTTACTTGGCACATGTACTCTTCGTATGTCAACGTAGTGCAATTTTTTTAGTATATATATGATCTGTAGAAAGTTTTATGACGTGGAAATCTTTCCACACAATATTTAAACATATCCACCGAATGGTGACACAGGCGAGTGGGCGCCATATAAATATTATTAAGCATACGACAAGGAGCGTGGATTGTTATGTGAAGGTTGAGAGTGGCCAGGGATGGTACTGAATTGAACTGAATTGTTTATTTGCATAGTCAACATTTAAGTTGCAACAATGCCTTATAGTACGTTCATATGCTGGCACTGGGTGTCGTCTGCTCATGTTTGTCTGGGGCTCTGTATGGGTGAAATTATAAAATTGTTGAAGAATATAAGAAAAATTATTAAAATTATAAAAAATTGTAAATAATAATAACAAATGATGACAAAATTGTTAGGCCAATGCATTCTCTTACCTATGGTCGACTCGCATATATAAGAGAATGCATTGGCACAGGGTATTAAAAGTGTGCACGGTGTGTTTGCAGGCATTTTTCATAGAAACCCCCATGGTTCCAGAATATGGAAGGCAACATGCATATAAAATGTATATAAAATGTATATAAAATGTATATTTTCCAAGGATAACGCGATGAGAAGTAAACTTTCGGTAGTTCCACATTTAATTATTATACTAACAAATTGTCTTAAAATATCTGTGTGATTTATACTTGCGAGATATTTGCATGAAATTTACTGGCAAATTTCGACAGCATAGCTGCTAGTGGAACTACATATCTTTTACTTCTCACGTATAGTTAGTGCCAGGGGCCGATCTCATCGGCCCTAATTTACGGTCTGTAAAATCGGCCCTAAATTTTTTTTTTAAACTGGATAAAACCTTAGGGGCATGTTATAACTCAAAACTATCAGCAAGTATTCATAGTAATAATTTTGATGCCCATGAAAAACGTAAGATTCCCTGGCACTAAACCTACAAAATAAGTCTATTAAAGAATATAAGAAAAAATTATTAAAATTGTAAAAAATTGTACAAAATAATAACAAATGATGAAAATTGTTAGGCCAATGCATTCTCTTATATATGCGAGGCGACCTATGGTCGACTCGCATATATAAGAGAATGCATTGGCACAGGGTATATGGGTTGATACAAAAATCGGACCTGGCACTGTTTTTTGCATTCGGTTTCTGACACAATGGGGTTTCCGTACCGTAATGCCTGCAAAAGAATGGCCGGCCAAATTTGCAAGTATATCAACGTACCCTTAACCCTTTACCCAACAGAAGGGCCCTGTGCCAATGCATTCTCTTATATATGCGAGTCGACCATAGGTCGCCTCGCATATATAAGAGAATGCATTGGCTTAACACATTAAAAATTATAAAATTGTTAAAGAATGTAAGAAAAAATGGTAAAAAGTGTTAAAAAAAGATTTTTTTTAGGCCAATGCATTCTCTTATATATGCGAGGCGACCTATGGTCGACTCGCATATATAAGAGAATGCATTGGCACAGGGCATAACTGTAACTATCACAATGTGGTCAAGGAGCCGGTTCCAATGATATCCATATTTGTATGGTTCTATTGAGACAGACCGAAGATATTTAGGCTGTTGAAACTTTATTTGGCCGGTTTTGGCCGGTTTGTTGGGTAAACGGTTAACGTATATTGTTATCCATCCCTTAACTTAAACATACAGATGGATAATACAAATATCATCATACAATGTTGTGTTCAGTAGGAGTTTTTCTTGTACTCGTCCAGGTTGTGATGAAAATAGTTTTCACCACAACCTGGACTCGAACACGAAAATCACATACTGTACACAACATTGTATAATAACTTTATGATATACTATACACATAACATATAATATGTACATAATTTGTATATGTGTTCGTGCAATGGGGGTGTATGCCTGTGTGTGTAAGGGATGGGGAGAGTGTTAAGGTGCATACCTTAGTGTCAGCTTGTGGTGTTGGGGTTGGTGTGGGTATCCAGATGAGCATGCACGTGTATTCACGAGTATGGGGCGCTGAGGGCGGGAGGGGGAATGTCATTGTGTGTGAGTAAGCTCTCATAGACAGTCGCTAAACTCAGTGACGCTGTCTCATTACCAGAATTTACAAGACTATGATTGTCATATTGTGTTTCATCTTTGGTGCGATTCTGCTTTTTAAGTCATAATATATTTTCGGTAAATTTCTGATTTGTTTCTTGGGTACACCGTTGGTAGTGAACTGTGAATCAATAGTGGGTACTTACGTCCAACGGTCTTGTATCCCCAGCCGGTGATGGTGCAGGAGTGCTGACCGACCACTTGACTGTCCTCTGAGGTTGTAGCTATCGGGGCAGCAACGACGTAACTATTCAGGTCCAAGGAGGTAGACAGTTCAAGAAGAGCGATGTCGTCTGTCAGCCTATTGGCATTCCAGCTAGTGTGCTGTTAAGTGGTAATGTAAATGATATGAATATGACGAAATTACCAAATATATTATACAAATACAAATTAGTTAAAATACATAGAGAGTATTCAATTGGTTCTGAGAATTACGTTAAATAATTCACGAGAGGCGAGAGACGTCGGTTAGAAACGAGTGCGCGTTAGCTCATGAGTTTCTTACCCAAACGTATCTCGCCTCGAGTGAATTATTGATCGTAATTCTCCGAACTAATTAATTACTCTATTTCTTACACTTCTGTATCAATTTGGTTCGCCAAATATGATAAAAAAAAACCAGCCAATACGCCAAGGATTTGATAGCAAACAATATGTAATCGGGGTTCACGATTGGATGGCTAGTGGCATCTAATCGCAAGCACGGGTGGCACGTGATGTTCGATTGAATATCAGAATGTTGGATATCATATAATTCCATATCCCATAATATGTCAATATGATAGCGAATTATCGAAATATGAAATACAACGAAAAGGCGAAATAGGAGAATACAGCGAAATAGCGGAATAAAAAAATGCAGCGAAATGGCGAAATATAGAGCGAAATATAGAAATAGGAAATTATTTTTATTAACTAAATAACGGAGATATTTGAAGAAGTGTTTTTGACGAAATAACGGAAATATTTGAAGAAGTGTTTTAAAGAGCGTAACCCAAACCTCCCCAAGCCCACCCTATAAAAGAATTTGACTTATATTTCACCAGAGTTGATCTACGTGTATTGTGGTGTTGCAATTTCTCATCAAAATCGCCGTTATTTCGTAAAGGTACATTCTTTATAGAGTTATTACCCTTCAGATTAAATATGATAGTCAATCGAAACCACGCGTGCCTCTCGTGGTCGCGATTGTATGACAATAGCCATCATATCGTGAACCCCGATATGTTATCTTTTGGTAGTCAAGCGTGTGCGTATTAGGTGAAAAAAACACACAGAATTAATGCATGAAAGTCCCGATGTGGCGAAATATCAGCCATCGAAACAACAGTCTAGATCACGACGTATAACGTCAATGGCGTCACGGGAAATGGCATAATTCACTAGTGACACTACCATTTTAATTAACAGCGTTTTCAATGGAAATAGAGCATAGGAGTGTAATAAAAACTATAATTATGTGCCGACAATCTATTCACGGCCCATGTCTGGTAATCCCCGAGCCCTGGGTTTGTGCGAGACCGGAGATGAGGAATCCACCGGTTGGGCCTTCTGTTTTGAGATTGAACTCTAATTTGGTCTCCCAAACGGTGGGTGGAACCGTGAGTTCCTAAGCTCAAGTTTAAACTTTAGATGACGATTCCAGGGCGGGGAACATATAAATATACGTCATAATTTTCTCGAACATTGCGGCGAGATGTCTCACGTCGAAGTTGGTTTACAACATTTTCTTAATGTAACAGGGGGGGGGGGTCGGAAAAACAATTTGCAGCCACGTATGCTGATTTTTGGACACCCACCCCCTTTTAACACTAAAACAGAGATTTGCGGGGGGGAAACTCACTGTAAACAGCTGTATATGAATTTATGTGCATACTATTAGTCATGGATCTTAACATTGACATGTAAATAGGAACAAGTCATTTTGGGGTCATTCGGTCAAAAATAAACATGGCTGCCAGCAGCAATCTTGGATTTCAAAATTCAATCCATTAGCATGGGCTACAGACTATACTGTTTGTCTGATCATCATGAAATTTGTAATTTATGTTAATATTGACATATAGATGTGTTTTAAGCCAAACTCATTGCAAAAACAGTCAAAACGACTTGCAGGAAAAATATTTTTGAGTTTGTTGGTCCTATCGACCACCCACTCACCCCGGCATGCGTGCCCGGAAAAAACTTTTTTTCCACCCCCCCCCCCCCCCCCTGAATGTAATATGTAAATAACTCAACATAAAAAGATAGCTAATGAGCTATATAGCAATTTTTGATAGCTCACTACGAATCCCGTCCTCATATAAATATGACTGTTGCGAAAATATCAGTGTTCAAGCGACTTTGGTCACCATTTTTGAGGTCGTGATATTTGAACGCCATGCAATGATCTTCTAAGAAACAAATATGTTCGATATATCGGTTTTTTTTTTTTTTGCAAAATCCAAGTTGATTTCTGTGGAACAACAGCAGCCACGTACATGTAACTATTCAGATTCAAGGGGTAGACAGTTTAAGTAGAGCGATGTCGTCTGTCAGGTTATTGGCATTCCATCTATTGTGCTGTTATATGTGGTAATTTCAATGATATGAATATGACGGAACTGCCAAAGATATTATACAAATACAAACAAGTTAAATGCAAATATATAATTATGTGTCGACAATCTATCCATGGCCTCTGCCCGGGAATCCCTGAGCACTGGTGCGAGGCAGGGAATTATGAATCCACCGCTTTGACCTTCTGGTTCGAATTTTAACTTTTTTGGGAAAGCTCTTCAGTCAAATACAGTAGTTTGTTGATATCTTTGATAATATATAAAAAAAAATGATTATTAGCTTCAATGAATTCGTGCCATGCTGGTAGCATGTTAGTATACTGTCAAATCACATTATCATTTATTAATATTTAATCCCAACCAAACTAATAGAGGATATGAAATGAGTGTTTCTCTTATATGAAATTTATGAAGCGAGTCTTAGAATATGACCTTGTCGAGCCTTTTGTGAGACAAAACGGACAATTTGAGACGATTTAAATAAATTTCTTATGAGAGGGACACGAGTTTCATACTGATAGAGATGGCGGTTGCTGATAGTCATGAGCGGTTGCACATCGACCGATTTGGGTTGGCCTCTTGACTTCAGATAGCGACATTAATGCTGTAAGCCCACCATTCTCTACTGTGCGACAAAAGTGATCGCACTCACCAATTATATAGCGAATTATACAGTGAGTTTTGCAATGCACTGTACATAAATTCTTACATCGATCGTCATTCATATCCTCCAACGAGGAAGTAACACCAGCAGCAACGAATTCGTGCGCATCATGGTTACCATAGTGACACGATCTATCGACACTGAACCGTGTACTCGTTTAACACATGGGTGCTGCGAAGTGGTGATAATATGAGCGACCTTGCTTATTTGAAGAGCGTACGGTCCGACAATCCCACGCTGCTTGATTGGACAAATGACACTGTTGTGTGGGACTCACAATAGTCCACGGCGGCGGCGAATTCATGTATTGACAGCGAAGACAAGTCTGTCACGCTAACCACTGGACTACGGAGTTCCAACAACAGATAACAAGATCAGAAGTGGACTGGCTTATTAAGGATAGCCACGGGAATTAAAGGACAGCAGTTAGATTGAAGAACGTTTGAGAAGAAAGGAGGATCAGTAGGGGGAAATTGTCATAAGGCTGTTGCATATGTAGTGCGTGGCAAAGGAAGTGCACATACATAGACTACAATGTATTAGTGTTCATGGAAGTAAGTAATATCATGTGATGGCGAAAATAACACTCTTTGAGCAAACTGACTGCTTTGGAAGGAACAAACTAAAATGAGCAATTGCTTGTAAATACTTACGAGTGTAAAACGAGCGACTGAGCGGACCTGGCGGTTGGTCAGTTGGGTCGTGTCAGTAACACCGGCAACAACGCCCAATCTGCTCAGTTGAAACCTGAAATACATCAAATGTGTCAGGATATATGCGTAAATAATCATACCACCCGATACTTATATACTGTTATACGCCACCAGAGAAACAGACTTAGACCGTGCCATCGCTATAACAAGATCTTATCTGAGATCTGAGATCCGATCGCCTGCTTTAGGGTACGTTCATACGCTGGCAAGTTTGCACGGTATGTTTTTGCGGGCATTTCGTCATAGAAAACCACATGGTGCCAGAATATGAACGGAAAGATGCACATAACATGTATCTTTACCAAAGCGAAAGACATGAGAAGTAAACGTTATGTAGTTGCACTTGTAACGGTGCTACTGGAATTTGCCTTCAAATAGCTGCATGATTTATTCTTGCTAGATAATTGCATGATATTTACAGGCAAATTCCGGTAGCATCGCTACAGGTGGAACTACATAGATTTTAATTCGCACGTAGTCAGCTGTGGTACAGATGCACTTTATGTGCTTGTTTCCGTTCATATTCTGGCACCAGATTGTTTTCTACGACAAAATGCCTGCAAACCATACCGTGCAAACTTGCCAGTGTATGAACGTACCCTTAACAGCGTTAATAATCAATTGAATGGCTAATGGAATCTGGTACTATTTAACATGTACTTGTGTATGTTTCCGCGATTGTTTACAATTCGTCTAGCTAAAACGTTGAGGTTGGAGTTCACGTTTTCAGTTTGAAATTGAAAACAATTTGAATATACGATAAATCCACCCTTCTGCAGAGTTCAAGCTGACGAATGACTAAGCAAACTGTTTTGGTTAAAAGGTTTCAATATAAATAGAGAATGCCTGCAATTTTTTTTTTAAATATCTCATGAATGTCAGAGGAGACAGATAGAATTTTCAATAGCGGCTGAAAATTCTCTATTTCTTTCCAGACACGAATGAGATGTTCCAGGGATTCACACAAAAACTGTAGGTGTACTTTTTTATATGTGCCTTGTTAATGCTTAAAGTTGCTAAATAATGCGCTATTTTCGTTTTAATAGTACAGATGGCATCCGAATTTGTATGCAGCCGTACAAAGACCGGCTCAGTCGCTGATTGGTCGAAATTATCTAGTAATAATTATTTGATTCACAGATATAGAAAGGTCCATTGTTTGGTAATAAAAGTACACGAAATTATAAAGTGATATTCATCACCCACATATTCGTCTGACATATACCGGGCGAAGATTTTAATTTATTTTAACCATCTTCCACGGCCACCTGGAAGCCTGTGATTTGACGTTCTAAATGTATTGGATTACGGTGATGTCGTTCATATGGGATAATAACCTATCCGAAAGCTTTGTGGTCTACGCTACACTATAATCAGTATACCACCCGACTCGACCCGACCAGGGCGTATTTTGGGTCGGGTTTTCCGATCTTCCAGGTCGAGTAGTCATGTTCTGAGTAAGTAATTTTGTCATAATTTTGTCTTCATATATTCTTCGAATTGTAAATTTATGTTTATAAAAACTACCGGATTTCTTTAAACGGACATGGTTCATTCGAACCTCCACATTTTTTTCTACGTAATTTGGAGCTACGGATTCCATATGTCGGTAAATAAACGAACGATTTGTATATCGGCTTCATTTGTTCTGAAAAACACTTGCCAAAGTCACAGCCATTTTCAAGCCATTTTCAATTTCTCGCCCGAAGTCAGACAAACGCTCTTTATTGCTACCGTGTCAGGAATAGGCTACCACGGGACGCTCTTTTCTGTTCCATGTCGTGCAAATGGCTGTTTTGTTTTTGGAACCCAAACACCTTGTTCGTGCACATGTGTATTTTGCATCACCCCAATGCGTCTTTTTGGGTTACATAATGTTCGTGGAAAGTATAATTGAGATATTTATCGACCTATTTCGATACTGAGACAAATTCAAAAGCGAATAATATTATTCGTATTTTGGAGCGCAAACCGCCATGTGGCTTTAATTTAAGTTATCACTAAATATTCAGTTTTTCATATATGTGATTTTTGAGTTCCATGTTGGTATATGTTATATCTATTTTGCTATTTATGTTGGCTAACATTGAGAACGTCACGTCACTGAAGCATACTATATCTCGTTCCATTGTAGACGTATGTCCTCATGTTTTTCCCATGTATTTTATTAGTATTGAACCCCACACGCTTTCACTACGACCCTTCTTTCATTGCATATATAACAATAGAGATTCGCGTATACTCGATCTATACTTACTGAATATCCCAGTCGATGCAGTGGGCGGCTGTCAGGATGTAGTTAGCCGAGATGATGCTTCCGCCGCAGAAATGTTGGCCTAGATTCCCGTCCACTGTGAGACTAACTTGAGCAGGAAACTCGCCATTCGATGCCGGAACTCCTCCAATTATCCGCGAGTCAAGCTGACTTCTCCGCATTTTTTCAATCAGAGGGTTTGTCAACTTGGCCGGTAAAGGAACTGAGACTAAAATGGCAAAATATAAAGTTATTTTTACACAATGTTGTGCACAGTTATTTGACATGCAGTGTCTCGTCCAATATGACTTTTCACCACATTCGTTATTATGTGACTATCATAATTATCACCCGAATAAAAATAATAATAAATTTAGTTTAAAGCCGTAAATCCTCAAAGAGCTCTTAGGCTTTACATCAATACATATACAATGATGATTAGAACATAGTAAGAAATATCAATTATGTACAATGAGCTGCTCATCTGGCTACCATCAGTGGATCGGATGATACACGCGTTGAAACAGATGCGTTTTTAGTTTAGATGTGAACATTTTGAGCGACTGGGGTGCCCTCACGTGATCAGGCAATCTATTCCAGAGAAATGGTGAAGCCACGGAAAAGGCCCGGTCACCAGCTGTTATGAGGTCACCCGGTACAAACACAAGGCTGCGAGAACTTTCAGAATACCACCATGTAGTTTTCTGATGGAACGCATCATGGCAGTATCATCTTATTCTGAATCAGAACGAGGCCGCAGAACGCGTTAAAGGTTTTGCCGACAAAGTGCCATATAATAACCCAGTTAAACCAAAATGCATTCATTCAATATCTATATTCTTCAAATTTAGAGACTTGGGACTGTATTATTGAATCAACAATGTAGTCCAATTCTGATGCGCCTAAAACGGTTGATTTTGGTTGATTATTATATTTAAAAGACATATGATAAACCTTTGTATCCCTACATGCACTGGCCTCGTTCTGCGCATCACGTCTCGTTACATGTGAGATCCCGGTTCAGACTCGCGGGATCTCACCTCAACTCGACGTGACGAGTCGGTCGTTGTGGGACAGAAACTGGAAATACTATTCTCCTATAATCGACCTTGCGTTGCAGGGAGCATTACTGGCCAATCAGAATAATCCTTTCATAAGCAGGCGTTTAGACATGGTCGTGTTACAATTGTCTTTGTATTGTATAACTTGTTATATGAACAACATGGCCACAAATAAGCGTAACGTCTTCATGTCGCGTTCACTACTGAGTGAAATGATTTGGCGAATACATCTTTAAAAAGATCTACGCTGGGCGTGGCAAAATACCCCCGGTGTGCTTGTATGAACTCTACACAAACACTGGCAGTGAGACTAAATTGTAGTAACCTCAAATATTGAAAATTCTAATTAGAAAATAGCCATAAGTCAGTAAACTATAATCGTACAAAACCCATAATCGAACTTGATATGTATTTTGGTCTGGAAAGCTCACATACCATATTTGGTTCCGATAAAACAAACCAAACTATAGTTATAATCTGGAAACGGGCGTATATAAATTGAATTATCCAAGTTAAAAAAGGGGCATAACTCGGGAAAAAATCATCGGGCCCCACACACGTTCGAACTTGGCCTGTATTTTAGTATGACTGAGCCACATACCAAGTTTATTTGTGATAAAATAATCCAAACTCAAGTTATCATCCGGAAACCAAAATAATGACGTAAAATTAATTTTCCAAGTCGAAAATGGTCCATAACTCCAGCAAAAATCATCGGGCCGAACGAAAATTCGAACTTCATGGTACGCAGAACATTGTCTTAGAAAATAAAATAACGTTGGTTAAACCCTTCCATGACTGGAGCTTCCTGAAGCTTTGCGAAAACCTATATATGCGAGTTCCCATAGGGAGCCTCGTATATATAAGAGAATGCATTGGCCTAACAATATTTACCTTGACATTGTAAGCCATTGCATTCTCTTAAATATACGAGGCTCCCTATGGAAGACTCGCAGATATAAGACAATGCACTGACAGAGTATATTTAATGCTGCACCAGCGCAACTCCCGTCATGAAAGGGTTAATTTAGTGTCCAGTATGGAATGCCGTCTATTGAAATTAATGTTCATGGTAAGCTGAACAATGTCTTAGGAACAACATGACGTTGGTTAATTTGGTGTCTAGCCGAATGATGTATCTTCACAGTTAAAGATGCTGTGTCCGATTTAACCCTAAATTAGTCAAAATGTTCTGGGTTAATTTTCAGCTTACTGCGCAAAAGAAAAACTAAAAATACTTGCTTTACCATTATTCGTATGACGAAAATATCGCGAAAATTCACACTAGAATCCACCATTTAAAGGCACGTGGGGCCTTAGTTGTCGAAAATATACATATTTGTTCCAATCACCGTAAACAGAAAAACACTAAAACGCATACAGTTTCGTTCATATATACAATGACCATCGCGTAAACAGCATGTTATCATAAAGATTTACTATATTTTACCTAAGCAAGAGCCTGATTGTGTTACAGAAGACAGCACAATGCTGCTGGCTAATCACACACAAATGGCATAAACGCTCTTTATTCGTTCCATATCAGGAATTCACCAACAAAGAACGCTCTTTATGTTTACCATCATAATATAAACAAACACCAGAATAGTAACATTTAATGCTTTTGTTTACATAACAATGGTCAAACATTTGACAATAACATACTGTTTATGCGATATTTCTTATTTGTATACGGACAAAGTCTGTCTACATTTTGTTGTTCTTTCTGTTTGTGGCGGTTTTTGACGGGTGGAAATATTTTCACAGGATACCCACCACCAAGGCCAATCGTACCTTTAATGTCGCAAACGAGTACAACAGTTCATAATTCATAACGCTCTTTATTATCTTCCACTGTTGTGGCATCGGGAGCATGATGGACGCTCTTTATAAGAGAAGGTCATTGGAATTTCTGCTAGGCTAACAAAAATTCAAAACCTGTTCAACTGTACTCTTTGGGAAGTCAATATTTGGCCATAAAAAAATCTCCTATTAATGGGCTCATGGGTCCGAACTAATTATTTGATGGTATTGAAGACGTACATATTGTGGTTGTATGGTATCAACTCGGACATAAGAACAGTGTGTGGTTCCACATAATGGTTGCAACAAGGGAGACAATCGCAAACTCCATGCAGCGCCCTCTACGTTATCACTGCGATATAGAACTGCCACAAGGATGATACTTTGTGGACCGATACATCTATTTTTACACATCGTCGGAATTATATTTAGTCACCTGTTATCTTATTTTGACCACCAAAAGTTTGCAATAATGGTAATTCTTTCGGTATTGATAAGAACAATATAGACTGAGCCAGACATATACAATTTTAATCTTAAAACATAAGAACTAATAACACGTAAGAAATCCTTACCAAATATCCTTATGGCAGTGGTATCTCAGCGGAGCGATGTGAGATAACTCTGCCTGGAGTTTGAGACAATCGTCACTTCATAGCTTAGGGTGGATACACACATGCATGTAATTTATGTATGTAAAATACATGTATTGTACATGGCCACACCAATAATTGACAACATTAATCACCTGCTCGCGAGCGGTTCATGTTGTTAACAGGCCAGACAAGTGAGTAGTGATAAGCGAAGTCAAACTCTATGATATCAGGACATTTAAGGCCAGTCCAAAACATGTCTTCTCTTACGGATGCGGAAATTAGTCAAGTCTGTGTGATATCTGGCATTTTATTAATGCACGAACGCCAGAAGCGACACGTCTGGCATATACAGGCTTCTACCATGATGCTTGTTTGGCGTGGTGTCTCGAAAGCTTCAAATCGCTAAGGGACTTAGTTGAATGTATCGGTCGGAATAATCTGGGCAAGAAGGTACAATATAATATGTTTTACTTAAATAGCTCAGAGTTAGCCGCCACGCCTGGTAGCTTTCGGGGATCGTATATAGCCCCTGCATCGGGAAAATCCTGATCCACCACTGCTATAAATATCAAGAGAGGACTGGTAATTATTTAAATAAAACGTCCACCATATGGGTTATCCCACGAAGAATTATTTTAAGTGGCCTGGCGACTCGGTCCAAGATAGCGGTTTATCTACATTGCGACTTAATTGGAACTAGAACTCAGTGCGGTCAACACGTCGACAATGATTGGGTTGTCAGTGGACACATATTACAGTGTCTGTATGATCCATGTAAAACGCCAAATACACGATAATTACAGAGATTACATGCATGTGTGTATCCACCCTTAGTAATCTACTGACTCCCCACATAAGGACATACTCCCCACTGAATCACAAGTTCTCTATTATTGATCTACCCTATGTACTGCTTTCCAGAGTAGGTGACCAACACTTCACTAACATAATTATATATGATGAAAATACCTCTTTGCACAAAACCCTGCTCCGAAATTAGTTAAAATGAACAAAGAATGTTATAGCTACCAAATCAACTATAACCCGTATGGCAATATGCTCTGGAAGGCACTACACCAAGCACTATAAAATCACAAAATCATGCATGTAAATGTGTTCAGCCGTAATCTTGTAAACATTGTGTATCCTTAATTATTTGTAATGGGAGAGGGGCTTCATGTAAGTTGAAAAAACGTGTGCCCCGATCCCTTTTGTATTAGATGCAAATAAAATACGTTTCAAGTAAAGTCGCTTCATTATATTAATCTCACAGCCTGTGCTTATGTTCGTTCAATACACCCTTCCTTCCCTCGCTCCCTTTCTCTAACGCAGGCTATACAGTTACTCTCTCCTTTCTCGCGCGCTCTCTCTCTCTCTCTCTCTCTCTCTCTCTCTCTCTCTCCACATATCTCCCCATCTCTCCCCTAACTCTATCCATCTCTACCGTTTGTTTAATTTCGGTCTATTTATCTGGGGGTTTTTTTTATATCACTCTTCCTTCTCTCATCCATAATTTATGAAACAATCCATCAATTCCACTGCTAGTTGTCATTATTTGTACATAGCAAAATTGTTATATAAAGGATCTACAACGAGTCCCCAGTTTATAGCGGAAATTACAAAACGAGTCCAGTAAATTAGGTCTGGACCGAGCCTTTGGCGAGGTCCAGATCTAATTTACTGGACGAGTTTTGTAATTTCCGCAATAAACTGGGGACGAGTTGTAGATTCTATTTATTACATGATCCAAAACATCGACAAAACATACTTAAATCAATAAATGGAACGAGAAACTAACATCGGCTTCTATAAGACATGCGATGACGTTTCACGTAACTATTCGTTGTTTGCCCGCGTAAAGAAATAGTCCCAGATAAATAAAGACTATTTGGCGCTTTTAATGGCGTATATTTAATAACATAACTTTTCAAATTCTTCATTCATGATAGTTTGTTGGAAAAATATTGGAAGTCATAGTATTTTTGAGACGTAGCGTACGGAATGTTACAAGACGGCAAACCGGAAGTCAAAGGTCACCTTGCACTATTTCCTGTTATTAAACGAACGTTTAATATCACAATTTATAGAATGGGTTTATTGAATGGAATAAGGGTAGGATCGTGTAATAAAACATATTTCCTTGCTCTTGTCAACGTTTGCTTGTTTTGACAATGGGAGAGAATGTTATTGCAAGTGGCAGCACTTGTCATCCCATCTCTTTTTCTATTGTGTATAATTATATTATGCATAGAGCAAATAAAATATGTTTAAACTATGCATTAACATACATTGATCTCGTCTTTGAATGTGAAATATATAGTGAGTGTCAAGCAAACTGATAGACATTGGGTTCTAAAGGGTCGTACCTCCGGAAAATCAAATTGTACACAAAAAACTATTTATATGGGGAACATTAATTGGTATCTGCAAATAACTTTGCACAATAAATAACACCTCATATCACAGTTTTGTTATACTATTTTTCACTTTCATATTCAATTATCTTCTAGTTGATGAGAAAACGTGATTTGTGTGGTGTTATACGACTTTTTAGAAGTAAAAAGTAGAAAATTACTACATATCTTGCTCATACAGTCTTTTGTAACAGATTGTTTTGGGCGATTTCCCGCGGCCTCGTTAGTCCCTGTCACTCAGGATAGGAGGATACGCAGTCCGCCCATTCTTCTTCAAAAATATCCAATCAGAATTATCCTGCCAGTAACGAATTCAAGAATAATTTATTTTAGAATTAACAAAACCTTTCGCGGGGGACCCATATACGACATTTTAGACCTCGAATTTCCCCGAAAAACAGCCCAGAAAAGGTATAAGTTATCTGATGTATGCAATAAAAAGTTCCGCACCAAAATGGCAGGTACGCCCCTTTAGAAGCCCACCGACATTGGTATATCCATGGACACATTTCCATGCATACATATTGAATATCCTACAATAGCGTGAATAAAGAGGGCGTCCTAATTTTTCGACCTAATTTAGACATACACTAAAATTAATCATATAATTAAGAAATATGTCTGACTGAGAATGATTCATTATCTATTATATATGGACAAAGGACGGAGAGGAGAATAATATACAATTAGTGTCTCTTATAAACCATGTTCTTGGAAATTATTAATCATATAATTAAGAAATATGTCTGACTGAGAATGATTCATTATCTATTATATATGGACAAAGGACGGAGAGGAGAATAATATACAATTAGTGTCTCTTATAAACCATGTTCTTGGAAATTGAGTATCCATAATTTGAATTTGAATTTGAAACGACAAGCTGATAATTATTTGATTGACAGCTGTGGAAAGATCGATTGTATCCCTGACGGTGACATGTATGTTAAATTTATGTTATTTGCTTATACTTATAGTCATCCCCGGTTAAGTGGTCCTGGTAATTTTATACGGTGTCGGTGTGTTCTTCTGGACAGTTATGGCGATATGTCAAACGGATGCTGTTAAGACAAGTTACAGTTATTTGATCCTAATTTGTTATTTTCGCGGTGTTTAGCTAATCTGAAAAAAATCGATGAAAATCAGTTATGTGTAAAAAAAATACATTCCAGAAAAACATGTATATGTTATAAAATATTTTAATCGTGGATATGTCGGTTGTTGCAAAGTCCATACTCAAGACGGTTATTTTTGTCATTTTGCAGCCATTGTTGAAATATATTAAAGTATATCGGTTCATGAATTATCCATACCGACACTAGCTTTACTTGGATTCCTTCAGATTAGCAAACCACTGCAAAAATTCAAACTATAGAACAAATAACGGTACAGTTTCTTAACAGCATCAGTTTGCCATAAAGGCATCATAAATTCAGCAGAACCAATCAAAATCATAGAAAATTATCAGAACCATTTAACCAGGGTTGATAGTATTGAATTCCCGTATTCCGATTCTAGCACCTCAAACATCTGATACAAAAACTCCTACCAGCATTCGACTTTGTTGTCTTGTGTGTAGTTGAATATGAGTTTGTTTCCTTTGACATGTGGATATATAATTGTTCGAATTTTCACGTTAATTGTGGCGCTAGGAGCAAGAAGAAGAAATACTGGTCGCTAGGGGCCGAGTGATTATTTCGAGTCCTTCGACTTAAAGACACGGTTGGCCTTGGCGGTGGGTATCCTGTGAAAATATCTCCACCCGTCAAAAACCGCCACAAACAGAAAGAACATAAAAATGTAGATAGACTTTTCCGTATACAAATAATAAATATCGCATAAACAGTATGTTATGGTCATATGTTTGACCATTGTTATGTAAACAAAAGCATAAAAAGTTACTTTTCTGGTGTTTGTTTATATTATGATGGTAAACATAAAGAGCGTTCTTTGTTGGTGAATACCTGATATGGAATTAATAAAGAGCGTTTATGCCATTTGTGTGTGATTAGACAGTAGCATTGTGCTGTCTTCTGTAACACGATCAGGCTCTTGCTTAGGTAAAATACAGTAGGTCTTTATGATAACATGCTGTTTACGCGATGATCATGGTATATATGAACGGAACTGTATGCGTTTTAATGTTTTTCTGTTTACGGTGTTTGGAACAAATATGAATATTTTCGACAATTAAGGCCGCACGTGCCTTTAAAGGGGTACTGTACACTAAATTCGACCATTCGTGGGAACAGCTTATATTACATTCGACAGAATATATGCAACAAATGAATGAATTTGAACCACGAATGAGTGCAAAGTACACTTGTGTGCTCTATGAATCACATAAACAACCATGGTAAGTATAGTGTTTATATCATTCATAGAGCACATGAGTGATTTTGCACAAATCCATGGCTCAAATTCATGTGTAAAATACCCTTCTAACCATGTTGCCCCCCCCCCCCCCCATGCAAGACAAGACTTGCTTCGATAGTTGAAAGCACAGTCCAATTCAGAAAACCATTCGTCAACTTGTCGATGTGAGATTACAAGAGATTTATCATGAACAGTTTCATTGCTAAAAAAGCACTTTCAGTTTCAAATGAACATTTCTTGATAAAAATAAAGGAAACTATTTAATTTTCTTTCATAAATACTAATGAAAATTAAAACGTGACAACGGCGCTTATAATAATGTAGTCAGTTTCAGTTTGGCATGTGTGTACATTATACACATGTAACGTAAATGCGCATGTAAAGGAAGTATACCCTATTAAAATGTTGGAACCGTTAGGCTCTCCTGTAGTATTTCTATAAACGCACACGTTGGGATACCACAATGGGTTGTTGAATTAAATATTTGTTGAATTAAATAATTGCACTATATATTTCGTATTATCCTGCACAGAATATTCAGTAAAACAGACCTCATACCACACACTACATGTATTTATTAATATGTAATTATATTGTAATTATCCGCATACTCTTTAGGGTACGTTCATATACTAGCAGTTTGCACGGTATGGTTTGCAGGCATTTTGTCGTAGAAAAAGATATGGTGCCATAATATGAATGGAAAAAAGCACATAAAGTGCATCTGTACCATAGCTATATAACTACACGCGAAGTAAAATCTCTGTAGTTCCACTAGTAATGATGCTACTGGAATTTGCCTGTAAAAAATCATGCAATTATCTGGCAAGAATAAATCATATGTATTTGAAGGCAAATTCCAATAGCACTAGATAAATGTTACTTCTCATGTCTTTCGCTTTGGTAAAGATGCATGTTATGTGCACGTTTCCGTTCATATTCTGGCACCATGTGGTTTTCTATGACGAAATGCCCCGCACAAACATACCGTGCAAACTTGCCAGCGTATGAACGTCAATGTCCAACATGACGAAGAGTAATTAAATTGAATTGAATTGAATTGGAACGAAACAAATACAGCCAATGTATTACCAGTACCTGGTCCCACTAAAGAAGACTGGTGATTGTCTCCTCTAGCGTTGCTGGATGGTCAGTCACCTAAAGTGTGACAAATACCGAACTTAAATCATTCACGAAAGAACATCATATACAACCAATAGGTTCATATTGAACCTAAATATTGACATCATTATGTTCATATTGGACTTATTTGAAAGCGAACTTATATATTATTGTTATTCCGTTGAATAGCGCACCCGGGCAACAGCAAAAACTCACGGAAAATGTATCTGTTCAGAACAAATTGCTCAAAATTGTCATATTTTGACTTATTTCGCTTTGAAATACATTGATAATGAACCTATTTCGACCTCTAATTAGGTTCAGTTTGAACAGGCTGCATGTGCATCCATCGTCTGAAAGACGGATTTTAAAGCAGAATACTGCATCATATCAGCGTACTGTAACTGTATTTATATTCCCCGAAATAATGTGCAGTTTTCAGCCATTAATTGTCTTGCAGATAATCACCTTAAATTGAGAAGAGTCACTTACTTGCCACGGCGAAAATCGCTGCTGCTAATACAGTCTGAATCATCTTGTCCGCTTCAGTTGATAGCTGACCAATGGAGTAGAGAGTGGGTTCCAGATCACATTATATAGAGAGCCATATCGGGAGATGCATGCAATTCGGTGCAATTGCATGCAATTCGGTGGGTTGTTCGTGCATGTTAGAGGGTTTTCTTCAATTGTTCACTCAATTTATTGCAGCACTCGATCAGGCGACAAGACAGAAGCTCTTCAAACAACACTCATTGAGGTGGTTTATTTGTAAAAAAATAAACACTGATAAACCCATTTCTGCGACATTATGCATTGTTCGATTAGGTCACGGTAGACGTGATGAATTATAATGTTACTATTTAAGGATCGGGCGTTAGCTTTGACGGCAAATAATTAAGAATTTTCTGAGCCAATGTTTCGCTTACCATGCAAAAGAAAATGTGAAAAAAGTTGCAATCACCAATATTCGTACATTGTGAATATCCACAAAATTGTTAAAGTTCTCAATCTGATTCGATGGTCCCCATATCATCAGATTCCAACGACAACAAAGTTTTTTAATTCGCTTCAGTTATCAGAATCGATTAATTACCCAAAATAATGCTAACCGCAGTCAACTATAGTATAAAATTGCCCAAAATCTGTTGTTTATCAACATTTTGTTCAACGAAATGTTGCGGGTTTGTCAAATATCTGACATATAAAAAGCCATCTACGCAATTTGGTCCTAACACAGTCATCTCATCGACTTTTACTGGGCCACTAAATATTCAAGGTGGTGAAAATAAAAGATTTAAAAAATCGATATCTGATCACTCTGAGCTTTGATGGTGGGTTCCTCGACTCGAATCAAATATTTGTTATCCCCGAAGCCAAATAAATAGTCATTATGTGGCGCTTAATCGGATTGAGTACCTTTAATAAGTACATGTAAATTCGTCGAAAATGATCACACTTGCTCAAAATTGTGAACGCTCTTTATTATTTACCACTTTGGGCGACAGCAGTATGTGCTCTCTTATAAAAGGCGATCGTTAGGATTTTTGCGAGGCAGTATCTTATGGGGGGTCGTGTTTTTGCGAGGCAGTATCTTATGGGGGGGGGGGGTCGTGTTCACTTTGTCAACGATTTGACCCGTTCTATACTAAATGGATTTTCCCAGTCAGTTAAAAAGTATACATCGGAATGGTCTATTAATGATTTGCATGGGTGTAGTAGATGTAATATAAGCAGACGACATATAACTAAAAGTACAGACGATTTGGGTCGTATATAGACTAAATCTGTCACCAGTTTACAACTTACAACTTTTCTTTCGAATTAATATTTTCTTCTCTCTCTCTCTCTCTCTCTCTCTCTCTCTCTCTCTTTTTTTTTTTCTCTCTCTCTCTCTCTCTCTCTCTCTCTCTCTCTCTCTCTCTCTCTCTCTCTTTCTCCTCTCTCTCTCTCTCTCTCTCTCTCTCTCTCTCTCGCTCGCTCGCTCGCTCTCTCTCTCTCTCTCTCTCTCAATCGATCGATCAATATACGTCGGATAATCACTTTGTATAATTGTGTATTGAAAATAGGGTACAAACAATGCAAACTATTTTGCCAAATGAAAAGTTCTCTCTTTAGAATTTACCTCATAAGGATGGTACAATTTTTGGTGCTATATATACTACCTCTGTATGTCAACCCGCGTATATTAGTCGGATTCCTTATGTCATTTTGCATTTTTGGTTTGTTAAAAGCGATCTGAAAACGGATTATGTATGCCTAGTAGGTGTGTTTTCAGGATTGACTTGTTTCCATTCTTGAATTTTGGCGGGTCGGCCTAAATCGGGGTCAACATAATTTAGAGAGCGTTTCGTATTTACAGAAAACGATTGATGGTGCCATCTGGCGTATGGTGATCGGTGCGATTTGAAACTTCTCCAAACTACTAGATATGACCGTTAGATGTATTTTTGAAAAATGTTATGTGATCGGTTCATTTTGTTGGCTACAGTTGTGATCAAAATTTAACACTGAGCCCTATGGAGATTCTCGTACTTTGGATAAATGGCGCCATTTTGCGTATGCGTACTGATATACCTAAAAAATATTAAGTATGAAACACAGACGTAGTTTTAAAAAGAATGTATGTGATCAGATGATTCTTGCTGGCTACAGTTGCGATCAAAATTTAACACTTGACCCTATGGAGAATTTCGTGTTATGCTCAAACGTTCATTGTAATATCACTTATTGGCAATCGTGCGCAACTATATATGAAGTTTAATACCCGTGTTCGACCCACTGTAACTATCCGTGATTTAATAGCTGCAACATATGTTATAGTTATGCTTCAAGATACAGTAATTGGCAAAAGTAAGTGTCGAATGGTTTTGTAATTTCGATAATATGCAGCCCGTTGAATCAAACGAAAATATTCACAACAAGACTGTTCACGATGTTATTACATATTATATTATTGTTTTATTTGATACTTGTCTGTCCTGTTGTCCACTGACTAGTTTTAAAACCACATCGTTGATCATAACGGGGTGTAGTGTCACAAATACACAGGAATAGATGGTAGTTGATCGTTGTCGTTAACTCAATCGTTGTCATCTGAGTCTATCCCTCATACACTGAGAGAATCTGTGTTTTCGCAGGATTTGTGCTACTGATAAATGGACATTTCGGTGCAGTTGAGATCTTTACTATAGCAGTATAAGCTTTGCTTTCACACTTCCCACGCCAGTTACTTTTGGCCAACTTCAGTACAGTGACTGCAACCCAACAGTCACCATCAATATTCTGACCACAGTTAATCTCCACGCTTCGTGTATAGCTGTGAAAATCAAGTAAATTCGAATTTCCACTAAAGTAGAGCTTAAAGACACGGTTGTCCTTGGCGGTGGGTATCCTGTGAAAATATCTCCACCCGTCAAAAACCGCCACAAACAGAAAGAACATCAATATGTAGATAGACTTTGTCCGTATACAAATAAGAAATATCGCATAAACAGTATGTTATGGTCATATGTTTGGCCATTGTTATGTAAACACAAGCATAAAAAATACCTGATATGGAACTAATAAAGAGCGTTTATGCCATTTGTGTGTGATTAGCCAGTAGCATTGCGCTTTCATCTGTAACACAATCGGGCTCTTGCTTAGGTAAAATATAGTAGGCCTTTATGATAACATGCTGTTTACGCGATAGTCATGGTATATATGAACGGAACTGTATGCGTTTTAATGTTTTTCTGGTTACGGTGTTTGGAACAAATATGAATATTTTCGACAATTAAGGCCACACGTGCCTTTAATGAGTAAAATTGATATCATCCATAGTTGCATTTTCCTGCAAATTACGAGTATGTGCTTAGTAACCGCTACTAAGGAGCTGTCGGGACCGGTGGCAAAGTCTCCCGATCTTATAATGATCAGTGGCCTATGCAGAACATGGCTGCATAGTTTTAGACATGCATGTGCCCAACTTTGAACAAAACCAGCACCATGTGATTAGACACTGACTAAATTAAGGCAATACCAACGAATGATTAGTACACCATTGTGGTGTTTGATTAGCAACCGTTGCTAACCTTAAATAGGACATCTGGTTCACGTTGACGACCAGGTATATCTAAAATTTCACATTTGAGTATTAACTGCATCAGTTAAACTCGACCAGGAATTATAGAACAACCATCTATATAAGCCCAGCAATATTTAGCAATACATATGGACATGATAACATTGTTTAACATTTTTAAACAATACCGCCCTATATCCACATGTATATGGCTAAACATATCATTTAGTCGGGGAGCCAATAAGGTCCACCTGCACCCCCCCCCCCCCGATGATTACAAATAACCTTATTTTTATTGTTCCCTATGGTATCCAGATAAAGAATCCGGATTTCACCGAAAAATAAAGGTGGCCCTACTAGGTGCTAGAGCCATATGAATTCAAGATGGCCGCCATTTCCTCTAATTCCGACAGCTGTATTTAATCGTTGTAATAGATCGGTTGTTAGCAAAAGACACAGACAAAATGTATGCCATTTTGTTGGTATGATGTCCTTCTTCAAAATGACGGCAAATAATTCAAAATGGCCACCGAAAAATGACGTCATATGCACGAAAATAGGAAATTTAATTAATATTTCACCATATCTTCCATTTTTCTTCACATTAATCATTAGTAAATGGCAATGTTTTTGAGACAGTCATCAAGCATGATATTATAGCGTCATTTTAAGACAATTTCCATTGACGAGAGTTCCGTAATAGATACAGAAAGAGGATTTGAAAAAGAGGGGTGAAATTTTCGATTTTGTTTTGCAAGACGATTTTGATAGTCATTTTAACGACAAACCACACAGGCTGTTAATAGAATGTCAACAACTATGTGCTTTATTTTATTGGACGGATGTTTTACTTCAATGGGAATGAAATTGGTGTATAAAATTTCCAAAATGGCCGGCGAAAATATGAAAAATGGTAAATATTGCCCCAGGGTGTCCTGCAATGGCTTACAAATTGTGGTTGATATATAAAATTGGCTAATCTGTATTATATACATTGAATACTAACATGTCTGATGCACCATGGATCATTGTTTCTATTGTCACCACTGACATCACCAGAAATATTGGATTTTCTCTCACAAACTTGACATAAATATCGGCAAAAATTCACTTTTCAGGGTTGGACAATTGTTTTAAGTAAAATGCAATTATCATTGGTATCAAAGGTATTTATTGTTTTGGTCTATCTTAAATGTGTCACACTACGGTGTTTATAGACCAAATTGCTCAAGATGGCTTCCAAAATAGCAACCAAATTTGTAAAAAGTAATTTTTTTACATATATCCCGAACATTATTCTCTGCGTTATCCGACAAGGTAGTAGATTGTGACTCACTTGGTTATTATACGTGTTAGTTAATTAACTGACAACTACGTTCTATTATGTTTGTCCCAGTTCCGTATGGGGCATGACAAATTCATTTTAAAGTTGCAGTATGGAATTTTGCGGAGAACCTCTTTTGTGATTCTTGCCATATTATTGAAAGGAAATGGGCAGAACTTTGAAACGGAACTGAGATGAACCATAATATGTGGCTATTCTAGGTCCATTATGATAAAACATATCAACTGGATATAGGGTGGATGCCAAGATGGTAGCCAGGGAGTTACTATATGATCATAGGTGAGGTGAATAGGTATACAGGGAGTTATTGTATGGTCAATGGTGAGATGGGTACATGTATGTATACAATGAGTGACTGTATGATCATAAATGTTATGAATAGCTATACAGGGAGTGACTAAATGGTCATGTGTCAGGTGTATGAGTATACCCGGTGTTCCTGATTGGCATCTCGTGGCGGTATGGTCATGTGTAGGTTATACGGGTATACACATGTGTTGCTATATGGTCATGGGCGAGGGGTATGTGTATATAGCGAGCGGCTATATGGCCATGGATGATGTGCATATGTATACATGGAGTGAATATACTGACATGGCTGGGGAGTATTAGTATATCTTGAGTGGCTATTCTGCTATGGTGTGACAAATAGGGATACAGGGAGTGACATGGCCAACGGTGAGGTGAATATGTATACAATGATTGACCATGATCATGTATGATTGTTTTGAATAGGTACACACGGGGTGACTATATGGCCATAGGTCAGATGAAGGAGTATACCAGGTGCCATGGGTGAGGGGTATGTGTACGAAGCGAGTGGCTATATGACCATTGGTGAGGTGGATATGTATACCCGGGTGACTCTATGGTCATTCTTGTGGTGTTGATGTATATATTGAATGTCTATTTGACCGTGTGTGTGTGGAGAATATGTATACATGGGATGACCGTATGGCCAATGGTGAGGTGAATGGGTATACAAGGAGTGACTCTATGGTTATGGGTCATGTTTAGGATTATACCCGATGTGCCTGCATTGTGACTCATGGCTGTATGGCCATCCGTGGTCATAGGTCAGGTGTACGTTTATACAGTTGGTCACTATATTGTTATGTCTGTGGTGTTTATGTATATATGGAATGACTGTATGGTAATGGGTGGCTATCGCTTTTCACGTTTAAAGTTCCCCCATGTACACAAACACTATCAAGGTGGAGAACTCTTTGACATGACCTCTCTATTGATTAACATATCCTTGCGTTATTGTGGAAAGCGATAGTCACCCAAATTACACATGTAAAACCCACCCATGACCTCATATGTACATAAATACCACACAAATGACAATATAGTCACCCACTCTATACACGTACACCTGACCATTACAGCCATATTTGGTTATACCGGTACAATAGTACATGCCACAAATGACGATACAGCCATGAGTCACCATGCCTGAACACCAGGTATACTCCTACACCTGACCATATAGTCACTCTATGTATACATATTCACCACATTCACGATCACACGGTCACTCAGTGTATACCTATTCACCTCACCATGGACCATACAGCCACTACATGTATATCTATTCGCCATACCCATGACCATAGAGTCAATCCAGATATACATATACACCTCACCAATGGTGAGACCTTCCAAATATAACAATCCCCGCACACACGACCACTCATAAGTTTCATACTTGCATATACACCTCACACATGACAATTCAGTAACTCACTGTATACTCACACACGCCATCCATGATCATTCATCTACACATTATACACCACCGATGATAATACATCCACAACATATATAAATATACGACCCACCCGTTACCAAAAGGGCACTCCCTATATAGCCACACGCTCGTCAATGACCATCCAGCTTATTCCAGGTATGCATATAACTTCAATCTTGACCGTACAGGCATACTATGTGCACCTATACACATTATTACCCATAACCATACAATCACTCCCTATTTATCTACGCACTCCATCCATGATCATACAGACAGCACAAATATACATATACACCCACATGTCACAATACAGCCACACACGGTACACATATACATCCCACCACGACCTTACAGTCACTCCATATATATAAACAACACACGGATGACCATGTAGCTACTCTCGTTATATCTATACAACACAGCAATGCCCATACAGTCACATCGGCCACACACAACAATACACCGTACAGTCACTACATGTATACCGATTCACCTCACACATGCCCATACAGCCACTCCTTATAGTCCTATGCATCTCACCATGGACACCCCACTCATAACCATATAATCACTCCTTGTATACCTATTCACATCATTCATGACCATACAGTAATTCCCTGTATACCTATTCACATCACCTATGATCATACAGTAACTCACTGGCTGCCATCTTGGCATCCATCTTATATCCAGTTGATCACTTTTTATCATAATAGGCCAGAATAGCCACATATTATGGTTCATCTCAGTTCCGTCTCAAAGTTCTGCCCATTTCCTTTCAATAATATGGCCAGATTCACAAAAGAGGTTCTCCGCAAAATTCCATACTGCAACTTTAAAATGAATTTGTCATGCCCCATACGGAACTGGGACAAACAGAATAGAACGCAGTTGTCAGTTAATTAACTAACACGTATACTAACCAAGTGAGTCACAGTTTGCTACCTTGTCGGATAACGCAGATAATAATGTTCGGGATATATGTAAAAAATTAACTTTTTACAAATTTGGTTGCCATTTTGGAAGCCATCTTGAGCAATTTGGTCTATAAACACCGTAGTGTGACACATTTAAGATAGACCAAAACAATAAATACCGTTGATACCAATGATAGTTGCGTTTTACTTTAAAAAATTGTCCAACCCTGAAAAGTTAATTTTTGCCGATATTTATGTCAAGTTTGTGAGATAAAAATCCAATATTGCTGGTGATGTCAGTTGTGACAATAGTAACAATGATCCATGGTGCATCAGACATGTTAGTATTCAATGTATATAATACCGATTAGCCAATTATATATATCAACCACAACTTGTAAGCCATTGCAGGACACCCTGGGGCAATATTTACCATTTTTCATATTTTCGGCGGCCAATTTGGAAATTTTATACACCAATTTCATTCCCATTGAAGTAAAACATCCGTCCAATAAAATAAAGCACATAGTTGTTGACATTCTATTAACAGCCTGTGTGGTTTGTCTATCAAAATCGTCTTGCAAAAAAAATCGAAAATTTCACCCCTCTTTTTCAAATCCTCTTTCTGTATCTATTACGGAACTCTCGTCAATGACAAATGTCTTAAAATGACGCTATAATATCATGCTTGATGACTGTCTCAAAAACATTGCCATTTACTAATGATTAATGTGAAGAAAAATGGAAGATATGGTGAAATATTAATTAAATTTCCTATTTTCGTGCATATGACGTCGTTTTTCGGCGGCCATTTTGAATTTTTTTCGAAATTATTTGCCGTCATTTTGAAGAAGGACATCATACCAACAAAATGGCATACATTTTGTCTGTGTCTTTTGCTAACAACCGATCTATTACAACGATTAAATACAGCTGGTCGGAATTAGAGGAAATGGCGGCCATCTTGGATTCAAATGGCTCTAGCACCTAGTAGGGCCACCTTTATTTTTCGGTGAAATCCGGATTCTTTATCTGGATACCATAGGGAACAATAAAAATAAGGTTATTTGTAAACATCGGGGGGGGGGTGCAGGTGGACCTTATTGGCTCCCCGACTAGTATGGTTACACTAATTTGATGTTTTAGAAACAATGCGTACGATCGCAGAGAAGCTACTATAAACCCATCATATGGCGTGGGACCCGGACTCTATGGGGATATGAACGTCCGATATAAACTAGCCCATAGAGAACAGGGGAAACACGGGTCAGGTAGCTCGAGGCCTAAAACAACTTATTAATATTCACCCCTTTCAACCATACCCGATCCAAAATGGTCGCCGCTCAGAAGGTGTCAAATAGGGTACACATTATTTCTCGGTGACTTGAACAATATAGATCAAATAAAGGGTGTTGTACCGTGGCTCGCAAAGCAAGCTAAATTTTCACACCTTCAGCCCACTCGAGCGAAAATGATAACTGATCAGAGGGGTCCATATATGGTACCATGCAATTCCCCCCATTTTAGGTCGAATACAGTGTGTTGTAGGGTGACCCCTGAGACAAACTAAATATTCACCCGCTTTCACCATCCCCGATCCAAAGTGGCCGCAACAGATGGGTTCAAATATGGCACCTATAAAATTTCTCGGCCCCTTATCCGTTTGATGTGGTATAACTGGTGCTGTAGGGTGGCCCCAAGATATACTGAATGTCGTGGGTGCCTATGTAACCCACCCCAGGACGGCGGCAACTTTGGATCGGGTTGGTGAAAGGGGTGCTTACTTAATTTGTTTTACGGGCCACCCTACAACACCCTTTATCTCAAATCACCGTGGCTCATGCCAAGATGGTGGACAACTACAACCAGATCATCTCTATCCACTTCCATTACAACAATGGGACTGACGATCTATATCACAATTAGTTATTTCATGGCCACGAATTATTTAATACGTGGTCACGAATTATTTATTTCGTGGCCACGATTTCTCGCATATTTGTTAGCACACAACTCCGTATTATGCGGTACTTCGTCCCGGCAATAAACATTAATTTTGTCAATTGATGAAAAAACACCATCAATCAATTTTACAACGATATCCTGAAACTTTAGTCTTGATGCACATTACACTTGTAGAATAGTGGATATGATCACCGAAGCACGTGATTGTGATGTATATTATTGATGTGAACCACATTATTTATCAACTACCGTATCTGGTGGCCTGCAAGTTAATTTTGTAAAATCACATATAGTAACGATAGATTACATGTAAGAGCCATGCATATATGATAGCCATTAAGTTCCACCACTGTGAACATTTGAGTAAATTGTCAAACTCTCTATAGGGTCCAACGTTAGTTTTGTTCGCAACTGTAGTACTATACCCGCGAGACTTATCTGACGATACCATTCTCAAAAATAAATTTCAGAGTCATACTTGACATATGTGCATAAAAGGCTAATCGTGCTAGTTAATATCTGTATGATCAGGAAACGCTCTTTAATTTTTTTTAAACCGTCCAAACAATTTGTTTCCACTAAAATGTCAGACTGGAAACAAGTAGACTCTGAAAATAGACCGCCATATTTGATACTTTTGTTAATTTCAACTCGTACAGTCCACCAGAAAGTTAGTTATGATGATTAATATTTGTATAATAAGCAAACGCTCTTTAAAGTCTTAAAACAGTCCGAAAACACTTTTTACCAATACAATTTCAACTGGACACACTGAAAGTAGACACGCTATTGATAAATAAACCGTTCGCATGCCGTCTTAGACAATCCGAAATGGCGCGACCATTGTTTTCGACCAAAGGAATCTGACTTGTGAAATCAGCGAGGGTGGGGGTAGGGTTAGCTTTTCTGCATATCTTTACCAAAAATCGGTGTATCAAAGTGGTTTTTTTGGCATATGATCAAGATATCCTTGTAGATTGTTCATGTTTGTCTATATGTGATGTAGCTGATTTTAAGAATATACAATACCTTAATATTTGGGAAAGAAAATTGAAAATGCAGTCATAAATACAATTCATCTGATGATTTTATGATAAAATTCCTTATTAAGATATATAATTAAGTAATTTGTGGCAAGATCTCCCCATGTTTTTCGATTTCCAAGAACAAAGAAAGCCACTTACCGAACTTGCTATGCGTAACAGCATGTTTGTATTACCAGGTGGACGGGGAAAAAATAGAGGGGTACACACACAAAAGCCTCACACAAACCTGTTTTCACTAAAATATCAAGCTGGAAACAGGTAGATTCTGAAAATAGACAGACCGGTGGTATAGAAACTGTTCTCATATCGCATTTAACATTCCGAAAGCGCGCGACCATTTTTTTCGACATAAGGAATCCGACTATATGGAAAATGAGCACATATGAATATATCCCATAAAGATGGTACAGTGTTTGCTGTATAATGATCTATGTGGCGGTAAGTGCTGCTACATGTACAGGCTCGTGGTTTCCTTTAAATGGACCGGTAAAACTACACGATTGTGATTCCAGTTGGTCTCTAACTACAACAGAAATGGTAGACTTCGGTTAGTAGTTCGATACCTCGGTATGCGTGCGAGCATAGCTCCGTAAATCTAACTAATTAAGTCCTTTCGTGTCGGATTTTCAACGGATTCTCATCGAATAGGTAAATAGTGGTTACAAAAATATTACCTGTCAGGTTCAAGATACTTTTTCATATCTAAGAAAGCGAGTAAAAATATAAATCAAAATATGAACACACCATTCGCTTGGGTGTGGCAGATTACGCCCGTTAGCAATTTCTAATTGTATTACAAATACCGCAAAACACAAGAACAATTTCAGCTTTCAAAGAATATATATACCCCTAAATCTCCATGCCAAAATGTGGTAAAATTCTAGGTCGAAAAAGGGCCTTAACTCATGTAAAAATAATTGGACGGAACCCATATTCGAACTTGGCCTGTATTTTTAGCTGCGTAATATACATGTACATACCAACTTTGGTTCAGATCAATTAATCCAAATTGTATAGAGTTATCGTTCGGAAACGGCAATGTTATGAAATCGGTCAAATGCTAAGTCGAAAAAGGCCCGTAACTCATGTGAACAAAAAAATAATTAAACGGAACACATATTCGAACTTGGCCTGAATTTTTATCTGGCAAATGCACATACCAGCTTTGGATCAGATCAAAACTGGAGTTATCGGTCGGAAACAACGGACATTTACATTACATTATACGACCGGTTTTTTTTTTTCTCAAATGGGCATAGTAAAACGAGCGCACCGCTTTAACACACACATTGCCGTTGACACAATGTTTATTATGTCGATATAATGCTTGTTACATGTATGTAAATTTGAATTATGTCAATGGCGATGCTTTTGTTAAAGTGGCGTGCTCGTTTTTAATTATGAAAACCCAAGTAGACTGTAGACTATACGGTATATACCAGAAGTGCATGCAGGCACCACGTCTGTCTGTAACAGAAATCGATCCCTTGATCAATTGAGCAAGAGCCATCTTTCGTTTTTCGAAATAAAGAGAAATATTGAACATCTTCTTCATTTAACTGACCACACGGATGTTATTGAAAAAGGAAAGTCTACAGACTAATTACCAGCTCCGCAATGTGGCGAGACCAACACCGACCATAACAAAGAATTTCCGATAAGCACCGTCATTATCGATGAATGTAGTCCTCTTAGGTAACGGTGTTTTGTAATGTTTTCCGGGACGTTCTATTCGTTTGGCACAAGTGCTACAAGTACATGTAGACATGACAAGCAAGACGCTGCCAGTTTAGGGTTTGCCAATTAAAGGTTGTTGTGTGTAGTTTTCAAGAGACGTTACATGTGGGATTTTCGGAGCATATTGTTAACGATGGCGAGGAAGGTGAGTTTTCTCCATGACAATTACATGTATATACTGGGTCTCCTATGTAATACCGATTAGCTATATTCTAGATAAAGAGAGGGTATATTATGATCCGTGTGTTTGGGCAAGTCACTTTTGTTTTATTTTACTTGATGGAATGGAGTGAAATCTGGCACGATCCTTTAAACCCTGCCATCACCACCAGTCAACGAAAAATACATATCGTAAAATAAATCTTTGTCTGAAAATCAACAAAACATGACATGCTTAAATCACAGGCTGCAATAGATACAATTCGATTCCGCTTTTGATGTCCGGTTCGGTGTATATATGATCCGACTCGATACCACAAAAAAGCGCTGTTTTCGAATGTCTTGTCCCCTTTCTCAAGAATGGACAAGTTATTAAATCCTATTTTTGACTCATCAGTTAGAATATTTTTCGTCACAAGAACACACCAACAATTATCGGATTGCCAGACAATTTAGTATTGTAATAAAGATAGTTAAGATACGGGCGGCCTTCCCTGTGAGTATATGTGTTAAAATAGTCACATCCACTAAAACCGCCATAAACAGGAAGAATATTATTTAAGAGACAGATATTGTTCTTATACCTATCATAAATATCGCGTACATTGCATGTTATTGACACGTTTGTACCCTTGGTTATGTAAACAAACATCAAAAACGTCCCGAAACTGATTGTTTATAGACAAACACTTGGAACTACCGTATCGTCCAATGAAAATGTTCCGTTCCGTTGACTCTGCTTATAAACAATTCACTGCGCTTTTTGAGAGAAACTAAATAACAGTCGACCTGTATTTTCTCGGATAAAAAGCGTGTTTTGTGAATAACATCGCATTCATATCATTATTATGCTATACTATTAGTATATTCTTGGGGAAATTATTATAATTTGATAATGTTATTAATTTCTAAATTATAACCTTTAACGAAGACCGCACGTACCTTTAAGCTTCACAATTTTACTGGGTGCATCATACATACGGGATATGTTGATGAATAACTTGTAAAAGTTGTTGGCTCAACTTTAATTATATGTGTGTTAATCGCTCGTATCATGTGTATAAATCATATATAAATATCATTTACATCTAAGGGCCAATCAACACCGGACGCGAGAGCGCGATTATAACGGCCGTTTTCTGTCGTCCGTAGCAGTTCTAAGCGCGCGATTTTTATATTCACACTGCAGGCGACTGAATCGCTGACCACGAGGCGATCACAGCAGTGGTTGTATGCTTCGTCGATTTATTGCTTTGTGGAATACCAGCGGGATAATTAGATCGCTGTCAAAGAGAATATTTATACAGGCGTAATCATCCTATCTGAAGGCGACACATTCATTCGTCGTCCCGATAACAAAGGTGGTGGAGGAGAAGAGAAAATAGTTGGCAAGATATCGACGTAATAACAGGGTCGTCTGGTAAATTTTGGTCCCAATCCATTCCAAGCTCGTGAAGTCACTTTGCCAACAATTTTCATCCCCCACCCCACCCCCCCCCCCCCGATTAAAAAAACTCACAAACTCGAATTATAGAATTAAATTCAATTAAACGCAATTGCTATTAGAATTGAGGAAGCCCGTGCACCATTCCACTTGACATACTGTATTTGACAATTAAATAGGTTTGAAAAACTCTTAAATGTATATGTTTACCAAATTCTGACCTGCCTGTAAATGATGCATTCAATCGATTATCTAACCAAACCATCGCGCGCGACGAAGCGATCTAGTCGCGTTCGGTGTGAATATTAAAATCGCGCGCTTTGAACAGCTACGGACGACAGAAAACGGCCATAAAAATCGCGCGCTCGCGCCAGGTGTGGATTGACCCTAACTATTAACTCCGGTAATAGTTATCGTTCCGTATAAAAGGCGAGATTTGCGATTTCTTTTTTATCGCGTGCACGCCAATCGCAAATTACAACACATTTACTACACAAAATGAAGCCAGTGGGTTCAACTTTGAATGAATTAGATGTTGTATTGTGGCAAGGTAAGATATGCATATAGAATAGGTTTACCTTCTCCTATGCACCATAAAGGTTAAAACGTGCATTTGTTTTAACTATCTGTTTACATTGAGAAGGGAGTGCACATTTGTGCGGCTTTATTCGTATTCTTCGTCTCATTTTTGACAGTGGGAATTTTACATGATATGCACGATAAACGCATCTAACTGATCAGTTTCATACTATGATATATAGATTCAAACACTTAAATGGTAATCAAAACCGACTCGCACTTCAAATGTTCTGGTCACCAAACGTGCAACCGGACATCGAAAGCGGAACCGGATTGCATCGACTGTAGCCAATGAGCGGAATCCTGCACCTCTGAATGTCAAATTACATGTGCATGCCATACAGTCCCCAACATGTAGATGCTGGCGGAATTGTATGACAATTTAAACATTTAAATTAAAATGGACTGTCAAGCAAATCGGTTGGAGCTCCTCTCTGGCTTACACGATTTCATGTTATTCCAAGCAGCATGCTCGCCAACCGCCATGCAGACATTTCCTCATGCACCGGACATTAATTACTTACTAGACAGTCCCCCACTCCACTCAAAAGAAGCAATACATGAGAAGCTGTGGTTGGAACACGAAACCATTTTTATTTATTTATTTATTTATTACATATCCAGCATGAAAAAATGAATGGCGGGAGTTGTTAATATATTCCTGATATGCTAATAATAAAGAGAGTTTTTTTTTTAACTTATGTGCGAAACATTCAACACAGCTGGAAAATGGCTAGCAGTCTTGTAAGGAATGTAAAGCATGAATATATAGTGCTACTATTACACACGCCCAGCGCAAATGTACCACTGCAAATTGCGACTTGGTTGTAGTGTTCTTAATAAAGACCTGTGTGTAAATCATCTGAGGTCATGTCATCAATGTGTGTGCGAAGCGACCAAACAGCGAGCTATTTTTTATTCCACTGCAGTATATAGACAAAGAAACGAATGTTTCTATGGAATTTTGGAAAGAGCAACAATTGAGAGCGCACTGCAAGGCACGATATTAAATAGTCTGAGGGTAAGCACTTTTATATTTAAAACAGTCCAAAGATTCATAATTTACGACAGAAGGCTTTTCGAGCTAATAGATATGTGCGGCGCTGTTCAATAATAATAATAGTTTTGCCATATTTAATATCCAATATATGGGTCGATTAAATATAGATGATGACTGACACGACAATTGACACAAAAATGTTGTATATTATGTTTGTGTGTGTATTGCTCTTATGACACCCATTCAAGTATAAATTAGATATGGCGTAACAAATAGAACAGGAATGTACCAATTTATTACCTGTCTGCAACAACCACACGAAGGGACACGACTCGATTTATGCAGCATAATATTTCTAGCTTTGTCACGATTGTCCACCGATGATACGGTCATTTGTGGATACGGCAAATATAAGCCATATAGGCTTACAGCCGAATCCACTCCCATAAGGAACAGGGTAATATGTATTAGCAATATACTATATTGGAATTTATATTCGGAGTGGGAAGAAATATTATTAAAACAAAGCATGTATACAGAGATATTTCATGTGTTCATAAACATACTAGTAGCTTGGCCCTCCTTTCCTGTTTCATACCTAACATGTATTAAACTGAAATAAACTGGATACTAATTAGCAAAATCAGCACTTTTGCTCAAACCTCCGGTGTTGAAATATCTGGAAAGCAGGGAAATGTCCGGTGGGGAACTGTACTGCTCTGATATCTCCATGAATTTAGTCCAAGTTCCCAGTTCGATATTCAGCCTCCGATTCAATTTTTAGTTCCCAGTTCCTTTTTCAGCTTCCGATTAAAAAACTGACTCTAAAATGTTGCCAATGTGTAGCCGAGTATAATGGGCTAGCCGGGTACTTTCTTGACAGTGATATGCCCCTAGTGTGGCTATGGATGAATTTACCACAAAAGGGCAACAAGACAGTGGCATAGATATCTCACAATCGGGAATTTGGCAGCATTTTAGGGTCAGTTTTTGAATCGGAGGCTGAATAAGGAACTCGGAACATGGACACTAAAAAGATTTGAATCGGAGGCTGAATATCGAACTGGGAACTAAATTCATGGAGCTATGTTCTCGATGATGGGGTGGGGGAATGCATGGGGTCTCACCAACCAGATATGCATCTGAAAACGAAGTGGTTGAGCGATAGCCTTAATACTATGCTAATTCAACATTGACATGATGCCGATATATACGTCCATCCTACTATCGATATGCTACATTCTGGGCTAGACGAACAGGTAGTGGGTTCAAACCCGACATGATGCCGATATATACGTCCATCCTACTATCGATATGCTACATTCTGGGCTAGACGAACAGGTAGTGGGTTCAAACCCGACATGATGCCGATATATACGTCCATCCTACTATCGATATGCTACATTCTGGGCTAGACGAACGGGTAGTGGGTTCAAACCCCACACGGCCGATACTCCCGATTTTCAAGCTTGATCAAGCTGAGGAGAGAAATCTCAATGTACTGTAATATGGCCATTTCGATAACAAATGATAAATTTGTCCACGCACATATGACAATATACGAAGTCAGTGACTATACACATTATGTTATATGGCAGCATGCCATCGTACAACTATCATGAATATGTTCGTATTGGACTTAATTATTCACATATGTTTATATTGGAATCATTTGATTATGAAATAAGCCTATGGTGGACTTATACCCGTTATTCCGTTTCATGGCACGGGCCCCAACGAAAAGACATTATAAAGAGCGTACATCTGGTAAGTACATGTAGATTTAGGTTCGTGTAGTACATGTAGATTGATGTTCGTGTAGTACATGTAGATTTAGGTTCGTGTAGTACATGTAGATTTAGGTTCGTGTAGTACATGTAGATTTAGGTTCGTGTAGTACATGTAGATTTAGGTTCGTTTTGAGCGTAACAAAAAAATAATGCCGTTATTGGCTTAATCGTGTTTTTTAAATTAGTTCAATTATACGAGCTTATTTTCCATTTTCCGGAGAATAGGCTGAATATCCAACATATCGTCGCACAGATAGGTTCATAATCGACCTATAATATCCACATAGGTTCATAATCGACCTATAATATCCACATAGGTTCATAATCGACCTATAATATCCACATAGGTTCATAATCGACCTATAATATCCACATAGGTTCATAATCGACCTATATTATCCACATAGGTTCATAATCGACCTATATTATCCACATAGGTTCATAATCGACCTATATTATCCACATAGGTTCATATTGGATTATTAGATTCTAAAATAAGCCCATAGTGGACTTATATATAGCCGTTATTCCGTTTATGGCGCGGTGCACAGTGAAAACACATATAAAAACACTTCTCCTTTGTCAATATTAATCCTCGATTAATTCTACGATAAATCTTAAAGCCACATGGCGGTTTGCGATCCAAAATCCACCTAATACTATTCGTTTTGAATTTTTCCCGGTAGCAAAGTAGGTCGATAAATACTTGAACTATCTTTCTACGGGCAGTGTATGTCTCACAGCGACGCATTGAAGTCATACAAAATACAACGTTTAACAGGGTGTTTGGGTCCCAAACAAACAACAGCCATGTGCATTGCAAGGAAAATAAAAGAGCGTTCCGTGTCAGTCCATTCCTGGTATGGTAGAGATAAAGAGCGTTTGTTTCATTTCTGTGCAAAACATTGAAAACAGCTGAAAATGGCTGTGACCATAGCAAGTATTTTCCATAACATATAAAGCCGGTATAATCAATAGTTCGTGTACTTTTCAAGCTATCTTATACCTCCTTCCAAATAACGTAGACAAAATTTGGAAGCTCGAATGAACCATGTCCGTTTAATATATCTTGATTTATAATAGTGATCCTGCACGTGTGTCCCCTGTGGTTGGGATTAGATATTAAACAATATCTAATCACCCCTCCGATTAAGTATTTATATGTAATCCTATACGAATGGCCTGGAATTTACATATATCTATATCTATATTTGCGAATGTCTGTCTGTCTGTCTGTCTGTCTGTGTTCTATATAAATTCACAGGGGACCACCTAGATGACAAAAAAGGGGTCTAATAGGGGTAACTTTTTACGAGAAAGATAATGGCGAGGGTTAGAATTTTATAAAGTGACGCCGTTGTTGTCAGGAGCAGAAAAGGGGGGAGGGGCAGAACACAAATTGTCGCCGATTCCCACCAAACTTATAGATAATCATTCCCATAATATGAGGAATCTAATGGTGTGGTTTAAATATGTCAAAAGTCGCGCCGTTCGCGCCAGGGATACCCGGAAGGGGAGAGGGGTGCCAAAATTGATCAAAATAATTTTAGCGACGAATTCCACCAAATTTATGCACATTCTTCTGAGATCTTCTCCATGATACAAGGAATCTTATTACGTAATTTAAAGACGCCAAATTGGTGTCGTTGGGATTAGAGATTTGGGGGGGCGGTAGGTGGGTACTAAATCTGATCAGAATTGGTTTAGTCGCCGATTGCCACGAAACTTATACAAATTCATCCCATGATACGAGGTGTCTAATGGCATGGCTTAAAGCTGTCAAACGTGGCGTCATTCGAGTCAGGTGCGCCCTGAAACGGAGAGGGGCACCAAAATTTATACACATTATCTTTAGCGCCAATTGCCACCAAATTGATACACATTCTTATCCATGATATGAGGTATCTAATCGCGTGACGTCATATTGGTGCTGCTTTGGTGAGAGATGTGGTGGGAGGGTGAGCACTAAATTTGATATCAAAATGTTTAGTCGCTTATTAGCACCAAACAAACAAATATTAATATCCATGATATAAAGAGTCCAACCAAATTAAACTTTTAAAAAATATGTTTAGTGCCAATTACCATCAAACTCATACACGTTCTTCTCAAATGATACAATGAATCAAATATTTGCAAATATCTAGCTTTATGTGTTCTATATATAACTTTAAGGGTACAATCGAGATGGCACCCAGGCGGTCTGACAGGGGTAACTTTTTACGAGTAAGATAATAGTTTAAACATATTTATTTGTCTAATGTATGTAACATATTATATATGACACAAACATTGTATATACAGACAATGGGATTGGAGGACAAGTGCTGACTCACTTATGGGTACCCCCTCTCCCATAATATAATGGTCAGGGTTAAACTTTTCTAAAGTTACGTTGTTGATACGTGGGATATAAACGTGTAATTTAAGACGCGAAATTGGTGTCGTTTGTGTGAGAGATGGGGGGGGGTAATAAATATGATAAGAATTTGTTTAGTTGACGAATACCACCAAACTTATATATAATCATCTCCATTATATAAAGCACGCATGAGTCTAATATACCTGGTTTATATATGATAAAAGTGGCGCGATTCAAGTCATGCATGAGGGGAGTTGCACCAAAGTCGATACAAATATATTAATAGCACTGATTCCACCAAATTCATGCACGTTCGTATCTAATGATATGATTAATTAAATCACATTTGGGGCCGTTTGGTTCATGTATGGCGAGAGGAGATTCACTAGCATTTATAAGAGTGTTCAATTCGCCGATATCCAACAAAGTTATATATAGTCATCTCCCAGGCCATCTCCATGTCGTTATGAGGAGTTGTTGGCATTCTAATTTCACAATCTCGACAAATGGTGACCGCATTAAGTCACTTGAACAATTATTTTGAGTGTGTTCTATTGAAGGGCATAGCGCTGTAGGCGTCGAACATACTAAATGTACCCCATGTTGTCATTTCCCTTGCACAAGATATAATCGAACCCCTTCATGGTATGTGCAAGTAGGGTCTTGGTCGATACATACCAATAGGTTAGTGTGAAATGTTCTGAACGCCCGCTGTTTTCTCCAGTTCGAGAACCGATGTTATTCGGGTTACACCATTAATATTTTAAAACACCGGGAGTGCTAGCGTAACATCCAGCTGATTCGAACTTAGGAGGTTTTTTGTCTCTTCTGTAAATTGAAGATATATTTTGGTCGGACAATAGACAATTTTTCTTACAAATATAGTATGGTCGTTATACGCAAAAATGGGGTTGATCCAGAAAAAATGTTAAAGAAGCGATCTTGGTGTCATTCAACGCGGGATAATCTCTGGTACAACATATCCAAAATCCGCTTTGGGGACAAACCAGGATCCAATATGGCGTCCAACATGACCGCCCTTAGTCAAAAGTCTGGTTGAGAAATTGTTCGATTATAATGAGAACAAATGTTGCCATATGTATACAAATAACTTTAAGGGTACAATCGATATGGCACCAAGGCGGTCTGACAGTGGTAACTTTTTACGAGTAAGATAATGGTCAGGGTTAAACTTTTCTAAAGTGACGTTATTGATACGAGGAATATAAACGTGTGATTTGAAGACGCGAAATTGGTGCCGTTTGTGTGAGAGATGGGGGGGGGGTAATACATATGATAAGAATTTGTTCAGTTGCCGAATACCACCAAACTTATATATAATCATCTCCATTATACAATGCATGCATGCGTCTAATAGACGTGGTTTATATATGGCACAAGTGGCGCGGTTCAAGTCATGCATGAGGGGAGTTGCAACAAAGTCGATACAAATATATTAATAGCACTGATTCCACCAAATCCATGCACGTTCGTCTCTAATGACCTGATTAATTATATCACATTTGGGGCCGTTTGGGTATTGGATGGGGAGAGGAGATTCACTAGCATATATAAGAGTGTTCAATTCGCCGATATCCAACAAAGTTATATATAGTCATCTCCCAGGCCATCTCCATGTCGTTATGAGGAGTGGTTGGCATTCCAATTGCACAAACTCGACAAATGGTGACCGAATTAAGTCACTTGAACAATTATATCTTCTCAACTGTCATATTTATATGGGGATGGAAATCAGGGCATTCCTATAATGATCTAGCAACACATATACATAGAAGAAAGCATTAAAAGTATATTTATATCAATCTATTTAAGAGCTACATATATTCATTCAAACTGAGGGACCTTGAATCGTCAGAGGATTGCATATTAGAATGGCTCATGTATATATTAGAACACGATTGATATGAGTCTGTCTCATTCAATATAGTTTCCACACAAAAAAACAGTTACAGTTGACAAGAGCTATGGAAATGTAGTGCAGGCCTGTTCAAAAATAGTGGTCACAGTGTGCAGTCAAATATGGTTACTTCTGAGATAAAGGAAACGCAGTCCGTAGCACATTTTCAGGATCCTCTGACAAGGGTATATCTGCCCGATACAGAGGATTTCTTTCATATTTTAGAACAGACGCATCGCCTAACATAAACAATTCAAAATCTTGCTGTGTCGGATACATGTAGCTGCTATATACATGCATACCATCATTTCTTTTAAACTGAAAATGATTAGCCAGTATATATATAGCACCAGAACAGAGGCGCACCTGGACATATCTTTAAGACATCTGTATCTTCATGAAGATGTGATAAATTAGATTGATTGATTGATACATCTCTATGTAAAACATAATTGTCGTCTTTTATTGTTTCGAACTAATGTGTTTATGATGTTCATGTTTCATGCTATAACGTCTGAAGTATACGCAGTTGTAAATAAATAAATACTTCTTTATTGTGGGAGGGAATAAACGCGATAAGCAAAATTATAATCGCTCCGATCTAACAAGGTGAGCCCTACTTATATTCCAAGTGTAATAATCATGTTTTGTGATGCCATTTTGATATACAATTTATGAGAATACGTGTACTACTTTGAGAGAAAGAGTATTCTCTATTCCCACTAAATATCCACATAGGGTTTCACATCACTTTAACCTGTGCAACGCCGGGTAACCCTGCTAGTACTATATAACTACGTTTTCCCATCCGTATTTAATGATTTTTATACATAAACTTCTTTATCTCTATTTCAGGCTTTTGGACAAATATGTCTAGTCATCAACTTAGCTGCGGTTTTATGTCCAAGTAAGTCTTTCTGCGTACTGCGCTATTCATTCTCAGCTATCTGGTTTCTTCGAGAAAATATTTGATAATTCTTTGTGTGCCGTTCGTAAACTGAGGTCGTGGTTGTCAGACGTTGCGCATCGGACTTGTCTTCGTTGTCAACACGTCGAGATGAGTTCGCAGCCCGCCGCTGGTCTACTGCAAGTTTCTCACAGCAGTGGCTAGTCCCATACCGAGCCTCGCATATATATAAGAGAATACATTGGCCTAACAATATTTACCTTATCCTTGTCAGCCAGTGCATTCTCTAATATATGATAGGCTCCCTATGGGAGACTCGTATATATAAGAGAATGCACTGGCGCATCATGTTTAATGCTGCACCAGCGCAGCTCCCGCCGTGAATGTGTTAACAGTTTGGGACATTTGTCATAGCCGAATTTCATTTTTATGTCATTACTATAAATTTTCACCACGTCGAGTCGTTGCTCCAATTGATGTTTGTTACATCTAGTTTAATATCATCCATATACATCAGGTGTGATCATTTTGTCTCACCTTGCTGCCCCCTGATGGAGTTCCCAGTATTCAGCGAGTTGATCTCAGAGCTCAGTGGGAAAAGCTTATGCAAAACAAGGGAGACAAAGAATCACCTTGAAAGATCAAATGGGGTCAAATTCATTGTTGTTTGCCATTTTTGCTTCCCATTGTCCAGGAATTTCACCACGGTTTAATTAGCTTTATAAAATTTGAGTGACTGCACGATCCAGCATCGAGGACCACTATCAAAAGCCTTCTATAGTCGATCTATGTAGTGCTCAAGTCTCTATTTGTGTTGCGGCAGTGCTCCTTCGCCATTTTGTTAAAGAGGAGCTGGTCCTTTCAGCCCATGCTTCCTTTTCAACAACCCTTCTGCTCCTTTGGAATAAGGTTGTTATGGGAGAGATGTTTGAACAATGTGTCAGTTAGAACGGATGTGAGAATTTTAGAATAGATATAAGCAGATGATGGGTCAATAATTTTTCCGGTTTGATGTGTCACTCGTTTTGGGAAGTAAAAATGTGACACCTTTTAATAGCCAGTCTGGCGATTGGTCAGGTTTGGTAATCAAGTCACTGCACGATCTTGTAATGTGTGGATGGCATGTTGTAAACTGCTTCAACCAATAATTGTGTATATTGTCTATACCAGCTGCTCTCTAGTTGTGCGTTTTGCTGACAGCATACGAGACTTCTTCCTGTGTAATATCATGTCAGTACTGTTCACCGATATCCGCATTTCTCTCAATATCTTTGTGAACCATTCAGCTTCAGCATTATGTTTCTCGTTCCTCTCCCATATACCCTTCCAGAATGTTTCTAGTTCTACTTTGTCGAGAGGCATTCTAATTGTTATTTTAGTTTAATTCATATCTCTATAAAACATATTAGCAAATGTCTTGTTCAGTTCAAACTGCTTTGACATTCTTTCGTATCTACGCATTCGCTGTGACTTTTTTGTTTGTTTAAAAAAAAAAAAATTTGCTGTATCAATCAATTCTTTCATTATTCTGTCGCTATTAATTACACATTTTCTGAGTATCTTCCTCTTTTTACGCTCATTTAATTTTCCATTTTTCAACTCAGTTTTTTTTCTTTATTCGCACCTTCCACTTTGGTTCTTGAATTGCTGTTGGCTTGTGTGGTCGAACCTTTGCGTCCACCTTCTCCGATATGAGTTGTAGGACAATGTATAGCTCAGTATTTAGCATTGTTATGCTCATTTATTGTCTGTTCAATATTATACCTACATATGAATTTCTTTGTTAGCCAAAATATATTTGCTTTCTAACAAACTGTTTCTTATTCAGCTTAGGGTTGGGGTCTCTGCCTTCTACGCCTTTCTGAATCTGACCATTGAGTCTTTATTCGATCTCTTGGACATATGTATGTAAATCGGTGTCATCTAGTGCGTCATCTTGGATAGACGCGTTGTTCTCATGTTTACTAATATTGTCATTGATAAGTTCTACATCGTGTGTATGTGATGCAATTGTAGTTCGTTCTACAGACTGGTTCTATGTTTCGTCGTGTTGATTATGATATGGATTATGTTGCTGTTGTGGTGTCTCACGCTGTGTTTGTACGTGCGTTACATTTGCTATGTTCTGTCTCACGTTGTCAATATTTTGTCTTACATTGTCTATGTTCTGTATATGACTTATATGTAGATGGGATAACGTGCGTCCAGACACCTATTGTTACAAACTTCTGAGTCTATATCGTGTGATAGCTTGCCAGTACGTGTGAGCCATCTTCTTGTATCTGCCAAGTTATTAGCTTTCATATTTGGTCTCAAGTCCGGATTTTTCGATCGATGGTCTGGAAAATGGGAAAACCTAGGAATCTGACACAAAATTCGAGCGGGGGAGCACGAATTGAACCGATGTAACACCCCTCCCGTCAATATCCGAACACCTAACCAACTTCACGCGTATGTCAAACGAATGTCGAACGCCTAACTAACTTCACACACCCTAAACGGGTATCATTATATACAATATATATGTACATATGGTTCCGGGTCGATGGCATTTTGAAATTCGATTAATATATTCGGAGCTTTCTTCTGACACCACCGCTAGCTTATTATCACCAGACGTAAGCACGGCGACTCTCGTGTGAAACCTTGTTGGGTGAAGTAAACTAATCCACGTTGGGAATCACTTGGTTTCGAATTGATGAGTATCACGCATACAAAATGGCCGATGCGATCGCAAACGCAACCAGAAACGAGGAAAAGGGTAATAAACTAGGATAATGATATATTACATAGTATTTTGACATATGCTATACTATTTTTCAAGCTGATATCTCATTTGTGTCCAAACTCACAGTTGTTTGCTCTTACATTCTGACCAAAGTTGTCAGTCGAAGGATTCTCCAAGATGTACGGTCTTGTGTATTCCACGAACCTCCGACTAGCAACTTTGGTCAAAATGTTTGTGTCAGTTCCTCATATATTATATTGTTGTGCGTTTGTACATTTTGAATGCGTGGTACTCTCCAACCTCGAAACCACGTGATTCCTCACCGTGTAATCGATCGCAACAACAGATAAAACTTCAAAGTGTCTTCAGAATGGTCGGACATAACCAAAATAGTTCCTCAAGGATGTAATCTTGTTATTCAATGTCTTTCTGATCGATTTGTTCTGTTACATGCACAATAGCGATCTCTATAACAATGCGGACGATAATACGTTTTTGTGTTCACACCCATGCAGATGTTAAAGGCACGTGAGGCCTTAGTTGTCGAAAATATTCATATTTGTTCCAATCACCGTAAACAGAAAAACATTAAAACGCATACAGTTTTGTTCATATATACCATGACCATCGCGTAAACAGCATGTTATCATAAAGATTTACTATATTTTACCTAAGCAAGAGCCTGATTGTGTTACAGAAGACAGCACAATGGTGCTGGCTAATCACACACAAATGGAATAAACGCTCTTTATTCGTTCCATATCAGGAATTCGCCCACAAAGAACGCTCTTTATGTTTACCATCATAATATAAACAAACACCAGAAAAGTAACTTTTTATGCCTTTGTTTACATAACAATGGTCAAAAATATGACAATAACATACTGTTTATGCGATATTTCTTATTTGTATACGGACAAAGCCTGTCTACATTTTGTTGTTTTTTCTGTTTGTGGCGGTTTTTGACGGGTGGAAATATTTTCACATGATACCCATCGCCAAGGCCAACCGTACCTTTAACGTGTTTTTGGACGCACTACAGATAGAGTCGGATATTTGGTGAAATGGTTTACATATAACGGTATACAAACCAATCCTGCAAAAACTCCATGCTATTGCAACAGGAGATGCATCTGACTCATTAAATCCGGTGTTCAAAATTTGTGACTCTGAAATTAAATGTGATGAAACAGTAAACTTGCGTGTTGACATTGACTATACACTGAAGTTTTGCATCCATATCTCAAATATATGTCGCAAGGCATCACGACAGATAAATGTTCTCAAACGTATAGGACACAACTTGAACCATCTGTCCAAGATTACAATCTTCCATACATTCATTCTATCTAATTTTAATGTTTGTCCCTTTACGTGGCATTTTTGCAGTGAAGAAAGTAACAAGAAATTTGAAAATAACCAATTAAGAGCATTATTATTTATTTTTATGACTACAACTCGTCCCATGAAGACATCATATTCATCAAAGCCAATGTATCATACCATAAAGTGCGAAGACTAAGGAATGTGGCTATTTAAACATTTATAATTTTAAATAACTTGTCACCTATGTGTTTACGTGATTTAGCTTGTTGGATGAACACCAGATATAGTTTTCGGTTTCAGAGGTACCCATATTTAATATTGGGACATATAGTATAAGGTCTTTCAAAAATGCTGATCCCATCGTCTAGCTGGAACGGCCTTCAGGAACATATCATTTTAAATCCTTTATTATGTCCTGGGATGGCCTGGAGTGTCGTTGCGGTGCGTTTCGATAGCAGTCTGTTATTATTTTCCTGACAAATACATGTATACTACATGCATGCTATCAGATGTATGGGGGTATCTGGACAACTTGATAGGAGTAGGTGGTAAATGAAGCCATTGGAAGCCAACACGAGCCCATATAGCTGATGTGGTTAACCTGCACCCACACCATGACTTACATGTAACTTCACCTCACTCATTTTATTCACTCAACTTTTAAGAGATGTTAACGCGCAAAAATGTGGCCGTGTAGACACCAGACAAGATGGCGTCCATCATGGTCGCCGTTTTTCATACTAGTCACTAAGTCAGTTTTATGCAAATTATTGTCAAATGTATACACATGAATATATTTTTGTGAAACGAAGACATAATGCATATTTATACGCAAAACTGGGACTCCCCATCCAAGATGGTCGCCACCGGAAGTAGGAAATATGACGTGGATTCGTAAACACTCCCACCTGCCCTAGCTCAACATTGTTATATAGCCAAGTATACCGTTGCGAGTCATATTTGGATACCACTCAATTACACATTACAACTGAACCAACAGATGCTTCCCGCCAACAACAGAAATTACACAAAATAAAAATAAGTGCGCATTGTTCTGGCTCTGACTGCACCGACTGTCTTTACAGAATACAATGACCACGACCACGTACCTGTCTTCATATAATTACACATCCTAGATCATGGACGCATTTCAATACTAGGGAAAGTGCCATAAAAAGAAAAAATGGCAGAAAAGCCTCCAAATCCAGTTTTGACATAGAGCTAGAACACTGTTTTCATCATCTCTGTCTTTTATGGGCCACTCTTGGGGACAGAACATTATAGCACTCATATGCGTGAAGAATTTCGAACTTTACCATGTCACATCTGGAGACCCATTGGCCGAAAGAGGTTCTGATATTGGTCTATGCAAACCGTTGTTATAGTTATAGTTGAGGGTGCCATGCATGGTCTTTTATTCGGACCATCCGACTAAATTCGCCGATTAGCACGTTGTGGAAGAGAAAGAACGTTGTCACATATTATCTCAAACAGTAGTAGTGTAAAAATTAAAGTTCATGCCAGCCTATTACATATGCAGTCCCAAATAAAATGATAGGGGAATTCAACCACTGATCGAACCACATTACGAACTATAATATCGTATCTCCGAACTTAGGACAGTGCGTGGCACGTTGTGGTGTCCACTTGTGTGCTGTAATGATATATTTCCATGCTAACTCTATACATTGAATATCAGCAAGTTTGGTAGGGGTTTTGGGGAACGTATGACCTAATTGATACTTATTATCCATCTTTAGTCACCAACGATAAGAATCGCCTTCTCACACTGTTTACAAACTCGCAAAAACCGCTGTTACAGTTGGTCATAGCATAGTTCGTCTGCAAGCACAAAACAAATTTCAGTAAGACCGGTCACGTGACGTAAAAATGCTTGCTGATTGGCGTGTTGAGATAACGCATTATAGCACGGAAAATGAAACATTACGGCACTGATTACGGTTCCAATTTCTTTATATACCATTATTACATTGGGCTATAGTTCTCTCATGCAGACCTGTATCCTATCGGAAGTCAGCCCAAAATATGGTCCGTGACACACTGAATCCAGCGATATCCATACTCATATTTTTCCAAAAGTGGCGCTTATGACATTATGGTTCTCATGCGACCTCATATGAGCCTCAAATATTGTGTATAGTTCCAGCCCTATGAAATTGCTTATTTTGAACTTACTAACTGAACTGTTCGTCTTTCTTCTTCACACAGCGGACGGGACGCAAGTACTCTTCCAAAGAAACAAAGAATTTCTTTGGCAATCGACATCGTTGAATAAACCTGGAGCAGAGGACCATTGCACGAATTGGGGAGGGTGGATCGTCAAATTCGATTCTCAGTGGAAAACAGAACTCATGTTCGATCTATTCTCCTCGGAACTAGGGTTTGTATGGTTAAATTATATGGGGCATACACGCGACGATTGTATGCCGCATATGTTATGACGATGATTGTGTGCCGCATATGTTATGTACATATATACGCCAGGAAATATGTTGCTTCTAATTTTGATATATTTACATAGCCTGTCTGTGTTACACTAAATCCTGTTTGGTGATTGGTCAACTGCCAATTTGGTCACCCGGTTTACATCCCAATAATGCATAGATCTCTCGAGTGTAACACGAACAGGAAGTTACAAATTCTTACCTAATCTGACCTAATCACTAAAAGCGGTCAGTAGAATAATTGGGCGTACTTTTAAAAGTTCAGCCGAATTGCATCTGAAGCCAGTTATTTATATCGATCACGTTATCGAAACTAAGAGTTTGGAAATCCAATATCGGGCTGACGTAATGTGCTGCGTGGGCTAGTCTCAAATTATCGGCCATAGATAAGTCTATACTCTGCTGTTTTATGGCAATAAATCATCAAAAAGCTATATAAATATAAGAAATTAATGTAGTTTCTTCGCGGTTTACACAATATCTGCCCCAACGACCACATGCAGCGCCTATCCCCCAATAACACCCACACCCACTGATGTACATTCATGTTTTATATTTATATAGCTTTTTGTTATTCCCATAAAAAAGCTGCATGTATTCTTATTTATATTCACGAAATATGTCGATCATTTGAGAGTAGCCCATGCAGCACATTAAGGTATTGGAGGACAAGTGCTGTAATCACTTAGAATACCCTCCTCTCCTTCACATTATTGGGATGTAAACCCGGTGACCCATGCAATTGGCAGTTGACCAATCACCAAACAGGATTTAGTGTAACACTGGGGGGGGGCTATGTAAATCTAAGAGGCATAACCCAATATCGTATTTCACAAAACAGTGTCGTTCTATATACGTACGATGTTTATTTTCGTGACGTACTAACATGTCTAGATCATTGCGAATGATTAATCACGATGGTCAATGATAAGAAGTCAATTAGTATTCAAATGCTCTCAATAGTGTTATGGCGGCGGTTGTGTACCCATAGTAACGTGATTTAGAAATGTATACGTGTGCTATTATTAAATAAAATAAAATAACTTAGCGCAAAGGGTAAACTGATTTACAAACCAGATAAGATCTGGATATATGTCCATTTGATTCAGTTAACCGTGTAATATGGACATGCACTGGGATGCGTGATCCCATAATTTCCACAAAAACAGCGAACTAGCGGATTTCGCACTGTCAAATTGAACTAGTATTGTTGAATATAACTATAGTAGTTAAATCAAGGATGTGACTGACCTGACTACATTACAGCTGCTGGGGTCATTGTCACGTGGCTCAAATCTGTCACAAATGTGGCCCGCTGTTCAAGTCGGTAACAGGTGTAGTCAGCTTTTCAAATCGGTCACATATTTAGTCAGCTTTCCAAATCGGTCACATATGTAGTCAGCTTTTCAAATCGGTCACAAGTGTATTCGGCTTTTCAAATCGGTCACAAATGTAGTCATGTTTTCAAATTGGTCACAGATACAGTCAGCTTTTCAAATCGGTCACAAATGTAGTTGGTTTTTCAAATCGGTCACAAATGCAGTCAGCTTTTCAATTCGGTCACATGTGGAGTCAGCTTTTCAATTCGGTCACATGTGGAGTCAGATTTTCAATTCGGTCACATGTGGAGTCAGATATTCAATTCGGTCACATGTGGAGTTAGATTTTAAAATCGGTCACAACTTAATGTAGTCAATTGTTCAAGTATGTCATGCATGTAGTCAACTTTCAAGTCGGACACAAATTTTGTCAGCTTTTAAAATTGGTCATAAGTGTAGTCAGCTTTTCATATTCTCATATAGAACGAGAATAGTATTTCATACTATAAACAGACATAAAGCAACTACAGAATGAAAGATAATTGTACAGTACAAACGTTAAATCCATGTCGCATAACGCGGAAATCACTGATGTATCTGCGCTTGCTCGAATATTCCTAAAATCAACGGATGTCCCCATTTGGTCAAAAACTACGTCCACATTGGCACACCACTGCATAATAATTTATGAAGCTGACTACGAAAGTGAATGGCCAACTACATTTGCAATAAATGTGAAAAGCTAAATACGAGTGTATGTGATCCGAGAATTGTTATAATAAATCATTCAGCTCTATAAGTCATCCACACATGTACATGCATATATCTACATCTGCTGTCCTGTTATTATATATAGAATCGAAGAGACATCACGCCAACACGGCGGTAGAAACCCATTTACCATGTATCAGTGTGAAAGCCAAACATAATAGCAATTAAATGTTTGACATGATTCTCCGTACACTATATATGATATATGCTAAATGACATGCATATCCCGTAAATAATTTTCCCACGCTTAGCCGTATACGGAGCGCATGCATTTGCATGGGCATTCTTACTACTTTTCGGAATTGACCAATGATTGTTTTTGTTATACGAGTAATATATATACTATGTCATTTTCTAGTAGTAAGCATGTACCACTTGATAATTTTGGTAAAACTTGTAGATGGATTTCAAGTCTGTATTTGTGGAACCCGATTGGCTACGTAATTTATCCCAATGCAATGGGTTTAAAACTCCAGTGGGATGACGGTGCTTCTGTGGCGTGGACATCCTGGGCAACAACTCCGTGGCCCTCGCTTACTGACTGCACCAAAGTCTCCAAGAGCATGAAGAAGTGGTTTCAGGTGTCGTGCCAGTTTAAAATGCATGTTATATGTGAACGCGATGTTGGTAAGTGTATGTAGAGCTACGCGTAATTTTCAAATCTCAAAATGAACCCAGTACATGTAATGTCATATTGTTGTCGCGTTCCTTGTATCAATATAGGGAGATACATACCGTCGGTGTGCTTTGGAAATGTCGTATACTGCGATTTTTGTCATTTTGGCGCGAAATATTTTTATTGCAGAATCGGATTCTACGTCATCGATTACAGCGGGAAAAATTCAATCCTGGCTAGAAAGCCCCTCCTAGAAAATAATTATGACGTGTTCTTATTATGCATTTTTTTGATTGGTCAATTTATTGTGCTTCCGAAATGTCGTATAAGTTATACGACATTTCTGAATTATATTTGTTGACCGCATGGTGTTATACGTCATTTCGGAATTACGTCCCATCATTTGAAAGCGACCAAACATCGTTTGAAAGCGACCAATCCCACGACTAGAACTTAAAATCCGTGATTATTAATCATAATTGTAAGCCCAACATGTGTATATATACACCACCATTAACAAAATTCCAGCTTAATTGTCCAATTGTGTTTATGTATATATTCATTTAGATCAATAATTCTCATATTTTCAGTTTATAGCTTTCATAGCCAGTCATGGCGGACCAGGTTGAACGTGTTCCCATGCTCCCATGCGCCAGCACCCCACTATTCAACATATTTATTATTTGTATATAGCCTAATATAACATTATACCGTTCACGAAATATCTTGTTAAATTTTATGTTTACGCCTATGGGGCGCCATCCCTGCAAATATTCGTTTTCGGATATATCTCCTCGTAATTCGGAGATATCTCCTCGGTTTCCAGGAGATATCTCCTTGGAATTGCAATTCCTAGCAGATATTTGCTTGGAATATGGTCCATTATGGAGATATCTCCTTGGATCCAAGGATATATCTGCTTGGATTATGGAGATATATCCTTGCATCCTAGGAGTTATCTCCTCGCAACTACGAGATATCTGCTTGAAATATTTCCAACGAGATATCTCCTTGAAACCGAGGAGATATCTCCATGGATCCAAGCAGATATCTGCTCGGATTATGGAGATATCTCTTTGAAATAATTTTCAACGAGATATCTCCTTGGACCCAAGAAGATATCTCCATATACCAAGCAGATATCTCCTTGAAAATATTCCTAGCAGATATCTGCTTGGATAATGGAGATATCTCCTTGGAAAACCGCGGCCATGAAATATTAATGATTTCTCCACAGTACATATATCTATGATCGAAATACATCCAAGCAGATATCATGCTCGGAATATGGAGATATCTCCTTGAAATATTTTTCAAGCAGATATCTCCATAATGCGAGCAGATATCTGCTTGGACCCAATGAGATATCTCCTTGGATCCAAGCAGATATCTGCTCGCATTATGGAGATATCTCCTCGGTTTCAAGGAGATATCTCCTTGAAAATATTTCCGATGAGATATCTCCATATTCCAAGCAGATATCTCCTTGAAACCGAGGAGATATATCCATAATAGAGCAGATATCTGCTAGGATCCAAGGAGATATCTCCGAAAACGAATATTTGCAGAGATGGCGCCCCATATACGCCCGATCGTTATGGGTAGTGGAAATGGTATTGACATACATATTATCTTATTTAAATTGGATATTAATGATTTATGAGTCATTTTGAAGATATTAGAACACACTATCAGAACGTATAAAAATTGTTCTGATTAGAGCATTGATGCTGACAACAGAGGGCAAACTGTCACGACACGATCATGAAAATGCAAATCAACGATCAACTGAATGTCATTTTTAATGGTATAGGGTGCATTTACATTGCTATAGAACTGTACACAGATCTACACGCAGACTAGTGTAAACGGGTTGATATAGAAATGCACACAGAAAGAAAACGGTATTAGTTCGTGTGAACAAAAATCGTGTCCGATATACGTCACGGTCATCGCCGAAGCATTGCGACAGGCAAATCTGTTTTGATCAATTGTTACTCGGGCTTGGCGAATGTGTTTTAGTGTTCGTTGTCATTTCAACCCGTGTATTTCGAATATTGAACACGGACAGGGAATGGAAACTTTTCAACAGTTGAAAATTTCATACCTGACACAACATTAGTTGTAATTTCCAAACCAACAATAGGTTGAAAATTATCTTTTAGTTCGATTTTTAAACATTTTATTGGGGGGGGGGTATTGTTTTCGGACCAATATTTGCGTAATATCCTACTTTTTATCAAAATTTTGGGCTGGAATGGCCATCGATCAGCTGGAAGTTTTCCAACCTTATCATGGGGGTGGGTGTCAGGTTGGAAATTTCCAACACTTGGAAAGATTGTGTCCTGGTCCCTCCCCGTGGCCAATCAAAAACTGCTAGTTAATTTAAGAAAGCAATATTGTCCTACATTTGGCCAACATTGTCATTGGAATTGTCATCAGTTGGAATTTTTAATACATTTGGTCAAATGAAGGGTGTTGTAGGGTGGATACCCACTCCATACAGATCCAAAATGGCCACCGCCCAGATGGTGTCAAACAGGAGACCTATAGATATATAGATGATCACCTGAAATCCTAAATATTGATGGAATCGTCATCTAAAGCTATATGGGTGCCTCTCTATTTGTGCACACGGTTGTTTATTATGTATTCCTATGCGATTTGCATTCTTTCTTCGAACCATTATCAAGTGGTATAAGGGTGCACTTTAAATACATGCGGCACATACCAAATCGCTGTTGTCTGCTGATAGTTGATCCATTTTTATGTCTGGCCTAAACTGACACGACTCGTAATGAATTGTCAATTACCAGAGTACTGATCAGCGCGCGTTCACTAGTGGTAATTATGTTGTGATCACAGTAATGTGCGACACGTGACTTCATACAGATTTGTATACAGATCTACAACAGTGTACACAAAGCCATAACACAAATAACTTCCAGTTGATGGACGTGTTGGTGCTGTTCATGTAGTCTTATGATGTTCAATTAACAGGATACATATGTTGTTAGCATAATATTATTTTAAGTCATATAAATTGGGTTTCTGGTGTATCCGCCTGGTCTAATGTCAGCAAGGTTGGTAATGTTTGTCATATACGATCGCTATGATGTTTATCTGATTTCTACACGTAGTATGATGTTATGTGGTTACCCACTGGTACCAATAAATCCCAAAACAAATGCTTTTTGCAACAGATGACGTAACCAGATATCAAAATGTAAAGTTAATGAATAATATACAATAAGACTGTGACTGCCACATTGAGAATGACAATCAAATACGCCCTCATTTGAGCCCATGAATTGGTGATACTAATAATACCAATCGTGTGTTTATTAGACGTTTATTCATACATAATCAGTCATTTCATGTGTGTATATGTGATTACGATTGCCAATATATCCGTTAAATGAACCAATTTTGTAAAACAACACGTTATGTAACAGGACTTAGTACCTGATTTGTATACCTTAGCAACCATTAATTTGTGACCGCAATATTGTGTAATAAGATGAAAACATTCATTTCCATCTGATGGTAATTTGTGTAAACTAGTTAATTAGAATATATCATGCTTAAAATATCATGCTTTATCGTATAAAATATGTTCATTAATCGACAATATTCGCCCTGACCAAACCACCAAACGTTTCATTTCATATAGACACCGATGCGTTTAAGGTTAGAGTAATGGGCACATTTTATGCAATTTAAAGCAGTTTTCGATCATGTACTAAAATTTACGGAGATTTACAGGATTTAAAGCAAATAATCCCATCTGACTACCATACATTATACGATAGACTAGCTCATGTATAAAACAAAATAGGCTAATATAGCACTAACATGAGCAATATAATGCTTTCGATGTTATTGTGATTATATAGTTTCAAACTGATGTTACTAATTTTAAGTGCATAGACACGAGGAAGGATTTCCGTGTGTGTCAGATTATCGATACTTTATTATTATTTGTTTAAATTTGGTATTGTTTAAATTGGTATTTTCTTTTTATTATGTTTCAATAACATATCAATATTAATACTTCATTCATTTTGAACAAAACGTCATTCCAATTATTCCAACTGATTCACAATGAATGCGTGGATAATACCAATAATCGCCAGTCTGCTAATTTACCATGACCCATCTGAATGTGTACACGCTTTGGGATTACCCATGATGAACATGCAGTGGTTATGGGTTGTTGTCCATCGTCTGCTATATAATACACTTGTCATTCTGGTTAGTTTCATAATTAAGTGTAATTGGACATATCTAAATTACGTATTGGATGTAATAGGAATTGGTAACATCACATTATCTCAGCATTGTGGGTACACAACCATTATTTAGCTTAATTGAGAACCCCAGTATTATTATATGATCGTAAAATGTTACAGAAACACACATTCATTGTCATCCAATGTTTATAGAGCATTCCCTACATTTTAAAACCCACCGGCGTGTTATCCCTTTGTCCGGACAGGGCTCTTATCTGGCAGAACGCTCAAGCGTTTTGATCGCATGAACATTATTTTAACGCCAACAGTCATTCTTTTTTAAGAATGCCCGTGGGCATTATTTTTTAAGAATGCCCGGCATTATTTTTTACGAATACACGAGGGATTAAATCGACTGAGTGACGTCATAGAGTGGCTCCTCCCCCAATCATGTAAGTCGAGTCAATATAGCGTGTCGGCAAGCTGCATTAAATATCGGAACACTTAAAGGTACTCAATCAGATCAGGCCCTTATACATTACTATTTCTTTGGCTTCGGGGATAAAAAATAATTGATTCGAGACGAGTAACCTATCTATCAACGCTCATAGTGATCAGATTGTTTTTTGATGTTTTGTTATTTCTATTGTTTCTGGCCCAGAAACACGCCGTCAAAAAGATGGTCTCATTGCGTTATTAATACACTTGATTTTAGAGTTATCCAGCTTCGCCTGTTTGAATAAGTGTTTCTGTGAAAATTATACATCTCGAGAAAATTACAAACTTAGGGGCAATAATTGCAAACTTTAAAAATTAATATCTAATAACTCTGAGCTTTGATGGATGGGTTCCTCGACTCGAATCAAATATTTTGTTTACCCCTGAAGTCACAGAAATAGTAATTTAGGGGTGCTTAATCGGATTGAGTACCTTTAATTTGCTGAGCTAATTAAAACTCACAAATATTTAGCGATTTTGATTTTATATTGCCACGCCAAAAAATAAAATAAAATTTCTTCAAACTTTGATACAAAAACACCAACAGCTCTTTGGACTATTTAGAAAAGTCCGCAGACAGGCTAAAACACATATAGATAACATCTAAATACGTCCCTAAGTAGGTCAAATAAACACAAAACCGTTTAACACAGATTTTAACTATACGTTACTTATTGAACGAGAAAGTGCTCACATGGTTATTTTTAATACAATGGGGAAGCACAGAAAAAATATAACATTTCCAGTATCAAATTGAAACAGAATAGCGTATACCCATGTGTATAGACATGTCATGCATATCTACTCTGGCTTCGCCAAGATATCATACTCCACTAGTTCAAAACATGATAACTTTCTGTTGCTCTGACAGGGAAGTTTTATAACATTGAAAAAAAATGCAGTTAACATAATGCTCGGTTATAACTGTTCCGTAATAACATTGTATTTTATAGCAGGTAAAGGTCCTAACTCGAGTTTGCATGGTTTGGGGGACTTTAATTTAATTAATCGATTGTACTATGCGTCGCTTGGAAAGTTGGAATTTCATTGATGTTGGCTCACAAAGCTACACAAATCTTGCAACCTCGAGCTGGGAATTTATATTCAAGGAACAAGTATTAACACAGAAATATATTCCCTGCATGGTTTGTTCAATCTTCAACCCCATCAGAAGATAATAGAAAAGGCTCCCAGGGTTTGAACATATGGGAAATGATATATACGGGGGTACGGGAGCCTGATAAATTATTATGGAATGTTAACGTATTTGATGTCGAATTAGATGGGGCATCTTTAAATCAAGAAAGAAATATAGTAAGATATTGCTCACATACACTGTCCGAATCCAAAGCGCAACGACAAACTTTGGAAGAAACGTCCCTCAACTGGCGAGTCCTAATTCGAATTAAATAATAATTGAAATGTGTTGCTTTTCATCGTGGACAACACGGACATCACAAACTGTCCGTGCTGAACTGTGGGCGTGTACTCAGGTAACCAAGGCAGAGCTTTGGGCCAGACACAATTGATAGTTGGCTCCAACGACAATTCAATAGTCAGCGTCGGGAATTCGGTAAAGAATAGACTCGGACAAGCCCTCGTCTATTCTTTTACCGAATTCCCTCTGCTTCGAACATTATCCTTTACGGAATTGTGTGAATTGTGTGAATAATTAATAGCCATCATAGTTCGGACATAGTGTCGAAATGTCGTATATATCGGACATTCACGAACAATAGATCTGAATTGTCGTAAACATGTCGTGTAATCTGTTTATAATTCCGAAATGTCGTATGAGCTCTAATATCCATATAAGGCAGTATATCGATAAGCCATGATATCCATTGAATAGAGGGCCTATAAATTAGTCTCCATGCCAGACGACATTGTTGTAGGTCATACAGAAGAAGAATTATTTATTTTTTTTGCTCTCCTGTAAAATTTAGTTTTGGCGGCAAATTTTATTATACGACATTTCCGAAGCACGACGAAATTACACGAAATGATCAAATTGGGATTAAATCCCGCAAAGAATATCCCTATTTCACAACGTACTTATTATGGCGTGTACAGACCAACATGGGCAATATAATATCTGCATCGGAATTTATAAGGCTCATATAGACAATTGGCAGTAAATTTTGACGGCTTGCTGATTGATTGACGATAACCGAGAGTAAAGTTCAGAAACGATGGCTTGAAAAAATTAATATGCATCGATATCTGAGTATTGAACAAACACTTGAATTATTAATTTGCTCTGTATCAAGTAGTTTATTTGATTTTAAAACAGAAGTGAACTTAAAACTATCGTTGAATAATTTGAATTTTATTTTGGTACAATATTAAAATTCTGCGAAAATAGCGTGACCTTGACCCCCGAATTATCGTTTTACTTTCGCTTTTAAAATGTACTGCCAGTCGCAGACTCGTCTTGTTTTTGGAATTAGTTTGATGAATAAAGTTGAAAAATTGGGCACAAACACATCGGATGAAATAGAAATAGTATAGTCGGAGAAGGGTTGGACCTAGAAGAAATTGGTAGAGAAGCGATTTTTATGTCATTGAACGCGGGAACATCTCCAGCACAACATATTTTTTTCAATATCCGCTAAAATCCGCTTTGAGCAATTTTTTCTACATCACTTTGAAATAAGGTCCCCTTTGTGTTGATTTTCAAATTAGCAATAAATTGTAAAACAGTGGTACCAAGATGACATTGACAGATAACTCTAATTGTTACTAGTATTACCTCCATTCTATATTACCGTTTATATATTAGTCAATATTGACGAGAATTTCGGCCCTATTTATATTTGTTTACGAAATTATCATTCACTTGCGCAAAAAAAGTGTTTCTTTTTCAAAAATACCACCGAGTAATTTGCATTTTTTTTTAAATTGGATAATCGAATGTGTCGCAAATGGTTTTAAATGTACACATGCATATCCTGAATTAAACAGTATGAAATTCGTGTAATTTAATTATTAATAGAGCACGAATATCTGAAAAATATTAACCCTACCCCCAAAAAATGAAATATCAGGTAAAAAAATGAAAATATAAAAACACTTAAAATATAACACTAACTATTTATTGATGAACTATGAGGTATGCGTAATAATTTTAAGTCATTATAGTGACATGTTTATAGAAAAGTATTGGTTATGTTGTGAATATGACAGAGAAACCCCGATATTATATGTATATACAATGTATATAGTCGGAAAAGGCAAAACATTATCAACTCGATCATTGAAACGGGTATAACTACTTGTAGAATAATATCTGATGTATTCTGCTAATAAGAACAACAGTTCATACACACACATGTGTTACAACGTGACCTTCATAATCCAAGATGTGTGTCATAATAGGGACCAACATTTAGAGAAAGTAATGTTTTGTCATCTCGGTGTTCCACTTTCAGCTCTCAGTCTCGCCTTCATCAATGAATTTTTATAGCAATCACCACGACAGTCACCACAGGCTACAACACACTTTAGTCCACTTTTTCTACATGAACATGAGTTATTCCCACAAGGATTCCTACTCACTAGCTTGCACTTGCAACGGACAAATTTCATCGGGTGCAGCTTCTAGGTCTGTCATGGCTGGAACTAATTGTGTCCCTTGGTTTTTCCACCCCCATACTGTTGGGTCCATATGTGTGTCCCCCCCCCCCGAGATTTCCATATCATAACCTGCATATGAACTCTCAGGCTATGAAAATATGCTGCCCGTTCCGTCGGTAGTAATTTCTGCGGATACAATAATTATCTGGCCGAGGAAATCATCTCCATGAATTTCGGATACCTCAAACCATTCAGCGTGTCATCCTTTTTGCCAGCATAAATCATCTTGAACAATTTCACACCAACATCGCCAACGAGTTTTTCGTCAGCTGTACGGTTGCTTGTGACACTCGCCATGTGTTGTATTTCGGGCGACTCTATTTCCTTTGGCATGCTTGTTTTACCTTTCCCGTATGTCGCTGATGTTTTGTCGCATCCAGTCCAGGCATGAATAAAGAGAATGTTTGTCGTTTTGATTTTAACGGCCTTCTCCACAATATCTTGGATTTTCCAGATACATGTAGCTGCACCACCCTTGTCTTCTGTGCATTTGCAAGGAATTAGATATCTGCCATGTCTTTATTCCAATGGTACACGAGCAGGACTAACAAATCAGTGTCATCGGCCGCACAATTACCGTATTCCCATCTGCTGAGAATTCTAGTGCGCACGATACAGTGTCTGCATCACCAGTGCTTTTACGTACAATGTGTCCATCAGATTCGAGATTGGATAAAAATGTCTCATGATTAGGATGTACTTCCATCGTCTCTGATAATTTTTATATCTGCGCATGTCTTCCCGACTCTTCTCATGTGTTCGTGGTCCTTGGTAGATGGGCCATGTTCATATCCATCGCATACAATGCAGGCACTACCATATTGTGAACTCACATCGTAATTGTACTGTTTGACAATATCGATGAACGTAGACTTTTTGGCCCACTTGACACGGTGCAACAGAGCACCACCATCAACAACATACATCCCATCCTTTGGCCGGTTGACATGTTCAACAGAGTCAATTAGAGCTTTTGCTAACTGCGTTTAATTAGGTTTCCGCATTAAGTTATCTTTAATCAAAGACGTTGGAATAGCTGTCAACTCAAATTCGAAATATCTTGCTGTATCCTCTTCTCGATGAGCGATAGCGATCAAGCGTGAAAACAGAATTGTCGGGTTTATTTGGACTGTTTTGTTGTCTATTTTAACTCCTGGTTGGAGATAGTCTAGAGCTCGGACCTTATCGTTCGTTTTAACGGAAGCTCGTGCAACACAAACATTATCCAGCTTTTGTTGAATTTTAATTCCAACTACTTCTGTTAGGTCACAGTTCACTCCATCAGCTTCACCAGCGGTCAAACCAGACGACAAGGAACGCAGTCTTGGTTCTTCTACATCGAAAGGCTCATGGTCAGAGAACCACTGCTCCAGCTTCAGTAAGTCTTCATAGTAACGTTGGCTTCTCGACTTGCCTAGTTCAATGTGTTGTTCGCAGGTTTTGTGTTTAGCACATTTAAGTTTGTCATTGTTTCGTGAACTTCGGCACATTTATGCATGCTATACACCCACTGTAGGCGAACCGACTCGGTCATACCTCTTCCGCGTGTCAGTCCTCGTCTACTTTTTATCGACCTCATTAGGACCTGTTCGATTATCAAATCTGTTGACAAGCCTGCCCAACCCTGCGGCTTCTACGAACAACGTGGAATCCTTTTTCTACAAATGAATGGTACAGCACTGGATGATTTAATGGTAACTGAATCATCATCTGAAGATATAGACGGCAGCTTTTGGCATAATGGATATGACCTGTCGCAGCGAAAAGATTCAGTATGTTTCCAACAGTTACCAGTTGTAGATGCCAGTCACATGTGCTCTCAGCTCGAATGAAATATTTTAGTGTTTGCACATATTCAATCTACTGCAACCATAATTTTGCTGTTGCTGATTTCTCTGTAAGCAACGCTTTGTACTCGTTCATGCAGTGTTCAAGTTTTACCAATTCATTCGGAACGGGAGCTGCTGGAAATCTTATGGTTCGCTCTTCTGCATCATTATACAATGATCGAAGTGCGTTGGTGTCTGATATTGTCAGTTTGGATATATGTCCAACATGTGGATCAAGTGTTTCCAAATCGTTGTCAGTGTCAGACAGAAGACCAGTTTCGTTGTCTACAGCGTTGACAATTTCGTCCGCTGATTCTGTATCCGTAATGTCAGGCAGTACTCGATCGGGTGATTCGAGGACAGCCGTGGTAACTCGTTACAAAGAGTGGGCTCTACTAGCATGTGATTGAGATTGCCTTTCCACTTATCATATGTTTTACTGCATTAGGACCATATATTGTTTCCATTGCCTCTTCCAAACCAGATCCATTCATCATGAAACCAATGCTTCCAAGAAAGCTCATCATGACGTGGAATCCCCGAGTCGGCAAACGACATTCATTGACTTTGATGCAATTATGTCGACTGCTTTTAACAGTGGCTGATCAAATGCCAAGCATGGGGTTGAAATGCTTTGTTTGATCACCTGATTCTGTTGAAAAGCAATGTCGAATAAATACAGGACTCGCCAGACGGATAGTTTAAACATATTTTAGGCAAAAACAACACTTATTTATTGGAGGGACCATTTGGAGACTCGGTAATATGTGTTGCATATTATATCTTTAGTACCTCCTCTTGAGAGAGAGTGTAGTTCGTATCATTGTGATTAAGATATACAGGTGCAATTGATATTTACGTGAGTTACACTGTATACATATATTATGCATTGAGTCGATGCCCATACGATTAGTTAATCAAGTGTTATTCACTGGCTTTACGATTCTGCTAGAGAATAGCAGAAAATATGCTGTATCAATTATAACATTGTCAATTTATGGTGGCAACTCCTCTGAAGTATACACAGCGGAACCATCGAGGATAACCGCCATCAACTGTTGAAGTGACAGATTTTCCAGGAATATGTACATTGGAATACCGTATTTGTTAATTATAAAGCTCCAGTAATTATAACGCATCTGGGTAATCACATCTGAGTTACATGTCCAAAGCACGTGCATTAACTCATTGCTGTACCTCGAGCCACACGTACAACACAGAACATTATCGTCAAACGTAGTTTTGTTGAGGAGGATAGCCAGGTGTTTTAGTGCCACTGCGTGCGATCGGTTTCTTCTCATCAATTCCCAAATGTTCCAGGTGTTCAGTGGAAATGGGTGACAATGTACCAACAGAGACAGGCTTGTAGAGTTACTGGTAAATTTGAACCACTCTTCACAATAGTTTTTTTCAGATACTATCAGAAGGGAGTATTCCGTTATCAAGGAAATCAGCAAGGAAATGTCTTAGGTCGTATTTTTCCAAGATTGGAAAGATGTCAGCGACAAAACCGGAGGATATCCTACCAAATAGAAGATACTGGTATGTTTTAAATAGAAATATCCTGAGTGGAATTTGATGTCCGATCGGCAAGTGGATTAGTTTCCCAAGAAAGCGGAGTTTTCTGATGTGAATTTCTCTTTCAATCGTCATCAATCCGATGAGTCCTAAAGCGAGATGAGTTGGGGATCTAGTCGGCAATGATTGGCTATGCTTGAGACATGTCCGATACAATCTCTCCATAGTGAGTAGTGCAGATGTTTTGTCCATAGGATAGTTGACACTGTTAGTTGGAATCTCCAAGCTAACAGGGGCTATTTGGTTCTTTGTGTTGAATTCCGGACAGAGGATGCTGGTACCCAGAGATCTTCTGCCCGGGACAGGAACGCCAAGACCAACCGTAACTTGAAGGGGCCTCCAAAGAGAAAGACACCAGCTCGACGGAGAAGGGACGCCGCCAGACGGGCGAAATGGAAGAAGATGGGGATGACCGTTGATCTGCCGGTCACCCCTCCCCGTGAGGTTCAGCCGTCCAGTGTCATAGCCGGCAGGTCGAAGTTGTCTGAGAGACGCCCAGACGACTCGACCGGCATGGAGACATACGACATTGTACCAGCCAGCAGGGACTCCGTGGATCTGCCGGAGGTCCCTGCTGTCGTCATCGAAGCGAGCGGAGACAGGGACGTGGACACCACCCCAGATGTTCCTGCCGCCAGCTTTGAGGTGGAGTTGGACAGCTTGCCACCACGGACACCGGAATTTCATCTCATCCCGGTGTCCCCCAGCTCTACCACCACTAGCAACAACACCAGTACAGCAACCACCCGTTCGGTGGAAGAGATTGTCGCTGATTCAGAAAGATTTATGGCAGAACATAGATTACTAGTCAAACAAGATCAGAAAGAACTTGAGCAGTTTCTGAAAGAAGACGCACAAGCACAAGCCGCGCGTGAGACAGCAGCGGATTCTGCGATCCAACAATTTCGTCAACAACAACAGCAAACAGAAATTCAACAACGGAAAAAAAAGAAACCTAAGAAAAAGTGGGTTGTAGGGGAGGGGCTACGCCCCTTCCAAATCCTCCCTGGGTCCCAAGCCCAAAACCCCTCATACACTTTGTCCATAGGAAACAATTCAGACCCGTACATGGCTCGAGGAATAACAATGCTTTTCAAAAGCTTAGATAGCATCGAAGAAGAACATGACTGCAGAATCCGTTTGCCAGCTAGTCCGAAGCATGTGCTCCTTAGTTTGTGCGAAGTCTGATTTGAGCGTATCGTGGATATATCGAATTTTCCTTGAGTAATGCATAGGTGTGTACATTCGCTAACCTCCTCGATTGTGTGAACTCCTAGTTTCCAGATTCTTGACAAGTCGTGCTGTCTTTCAGTTTCGTTAAATACAACGACTTTGCTCTTTGATTTGGAAAAATTAAAACTCCACTTCACACTATATTCATCACACATGGTGAGCATTTTGTCAAGTCCAACTTCAGTGAGAGAGATCAGAGCGATGTCGTCTGTTGTTGGGGCGGCACATGTTGTATTGTGAATAGAGAGTCCTTCTGGTGTGTTGGCGAGTTGTTGAAGCAGTCCATTCACGTACGTCAGGTAGAAAAAAGGGAAGCTCACGGCACCCTGCCGGGTTCCTTGTGAATCCAGTTAGCATACAAAAGCTCGAGACCCCATGTCCGATGCATGTGACACTGATTCTTGAATTATGAACGACGTCATCAAACAACTCATGTTCTTTTGGAAGCCGTTTTGAAAGTTTTGGAAGTTCGTTATGGAATCCCGATGTCACTGAACTAGAAATAACGCGGTTATTAAGAATTGCCTCGAACAGTTTGTACAATACCGGCAATAATGTGATCGCACGGTAACTGTTGGGCACATGCCGAGGTTTCGGGTCGCCCTTGAAGAAAGGTAAAATGAGTCCGGTCTTCAATGTCTCGCGGTATGCTTTATATGCACAGAATACCATTGTAGAAGGTGCACAACAGATCACGGAGTGATTCGGGAGAGTGAACAAGTGTTCATTCACTATGTTGTCTATTCCTCCAGCTTTGTTTCTGTTGAGGTGACGAATAACCGTGCTGATTTCCGATGCGGAAATAGATTGGCTCAAGAACGGCGAGAAGTAATCTTGGTGGTCAGTCTTAAGAATATTACTCAACTGGCATTCTATATAATTTTCGAAAGTCGGATCCTGGTGTGGAAATTTGGAGTATAGAAGAGAGAATTAGTCCCACCACCCCGAGAGCACATCAATGGGGTCACGTACTATTTTTTCGTTGAATTCCATTTCCGATGCGGACGGTTTTTTGCTGTTTTCAGAATTAAGAAGTTTCCAGAAAGCTGTTTGGTCACAGACTGCAAAATGTTCAAGATTGTCAGATAGCTGTTTCTTGTGCACAGAAGTTTCGCGGCGTAGCTCACGGCGAAAGCTTCGTTTCGCATTTGTGTACCTCATGTACGTCGCTGATGATGTCGAGTGTGACTTCCCAGCTTGAATCCATTGTTGTCGACAATCCTTCGAATGTTTACGAAGGAGACTCAGCTCTTCATTCCAAAATGGTTTGGCATGTTTAACGAATTTCTTGCGGCCAGCTGCGACATCAGTTGCGTCTAACAGAAGTCTTACAATATCATGATATAGGCGAGACAGGTCTTCTACGCACGACATTGAGCTGTTAAGTACGTGACAATGTATAAATGAGTGATATTTGCTAACATCGATGCGTTTCCAGTTTCAGTCGCTTCTTTGTGGGAACGTTTTGGAATTGTAAGCGAACATGTTACCGGTACATGACAAGACGTGTTCTTATAAGAGTCACTTAATATCTGGCATCGAATGAGGAGGTCCTTGAATGGAGTTGGAATCACAATGTGGTCAATTAAAGTTGGTGAGCCGACCGAATTACAAGGAAAGAACGAGAATCGTCCACCTTCACATTTCTCTAATAACGTCGTTGGAGTAGATTTTAGTCTTTCGAGGAAATCTGAGAACAGCTTCCTGCGGGCGGAATGGCCAGATGCTGGATTGTCGGATCGGGAGTCACCACAATGCACATTAAAATCACCAATGAGAATGACGTGTCCGTTATCTGCGTAGAAGTTTGCGACTTTCTCAAGCGACGCCAGTGAATCCTCGAAATAAGCGTCACTATGACTTGTACTATATCTGTATTATGGTTAGGCTGAATCCAGCGTTAAACGTTATCTGGATGCCAATGAAACGTTGATTCTCGGTGTTAATTGAGATACAGCGTTTGATCAAGTTACTTTGTACAAGCAGTGCTACGCCATCCCGAGTGAAGCATCCATCCATTTGAGTGCGAATCTCTCTCCCGGGTTTAGAAAACGGAACATAATCACCGCAGATTGAGTTCAGGAAATGGAGATTGTTTTCGCTGAGCCAATGTTCAGAAAGATCAATTACTCCGTATTGTCCAGAATTTAGTATTTCACACAGATAGTCGCTGTTGGAGAAGACGCCACTGGCGTTCCATGTAAGCATATTAAGCAACTGGTCCATTACTATGATCTGTGAGGAGCTTGTGGTGGAGTCCGTCTCCACGGTCGCCATGTGACCCCCGTCGGAAGGAATCCGTTTGACATGAGTGTTTCGGCATCTGCGGAGTGGACTATCACTCTTGCGGATTGAGTTCCCCTGATAGAACTGCGAAATAGTCTGACAAAAGTCGGAGTGACGTCCCTCTTTCGTAGATAGGCTCGAACGCTTTCCTCGGTAGACCTTGGCGAAATTTTCCCCAGATAAAATTTCTTTGTCCGCTTGTAGTTCTGTCTTACGACGCCCATGAATCCATCAGAGTCATCGTTAATTTTTATTTCATGTTCAGGGAGGTCTTCTATACCATATGATTCATCTGCAGTGGCGTTATTAGTAATGTGCTCATTTATTCGCTGCCTGTGAGAGGTTTGTCCACTTATAACTGATGTAGACGAAATGTAATCTTCGTGAGGACCTAATTTCTGTAACGCTGTGCTGCCGATATCGATGACGGGCTTAGCAGGCGATTGTATGTGAGCGTTCACTATTTCCTTGTAGTCGTTGTTTCCGGTTTGGATATCTGATGTCTTCTCATTCTGTCCACTCGATAGCGAAGCACAGTTTTCGTTGGTGGCAGAAACTTGAGAAGTCCGCTTTGGTGTTGAAGTTAGTAAGGAATGCCCATTGAATTGGTGAATGTACTCATCAACAGTAAACAATGAGCCGTTGTCTCCTTTGGGTTGACATGGTTTGGTACCAGGCGATGATTGACCTGTTGGACCACGTGGAATGGAGCCTGTATCAGCGACTAAGCGTTGGAAGAATGCGTCCAGTGACGCATGTTTGTCTTCGCTATTAGACGGCTGGCTTGCATTTTTCGACTTTCCTGTGGGATCAACATATATCCATGAGTTGCTGATATGTGCCCCCGACGGCATTTTGACATTCGAGTTGACATAATTGCAGAGATCCTGAAATTTCCCCATCGTGTTAGCAGCAAACAGTTCGAATACGGAACACATATGCTTTTCTATGTTTTCAACGTGGTTCTTTGTTTGATTTGATAACGAGGCACATTTCTGTGAATTAGCGTTCAATCGTTGGTTGAGGGAATCTGACTTTACACACATTTTGGAGAGAGACTTCATTTTACTGTCCATGGAGTGTCCCGATTCTCACTAAAGTCGAATATCTCATCCTTTATCTGCTTCAGTTGGGCTTTAAGGTTAGCTATATCCATGCATTTGTCACTTTTAATTCTTTCGAATGCTAGATCCATGGATGAATGCTTGGACGCTAAATCGTCGATTGCGGATGAATTTGAAGAAGACTTCTCAGTCCTAAATTTCCAGTTGCGTGCTTTTTATAGTCGTGAGTCCGGTGTCAAATACCGACAGCTTCTCGTATATAGTGGATAACTCTGATTGCGTGTTTGCTTTCATCAACGTGATTTCAGTTTAGGCGGATGCAGGTTTCTCTTGAATACACACAGAATTACACGGACAGGCTGACACAGACGACCGAGCACATTCGGGAGGTGTGGAATCATTTGGTGGAGACGTCCTCGAAATACACTCTCGGATGTCATCGAATGGTCCTCCGTGTATGAACTGGGTAAGGCTATAAATGTCCTTAGCTAGTTTTTTCTCTAGTGGAACTCCTCCGCTTTTAGCTGGGAGGCGAGGTTTCGGTTTGTATGTCCAAATGTCAGCATAGGTATCACGGGCTTTCGCGAAGACTTGCTGTCGGATAGATTCCAGATTAACTGGATCCGAAATCTTGATAATGAGATTGCTGATGAAGGATTCCTTTGGGGGGGGTGGATTAGTCCTTCAATGTCACATTCCACGAATGGATCATGTGATGTTTGTCTTGAACTCGGCATTGACGACAAAGGTGCAGGCGAGCTGGGTGTCTGTCCTGTATAGTTCACCCTCTGGCTACTTCTGAGAACAGCGTAGGTCTTGCCATTGACGGTGGAAGTCTCTGATTGATCCATGATATAATATACTTGTTTGTGGTAGATTGCAAACGTATAACAGTGGTTGTGGTGATGGGCGCCTATAACTGTAGTTGACTAATAACAGGCGCATCTGTCGAGGACCAAAGTTTTCACATGTTCCTATTTGGAGAGACCAGATCATTTAGGTTACAATGTGGTCCAAATGCAATAGTTTATCTGGTTTTCAATAGCGGGTCTGAGTGTCGTGAATGGAGCTTGAATTAAACTGCTCCGTTCTATTGTGGTGTCGCTTTCATGTCCAATCAGTTCGACTGCTGTATTGTGTATCAGATAGTCACTGATTGAGATTGTTTATCACACCTTTCCTGTCCAACTTGCTGGATGTGGTGACTCCTACTGGTACAAAATGTTTATCACACCTTTGGTGGCTGCACTGATGTCAGTCTGGTTGTTCTGAATCTGAATCTAAATCTGGCACGGAACAGTATCCTTTCGGACGTATAAGTGCCGGTGGAGGAGGTTAGGCTGTAGGTGTTGAAGCCAGCAGGACTGATGATGTAGAGTCCAGCGCTGTGATGTCGTCCTGGTCGAGCACGTTCCACTCCCGGACGGTCCTCGGGAAGAATGAGTTGTTATATTCCGGACAACCGAGGTCGAACAGTTCAAACGGATTTGAGTTGTTCACTCTCTCTGAGAGACTATATATTTTGGGAAGAATAGCCCTCGAATTTCCGTGCTTTTATTTTTCGACCCACTTTTTTCTTTGGTGTTACGAAATCATGCGTTTTCATAGCCGGGACCGACCCCTCAACAATCTTACAGAATTTGTCTAACCGCTGGTCCTTTCGTCTTTCTGGCATCTGCTGCATGCCGTTGGCGACTGTGCCGATCTCTCTCGATCTATAATCGCCGGATGTGAATCTTGCAGCTCGTCGTTGGACTTTCTCGATCTTGGTGATGTCTTTTTCCTCATAATGGTCCCAAACGACGGCTGCATAGTCCAGTTTGGATCACACCATTGCCTCGTACGCTATCTTCTTGCTTTTGTGCGGTGCTCTTTTGAGGGATCGCCGTAAAAAGCCCAGTGTGTTGTTTGCTTTCTTGACCATGCTTGTTACTAGTATGTGAGATGTCCATTTTAGGTCGTTTGAGATTGTGATACCGAGGTAGGGGTTTTCTGAAACTGATCTAAGGATCTGGTCGTCAAGTGTATATATATAGCTGCTTTTGGGTTTTATTGACATGGCGTAGCACTTCTTTGTGTTGAACCGCATACCCCAAGTCGTTGCCCATTTCTCCAGGTTTTTTAGGTCGGATTGTAGGGTGATATGGTCGGCAAATGATTGTATCGGTCGATAGAGAAGGCAGTCGTCAGCGAAGAGACGAACTTGCGAGGTGACATTGTTGGGCAGGTCGTTGATATGGCAGAGAAAGAGAATCGGTCCAAGTAGAGATCCTTCTGGGACGCCCGAGTCTACTGACACGTCTTCTGATGATGATCCCTCAACTACTACTTTCATCTGGCGATGTGTGAGAAAGCTGGTGAGCCACGTGTGGATACTGCCAGTGATGCCATAGCTTGTGAGTTTGGAGAGTAGTTTTTTGTGTGGAACAGTATCAAAGCTTTGGAGAAATCAAGTATTACTAAGTCCGTTTGTATTTTGGCATCAAAATATTTATAGAGATCGTGTGTTGTAGTAAGTAGTTGAGTTACGCAGGAATGTCCTTTACGGAATCCGTGGTTTAATTCGGTATGGATCTCATATTTCTCCAGATGGTCTAGTAGGTGTCGACAAATGATGTGCTCCAAGATCTTACAGAGACGGATGTCAGGGACACGGGTCGATAATTTTCGGCGAGGTGTATATCTCCCTTCTTATAGACAGGCATGACATTTGCGTTTAACCAGTCTGATGGCAGCTCTCCTGATTTCACAGAGCGTTGGTAGATGTAAGTCAGTCCTGGGGAGATGGCATGTGCACAGGTCTTCAGTACGATATTTGGGATCCCGTCCGGTCCTGGCTCCTTGTTAGTCTTGACGTCCTTCAGTAGTTTTGTTACGCCATCTACATTTATGGTCAACTCTTCAGTGTCGTCTGGTGGTGTTCTCAGAGGGAGATTTGTGTTGGTGTTTTCATCCTTCGTGAATACGGATCTGAACTGATCGTTTAGGATGCGAGCCTTATCTGCGCTGTCGTTAAATAGTTTCCCATTTTTCTTCAGCGGAAGTATCCCAGAGCTTGATTGTTTGTACGTCTTCATATAGGCCCAGAAGGGTTTGGTGCTCTTTTTAGTCATGCCGTCAATCATTATCTTTCCAAGGTGGTCCCACTCTGCTTTCTTGATCACTTTCTTACATAATTTCTGGTGTTTTTTGTATTTGTCCCAATCTTCTATACTTCCAGATGCTGTTGCTCTCCTGAAGTATTTCAGCCTCTTCCGCAGCAGTTTATTGATGTTCTTATTCATCCATGGAGCCTGATTTTGTTTCCTCCTGGATACTGTTGGGACGTGACGATCAATACTCTCTTTTATACCATTTTTCAGATCTTCCCACATTTTATTTACTGGTATTTCTTCTGCAGAGTTTTGTATGGTGTTACTTATTGTATCAATATCATTGACGATCTTATCCCATTTACGACAGCGATGGAACGCATATGTTTTCTTCGGTGTGGATGTGTGTCTATATGGTTTGGTTGTGCAGTCAGTGATCAGAATATCGTGGTCAGAGATGCCGGGGGCATTTGCAGTCGCTTTGAAAAGTGATGTGTTGTTTGTGAGGATCAGGTCTAGAATATTATTTCCTCTTGTGGGTTTAGTTTGTAGTTGTGACAGGCCAAATTCTCCACAGAGTTCTACCAAGGCTTCCTGTACTTCCCTGTAATTTGCCCCTATGTTGATGGTATTTCTCTCCCAGTTTATGTCTGGACAGTTGAAGTCCCCTCCAATGAACGAGTTGTTGTTTCGTTTCGCTTCTAGTAGCTTGAGTGACTTCTTAAGCTCTTTGATGTCATTTAGAGATCTTTCTGGCATGTAGAATGATGCAAGATATAATGGTTTTTTGTCCGCTGTTTCGATCTTCACCCATTCTAGTTCGCAGTCTGTCACCAGACCAGTTGGGGTTGTTCTATAGCTGTGATGTCCTGGTGTACAGCCACGAACACTCCACCGCCTATCGAGCTCCTATCATTTCTGAAGACATTGAAGTTTGATGGAAAGACCTCAGATGTTTTAATGATGTCCCCTGTATCTGGCTTTCCTGGTTGTACTCCCCTCAGCCACGATTCCTGTCTCAAGATGATATCCGGCTTAGTGTACTCTATGGCGGCGGCAAATTCGGCTTTGTTACTTACTACACTTCTGCAATTTACTGTCATTACTCTCATGTTCATCTTTTCGGCAACGTCGTAGACATTTGAAGCTTGAGATCCACTAGAAGGCAGGCGACTGCTTTTGCGCCGATCAATTATCTGACAAGAATTTGCAGGGCTGCTTGTCAATAGAGGGTTGAACGTCGATATGTCGAAGCTGTGAGTTGTTCACCAATCAGTACTGCTAGGTACTAATTTCGTCGGCTTGGTAGTTGTTGTTCACACCTCTGCAAACCATGATTGTCCGATTGCAGTGTCATCGATTGCTATTCACAATGAAGAACGAACAATACATAGGTAAAATGGCGACGTAAACAAGCTACTTGGCAGAGTCATCGGGCATTACGAGCAATCATTTTCAGTCTCAAAAACTCACATTTCACCACAGGAATTACCACAGAGTCCATGTAGTCAATGATCGCGAGTAACTTATATATCACTGAGGTGAATATGTAGGTATACAGGAGGCTAATGTTAGTGATAATTGACACATTTATGGAGAGCTAGAAAATCGTGACCGTTGGTCAGGAACGATAATTCATCTGGGGCATAAGTTATACAACTTAGATAGCCCCTCTCCCCATACAATTACACACGTTATTATAATAACAAGATGGTATATATATGTTTAAATTGTTCTCTTTGTGTGTTGCCAGACGGATTCAAATCAATGATAGGCAAAAACAACACTTCCGATTTATTGGAGGGGCCATTTGGAGACTCGGTAATATATGTTGCATATAACCCGACCAATTAGGTCTAGGTTTGCTAGTGTTACTGAAAAGCCGCCATGCATTTCAGAGCAAATCTGAATTGATATCTGGGGGGGGGGGGGGCAATGTATGTGGGAACTGTAGCTGGAGCAGAGGCTTGTATGTGACCATTGAAAGTCCCTTTTCGGGACAACTCATGTATTGGTGAATAGGCACTCCTTTGCCTTTCACAATATCATCAACCTTGGATCTTTTTTGTCTTACGGCTAACTGTTGTCTTGGCTGTAGTGGGGAATCATCGCGTGTAGTATACATACAGCAATTATTCCCATTCCATGAAATGTCACGTGACCATCTAGTGTTGCAACATTATGGTCCACATTATCTGCAACCCACTGTGTGAACGCCCCAGGGAAATATGAAGCAAGAACAATGTCGTCATCTTCGGCCTGCATGGATTACTGACTGCTTGTACAACTCAACGTCATCGTAATTAATCGAGAAGCCTAATCGCGATAGTTCTGTTACAAGCCATTTAGACTCAAATATATGGTCCAGCTCGACAGCAAGGCCGAATAAAATCGGTGATATCACTGAGCGTGGTCGTGCTGACCAATACTGATTTGCTTCAATTCTAAAGGAACCAGAACTTTCAACAGAGTTAGCAGATGGGCTGGAATCAAGCGTTTACCATGCTGAGGCACGCTCAACATCAGAAATGTCATCCATGCTAGGAAAAGAATGTAAACTGTACCCTATTTTAAAGTGATGTAGAAAAAATTGCTCAAAGCGGATTTTAGCAGATTTTGAATATATTATTCTGGAGATATTCCCGCATCCAATGACATAGAAATCGCTTCTCTACAAATTTATTATAGGTTCACCATTTGTTTCGCCTTCTCCGACTATACTAAAAAGGTATGGATGGCTGCGGAATGACTTGCGGAACATATATGATAATTTATAGGTTATGTCGTCGCGTTTAAGTACATGTTTGCGACAAATTATTGCTCGAAAATATTTATTTTATAACTAGGTCAAAGGCCTTTGAGCGGATATGGATATTGACGACCCGATTTCTTCGGTAGATTTCGTTGGTTTCCGATACGATATCTCGACTTCGCTTCGTTCAATTTCGCCGAGTTATATGTCAAAGGAAGGGATATTTTGGCTGCAATTATCTATTTCTATAATTAATTAGGATTTTGATAGATGGTGTGGTTTTCGCCAAAATCGATAATTTGAACCGTGTCACTGGAATATATAGTCAATATTGATATTTTAGTAATATTCCCAAGGAGCCTATGACATATTGTGACAGAAACGGAAAGCACAAATGCTTATAAAATGCATTTTTGCCACAACTAACTTAATGAGAAGTACAATCTATGCAGTTTCACTAGTAGGGATGCTATCGAAATTTACCTGTAAATAATATTCAATTATCTCGCAAGAATCAATCATACAGGTATGTTATGGTAATGTGTTGGTATATATAATCCTTTATTTCTTCCATATAACGTAGAGCTTAGAATAAATTTATACAAATAATATTGGTAAATTTGCATTTTATATCCATTTTGCCGTTCATATGGCACATTGCTTTTCTATGAGAAAATGTCTGCAAACAAATACCGCGCAAACTTGCCAGTGTATGAAAGCATCCTTTATCTATAATACGTGTGACAAAGCACAAACCATTTTGGGTTATTTCCACACCTCTCTTGACAAAAATCCATACAACTGCGATGTTTTAAAATAAATATAACTTGTTCCAGTTCGCGGAAAGTAAAAATGGATGATATAGGACCTAAACAAAATTCTCAATATTTGGCTAATACACCACAATGAGTGCAGTCAATTATAACAGGCTACCATACAGCCATGTGAGGGTACAATTGGCGTCTGAAGGGTGGGTGTGGACAAATTGTTGCATGGCGTTTTGTTGTGCTTCGATTAAAGATGCATAATCCGATTAAGCGCCCCTAATTTACTATTTATTTTATTAAGGGGGGGGTAAAACATATTGATTCGAGTCGAGGAACCCACCTATCAAAGCTCGGAGATATTAGATATCGATTTTTGAAATCTATTATTTTTCACCATCGAGACTTATTAGTGGCCGACGGTTTCGGACAAAATCGTGGATGAAAATGGATAATTCTAAAATTAAAAGGCTTTGTGTTGATAATTCGGCCAAATTTCGTTGAACAACATATTGATAAATAACACGTTTCGGGCAAATTTGTATACTATAGTTGACATTGGTTAGTATTATTTTGGGGCAATTAATCGATTATGATAACTAAAGTGGCATTTCTAAAAATGCTGCTTGCTGCTGCTGTTGCTGCTGTTGTATATGATTATATGGGGACCATCGAATCGGATCGAGTACCTTTATTCATGTTTTTTTTCTTCTGTTTAATATACCCCTTCTTTGCAGTGCACATGAGAAAATTATATTGACATCTTTGCGACTTCCACACCCAGCCAAAATCATGTATTGAATCTTCATTAACCGAACCGTATGTGTTTGTTTCTCTGCCTAATGTTCATATCATACATGTTTATCGCATACAATGCGCGCTACCAGGGGAGTGAGTCTCAAGAAATGTCAGTCAAATTATATACGCTATTGTATGTCATGTGTTATATGAGCACGTTTGGCTTGGAGTTACTCTGTCTGTGATGGTATCTGTTCTACCCAATAAATAATATTTAATTTCATTTCATGAACAAAGTTCTTCAATGTTCGACACCGGCAGTCTCACCAACGGCTGTCTCAACAACGACTGTCTCAACAACAGCATCAACAACGACATCAACATCAACAACAACAACAGCAACCATTGATACTTCAGGTGGGTGTTCGACACCAGCACATGGAGGAACATCAAACAACTCACCGACAGCAAATGGAGGAACATCAAACAACTCACCGACGGTGATAACGCTGGAGAATCTCGACCCTAAAACTCTGTCCAAGTACAAGCGGAGTAAGACAAGCGCGATGGATCCCAGACTGGGTTCGATTCTCGTCGGGGCCACTGCTATGTTGCTCTGTCTGTGGTGGTATCTCTTCTTTACTGCGGTCGACTTCATCAATGTCGTTAAATTCGCAGTCAATCTCGTCACGGGGAAGGAATACGAGTCGGGGGAACAGAACAAACAGGAAACGGATAAGACTGACCAATAAAAACCAAGAACTAGCTCAAGAAGTCAGGATCCGAGGAAGTGATTTTTATGTTCTTGCAGTGATAACATGGCGAACATGGTGCGTGCGACACTTAATGATTTATTTACAAAATGAATTAGTCGGTGATTTATACCAGTACACATTGGAATGGTCTATTACTCATACGGAGGGATGTGCATGAACTATGAGCAGGAGACAGAGAGGCGAACATATGATGCAAGTGCAGACGGACTCCTCCACTGGTGGGAAATATTCAGATGAGTTGTTCAATAAACGGCTCTGTGTGTTGTGTGACAGTTTTATGTAGAACTTAATAGCGAAGGTTTGATTAACCCTTCCATGACTGGAGATAGTGAAGTTTTGTGAAAACCCTGTGCCAATGCACTAATCTCTTATATATGGGAATTCCCAATAGGGAGCTTCGCATATATTAGAGAATACATGGCCTAACAATATTTACATTAATCTTGTAAGCCAGAACATTCTCTTATATATGCGAGGCTCCATATTGGAGACTCGCTTATATAAGAGAATGCACTGGCACACGATATTTAATGCTGCACCAGCGCAGCTCTCGTCGTGAAAGGATTAAAACGGCAAACGTCAAACTTAGATTGGTATAGAATTATTCTTGGCGCGAAGTACCACGTTGTGCACCCATGCACACACGCTAGATGTACGACAGTTGACCGACAGAGCGACTTCGCGGAAATCAATATGTGTCAATCAAAATACCATCGATACCAAACGATAAAACTGACGTAATATGGTTAAGACGTGAACCATAAACCCAAACAAACAAAATGTGATCCCGTATACTCATGCATGCCAGACATGCAGCAATCGGTCACGGGATAGCTTGCGGGTGGTTGTGGACATGAAAGGTATCATTTAGACGAAATCAAACCATGATACAATATATATACCAAGGAAATGGCCACATATAAGCCCTTGGCCTACTGCAAAATTATGTTCTCTAACAATGAATTGTTTATGTCTTTATGTTATGTCTTGTGTGTGATAGTTTTTGAGAATAAAATATTGTTTACACTAAACTACCGTGAACTGTGTAAGATCGGAAAATACTTTACTCCACCAAACGCAAGGTCAATTTTTCTCATTACATTCTTTCTATTACAATTACCAGGCGATATCCATATAAACCCGGGTCCTCAGTCACAGACTAACGCTGAGAATTCGATCTCGCTTTTTCACTATAACGTAAGGTGTATCCGAAATAAACTTGAAAAAATTGCAGACCTTATAAACGAATTTGACATTCTATGTTTCACCGAAACACATCTTGACCCATCTTACCCTTCTAACCAACTAGAAATCGATGGATATTGCACCCCCATTCGCAAAGACCGCGATTCAAAGTGTGGCGGAATATGTGTAATGTTTGCCGACCACTTAATATTTAATCATAAACCTGAATTGGAATTCGATTCTTCTTGTCTCTGGTTCGAAATCCACTCAAAGAAAACTCGCATTGTTCTTGGATTATCGTACAGATCTGATCAATTTTGTACCCAAAATTATTGGGGACTCCTGGAATCCTCAATTTCTGACGCTCTTGATATTTCCGAATATGTAGTCATCACAGGGGATTTTAACTCGAATTTCATGGATGATTCATCGAAGCTAAAACAGATAACGGATGGTTTCAGCATGAAAAATGCTATAAAAGTCCCCACTAGAGTGACCAGCACCTCAAGTACATTGCTTGACCCAATTTTGACCTCAAGCTCACTCCGTTTAATAGACGCCGATGTCCTAAATCTCGGAGTTTCGGACCGCCTAGGTGTATATGTCCTAAATATCATTTCAAAATACTACCGCAGCGTCATTTCCTAGACAAGTATGGAACTACAGAAAAGGTAATTTTTCTCGTGCAAATAATCTACTTGCCCATGTCGACTGGGATGACCTCATAAAAAGTGCACCTGATGTGAACACAGCTGCCAATAACTTTCAACTAGAATTCCTGTCCATAATGGCGAAAACAATTCCACAATCATACGTTGCAGTAAGAACATCCGACAAAATTTGGTTCAATTCGGACATCCGTTTGAGATACGAAAACGCGACAGAGTAAGGGAAAAAGCCATGAAGGCAAATAACCCTGAAGTCTGGAGAAAATATAAAAACATAAGGAACAAAGTAAATAATATGAAGAAGCACGCGAAAATCAAATTTGAAGAAAATATTGAAGATCGAAGAAGAGAAGCACCTAACCCACGAGACTTTTGGAGAATAATACATTACCTACTAAACAAGAATCGAGCAAAAAACATCCCCCCCCCACTATACAGTTCTTCCGGCACTATAACTGCTAACAGTAAGACATATGCAATTGATGATGTCGACAAAGCAAAAATTCTAAAGAAAGCTTTATTGCGAATTCTACCATTAATGATACCAATCATAACTTGCCTCATTTTCCGAAGCGCACCGCAAACACCATGCCAGATTTGGTTTTCACAGAATCAGAGGTTGAATCAGCCATCAAATCTTTTAAACTTAACAAAGCCCATGGACATGATGGAATTAGCGTTAGAATGCTCAGGGAAACAGCAAAATCAATAGCTCACCCACTCATCCTTCTATTCAGGAAATCTATCAACTCAGAGAAATTCCCAGAGTCCTGGAAAGCAGCAAACGTGATCACGATTTTCAAAAAAGATGATCCCGCGAAAGCCAAAATTTACCGACCAATTTCCCTTCTACCATGTGTGGCTAATGTTTTTGAGAAAGTGGTTTTGAAACAGATTAGTAAATTTTTCATTGAAAATGAACTTTTATACTTCCATCAGTCAGGATTTCTCACATGTCATAGTACAACATACCAACTATTAGACCTATATCACAACCTGTGCCAATCCCTTAACAAAGGACTACTTACATGTTCTATATTCTGAGATATTTCCAAAGGCTTTGAGAGGGTGTGGCACAGGGGACTGATACACAAATTAAATGCTTATGGATTAGAAGGAAATATTTTAAATTGGATAGAAAACTATCTAGAAAATCGGACGCAGAGGGTCCTAATCAATGAAACATTTTCAAAATATGAGGTCATCCCAGCGGGAGTTCCACAAGGGTACATACTGGGGCCATTTTTGTTCTTAGTCTATATAAATGATTTAGCCGACGGTATTGAATCAATAACGAGAATATATGCCGACGATACTTGCCTCACGAACAGTCACTTTGATCTTAATATACTTGAACATACTATGAACAGCGATTAGGCAAAATTACAGCGTGGTCCATAAACTGGCTGGTCAGTTTCAACCCAACTAAAACAGTTGGCATGTCCTTTTCATTAGTTGCGCCCTCAACAGTGAAACCAAACCTCAATTTCGTAGGAAATTCAATCAACTTCGTGGACAAGCATATACACTTAGGTATTGAACTCCAATCAAATCCAAATGGAACGCACACATTGAAGGATCTGTCAAAAGAATTGCCTCACGTCTGTCTCAACTCCGACGGATTAAATATCAACTTAACCGGAAAACCATTGAAATTATTTACAAAACATATATTTTACCCTTATTTGATTATTCAGACGCCGTCTGGGACAATGCCTCAAAATATATGTTAGAGAAGCTTGACTGGCTTCATGTCGACGCTGGACGGATAGTCAGCGGTATCACCCGTTCTGCTTCGGACAACACGGTATTACAGGATGTCGGATGGCCATCACTCTATAAACGACGTCAACTACGTAAACTACAGGCACTCTATAAAATAATCAATAACAATAATCTAGCCCCCTCTTATCTAGCCAATACACTTCCCCCCAGATCACACGAGGTTGCAGATTATAATTGGAGACGCCCAGGTAAATTTTACTCATACTATTGCAATACTGAACACTTCAAACAGTCTTTTTTTCCAGCGATGGTGATAGAATGGAATAAGCTTCCCAAAGTAATCACCGCTGATCAATCTTCTACCTTTAAAACCAACTTGTATCATATAGATCCCACACTCAGCCCCCCTCTGCATTTCTATGCTGGACGCAGAAAATACAACATTTTTCATTGTCGCATACGTAATTTTTGCAGTGAACTCCGATGTGATATGTTCAATAATTATATCGCTGACAGCCCCGCATGCTCATGTGGAAATCGATCTGAAGACGCCTATCACTATTTCTTCATGTGCCCATTGTACCAACGTGAGCGCTCAGTTCTCTTTGAGAAACTAGCCCGCGAAAATCTCAAAGTAAGCCATATTTCAGAACTCATGTGTGGAATACCTTATCTCTCGTCCCAACAAAATACGAAACTGTTTTCCGTCATACAGCAATATATTGAAGCGACTAAGCGATTTGACCCCTAATGATTATATTTATCTTATTTGCGAATCTATAATTGCTTCCGGAATTTCAACTTTTACCTCACAAGTGGACAAACCTTCCATTCAAACATCTCATTCTGATTTATGATCTGTATTGCCTTCCAGAGCACAACAATAACAAAATAGAAAACGAATAATGTGTGCTATTATATTTTACAACCAACATAAAAGTACTAAGAATAGATAATATATTGGCACTTGTCAATCATTCCAAAATTAATAAATGTGTGACATTCTTCAAATAAAAAATTTCTCACAGCTAAGAAGCAACCTCATGTTGGATCATCTCTGGAAGGCGCTACACACTATATTTCCCATAACTTCTCACCATGTAAATAAGTTTGTACCGTCATCTTGATCACATATGTGTTACAATATTGTATATTAGGAGAGGGGCTTCATAAGTTGCAAAAAACTTGTGCCCCAATCCCTTTTGTATATTTTGCAAATAAAATATGTTTCAAGTCAACTGTGTGAGATTGTGTTGTCTCCCAATTCGCTCGTTGAGGTAACACTTTAATGGTCTGTTCCCATCAGCCGTCGTGCGACCGACGTGTCGTTGCGACTTTAACTTATGCTTTGACATTCAACGGACCTCCGATATATACGCATGTTTGATTTCATCGTGATTTGTAACTGATCCCTCTATGTTCATATAAATGTGCCCAAAGCGTCCATTTGACCTAATAAGAAGACATGCACGCAATATAACTACCGCCCAAGATTATGGGCGTAAAGTATATTATAGAAGAGTAACAGGACGGGACTCGGTCCAAAACAGCATCTACTCAACCGATATCCCATAGCTGTTGTGGAACGAGAAGACTTGGTCTAAGTTATAACGTGCACATAACTTGGTGACGTCGTACCCAAACCGTAATCACAGCTGCTTTCCATTAGTTTTGCAAAACCTCTTTAATCGGGATAGCAATGATGACCTGTATATAGGGCTGATAAACTCACATACCAAATTTGGTTCAGATATGATCACACAAACTGAAGTTATCATCATTCATTATATGAACATATTATTAATATACGACGAGCAACACAATATGCATGGACGTATACATTGCAGAACTAATGCCATTTAGAACCAGAGTCATTGGATGTCCTGAATGCGCGGAACATTAATTTTAATGGTAAACATTTGACCGGGTACATCATTGCTCAATATTTGCAGTCAGTCCCCGAAACACTGATTGCTGACCACATAAAGATCTTGATCAAGCCATGAATCTCTACTATGGCTACGCCCGTAGATATTATGCTCAACCAGTTCAAAACATGCATCGGATCTTTTTGATGGTCTGAAAGGTGAAAGGTGAAAGCGACTGCTGAGAGCTTGCTTCGATTTGAGCCACTTACAGGCATAACAATTTCCCCCTGATAATAAATATATGTTTATCCCGAAATAGGCTCGTAAAAGTCGCCTAAATCATGCAATCTCTCTTGTGAACATCACTTTCTGTGAAATACATTATCAAGGAACAGTTATTAACTAAGACATGTATTATCTGTGTTATTATTTCACTTTAATAAAGTTAACCTCCAGAACTGCACAAAGTTCCCAGGTTTTGAACTGGTGGAATATGATATCTACGGATGTATCCAAAGTGGAGATTCACGGCACGATCACAGAATTGTCTACTCTGAACACAGCTTGTCGAACAGCTTGCTGTGCTCTGGAAACTTTTGCGTCAGTTCGTCCTTCTTGCCGACGAACCAATCCTCGGCATCCCAACCTGCATGCAAATAAAGATTAATTGTAGATTTCGGGCGACTAAGGACTATGTATACTCGATTTGTGTTTTGGGAAATACTGTAAAAATGTTTATGAATAAACAAATATAAGTGATCGTTACTGATATGTTCCTTTGAGCTCAATAATACAATTTTGTTCTGAAGAAAACTGAAAAATTATTTATGTCCAAGTTAGCAGTCTCAAATTTCAAGTTGTCTATCTCCGAGATAAACATATATATGCCCAGGTGAAATTTAGTATGTTGACAAAATTAGATTTCCTACAGAGGATATATTTGTCAATACTACCAAGAAATTGACTGCACTAGTAACTGAATATCTCGTTGGTATAATAAATGCATGCTATTCTTGTCTTGGGGAACAGAATATATTTTTTTCTTGTTAGCGTTGTAAACGAGACAACATAAATTAATCAATCGGTTGACCGTTTTCACTAACCCTAAGGGATTTGGGACTTCCCCTCTATGCTCCCCTAAATACAGCCCCGATACACACCGTGAAACAGTTATCTATCTATGTGCAATGTCACGATGTATATGAGTGGTGTATGTATATCACCAAAGACATCGGGGTGGTGGGGCGTCTCTTTATTCTCAAGAATGTGAACGTTAGTAATTGAAAGTGAACCAAGCATGTGTACTGCTTCAATTGTGGCCAATCTATGGTAGCCATCGAGCGCCTTTGATTGATTAACCAAATGCCGCCACGATGTCCATCCGATCGACGACCACAGATATATAGCTTCGTGTTGAGTGTCGCCTATATATAGAATACACACGTAGTGTTTCTGAATATCAAATTTACACCACGAGTGGGATTGACGATTTAACGCACGAGCTTTGGCGAGTGCGGTAAATCATCAATCCCTCGAGTGTGTACTTTTGTTTATACCATGATCCTACTAATAATCATAATATTAGAAAGTTAGAACTTAAAACATCGAAGAAATTTGTCAACACTTCAACTCTCAGTGGGGCCCGCGGCAACACAGTACATTGCTACTGTTACCTGGCGAATGGATATGCAACATGAGGGAGTTGTGAAAGTGTATTAAAAAGCAATTGAAATTTTTATAACATTTTTGTCACATAATCCCCACAGATGTCACATACTATCACATATGTGTGAAAATATAACTAACGTTTTGTTTATTAACGTGTCAACTTGGAACTATATTTTGCTACGGAATGATTAATACCGTTGTTACTGTAACGCGACATCGTAGTCCCTACTGTTGGTATATCACTTTCCAGTTGGTGTAAACATATTTTATTCCAATCAAAATAATAACATATTTAGACATTTGACAAACATTTTACAGTAAAATAGAATAATATAAATGATCGATTGATTGGAAGGGGGATTAAACAACAAGCCCAAGGGCTTTTATTAAGTTTGCTCCCCTTTTGTTTCGCGCCCGCTCTTCATTAAGTGTAGAGGGGGGTCGGACGGGAAGGAATGAAAATATTATAATTATAGAAATGATGATGTCGTGAGAAGCAGGGAGAGAGCTAGTGAAAGAGAAAGAGATAGATAGATAGAGGACGATATCAAAAGGGAAACGTTTATACCCATAATGTGCCTTTATACATGTATGCCCACAGTGGCGATTAACAATTTGTTTTCAAAATTACCGTTAATACTTTATATAGAAGTGTACGTGGTCATGCAAATATAGTATAAACCACCTGAACAAATATTCCGGTCCATGTGACCAGCCCAGAATTGGGTGCAACAAATTGCATTTCACGATCCTAGCTGGCGGATCACAATAACTCGATATGTCATGCCCTCTCCACACATACCTGGCATAACGATGTCAGTGAACATGGCGTACTGAGCCCCATGCTCCACCGCCACGGCGTACCACGTGTCATGAATTACTACGACCTGGTAGGTCAATATGTCACCCCCCCCCCCCCACACACACACACACACATACCTGGCATAACGATGTCAGTGAACATGGCGTACTGAGCCCCATGCTCCACCTCCACGGCGTACCACGTGTCATGAATTACTACGACCTGGTAGGTCAATATGTCACCCCCCCCCCCCCACACACACACACATACCTGGCATAACGATGTCAGTGAACATGGCGTACTGAGTCCCATGCTCTACCTCCACAGCGTACCACGTGTCATGAGGAACTACGACCTGATAGGTCAATATGTCACCCCCTCTCTACACATACCTGGCATAACGACGTCAGTGAACATGGCGTACTGAGCCCCATGCTCCACCTCCACAGCGTACCACGTGTCATGAGGAACTACGACCTAATATGTCAATATGTCACCCCTCCCCACACACACATACCTGGCATAACGATATCAGTGAACATGGCGTACTGAGCCCCATGCTCCACCTCCACAGCGTACCACGTGTCATGAGGAACTACGACCTGATAGGTCAATATGTCACCCCTCCCCACACACACATACCTGGCATAACGATATCAGTGAACATGGCGTACTGAGCCCCATGCTCCACCTCCACAGCGTACCACGTGTCATGAGGAACTACGACCTGATAGCTACATTCTGGATCTCTCAGGACGTCCCCCGCCTTGTAACACGCGTATGAGCCACCTGGTGTAATCGTATGCAACTGAAATATATAATTAATTATGAACTACACGTATGAGCCATAATAACGTTCGACAATTGAAGTAATATACTATCTATCAAAAATTGCAGTTTGGCCAAAATTAAAATTGTGTTTGGTTCCTCACCCAACAAAACTCCTCATATTCTGTTGAAAATCGTTATCAGCCCCAGACTTCACAAAATTTATGTGAGTTTCTTTAACTTATCACTTTATATATGAATAACAGAACAATTATATTATTGATTGACTTGAAAGATAACACATTTATCTGATATGATCATAAATGGGATATATTAAAGAAAATATTTAGATGAAAATGAAGAAAATAAATACATATATAAAATAAGATCTACATACCCATTTTTTTTTTACATTGGGTAGGAAATGGACATCAACACTTGTAATAATATATACCTGTTGTACCCAATAGTAATATTTCAAACTCCTAATGAATATGTAGAGTTATCCTTCCTTATATAATAAAATTGCATTCGTGTTGATATTTGACAAGATGAAATCAATAGATTAATATTTGCAGCTGATGAGTGAAGTAATGCGGATTATCTGTCGGCTTTGGTGAAACGATTATATACATGTATGTGCTAATTAGAAAAGGTATTCTTGCAAATGGTGATTTTGTTTTTGGCTACGCGTGCACTGACGCGTGTAATAAAAAGTAAATATTGTGTTTTGAGTGGATACCAATTTACACTTATCTCATTCATGACCGAGACAAATGGATGCTATATATTTTTTTACGCCTGTGTTGATGAAAACTAGGGCTTGCAGTTGGAACTTACACACGTAACAAATACCAGCAATGAGATAACATTCGGTTCTATGTGACTAACGTAGGGTTAGTCACATGCATTTATGGTCACTTTGACTAACCCACATATACACCTTTCAGCTAGTAACTATGAATAACTCTGGCCTCGGTTATACAATGTAGTGACTAAGTTACACGAAGAATAACTCTAATTGCAACAATACCTTAAATGATGTTTAATATTCATTGCTAAATGTCCAAATTTCCATTGCATCGCATTTCTGTTTTAGATTTATAAGTGAACGAATGTGCTGGGAAGATATAATATACCCATACTGCCTGGCTTGGATGGACTAACGAGAACTATTTTTCCGAGGTGAACAACAAACAAAATTATTGACCTCGGCTGCCGCGGTCAATATATAGTCCTACTTGTTGTTCAGACGACACCATCAAGGGGGAAAACAGCACCCAGTATCCGCCCAAGACCGTCAATAGGTGTTTTATTATATGTGACACAATTTTCCCTATGCGCCAACCGTGACGTTTATAGCAGGCGGGTAAATAGTTCGACAATTCGTAAAACATACCGGCATCGCGCCAAAAATCTGGCCCCGTGCCAAATTGAGACGTCAACAGGGGTGCGATAGTTCGAAGACTATAGCCCGGAAAATAGTTAGCTCGCCCGGCAATGGTCAAAACTATTATCTGGCATGTGATGGCTCTTCGTCCAGTCAGAAGAGACAATATAACCCTCTGTGAAACCCAAGGTATATACTAATAGAATAGCATATATATCAGAACTTCGCCCCACACAAAATGATACATTAATTGGATAAAAGTAGACAAAGTCTTCTCGGTCCTCAAGAGCTTGGGACACCGGTTGGGTTGAATCTGTTTTGGACAGAGCCCCGTCGAGTTACTCTTCTATAACTGACTTTACGCCAATAATCGTGGCCGAGAGTTATCTTTCTTGTATGTCTTCGGAATATAGGTCAAATGGAAGCTTTGAGTATATATAAACATAGAGGGCAGTCTTTCCCAAGCATGATGATATCAAACATGCCTATATTAGAAGTCCGATAAATGTCAAGGCAACGAGATGTATAAGTAAACAAAGCTTTGTTTTCCAAAGAATTTCCATTTGTCGCGTTATCAGAATGTAAACAATACATTAAACGATCGTATCATCACTATACATTTTTTTCTATTACGGTAAATGATATATCATTTTTAAGAAAGACTAATCGCGGACAGATGATTAATCACATTCAGAGGGTTACGTGAATACGCGGGTTCCACGTGTACATTTATTGAATGAAGGTCCGTTATAGAAGAGCAACGGGTGGGACTCTGCCAAAAACAGCATCTTGCTAACCGCTATACCACAAGCTGTTGTGGACCGATAAGACTTGGTCTAGAAAACAGGCTCTTATTTCATAGACACCACATTCATCTCGGAAATAAACCAGTCAAATACTAGTAGACCAATACCACAAACAACAGACCATAATTTGAATCTGTGTTTTAAAGAATTGATTGAAAGAAAGATTTCTTACTTTCAACTCGGTCTCTGATGCTTTATATATCACCTGGTTGAGTATTGAAATTATTTGCACAAAATGTCTACCAAATTCCATTTCATCTTCCCAGTGAGTAGAACATTTGGCCATTAGGACTCAATCCTGGTCATTTGACTAACACAATGCTAATCTAATGACCCAATCAGTCATGCTGACTAATTATTTCTTAGTCGGATAACGACTAACATCACCATATAGTCAATATAACTAATTTTCTGTCGTTCTACCTCGTTCAACTAACTAAAGTCACTCATCATGGGAACAAACGTTTGGCTAACCTAAGTTAGTCATATTGACTAACGTTTTCCGCAGTGTACTCACATGAATTGATCCACCGGCGTTCCATACGAATATAGCATCGTTTCCGCAGTGTACTCACATGAATTGATCCACCGGCGTTCCATACGAATATAGCATCGTTTCCGCAGTGTACTCACATGAATTGATCCACCGGCGTTCCATACGAATATAGCATCGTTTCTGTTGACGTGCCACGACACAAATGACGGGGATTCTAGAAGGAAGTGAATTGTGCTGGCAACATCTCGGGGACCGGAATGTCTGAAAACAGAATCGATTATCAATAAAATAAATTGGTGGCACCGTCAAGCATATGCATGAGCCAAAGATTGTTTCACAACATGATTTTTTCGAGGGCTCGGTAAAGGTAAAGTAAAGGCTTTCTGTTAATATCGTATTGGCCAATAGGCTACAACAAACAGTTACCGCAATTAGACAAGGACAACAATTTTGGCGTTCTCGTTGTATCGGGCAAAACATGATACATGTATATATACGCCATGAAAGAAAACGATGTTTAGACATTAATAAACCCATGCGATTCGTTGCTCTGTCTGAATCGGCGGATAGTTTCCCCTTAAACTGCAAGGCAGAGTTCATTCCACTCGATGCGCTGAGCTGACCACTGCCTTAACTTACAGAAAGTGAAGATTACTTATATTTAATATAAAAAACATTTGTCGATTACAGCTCGTTCTGCATCATTCTAGGAAACTTAAATGTCCATATTCAAATGAGAATTGCATACCAAATGAGTCAGAAAATGTCAAATATATTAACGCAAAAAAATAACATACGCCACTTCACAGGAAATTAAAGTACATGCTTTCAAAACTAGCATTTCAATGATGGATTTCCAAACGTGTTGTAATCGAGCCAAAACATTTCTTTTAATAGTACATATCACTCCAATGTATACTTGTATAACTCAATGAGAGAATCAATTTAGAAAACAGAGGCTATGCATTTGGACTAATCGGATAAGTCAAACAAGAAAAACATGACGAGCTTTGGTTTGTGTTTGATCCGCAATGGCAGCCAGTTTTGGATCTTCCTAATTAAAAAAACTATATCACTTAAAAGGTGCGGACGTGCTATGTAGGAGCGGTATAATTCGTAGCATGAGGGTACATGTATAGATGTCGCTGCATACTCATTGGTTTTCGATAATTGTCTTGTAAAATTCCATTTACAGTCAGGTATATGATCTAGTGATGATCTCAAGGTGCATGTAACTCACTCTGTTTTTTCGACAAACGTTGTCTGTCGGTCTGACCTCCACACTTCGACGAACAGCCCTGGTTCACTCGGGTGTTTGATGAAGTTGAACTTCTTCTTCAGTTTCGCGATGTCATCACTCATTCTGTATCTGAAACAATACCGGACATTAAAGACTCCATGTCCGATTTAACACCACAAAACCGCCATATGTACGTGTTCTGTACCATAAACTAATTAGCCCATATATATAGCAACAAAATCTATTCATCGCACAGGGGGGGGGGGGCGAAAAACAAATTGCGAGACGTGGGGTGTTTTTTTTTACATTGCCATTTTTTTACACCCACCCACCCTTTCTTGCATTTTTTTTTTCATAAAATTTTAGAAACCCACCCCAAAACCCCAAAGCTTTATGTTGGTCCCCTCTGTAAAAACGACCAACCGCTCTATATTGGTCCCTTCTTTGAAAGACCATATTAAATGTTACTTCCTGTTTACAAACATGTGCAAGACAAATATTTTCTTGGCTGATAATTATGCGATAATCAGCAGTAATCAGCGATAACCTCAACTAAATTGAACTCTAAGCAATCAACAAAGGTAGAATATGATGTGATTATATTGGAAATTTATAACCCAGCCTATTCATCTGTGTGAGTAGATGAAAAATATGTTGAATCCCCTGGAATGACAACAAAAAACAACTAGGGCAGTGTTAGGGCCTATAATAGAATAAAACATTACACAAAATTAAATTTATCTTTTTTTTCAGACATCAACCAGCATCAACTAGTAGGCCTAGAGCCTATAGTAATACCAAAAAGGAAAATGTGCATATGAACTAGTGTACGAATTAACTTTTATGTATGCCTGCATGACCACCGACCCGACCTCACATTACGACTTAGGACTAGGCCTAAAATAATGTTTAACCCTTTGAGTTTGAACGCGGATAGTCAATTTAGTGCCAAATCCATATACACGGATGTATATTACTGAGAATCATTTGGACAATCAGAGCTGAACTTCGGTCATGTACTGGATGGAGTTCATGTGCAATAAGAAATTCACACACACATTCTGTACATGACCTTTATGTGTGCCTTCAAACTAGACCACCTTGCATGCACATCATCTTATAAATATACAATAATTAAGTAAATTAATTTCTCTTCTTTGATAATTTTCAAATCAGCCTGAATTAGACATTAAGTATCATTTACATACTATTATATGCAGGTAATTATGGGATATAATAATTACAATGTGAACAAAACTGTAATGTGTCCTGGCCCCTCTTCACATCTATTTAAATAATATTTTTATACTTTTCAGAAGACTATCCAAGGAAGGTTATATTTTTGTTTCTTTCAATAAATGTTTCATGTCTACTTATTTATTTATTGATGGTTGTCAACAACACTGAAACAAATAATTTGACAATTCAAATAATTATTTGACAAAAGTATATTTAAAAATCAATTTTAGTATACAAACACTGATACAAATACTTATTTCATACATTACACTCATGCATCAACTAACTGTATGAGTAAAGAGACTGTCATGAAGTATAAGAATTATTGTAATATTCTGTCATGAGTTGTTAGCTGATATTGTCAGACTGAATTAAGTTCACCCTACCCAAGAGCTATCTGAAGTATTTTTTTATTGAACTACACCGTGAACTAGACAATTTTCAATATAAAAACTGCCAAGCAAGCTGAAACAGACACAATAAAAAACGTTTGCTCGCAAACAAAATCAATCAAAATTTTGGGACCCACCCCCACACTATTCACTATTTTTCCATTTTATATCAACTTATGTGGGTAATTATAACAATATTGAATGTATTAGTGCTTCTCATATTGCAACAAGCCACAACATATAAACAAATATGTTTAAAACAGTTGAAAATATGTCAATATTTTATATTGAAAAAAAAGTGGTCAAAAACTGTTTCCGGCCTCGGGTATCCACCCCCCCCCCCCCCACGTCTCGCAACCCCCCCCCCCCCCCCCACTGCATCGCCTCTTATAAAGATCGATCATGCTTCAGTCGCACAAAATCGGTAGATTATAAAGAGCGTTCTCAACGTGTTTGAGGTGTTACTTGTGGATGATTTTGTGGATTTACGTGATGCCTGTGTGGTACGAATGATGGTGATTGCATGCAAGTATTTTGCGTTTATTTTTTTTGTCTGGTAAACGAACATTTCTTAATTAGTTTATGTCAAATCTGACCGCGGATCATTAAGATGTGCACGAGTCAAGTACATAACGGTTCTAGATCATGCCATGAATCTCTGCTCCAGCTAAGCCCGTAGAGATCATATTCCACCAGTACATACTACCTGTGAAGGATTTGGAGTAGTGGCAGGGAACTTTCTAACATTGAAAAAAAACAGTGAAGGTTATATATTTCTTGGTTAATGCCTGTTCCTCAATAAATAACAATAATGTAGTTCACTTAAGGGGAAGGTCTCAACTCGAAGTTGCACGATTTAAGTGACTTTATGTGCGATTTTACTTTGCATCTTTACAATCATGGAATTTCTCCTGGGTAATTAATTCAATGTCTATTACGATATCGGCTCAAAAAAGTGACAGAAAAGCATGCAATCTCGAGGCTGGGACCTCCACCTACTGTGAAGTAGACTATTGTAGAACACATTTTAACAAAGAAATATATTCTCTGCCTTGTGTGTTCAATGCCAGAACGGATTAGAACATCAAAACTTCCCAGGTATTATTGCACTGGTGGAATATGATCTCTACGGGCGAATAGCTGGTGTGGAGTTTCGTGGCATGATCTATGGACTGTTCTAGATTACCCCATTTATATTTAGCGTCAATGTTACTATCTATATATTAATACATCAGGAGCAATCAACTAAACAGAGAATTACATAAAGGGTGGTCCGCTTGACTCATCTTGGATTTCACAATGGACCGGTGGCCTGGAACTCATCACAACTCACGTTTTGTTGATCAACGGACATGAAAACTATATAAATAAATATTTTAAATATTTAAGAGTGGTTGTCTATATAAACGAAATTATTTATGAAAATCTTAAATCAAGGAAAATTAAGTTGCCTCTCATTAATGACCTTAATATGGTACGTTATTGTTTGTGAACATTGTCTGTGACTAGAGCTTACTGAAATTTGCCGAAACTCTGTGCAAATGCAATCTATTATATATATGAGTCTCGCATATGGAAGAGCACACACTGGCCTAACATTATTGTTTACCTTGACCTCGTAAGCCGGTGCATGCTCTTATAAATGTACCAAATTTAAAATTGAAATATCAGGAATTTTAGGCATATATGCTTCTCTGTGTATGCCTTTAACCGTAACATAAACTAGCTGAGCCAAAGGTTCAAACTGCGACAAGAGTGTGAATGTTTGCATTGCTGACGACACAACGGAACCGGGAAAGTGGAAACAAATTAAGCGTTTTCCGTGTTATTGCTAACGTTTCGTTTCGTTTTGCATTCCGTAAGATATTGCCTGGATGAACCGAACTATGAACTGTGAACGTTTCTTCTAACTTCTGAGCAAACGCAACATCTACGAGTATTAAACAGAAATATTAGCAATATTAGAGTTTATCTTGATGCATAAAACTATTTGTCATTCAATGTTATTCACAATATGGAAGTAAAATGAGAATTCGACAACATACCTGCGGCAGTGGGTCAATCTGTATCTGTGTTATCTTATTTCCTGTTGTATTGCAGTGTTAGTTAAAGAGGAATAACTCTATCTAATATGTGCGACTTATTTTTTGCAAAGACAGTGAATGACACTCAGCAAAATATCATTAAAGGCGTGAGTGGCGTTCGTTGCAGAAATATTCATATTTGTTCAAATCGCCACCAACAGAAGGAATATTAAAATATATATAGTTGTGTTATGCCAAACATAATCAGGAATTGTCGTAAAGAAGTCAGTGGCCGAGTGGATAGCGTACTGGTCTCTTGTGCTAAAGGTCCGGGGATCGATTCCCGGTCGGATATTCTGACAAACACGCTGTATGACTGAAAAGTCTCATTCGTGATCGCACAATATATATCCGAATACAAAACTGACTTCTCTTCACGGCGACATCATGTCCAGGTATGTTGTCGTGAGTGCGGTACGCTGTCGGATCGGGAGCCGACATAAATGGCTGACCCGTGTACATGGGTGACTATGTGCACGTTAAAGAACCCGGCTGTAGGTTAGAGTAGCCCACCAAAGCACCAACCACAGTCGAGACCTGGACCCTGTCTGTAATACCCGAAAGGGGACTAGACATGTAATTCTAGATAGATAGATAGATGGTGTACATAAAGAGCCTGCTCGTGTTACAGAATTTGTGATTCTGTTTACATAACACAGCGCAATTATATTGGTTAATCACACACAACTGATATAAACGCTCTTTATTATTTCCATATCAGAAAAACAGTAACAAATAACGCTCTATATGTTTACCATATCCGGATCTAAACAAAAGCCAGGTTATATAACGTGTTTTGCTTTTGTTTACATGACAAAGGAATAAAATTTGACAATAACAAACTGTTTATGCCATATTTCTGATTGATATAAGAACAAGGTATGTCTATATTCTAATATTATTTCTGTTTATGGCGGTTTTTGACGGAGGTGAATATTTTAACAGCATACCCACCGCCAACGCCTCCCGTATCTTTAACGCGACTATTGGTAATCAACCCCCAAATTAAACTAATCAATTGCTTACTTTTGCACATGGCGCCAATCAAAATACGCGGATAAATACGGGAGGGGTAAAAACAATCACGTCAGTGGACACGTATGTTGGGGTGTGGTCGCATCGGGGTGGCATGCACTCCAGCCAGTAACTAAGTTTTTGTATTGGTGCGGAATTTTATTTTTTCATTCATTTTATTTGTTTTTGTCAACATAATAAGACACATTTAAAATGGAACTATATTTTGTTCTTGAATGTATCTTTACTTCCTCTTTTGTTGTGATGAGAAAATCAATATTAATTTTGTTTAAAGATGCATAATCCGAATTAACGCTCCTAAATTACTATTTCTTTGGCCTCAGGTGTAAAAATATTTTATTCGAGTCAATGAACCCACACATCAAAGCTCAGAGTGATCAGATATCGATTTTTGAAGTTTATTATTTCTCGAGATGTGCAATTATTTGTGGCCCAGAAACACGTCGTCAAACGGACGGTCTCGGACAAAATTGCGGATGAAGATGGATAACTCAAATACAAATTTCGTGAATACTCGAGTGATAATACGGCCATATTTCGTTGAACAAAATGTTGATAAATAACACATTTTGAGAAATTTGATACCATAGTTGACATTGGTTAGTATTATTTTGTAGCAATTAATCGATACTGATTGTTGTTGTTGCTGTTGTTGTTGTTGTTGTTGTTGTTGTTGTATCTTGATGATATGGGGACCCTCTGATCGGATTGAGTAACTTTAACTCCAGCCGTTTCGAGATCATTTTTCCTGGCTAAACCGGGGGGGGGGTCGGAAAAAAATTCCAGGCACGTATGAACATTTTTCCGGCCTCGGACCACCCACCCACCCAATTTCTTCCGTTTCCGGCCTTTTTTTCCAGGTAATTTTGGACACCCACCTTTTTTTTCCGTTTCAGGAATTTTTTACCGGTCAGTTTTGGACACCCACCCCCTAAATAGTTTATTGCGCGAGATTTTAATAGAACAGTGCATAATGAAGATAACGATACTATTTGAATTTATCATATATGTGTCATTAATCAAGAAATGTGTCAACATAATCACATTTCTAGGGATAGGCAGAGTGCCAAAGTTTTTATTAACATTCATTTTCATAATATATAGTCACATGATCTAGTCACATAATTACATTTGAGTATTCTACAGACTACATGGTACAACACATTTCAGATTATTTGATATTTTGATATTTGCTATGTGATATATTGCTTGAACCAAATTGTTTATCAAAATATGTGTAAATACAACTGTTCATCCCAGTTAATCCCAGTTTGAAGAATAATGCTAATACCAAACATAACCATGATATACCCGCATGACTCTTATTGGGGCATCTCAGAAACCAGAACTGATGAAACATGTTATAGCGTGTAATGGCAGACTGGTAGCCACTGCCTGAAGTAAAAGGCTTCGTAATAACTGGGAATAACATATGGATGGATAGCCCAATCTCACTTCTTTTTTGCTCACGATATCAGTGACGATAAAATCTTTGTTACAAGCTGATCCACATTAACTTGGAAAACAATTTGAAATTGTTCAAGCTGGCCCGGCTGGTCTTCGATTTATATGTTAAGATTTTATGTTTTACGTTGTCAAAAGTCTATTTTATTCCATTATTTATTATATTTTTATTTCCATGTCACACATGGTCAAGTGTGCTTTCATTTTATTGCTTATTTTCAACTGAGTTCTGCATAGTTATTCTTATATTGTTGTATCAGTAGATGGAATCCTGATTAAATTTTATTTTTCTAATAGCGCAGTTTCTTGTTCTATCAAGTTGAATTTGGGTTATTATTGGCCATTGTGCAACTGATCCAACTTCTGATAACCTCTGTATATAGTATAGCATTGTTATTAACTGTATATGACCTGTTTCTGTTCAAAACACATCAAAATAAGACTCAATAGCAGAAATTGAAAAAATATTTGGCATATGGAAAAAAATGCTTTTCGGACCCGATCCGAGAGACACCCACTCACCCCATCATACGTGCCTGGAAATTGTTCCCGACCCCCCCCCCCCCCCCCCCCGCCCGTGGCTAAACTGTGATTATATATATGTGATAAAAGAGGATCTCAAATTCGTCGCAACTCTATACGAAATTTATTAATGTGGTCCACTAAATTACATTGGAACCCCGCTGAAGACCGGCTCGAATCGAATTTAGTGCACCCTGTTAACAAATTTCGTATAGAATTGATACTCATTAGAGATCATCTATTTATCGCAGCTTTTTATTTAACTGAAAGTTGAAAAGTATGCGACTTTTGGTCTAAAATCAAATTTCGCAGTAAATACATGTACTTGTTTGGAAATCCAACAATTTCAACCTTTACTGTTTTTGAATTTGTTTTGTTTTGCTTTGTTTTTGTTGTACCATATTCAATATTGTGAACATTGGTCGGTTTAGATTGAACAAATTTATAACTTCGCCGACAAGCACACCATATTTTATTTCACCGCTATAGGTGATTTATCACGGTGGGGAATCACGTGGTTTCGATGTTTGTGAGTACCACGCACTCAAAATGTGCAAACGCACAAAAACATAATATATGAGGAATTGACACACTGTCACACAACATAGCATTTTGACTGTTACCAACATATGCTAGTTTATTTTTAAAACAAGCACGTGCGCTTGTTGACAGCTCTTAACTCTGCCCCATATATCTATTTTGTTCACATGACGAAGCGAGTTCAATCGACTCAATCGGCAAACCTCGTCAGATTCCATAAGATGTCATAGGCCGAGAGTCCAGAATAGAAGCGACTGTCCATCTGTCTGACAACATGCACTTATATGGACGAATCCACGAGATATTTTATCAGGTTATAATTTGAGAATCTTCCGTAGTATTCGGAATCGTTACGTCGTGAATATTTTAATGGCGTGTTCATCCGCGCAACTGTGAGTTAAGGTTCAACACGTGGTAATCAGCGGATAGGGCACTAGTTTGTCAAATATTATCTACAAAATTAACACACGATAATGCTGGAATAAACAGAATAATTAATTGGTTTCGATATTCACGTGACATAATTCACCTGGGTACACAGTAGGAACTATACTGGCAAACCCCTCGTTCGTCGCGCCCACTCGTGAATTATGTCACGTAATCATCGAAGGCAATTGATTACTCTCCATATAATTCGCTATGTCCATGTAACAGTTCACAGCTGTTTCGTAACAGTTGTCAACGAAACATACAATATATTACTCAACATTACATACGATGGCTACTCGTGCGTAACAATGTACAGTCGGTGGTATGCGGAATTTATCAACCGCATACAGTTGAACCACAATGGCACATGATCTCCCGCCACAGAGAATGGAATATTACGGTCTGTCGATGCTTGAGGGGCGAAGTTAGACGTTTTCAATCTAAATCTCTATATCAATTGTAAATTTCCAGTACGTCACGGTTCGTGCAAGCCATCACAGCACGAGGGCTGGCGACCTTACCGTGAAATGCCATTGTCTGGAAGCATGATAGTTTTGTCCTCTAGCTAGTTCCAATGTCACAATAATTGTATGTTTGTAGGTTAATTGAACATTGTGGGAATACAATAACTATAGCGGGTGGATTCAGTGGGAAATCGCCCCATTATATTAGAATAAAATATTCGCGAACATTCAATTTGATCTACATAAAGGGACAATCGATTCGATACGATATCCACTCTTGTGGAACAATAACATCGTTTAATTCATCCTTCTGGGTCACATTGTGGGCGGGCGGTCAATATCTTGAGACACCTTTGCTTTAATCCTCGCACGCATGTAGCCATATCATCCGGATGTGTTGTGAAGTGAAATCATGTATATTGGTGATGTTATCTGGCGATTGTCGAAGATTCCCTATTTGCACACAAAGTAATATCAAACTTATCTCTTTATTTAAGACAAGAGTTCCTAAAGTTTCGATATTTTCTGGTGCAGGGCGTTTGAAGATTGTATATACATATATCCACACCATGCATGTTTTAGTATAGATGCGTCTTCTATGCCTGACCGATCAAACATGCAGGATGTTTCGGAACACAATCGACTATAGTATTCAAACTCCTTGCAGGGTTTATCTCCCGTGACGATTCGATAAGGCCGCTGCTACCGGTGACATTTTACCCACACTTGGTGGACTTGGTGAACAGAGCAACATGTTGGCCTTATTAAGCACACACAATATGGAACACAATCTGTGTAATTTCGCACCTCAAGTTTGGAAAGTCCATCTAGAATTGAAGAACTATATTGCGAAACGGTGTGATTTGGTTCTCCAATTATTTAATCATCAAACAAGTTTAAACCCAAATGAACGACAACATGCATGGTAAGTCAAACACAAGAGTTTTAATTTGCTGCCATTTTGTTGAGGAGCGTGCGAAAGTCGTCAACAAACTACCACTCTAATTCTCCATTCTGCCAATAAGTTTTTACTGTGTGAATTGTTCTCAAAGGAAATTTGACTTTGGTCGATCAGTTTCGCAAATTTTTGTGCATGGAAAAAAACCCGCGCTAAATATAGAATAGCACAGACTAGTACCCAACCGGAGACAGAGTCAGAAAGGAAGTATATGACTGGTGCGCTCTGGTGGAGATCGATATAATGTAAACTACTTAGAGCATTTAACTACGTTTCCAATAGAACACGATCTACTGCACCGCCCCCGTGTACATGGTATCGCCAAAGCGGAGGGTATCGCCAACACGGAGTATGGTGGAAAAGTTATTTTTACGTATATGATATGGAAATATCTGTGTTTCTAATCGTAAATAGATAATGGACAACACGTGTGTACGTCCACACGAAGCAGGAATATTTACCCACCCGTCGTCAGTCGTTCAAATTTTCGATAACATCTATTCGCTAGTATAATCCCAAGCCTTCTACGCTGTCGGACATTTGCCGGGAATAGCTGAATATATCAACGAAGCATAGGATTGAACATAGTTTTAAAATTGCGTATTATTATCAATATGCGCGCGATATGGTGGGACGACTGTCCGCCCAGATATATGCCAAAGTCGCGGATGCAGATGTCGCTAATGTCGGATATTTTCTGCAGTTTTCGTGTGTATTGAGACTGATCCGTTGGACTACGAATCTAATATGATTTATTAGTCCATAATATTTTCGATACATTGTATACAGATCTATTATGAATGTATTTTATTTGAAATTAATTGAACATTCATCTGAGCATACCAATTTGCTCATTAAAAACGTAGAATGAATGATAACGCAATGCCTTGATCACACGAATGTGACTGCTGTCGTTCGTGTATACATGTAGCTAACCGGAAATTTGTTTAGCGTTTTGTTATAGTCATGATGGTTTGACACATATTCCAGTTCTTTCTACTCGAGCAGGTCTTTACGCGACAACGAAACCGATATATGATCGGATATATAGATATCGTATACTGGTACACATTATACAATGACATGTTGGTTCAAGAGTTATCAGATACTAATGTGACTATTTGTGCCAATACAGGTACATATAACTCTTAAGGCTATCATAACGGTTTGATTATTTATTTACAACAAAGTCAATAATGTTCTATCATCGGCTTCTGGGTTTCTCTTCCTGTCGTCTGCTTGGTTTAGGGTCTTCTTCCGTCTTCATAGGTTGGGTGTGTCTGCTCGTCTTCTACTCGGTTGAGTTCCGGTTGTTTTTGCAGAGACCTGACTTGGCAGGTCACGCATTTTCCAACGTAGCAGTTTAGTTCCTTTGTACAGTCTGGGCCAAAAATATTTCGACCTAATCGCATCATGCGTTTTGTCTACTCCCACGTGGCCGTTATCATCGTGGTATTGTTGGATTATGTTGGTTTGAAGATGTGCGGGCACCCAAAGGCGTGGGGTCGGTTCTGCGTCAGCACTCGAGAGGTAATAGAGTACCCCGTCAATCATCAAGTGTTTGTCATTCCGGGTGTCCTCGCCTTTGTCGAGGGCCTCCAGAACTGACGCAATTTCCGGGTCTTTCTTTTGTTCCTCAAGCATGTTGAAGCCTGGCTTGTTGAACAGTAGATTAGTAGGTTGGTAGGCCTGACCAATTTGAGTTTTATTCGGCAGTTCCTTTGGGGTTACCTCGCAGCTTGCGAAGTCTTTGGGTTTAAATCGAGACGAATTCAAGGCGGCGATTTTCGCTTGGGTCTCGGCGACAGTAAGGTTATTGTCGTTTATATCTACCTCTACTTCTGCCTTCTCTCGTTCCGTATAAACATTAGGTGGCGTTCGACTGAGCAGGTCTGCGCAGTGATTATCTGGGCCAGCTATGTACTCAATGTTACAGTTATATCCAGTTATGCCCAAAGCCCACTGTTGAATTTTCTTGTTCTGCATGGGGGATTCCAAGATATACTTCAATGGTTTATGATCTGTTTTTATCGTGAAAGTGGCGTTATGAAGGTAATGGTCCAACCTTTGTAATGCGAAGTGAATTGCATATGCCTCTTTCTCCACAGTTGGCCATCGGGTTTGAGTATCACTAAGTTTGTGTGAGAGATAATAAATTGGTTCTTCAACGCCATCTGAGCCCAACTGGGTCAGACAGGCACCGATGCAAAGGTCGCTTGCATCAGTATACAATGTATAGGGCGTGGCCGTATTTGGGTAGGCCAGGAGAGGCACTGCCGTGAGATTTTCTTTTAGTTTGTCAAACGAAATTTGGCAAGCTTGGTCCCATTTGAATTTGTCATATTTTTTTGTAAGCTGTACCAAAGGTTCAGCGATTTGCGAAAATTAGGGGACAAATCTGCGGTAGTAGTTGCTCATGCCAATGAAGGAACGTACTTCTTTGACTGATGTTGGGGGTACAAGCGATCGGATGGCCTTGACCTTGTCGGGGTCAGGTCGGACGCCGTCGGTATCAATTATAAAACCCAAATACTGTGTTTCTTGCTTTAGGAATTGGCACTTTTTTAATTTTAATTTCAGTGTATGTTGGCGCAACTTGTCAAAGACTTTCTGGATATGTTCCAAGTGTAATTCTAGGGACTCGCTGTAGATGAGGACGTCGTCTAAGTAGGCAATGGCGTAATCACCCATCCCACATAACACCTGGGCCATCAGCTGGGAGAAAACCCCTCCAGCGTTCCGGAGCCCAAAAGGCATGGAGTTGAATTCAAAGAGACCTCGGTGGCAAGCGAATGCCGTCTTTTGCTTGTCCTCCTCTGCGACCTGGCACTGCCAATAGCCACTTTTAAGATCGATAGCGGTGAAGAATTTAGACTTTCCAAGAAGTGCCAAAATATCGTCGATAACCGGAAGTGGGTATGACATAGGCTTGGTTATGGAATTTAATTGTCTGAAGTCGACGCAAAATCGTTTCGTGACGTCGTGCTTGTCAACCATGACAATAGGCGCCGAATACGGGCTCGAACTCGGCCTGATAATGTCTGCTTCGAGCATATCATTTATGGCAGTGTCAACCAACGGTCGTTTATTCAAAGGGGTGCGATACGGGCGAAGTTTTATCGGAGGGTGGTTTCCCGTGTCAATATGCATCTTGACTGTGCTCGTCTGCGTCAGCTCAGTGTCCTTGTCGGCAAAAATGTCCGAGTTGGACTTCAACAATTTTATCAGTGTCTCTCGGTATTGCTCGGGGCATGAAACTTTGGTTAAATTTAATCTTTTCTCGACGGTAGCGCGCGCTGACCTAGAGTTGTCTACCCTGTTACGGTCGGCGCGCCCGGGAGCATAGCCATTGTCGCGGTAATTACGGGTTGTCGGGGACCGGGAGCTTTGCGACAAAGAGTTGATTTCATGATTGGTTTCGGGGTCACACACGATCGTTTTGCCGATCACACTGCCCCGCCGTAGGCGAAACGTTTTGTTAGTGTTATTGACGAGTAATACCGGGACCTTGTTCCTCTTGCCCACCCCAGAAATGGAGCTGCCGATTTCCAGACCGGGTTCTGACGCTAGGTAGCCTTTCTCGATTTGGGCCACCTCTACTAATGTCGACTTGCGAAGAGAAGCTAAGTTTTTTGATTTTCCCATACATAAAGTTGATGTTTGGGGCTTTAAGCTAACCTTGCTGGTCAATCTCAGCAGGGAAGCTATGTGCGCGTCCGATCCAATGGGACGTACACGTCACTGACCTTGAGGCATCCCAGGTCATAATATAGTCTGACCCCCCGAGAGGTCAACCAGTCCCTCCCTAAGATCATATTCCGGGTCATCTCATTCACCACATAAAATTTGTGGGTTAATTTTAGTTTCGCCATTCTGAAGGTTAGTTCCACGCTACCAAGTACGCCCAGTGACTTCCCATTCACGGAGCTAAGGTTAATGTGTTCCCTAGTTAGTTTTGGTCGAAACTGTAATGCGTCATAGACGCGTTTGTGAATCAATGACACTTCCGCTCCACTATCCACTATTGAGCGATATTTATTTTTACCTATTCTAACTAAACACGAGCTGGGGTTCCCCACAATGTTGATACTAAATTTCCTCCTACATGTGGCCTCAATGAGAGGATTCCTTAGTTTTTTGCGTATGTGGGCGGGGTCATTAGTCGTGGTGGTTCGTTTAATGTCGGATATCTCCGGCTGTGACGCGGTGTATCATGGGATAGGTCACGTGATCGGTTCGGCTGATCTCGGCGGATTCCCCTAGGTGGCGTTACTGGAGCGTTCCATTGCTTTTGCTTCGAATCTCCGGATTTAGAGGGGCAATTTCTAGCCAAGTGATTACCTTCGCAAACCCAGCAAGATACGTGCCTTCGGTTTTCGTCTTAAAGGGGCAGTCGCGAGCGAAATGGTCACCTTGACACGTCCAACATTCGACTGTTCGTGGTTTAACCACCGCTTCGACATACACCTGTTTCGGGCGTGATCGGTGTTCTCGGGTCGTGTGGTTATCGCATGCGCATATATCGCAGGTTGCTCTCGCGTTTTTGTTTCTGAAACTATCGATTTCCATTGCTTCCGGTTCGTTTTCGTTGTAATTTTCGCGGCCCGTTCGTAGGTTGAATACCCGTCGGATCCCCATTTCCCGCATGGCGATTTCGGCTGCCAATTTTAGTGTCTTCGGTGCATCTCTGATCAACTTCATTTTCAAACTGTCGCTTCTTAAAGCGTCAATATAAAACCCTACGAGTTGGCCTTCAACCGCGTTGATCCCACCGGTTTGATCTCGGTATGCCACCGTCGCGATCTCCAAAATTCGTTCGGCAAGCACATGTAAATTTTCGTTTTGTTTTTGCTTGATTTTTCTTAGCATCGAAAAGGCGAATTGATTGTCATTTATCTCGGCAAATCGACTAGATAATTCGGTTTTTGTGTCTTGCCACGTGGCGTTAGGATTCGTGGCCAAATATCTTTGTAAAAAATTTGAAACGGGGCCCGTGGCGCTCTGGAATGCCATATAGGGCTTCTTTGCTTCGTTAGCGCCGGTTAGGATCGCGCATTTTTCTATCGACTTGACCCACCTGTGGTATTTCGTGGGGTCCCCGTCAAATGACGTCACTACCTGTGTCACCGTAGTCATGGCCATTGCAGCAATTTGAGAATTGATAGACTCTGTTAATGGGGCGAGAACACCAATTGATTGTTGGGTAGCCATTATGATAATAAACAATTAGACTCACCTTTTGTGTTTCTGTTCACACTGTTCCTCTTCTGGCTTCACGTTGTGTCTGCGATTAGCGTTCAGATCCTGGCTCGAAGGCACCAGTTAAGAGATATGTGCCAATACAGGTACATATAACTCTTAAGGCTATCAGAACGGTTTGATTATTTATTTACAACAAAGTCAATAATGTTCTATCATCGGCATCTGGGTTTCTCTTCCTGTCGTCTGCCTGGTTTAGGGTCTTCTTCCGTCTTCATAGGTTGGGTGTGTCTGCTCGTCTTCTACTCGGTTGAGTTCCGGTTGAGTTTATCTTCCTGTCGTCTGCTCTTCTTCTTCCGTCGGCGCATCAGTGGGACGTTGTTAGAAATACAAGAGCATAATGTTTACCTTGTATTTTCGCCCATTGCTCCACACTGCTCTTCTACGCGTCCGAGGCTTCTTGATACTCGCTGTGTGGTCAGATAGAACTGGTTATCGGTGTCGGCTTTCTTCTTACTAAATACACAGAGGGCGTTAATGACAGCCCGGTGCATCTTCACGGCGAATCGGTTCCAGGCGTACCTAGGGTAATCGGGCGATCGTCATCTCCCTATGCGTCCTATAGACTCTTCTCCTTATCCATCACGCTGCGTTAGGTTTCGGTAGCTTTTCTAGGCGAGACATCTGGTCCCGCTAATCCTCAAGATCGTTCTGTTTACTCCCCAAATCATTTCCCTATGTATGTGTCGGGGATGGTTATTACATGGACGTCCGCTAATTCGTTTTGGTGCCCAGTACTTTGCGATCTAGATGTGGTCAACAGCGGCGCTGATATGTGTGGTAATCGAGCGCCCCTCTGACTTAGAGATTGCCTGTCTTCTTCCCGGGTTGAAAGTTATGTCCCTGGGGTTGTCTTGGCACATATTCTGTTTAACGATAAACGGTCGTGCACAATTATATGACCACAAAGTAATTGTCTGCCTTCTCATCTGAATATGGGCATGTCACCTCTTCAGTGTTTATTTATAACACCTACACCACCACCACCACCACCACCACAACCACCACCACCACCACCACCACGAAAACACCTGTATGCAAGGCGCAATTGAAAGTAATTAAACAAAGTAATTTACAATTAAGAAATTGTTCGGAACACTGCATTACCAAATGGATATATACCTGCTATATACAACATACACTCATCCAAACAACAATGAAAGATAGTACATGTGCCGACCTGTCCGGAAGATAATGGGGCTATTTTCAAACAGAAACAGTCAAAATGCGAAATATTTCCTCCGTATTTTTGACATCCAAGCTCCGTATGTGGCGACATCTCATTGCAGAAACGATCCGCGGCTTTGATACCCGAAATGCTGATGGGTATCCACATGCACGCGATCGCGGATAGTATTTTTGGGAACCGCACTATAGGGTAGAAAATATTAAGGTTAACCGAACAGATATTTTTCTATCGATACACGTATTCCCCGCCGTCAATGACTGGTAATTATGTCACAAACGAACTACCTAACGTCAAACATGTGAAGTCTATTATTTATGATAAAATCGGAAATGAGCCGGAAATTACATTAAATGTATCGGTGTGAGAGAAAGATATGGCCACTGTCCCATTGAGGACACATTCTGCTTTACGAAAGTATGTTTTGAATAGTGGATGTCATCATTCATCTTGGCGATAAATACATTCATTTGAGGGGATTATTTCATTAATCAAAAACCGCATGCTCCGTTTTGGCGATACCCTCCGCTTTGGCGATACCAGGTACACGGGTAAGTACACCACTCTTTCGTGGTGGCCAACTATATAGATCGAACTGAGGGCGAGCATCGATATGGCATAGTTGTTTTATTGATGTTTAACAACTAACACCATGGCCCATATCGACATACAAACTAATATTGCAATAATGTTGGAAATCTTCAATACAACACACAACAAAAGAGATGATCAGTTTACACTACTTGTTATTTAGAAACAAAGAGACCGGATATATGGGAAAACAACATGGGCAAGATCAATACATAAGATCAAATGTACGTGACTTACTTCACGTTTCGTGTAATGTGAGTGTATACATATATAATTGGACGAGGGAATAATAGAAACCTTTCGCAAAATCAGTATTACGATTACGGATAGGATATATATTATCCTTGTATATAAGGTGGACACCAGCACAACTTACATACGATGGTTAACTCGAGAGCACATGTCCCACTATATTCAGTTACACATATATATTTGACGGAAAAAGTAATGTGTGTCTCTTTCATATCCCATGGCGTGTTCTTATCCGTGTGATATACACCACACCAATAATGTTAGTGGGCCCCAAGCAGGACCGATGGCACATCCTTGCCACATCTGCACATAATTAAACTGCGTGGGGTATATTTCGTCTCACATAAGAACTCCCATGCGCAAAGATATAATTTTTTGCCGTATACTGGCAGGATAGTGTCCATATCCGTAATCGTTATTTTGCGAAAGGTCTCTTTTAGTAAAATGTATCCACGCAGCTGAACACCCGATATGTACATGTACATTATACTGTAGAAAAGAATTTTTTTTTTAAAGAAATATTAGGCTTCATGCAGTACAGGCTAATATTGCACGCCAATCTGACACTCTGGAATTTAAAAATTGCTTCACTGCAACCAAACCAAGCTCCATGCAGAGTTCAGTCCCATACACAGGACTTACCACTGCCCGCACATACACGTAATGTGAAGAAATGTCGCATTTATTTATTTGAGAGTTTTGTAGGTTATAATTCATTCTGCGTTATTCTGAGAAACTGAACTGTCAATATTCATTTGAAAATGGTTTAGATCAAGCCAGAATTAATTGTAACTGGCAAAACACTTCAATAAAAAAATGTTAGAATTAGTTAAGAAAATACACGTGACGGCAGCGTTCGTACATCGCGTAGCGATGGGGACTGAACTCTGTTTTGCAGCTTGCAACCAAACAAGTAACAGCATCGGGAGAATGATAACTCTGCTTGCAACGTAATTTGACGAAATAACGGTGATTTATCTGAACGAATTGGTGGTCGGCACGCTCTTTAAAAACTGTTTTCAAATAATGCCCGGGGAAGGCCGATCGATCTTACCAAAATAGATCGCAAAGCCCGGATAGCGAATATTGCTATTTTCAAATATATCCATTATTCGTCATTTTTTTTTTAAACGCATTTTATGAATTTTCCGCACTTTTAAGAAGTTTACTTTCTTCATAAACATGCGCAATTTGTTGACGCGTTGGGGTTCGTTACACTAGTTTTGGTTTTTTAAATATATGGCCGATACTATAGAATCCTATTAGGGCCACTTGCTAATAGCGCTTTCGGCGCTTTCGGCGCGATGCTCCGAAAGCGCCGAAAGCGACAAAAAGTGCGCCATTAGTAACGCGCCGAAAGCGCCGAAAGCGACAAAATATGCGCCGTTACGGCGCACTATTTGTCGCTTTTGGCGCAATTTTTTTCGCTATTGGCACTTTCGGTGCTTTCGGCGCGCGCGCCGAAAGCGACAAAATGTGCGATATTAGCGCATGTTTCGGCGCGTTACTAATGGCGCACTTTTTGTCGCTTTCGGCGCGCGCCGAAAGCGCCATTAGGCATACTATTAGGTCCACTCCCTAATGGCGCGCGCCGGAAGCGACAAAAAGTGCGCCATTATGGTATGTTTCGGCGCGCGCCGAAAGCGACAAAAAGTGCGCCGAAAGCGCCATTATCAAGTGGCCCTAATAGGATTCCATACGATACAATACATGTAGTGTTTTTCGGTGTACCATCTGAAATATACGTAACGTAGAAAAGTCATTTGTTCTTCACTATGAGACCCATTTTCCTGATTTATTTTTGTATCAATCACGTCCAACTTGTTTTTTTTTTTTTTTTTTTTTTTTTTTTTTTTGTGCGTTACAATTTTTAAATTCGAATATACGAGTTTCCCGTGTCAACTCAGGGGGCATTCTTGAATTCCCGAAGGAGGAGGGGTATGTTCGTAACCTAATCCGGTGCAATATGGTTACGTTACTGTGGCGATACGAAACTAAGACAACTCCAGATTCGTTCAATACAACCATCGCTGCCTCGGCCAATCATTTTGGGGCGAAAAGATTTCTGTCGCAAAGACGTTAGTTGTCCGAATGCTGTTTGGCTCGACAAATTTGCATTCTGAACTCCTCGACCTGTGACCTCTGGGGGCCAAGGAGCTCCTCGACTTGTGACCTCTGGGGGCCAAGACGGAATCTGACGAGGTTTGCCGAATGGACAAATGTGGTGAATTGGTGGAAATTACATCGAGTTCGCCCAAAACCATTTTCTGGAGTTTTGGGAAATTACCATTATAATTGACGTCCTCGTTGAAGCGGGAAGAACATTTGGGCTAAATAATGCTGGGGTTAGATTTGAAAAAAATGGGTCGAAAAAAGGGAAAGTCCTAAACTTGGCGGGAATAACCAATAACTCCATAATTATGCATTTCTGGATGTATAGAGTTTCTTTTGTGCGTATTTTGCCAGTATCCAGCCATCTCTCAAATCGGTGTATACATATACTACATGACTAAACACCATATGCATAACCCATAGCTACATAATTATTAGCGCGCGCCGCGTGTATACTGTTCTGCAAATTATTGATAGCTGTGGTCCTATGGAAATTTTATTTATAGATAATTGTTTTTTCCGGATTAAAAGTCGAACGGCGCGACCAGGAGGCCGAGTCCGGTAAAAGGTGTAGAATTTCAATTTCGTTTATTATCCTTTACATTATTATGCCAATAATGTTGATTTTTGGTTTGTGACAAGCTATGTCAATTACCAATAAAAGAAATTTAAAAGATAATTTGCAAGTCTTATATTTCAACTTTTATATATATTTTTCGTTCTGCAGCCTACTGATGGTTGTGGTCGGAGACGGCCGAGTCGGCCGCCGGTTCGTTAATTAGGTCCTGGTTGTTATTGTTATTTTAACGAAATTCTGAGTTGGTCATCCGCGAAACCAATACATTTTATATTCTATAATTACAATCATGGGTATATAATATATGATCTTGTGCGCGTTACCATTTCTGACTATGGTTTTCTTGTACATACTGTTTTGCAGTGCTTTTGTGTTCATTGTGGAGGGAGGAACTTTTCGCTATGCAGAACAATGCATGCTCTACGTCTTCGATCGGTGTATCATGTTGTCGTTTGATCTGGTAATATTGATCCACTGATTAACAACAGGCCATGCATGGTGCATTGAATTGATGGTGCACGTCGCACATCTTAATTGTTCTGACTATGACTATGTATAATGATCGTACCCACAATGTGTCTTTCGCAGAACTTAATTAACACATTATGCATACACAGACAACACTCAAACTATACATCCTTAATATCATGTGGTTTCCGATGACCAGGCGAGTGATGATTGGCTGATGCGCATTTAAATCTGTTAGTAATGTCGAAAGGTAAGTGATATCTGGAATATGTAGATAGTGTGGTCGCTTAAACTGCTTATGTCGGGGGTGTACATGTATTGGGCGAAGCTCGACGCGTTTCTTTCGTTACTTCGATGACGGCCTTACATTTATGAAATCAAGGACACTGATTAGTATTTGCAAGACGAGGGCAAACAGGAATGCAGGTTATAGCGGTTTTTAGAGTATTTTTTTTTTATTATTCTAAACTGGCCATGTTGTAATAGTCTATATTTATTTATATCATTTTTACACATTATGTATTATGCACAACTGTGAATTATGGACGATAAAAATTCACAAAATCAAAATGACGTCATTTAGGCAGATTGACGTCACTGGTTACCTGGTCAATTTGATTTGCATATATAATTAGTCACATACTAATAAATCTAATATATGTTGTTCTAATAAAGCCACATTAACGTATAGTAATAAACGCAACGTTTACTAGAAGGCTCTATATATGTAGGTACTAGAGATAGTGAATGGTAGATGATTACCGTTAGTGACTTTAGAAAAAATGTATGTTGATTTAGTTTATGTTTCTAAAATGTTGAGATATTTAAGAAATGGATGTTGGTTTAATTGCGTTCCAATGAGTATGGAACTATGGGTGCCTGACTGAAGTTGGTCTGACGCGAAGGCGTTCCACACATACAAATGTCAGACCAACATGCATTCATGGAATGCAACGGAATCAACATCCTTTTCTTATATTTACACTCAGTTTGAAGATTAAACGTGCAGTTAGTGTCCAATTCAACGGTATTCTGATGGCGAGTTGCATTCATTAAGAAAAAGATGTTGATTTGCTTGCGTTCCATAGAGTGTGGATGCAAGTTGGTCTGACATTTTGTGTGGAACGCGAAAGTCTGCATTCAAGTTCCGCAGAATACATTTAGGGGTGTAAATATATATGTATGAACGCATTCAGTGAACAAAGAAACACTACGCTATACTGAACGGACTATAAGATAATTTCGTGACTAGTCTTAGAATATCATTTTCTATTTTGTATCTTTGTTTATCAAGAACTATAGGATAATTAATAATTTCACAGAACCAAATAGTTAATTTTCTTGCCTCTATGAGACGGAGCTCCATTTGTGTCATAATGTTCAGTTAATTTCACGATGTAACAGTGTACCCCATATCATATATTAAAGTGGAGAATAAAATAGTGTGTACACGCATTCTGGTCCACTCAGACGGAGGTCGGTCAAATATAGATATTGAGAAGTACAAGGAGAAAATATATACACAAGAATGAGAATATAACAGCATATGTATAATATATACAAGAACTTCTTGGTGTAAATATAATCAACGCCTTCCTAATGTATTAATAGCATTATCATCGTCATCACCATCATCATCACCATCATCATCATATTCAGCACCATCATCGTTATCATTATCATCATATTCATCATCATCATATCGCAGCAAATCTCTGAGACTATTATTACAACAACATCAACAACAACAACACTACGAGTTATTCATATGTGTTTAACTTAAGCTGTATCAGTCGGATGAAGGAGCATAATCTACACAGACTAGCCATATCTTCCAAATTCAGCAGCCCGTCTAAAATGTCAATAGTTGCATGATCTATGCTGGTAAATTTGCTAGGCAAGATACGATTTCGTTCTTCGCTAAAACATATACATTCTAGTAGATAGTGCAGTTCGTCTCCGAGCTGTCGTTTATTACATAATGGACATAGTCTATTTAGTAAGTTTGTATCGTTCCATCGACCTTTCTCTATTGGCAAGCGATGGTTACAAGTACGGAATTGACACAAAGTTATTCTGTTTTTTGTATCCAAATAATCCAAGTATCTTTCGAAATTAATATCGTGTTTGAAAATTTTGTAGGTATTGCCTCGGCTAGATTTTTCTATGTCAGATAGCCAGATGCCTCGAAATTGGCTATTCAGACTACATTTGAAATAGCGTGCCATTTGTTCTGGACATTTAATAGATGAATCTGCCCAGATTTTGTTAGAATATCTTTTACTTTTTCAATCCATTGGAACTTTGCTTCCTCAGCTTCACATATTTTCAGGGCCAGTTGATACAGATTATCTTACAGAATCGGCCTTGCTCCATATTCTTAACTTTCATCCAGTATTTCACAATACGTAATTTGATAGTGTACTCTATGGGTAGTCTACCGCTCTCACCATATATCATATACTTATGGGTAGATGATTTAAGATGGAGAACGTATTTCAAAAATCTTCTATGTATGTTTTCAAAAATCTCATTATTTCCCGACCCCCATACTTCACAACAGTACAACATAATCGGTAACACTTGCGCATCAAACAGTTCGAACATGTTTCTAACCGACAGACATTGTATTCTGGACTTAGAAATAATAGAGTACATTGCTTTAGTTGCTTTATATACCTTCTTTGTCGCGTTATATGAGCCTGATTTGATGCCTTTACCAAGATAGTTAAAATGCTTTACTACTTCAATTTCCTCACCGTTGTATAAAACAAGTTATATTCTTTGGCATGCTTCTTTTGGATATCAACATAATTTTGGTTTTCTCGACGTTTACATTCAATTTCCACTTCTGGCAATACTTTTGAAAACTGTTAAGTGCCTTCTGCAGTTTTAAAGGTGTTTTAGTCATAAGAACGGTGTCGTCTGCGTATAAAATAATGAATAGTTTGACATACATCTTCAAGTGAGTTTCTATATCCCGTGACATATTAATCAATCCCACCCCACCTTCTGATTTTAAAAATTCTTCCAGATCGTTGAGGTAAAGTGAGAATAACAGGGGGTGATAGGTTATCACCTTGTCTTACCCCAGATAAACATGGGAAACAATCGGATGTCTGGTCGCCAATTCGAACTTTCGATTTAATGTTAGTGTACATGTTTTTAATAACTGTGAGTAGTTTCCCATTTATACTAATGGTCGAAAGTTTGTACCAAAGTCCTTGTCGCCATATTTTGTCAAATGCCTTCTCAAAGTCAATGAAAGCACAGTACAAATTCCTGTTAAGTGGCATCGAAATTTCGGATAGTAAATGTAGAACAAATATATTATCCGTCGTGGAATAACCTTTTCTGAAATCCGCCTGGTTCTCACATAGAGTTTCGTTATCTTCAATGTAATCATATAATCTATTTGAGAGAATCTTCGTAAATAACTTCCCAAAGCAGCTCAAACGAGTAATGGGTCTGTAATTTTTTGGATTTCCCTTATCACCTTTATTTTTATACAGTGGAATAATTGTTCCGATCCCCCATATTTCTGGTACACAGCCTGATTCAAAAACTAAATTAAATGTTTTGCAGTATATGTCTATCAGGGTATCGGAGGATGCCTTGAGATATTCATTGAGAATTCCATCTTCACCTGGGGATTTCATATTTTTTAAACTCTTTATAGCTTTAGTTACTTCTTCCCTGTCTATTGTTCGATTTAGATTGTTATTTGTATTGCTTGCTTCATTGTTCATATTTAAGTCTTCTGTAATTGTTTCTGAATTAAGTAATCGAAAATGTTCCTCTAATGATTCGATTTCTATTTCGCTGTGCCTATTTTCTCCTTGTTTATTAAGTATTGACCAAATTTTTTTCGAGTTTTTTCTTTTTTAAGTTTAGAGATTTCACACGTGATATTTTCTCGGTGTAGTGCTCTTGCATTGTCCATTGTGCGTTTGTATTTACTGGCCATTTCGCGTACCATTTTTGTTTTGTACTATCGTTACGTTGTAGCATATGACATCGCTCGGCTTTGTGATATTATTTTCGCGCTCTGGCATGATGAAATAAACCAAGGCTTGTTGTCCTTTCTTCGCTTTTTCGGCTTTTTAGTGTTAGGCCCAAATGTATCATACGACGACTTAAGGATGACGTGCGATATCCTGGCAACTATTTCATCGATTTCCGTATTACTAGTGGTAGAGTGGGAACAACCGTTCAACAAAAATCGCAATTCTGAGATTTCCACAGGGTTCAAGTTCCATACAAACTCAGTTGTTTTGGAAGAGTATAGGATTTGTCATCTCGGATATCTGCATGGGATTTCATAGGTACTGCTATGACGGTTGAGATACGTTTATGAACATCTGAGAACAATTTATATGTATCTTCGACTGCGAAGTCTACGATCAATGGCAGTGCATTTAAAGAACAAATCATATAATCTACAAATGATGCGTCTCGAGACTCTCGACAGGTGTAAGTCCCTATTTCCCGGTCGGTTCCTAATCTTCCGTTTATTATTACTAGTTTGTTGTTATGACAAACGCTCAGTAATTGGCGACCGAAAATATTCGAAACTCTATCCATACTATGCCTCTTTAAGGGCACCCCACACCCTTCGAGTGACGCTTCTGTAGATACATCATTGTCGTATATGTCAATTTCATTTTCTTCATTGAGGATATAGTCTAAATTCTGAGAGGTACGTGCATTGAAATCGCCAGTTGTCATATCGTGCCCGCATGTGCAAAATATCCCCATCAAGAATACTATAGGCTGAGTTAGATACATATCTAGTTCCTTCTGGTGGAACATAGACTGCACCCACAATAATTTTAACATTGTGATGACAAATTTCCAACCAGTGAATAAATGGACAGTTCGTGTGCAATATGCGTGTCGATGCTTCTAAATCTGATTTGACACCAATAATGATTCCGCCGGATTTGACACGTGAAAGTTTTGTTCCGTTTTTCATGTACAGAACAAAGCCCGGAAGAACAAGCTGATCACATTCATCAGTCTTTGTCTTTAAAAAGCACAGAATATCGTATTTCAGACACATTTCTTGGAATTCAGGGTATGCCAATTTTTTTCTTATCCCGCAGACATTTAACGCTAGTACTTTTATGCCATCGACAGCAGTGTCAACAACAACATCAACAACTGGACTCTTTGCTAATATATAGAGTGGTTAGCTTGGATTTGAGTATGGGGCTAATATATTATCTAGAAATCATCTATAGAATCCTAATTTGTCATTGATCAACAGGCATGACATCAACTTCTCAAATACCTAAAATTGTTTATGGATCCTTGTATTTCCAGGTGAAAATAATCATAAAATTCTTTAACCCTTTACCCAACAAACCGGCCAAAACCGGCCAAATAAAGCTTCAACAGCCTAAAATATCTTCGGTCTGTCTCAATAGAACCATACAAATATGGATATCATTGGAACCGGCTCCTTGGCCACATTGTGATAGTTACAGTTATGCCCTGTGCCAATGCATTCTCTTATATATGCGAGTCGACCATAGGTCGCCTCGCATATATAAGAGAATGTATTGGCCTAAAAAAAATATTTTTTTACCATTTTTTCTTACATTCTTTAACAATTTTATAATTTTTAATGTTTTAAGCCAATGCATTCTCTTATATATGCGAGGCGACCTATGGTCGACTCGCATATATAAGAGAATGCATTGGCACAGGGCCCTTCTGTTGGGTAAAGGGTTAAATATAGAAAAATGATGTTCCATCTCTAGATCTTGATCTTAAAATATGATAATATTGAGATATAAACTGCACTCGTCAAAAAGGTATATTTAGCTGAAGATATGGGTCCCTGAAAACAGTGAGTTTTACTGTTTGTTTTGTCATAACATACTAAACAGTCGCCGTATAATTCCCAACTGATTTATGGTACTTCAAATCTATGTTACGAAAATGACATGTACCCATTAAAAATAAATTCCAGACTGTTTTTATAAAATCCATGTTGATATATCAAGAATTGTAGGTAAAAACTGCACCTAGGACTTATAGACCTTTCTTTTCTAAATACGTATCAACGTGTGGTTATCCCCTAGGAAATGTTCAGATAATAAGTTCAATAAACGACAACATATCTGAACATTTCCCGCCAACGAATGGGGTTCCTTTTATATTGTTTATTGAACAACGAGAATCAAATTAATAAAGCCAATTTGACCAGTAGATTTAGGGGAAAATAAATAAAACAACAATAAATAAATAAATAAATACAATAACGCTATATACAGAAAGTTATATGTCGTATGTCACATGCATACGGATATACGACCGATCGGTGTTCTGTGTTGTCCTAGACATATTTATGTCGCACGCATGTGGTCGTAGTTGTATACAGTAGAAGACTTTAACAGTTATGTCTGACTAACTTATAGAGGGGAGACCGTATCGAAGTTATTTATGGTGTCAGAGCTTCAATGACGCAAATTTCAGTGTTGTTTGATGAGTAATTAAAAAAAATATCTCAATGTCATCTCCAGTTGTGATAAATCTACGTTTATCTAACTTGTTTTTATTATCGGTTTGACCACGTCCGGGGTATTATACGTCTTCTGCATTTTCTATTATCTGGGTATATGCCCTGAACATCCTCTGAGTATATGCCATGAACATCCTCTGAGTATTTGCCCTGAACATCCTCTGAGTATTTGCCCTGAACATCCTCTGAGTATTTGCCCTGAACATCCTCTGAGTATTTGCCCTGAACATCCTATGAGTATTTGCCATGAACATCCATCCAGCTGATTAGTGGACCATTCCAATGAATAATTTTATAACTAAATTGGAAAATCTATTTAGCAAAGAGATGATTAACAGACCATTGTGTATATATGCTTTCAGGTCACCGACTGCTTGTGGGCACGTTCGGGTTGCTTCTCATAAAGGGTGAGTGAAATTTACTGTTTACTAAATGCATGACCTCTTGCATAAGACCATCATCATCTTCGTGGAACAAGTCTCTGGACTATTCTTTTCCAGTATTTATCAAAAACGTTAATCATATTTTCAGACAACGAGTAATGTTATGCGGATTTAGTTCTTCTATAATAGCGTAATCGAAATCATAATGCTTATATAATTTATGGCACGTCCACATGTACCTGCAAGAAAATATCTGCAAGAAAATATCAGGTACATTGATCCATGCTATTTTCTTGCTGCAAAGATTGAGCCCGTGAGGACGCGGCTGTTTAGATGGCGTTGATTGAGCTCAATCAGGACAGCATTATTCGTGCTGGTTCAAGTGAATTGGGTCCGGTAAACAACCTATAGTCCATATTGGCAATTCATGACGTTATGACATGTCCAACTGTTGACATGTATTACCGTAGAGTCGGTGGGGTGAGGGGAAATTCAACATGGACATCCTCCGTCAACGGAAACCCTCCATGGATATATATATATCTATATTATATTATATATACTCTCCTACACGAATATTCATATAATACTTGGTGTCCAGTCGGTGTCTTTTTGGATTTCCCGTACCTGGCAGAAACGGCCACACGCTATCGACTTGGGGTTGGCATTTTGCGTATACATATATAACACAAGAGAGGAAAGGTGACATTGTTGGAAACTCGTAGAGCTAGACAACCCTTTTCCCCGAATGAAGACACACAGCAACACTACCTTCTGTACTCTCAAATTTAAAGCTGTAATACTGTGTTCATACTTTTATGAATAGCATAAACTGCTGAATATTAGATTAATCACTTGTAGCAAACAGAGACGACAGAAATGATTGTCAACTATAATATTTATAAGTCAGGAGTGGCTTCGTGGCTTCGTGGCTTCATGGTGGGGGGTCCGGACTCAGGGTGCTGCATGCCCCCACTCCACCCGTCGAGGAAATATGCAATGGTCAGTCTGGTAGCTTTCGGGATAATATAGGGCCCCATGCTGGGGTTCATAGCCCCTGCGTTGTCGAAATCATGGGGCCATCACTGGTAGAAAAATCAAGAGAAGACTGACAATGATTTAAACAGAAAGTCCAACAGTTGGGTTATCGCACGAACAATTATTTTAAGCGGCCTGACGACTTCGTTCAGTCAACAGCTCTCTGCAAGTTCAGAGCTTGGCTCACTGTGGTCAAACATAGCCGCAATGATTGGGTTGTCAGCGGACACATATTACATGCTCTGTATGATCCATGTAAAACGACAAATACACGACATTTACAGAGATTACATGCATGTGTGTATCCACCCTAAGGGGGAGACGTGCGTTTTGCATAAATCCAGCCTAAATGGCAAGATATTTTCAACAAAGAATTTCTCTGGATCAATCCAGGGGGGGGGGGGGTCGCGGAAAAAATGTACATATATAGGGCGAAAAAAATGTTTTTGCCACTCTCGGGGACCCACCACCCCTCTACCTGCAATTTTTTCCTTTTTTTTCCGCCCAATTTTTGGGACCCACCCCCAAAATCTTACAAAAAACATAAAATAAAAACCAAATCATAGCCTAGCAAAGAATTGTTCCATTTCTTATTATTTAATACTATTCCCAGCATTTTAATAAACCTCTAAACTGCTCTAAAGGGAGATAATTCTATTAGTATAAAATGTGGAAATGATGAATGCATGCCCTTAAAAACATTGGGCATAAAGCCATAAAACATAATAATTATGAGGTAATACATGTCCTGATATACTCAATAACATAGTATAAGATGTTTTAGAGCCAAGGCCCAATAGTAATACTGTAGTAATAGGGGTAGAACAAATTTCATCTCCCCTATTTCTGTGATATATATCTGCACATGGGTATGATGGGACCCAAGGAAAGTCACACTCACAGCAGCTCACAGTCTAAATACATGTATATATGTATGTCATGTTGGTGTGCAGATTGACATATACCAATATTAGTGAAGAATTGGTAGTATTATTAACTTATTATCAGAGTATAAAGTTTAGTTTAAAGCCAGCGGAGATATCCAAGCCACGGTCACCTTGTACAAACCGTCCGTATACATGTAGGTGCCCCCTGTGCAATGTGGTTTACTGGACGTATCACATGGAAACCCATTATAAGAACAAGCATCCTGGATCAGACTGTCCAGTTAAGATATGTGACTCTGAGAAAGTTCGCATGAAGAGAGTTGCATAGATTGCCTGTGCAGTTTGATCCAGGTTAGTATGATTTATAATTAGTTTCAAGAACAAAGTTCATATTAGTCATGTTTATATTCTAGCTTTATGTTGCATGTGGAATAAGTTGAGACTTTAATACCAAAAGCTACTTTTATAGTTAGATTGCTCTATCCTGCTATATCCTAAATTGAATATCAAAGCAACCAATAATGAACAAGCAACTAATAATTACAATACCATATGTATTGGCAGTCAAATAACTGGAACTCCAGATAAGGCTAAGCTTTCATATTGTTATCCACATAGTATGAACTTTTTGTATGAGTTATTTTGTTTTATAGTTTTAAACCAGTGGAATATAGTGGAATTGTTATTTTTGTTTGTATCATCAAGTTTATCTTGATAACAAATAATATCCATTATGTGGATTAAGAACAGAAGATGGTAATCATTTCATAATTATGCTTACATGTATATGCAAGCATTGTCGACTGATCGTGTCTGAGCATATAATTTTGTTATAACAGTTAACAAATTTGTCAAAAGTTATTGCAAAATTCATCACAGAATTCATCAATATAAACTCAGCTTTATATTTTGTTCAAACCCTTAAAGGGATACACATGTGTATATATATAGCTATAACATACACTTTGACATACAATTGAAAGGCTATCTTGGATATGCATATTATAAATGTTTGTTCTTGTGTTTTAATGTTTGTTATATGATTTGTTTATATATATATAATATATCTTTCATCCGCCGAAATCTGGTACATTAATTTTGACATACATCAGCATACATACACCCCTAAATGGTAGTTAGTTCTGGTTAGTATGTTTTAAATAGCCTAATGTGTCATATGGTTGATATTAACAGATTACATGAGCGTAAAAACAGTGATTTTAAGTGGAGGAAAAGGCATTTTTTGTCATTTACGCATTTTTTCCAGGTCCAAATGACCCACCAACCCCCGCCCTATATATGGAATTTTTGTGCGCGACCCCCCCCCCCCCCCCCCCCCCCCACTGATCAATCTGGCAAAAAAATGTGAGTTTCTCTTATCATCATCTTCATTTTATATAATCTATGCAATTATGAAGAGACAAACAAATAATGGATTTTAATAAATTTGAAAGGTTTAAAATATTGTTTTATTTTTTGTCCCTTTCTGTACCAAGATCTGCTAGAATAATTAATAATTTCACACAAAACTCCAATTACCAAATAGCTTATTGTCTTGGCTCTACGATAGGAGGCTTCATAACGTTGAGTTAGATTTTTAATTACATAATATATCATCATACCCCCATATATTATACTGAAGAATAGAGAGTCACAAATATTCCAGCCCAATGAAAACAGTGTTGTCCACTCAAGTAGAGAGTAATCAACTTGCATTAGGCCACAGTGTTAAAAGATATGGTGTTCAGCTTTAACTTGGTAATGAACCCATGACCCACAACTCATCTCCACCCAATTTTGCATTGATCAACAGGCATGACAAGAAAATTCTCAAACATAATTTATGGGTAGTAGCCTTTATCAATGAAAATAAGCATTAAATTTCACGAATCAAGAATAATAAAGTCTCTTCTCGTGATCTTGAGATATGATATCATTCATATATGAACTGCACTTTTGAAATATATAAATTTTACAGAAGTTCGTGGGACCGTAAAAAAGTTAAATTTAAAATAATTTTCATGTCATAAAATTAAGTAAATGAATTAAGTAAATGAATAATATCCAACGCGTCGATGTTCTTAAATATTGTGTCGCTTCTACCAAATTTCACAAATAAATTTCTGGCAGATTTTGAGAAAATCTATTTTCAATACCAGGAAATTTTGGTAAAACGTGCGTCTGACCCTTAACAGAATGTTAGTTTGTGCTGGAAATTTGTAAGCATCCATTTTGCAAGCACGGTTTCCCTGAAGCCCAATTAATACATACACGTACATGTATGTTCATATGCATATCATTCTCTCTAGCAGTTTAGAGCTAACTGGTCAGCTGGAGATTTGGCTATGGACATATGACCTAAAACTCATCTCAGCCCAAAGGTTTATATTAGTTCTTTCAAAATGGATGCTTACATATTTCCAACACAAACTAAAATTCTGCTAACCTTCTTGAAGCAGTATAGCTTTCTACTAAATACTCATTCGAGCCTTGCACTCATTCAGATCATGTACTTTTTATGGCAGTTGCTGAGAACGCTGTTCCCAAAATTTCCCTTCTAAAATATGAATAAAGTCACCTTTTTGACATTTTCATTGTTATATATTTACACTCACACGTGCATTCCTATTGTGGAACATGAATGCAGGACGTTGGTTGGTCGAAATTACGTCACATGACGTCGCGCGCTGACCCCAACTTGCATCCATTTTTGTGTAGACGCAACTTGCTCCGAGCCACGATAATAACGTTGGAAATGGACGCTTAAAACTCTTTTAATCTGCCCGTTGACTCGGTTGAGTGTAAATATAAGTAATGAATGTTGATTTTGTTGCGTTCCATAGAGTATGGATGCAAGTTGGTCAGACATTTCCATGTGTGGAACGCTTTCGCGTTCCACACAAAATGTCAGACCAACTTGCATCCATACTCTATGGAACGCAAGCAAATCAACATCCATTTCTTAAATAATATGTTATATCTGGTCTTCAGATAGCATATATTCCATCATGTGGTGCACTTGCTTAACAATTAAGTTGTATGTGAATCTCCATCTACACTTTCATGCGTGGAAACCCCTTAATTGGCTCATGACAATAATTATTCTGTCCGATCTAATTATTTATGGTACAGACAGGGATGGATCCAGGGATTTTTTGGGGACACCTGTTTTGGGACCATGATATGCCGAAGCCATATCCGACCCGAGATGGGGGTAGGTGCGGGAGGGGGTCACACCCTCCCTTAGGTGCAGCATTAAAGATCGCGCATAAGAAAATGCACTGGCTTACAAGGTCAAGATAAAGGCCAATGTATTATCTTATATGTGCGATGCTCCTTAGATGGGAGACTCTCATTTACATAAGAGAATGCATTGGCACAGGATTTTTGCAAAATATTTCTCACTGGACACTTGATTAAGTAAATAAAGGCTCTATATCAACTGTATATTGATGATTTGCATTGCATGTTGTTGAATTATAATAGAAAATTTCCTTCAAAATATAGAAAATTCAGCTTCAATAAAATTATCCACTTGCAATTTGGGGGCATTTAGGCCACCATAGTTTGGGCACCCAAACCTGTAACAGGTATCAAAAGAGCCCGGATCCTTCCCTGGGTACAGAAGACATACATAATTATGGTGTCAAATTGGACAGGGCATATTTAAGGAGGAGGAGGTCAAGTGACCAATTTTGAATGGAGTTTCTATGCAAATCTCCGCAGCAAAAGTTACAGAGTTGGAAATGTTTCTGGGGGTGGCTTTGTTCGGTATTGAAAACAATACACATTTACCTGGCGGGTTGGCTTGGAATTTGTTCCATTAGAAAGTTGATGTATTTATTTTTGAATTTTGTATTGAATTTACAAACTTGGTCAAGTGTTCTAATACAGGAACAAAATTCTCAAAAATAAATTTATAGCAAAAATTGCCTATTTACCCAGCCAGTTAAATGTTATGTCTGTATACTAATATGGCTGCTTTAGTTCCCAGACAACTGCTCCATATATAACTTTTGCTGGAGAGATTTGCATGGAGGTCCCTATTCAAATTGGTCACTTGACCTCCCCCTTAAGCTTGAAGTCGGATCCCGTCCAATAAAAGCTTATTCACTCATCTGCAATTATATTGTAATGTCTGATGAGGCTCATGACATGAGCAGCGCTGTTGCGGAAATAAAAATAATTGGGGTGTCAGTCAACTCGTACCCTGACCAACTCGTACCCTGCTGTTTTTCAGCAATCCATGGGGACAAAACGGTGGTATTTCAACTAAATAACGGACATACTATGATCAGGCACCAAGACTAAGACATATTACATCTTTAAAAAAAAAATTAATCGCTTTAGTTAACAAAATAACGGGCATTTTATAGCAGTGTACGAGTTGGTCAGGGTACGAATTGACTCGCTCCCAGATAATTGTGCCAGTGCATTCTCTTCTACATGCGTGTCTACCATATGGAGCCTCGCATATATAAGAACATGCACTGGCTCACAAGGTCATTGGAAATAGTGTTAGGCCAATGCATTAAATTATATACGGGAATCTCTCATATGGAGACTCAAGTATAAAAGAGAATGCATTGGCACAGGGTTTCGCAAAATTTTAGGAAACTCCGGCCATGAAAAGGTTGATGACATGGAATACATACTGTTTACAACAACAAAAATACGCCGTATATTTCTAGAATGTTGCTGTTATCAAGTCGAGAAGAACGTCACACACAATTTAGAGTTGAATGTTTTCAACTCTCCGTATGAGTGGACCATGGCACAAGACATATGTGGATCAGTTGGAGGCACGCTTTTGAACCTAGAAACCTATGAGAAGTTCATCCTGCTCGAAGACACTATCATCAGTAATTTGTGAGTACTCATATGTTACAATGGTTGTTACAATGGCTCAAGTGATGTCAAACATTACTATATGAGGTGTTCCGAATGGAATAACGAATAATCATGGCAAAATGTGTTATTTTCGTAAATTTGACATCCAAATAGTCAGTCAACAGCGTGATTGTTATAGACGAATTACAGGCAGTGACTAGTATTTTTCGCAATCATTGTCGTACTGTTTTGTAAGGCAGCGGCTATTCGCCATCGGATGGCAAATAGCGATTCTACCGATATGCGCTATTTGCCATCCGATGGTATTTTAAATAAAAGAAAACATATCATATCATCACAATACGCTATTATAACGAGGATTCCTACCGCCTTCGTGATCATTAGCCCCAGTTGACCGTCGGTTGACCACCTACAGATATCACGGGGGGATGGCAAATAAGAAATCGACAAATTTTGAAGGAAATTTCGTATAGTTTGAACATTTAGTGGCACAAGCTGTCGCTATATGGCCACATAATCACCATTTGTACCCGCCTTACTGAAAACCCGGACCAGTTGACCGTCGGTTGACCACCCACGAATATCCTGGGGGGATGGCAAATAAGAAATCGACAAATTTTGAAGGAAATTTCGTATAGTTTGAACATTTAGTGGCACAAGCTGTCGCTATATGGCCACATAATCATCATTTGTACCCGCCTTACTGAAAACCCGGACCAGTTGACCGTCGGTTGACCACCTACAGATATCATGGGGGGATGGCAAATAAGAAATCGACAAATTTTGAAGGAAATTTCGTATAGTTTGAACATTTAGTGGCACAAGCTGTCGCTATATGGCCACATAATCACCATTTGTACCCGCCTTACTGAAAACCCGGACCAGTTGACCGTCGGTTGATCACCCACGGATATCCTGAGGGGATGGCAAATAAGAAATCGACAAATTTTGAAGGAAATTTCGTATAGTTTGAACATTTAGTGGCACAAGCTGTCGCTATATGGCCACATAATCATCATTTGTACCCGCCTTACTGAAAACCCGGACCAGTTGACCGTCGGTTGACCACCTACAGATATCATGGGGGGATGGCAAATAAGAAATCGACAAATTTTGAAGGAAATTTCGTATAGTTTGAACATTTAGTGGCACAAGCTGTCGCTATATGGCCACATAATCACCATTTGTACCCGCCTTACTGAAAACCCGGACCAGTTGACCGTCGGTTGACAACCCACGGATATCATGGGGGGATGGCAAATGAGAAATCGACAAATTTTGAAGGAAATTTCGTATAGTTTGATCATTTAGTGGCACAAGCTGTCGCTATATGGCCACATAATCACCATTTGTACCCGCCTTACTGAAAACCCGGACCAGTTGACCGTCGGTTGACCACCCACGAATATCCTGGGGGGATGGCAAATAAGAAATCGACAAATTTTGAAGGAAATTTCGTATAGTTTGAACATTTAGTGGCACAAGCTGTCGCTATATGGCCACATAATCACCATTTGTACCCGCCTTACTGAAAACCCGGACCAGTTGACCGTCGGTTGACCACCCACGGATATCCTGGGGGGATGGCAAATAAGAAATCGACAAATTTTGAAGGAAATTTCGTATAGTTTGAACATTTAGTGGCACAAGCTGTCGCTATATGGCCACATAATCATCATTTGTACCCGCCTTACTGAAAACCCGGACCAGTTGACCGTCGGTTGACCACCCATGAATATCCTGGGGGGATGGCAAATAAGAAATCGACAAATTTTGAAGGAAATTTCGTATAGTTTGAACATTTAGTGGCACAAGCTGTCGCTATATGGCCACATAATCACCATTTGTACCCGCCTTACTGAAAACCCGGACCAGTTGACCGTCGGTTGACCACCCATGGATATCCTGGGGGGATGGCAAATAAGAAATCGACAAATTTTGAAGGAAATTTCGTATAGTTTGAACATTTAGTGGCACAAGCTGTCGCTATATGGCCACATAATCATCATTTGTACCCGCCTTACTGAAAACCCGGACCAGTTGACCGTCGGTTGACCACCTACCGATATCATGGGGGGATGGCAAATAAGAAATCGACAAATTTTGAAGGAAATTTCGTATAGTTTGAACATTTAGTTGCACAAGCTGTCGCTATATGGCCACATAATCACCATTTGTACCCGCCTTACTGAAAACCCGGACCAGTTGACCGTCGGTTGACCACCCACGAATATCCTGGGGGGATGGCAAATAAGAAATCGACAAATTTTGAAGGAAATTTCGTATAGTTTGAACATTTAGTGGCCCAATCTGTCGCTATATGGCCACATAATCACCATTTGTACCGCCTTACTGAAAACCCGGACCAGTTGACCGTCGGTTGACCACCCACGGATATCCTGGGGGGATGGCAAATAAGAAATCGACAAATTTTGAAGGAAATTTCGTATAGTTTGAACATTTAGTGGCACAAGCTGTCGCTATATGGCAACATAATCATCATTTGTACCCGCCTTACTGAAAACCCGGACCAGTTGACCGTCGGTTGACCACCTACAGATATCATGGGGGGATGGCAAATAAGAAATCGACAAATTTTGAAGGAAATTTCGTATAGTTTGAACATTTAGTGGCACAAGCTGTCGCTATATGGCCACATAATCACCATTTGTACCCGTCTTACTGAAAACCCGGACCAGTTGACCGTCGGTTGACCACCCACGAATATCCTGGGGGGATGGCAAATAAGAAATCGACAAATTTTGAAGGAAATTTCGTATAGTTTGAACATTTAGTGGCACAAGCTGTCGCTATATGGCCACATAATCACCATTTGTACCCGCCTTACTGAAAACCCGGACCAGTTGACCGTCGGTTGACCACCCACGGATATCCTGGGGGGATGGCAAATAAGAAATCAACAAATTTTGAAGGAAATTTCGTATAGTTTGAACATTTAGTGGCACAAGCTGTCGCTATATGGCCACATAATCATCATTTGTACCCGCCTTACTGAAAACCCGGACCAGTTGACCGTCGGTTGACCACCTACAGATATCATGGGGGGATGGCAAATAAGAAATCGACAAATTTTGAAGGAAATTTCGTATAGTTTGAACATTTAGTGGCACAAGCTGTCGCTATATGGCCACATAATCACCATTTGTACCCGCCTTACTGAAAACCCGGACCAGTTGACCGTCGGTTGACCACCCACGAATATCCTGGGGGGATGGCAAATAAGAAATCGACAAATTTTGAAGGAAATTTCGTATAGTTTGAACATTTAGTGGCACAAGCTGTCGCTATATGGCCACATAATCACCATTTGTACCCGTCTTACTGAAAACCCGGACCAGTTGACCGTCGGTTGACCACCCACGAATATCCTGGGGGGATGGCAAATAAGAAATCGACAAATTTTGAAGGAAATTTTGTATAGTTTGAACATTTAGTGGCACAAGCTGTCGCTATATGGCCACATAATCACCATTTGTACCCGCCTTACTGAAAACCCGGACCAGTTGACCGTCGGTTGACCACCCACGGATATCCTGGGGGGGATGGCAAATAAGAAATCGACAAATTTTGAAGGAAATTTCGTATAGTTTGAACATTTAGTGGCACAAGCTGTCGCTATATGGCCACATAATCATCATTTGTACCCGCCTTACTGAAAACCCGGACCAGTTGACCGTCGGTTGACCACCTACAGATATCATGGGGGGATGGCAAATAAGAAATCGACAAATTTTGAAGGAAATTTCGTATAGTTTGAACATTTAGTGGCACAAGCTGTCGCTATATGGCCACATAATCACCATTTGTACCCGCCTTACTGAAAACCCGGACCAGTTGACCGTCGGTTGACCACCCACGGATATCCTGGGGGGATGGCAAATAAGAAATCGACAAATTTTGAAGGAAATTTCGTATAGTTTGAACATTTAGTGGCACAAGCTGTCGCTATATGGCCACATAATCATCATTTGTACCCGCCTTACTGAAAACCCGGACCAGTTGACCGTCGGTTGCCACCTACAGATATCATGGGGGGATGGCAAATAAGAAATCGACAAATTTTGAAGGAAATTTCGTATAGTTTGAACATTTAGTGGCACAAGCTGTCGCTATATGGCCACATAATCACCATTTGTACCCGCCTTACTGAAAACCCGGACCAGTTGACCGTCGGTTGACCACCCACGAATATCCTGGGGGGATGGCAAATAAGAAATCTACAAATTTTGAAGGAAATTTCGTATAGTTTGAACATTTAGTGGCACAAGCTGTCGCTATATGGCCACATAATCACCATTTGTACCCGCCTTACTGAAAACCCGGACCAGTTGACCGTCGGTTGACCACCCACGGATATCCTGGGGGGATGGCAAATAAAAAATCGACAAATTTTGAAGGAAATTTCGTATAGTTTGAACATTTAGTGGCACAAGCTGTCGCTATATGGCCACATAATCACCATTTGTACCCGCCTTACTGAAAACCCGGACCAGTTGACCGTCGGTTGACCACCCATGAATATCCTGGGGGGATGGCAAATAAGAAATCGACAAATTTTGAAGGAAATTTCGTATAGTTTGAACATTTAGTGGCACAAGCTGTCGCTATATGGCCACATAATCACCATTTGTACCCGCCTTACTGAAAACCCGGACCAGTTGACCGTCGGTTGACCACCCACGGATATCCTGGGGGGATGGCAAATAAGAAATCGACAAATTTTGAAGGAAATTTCGTATAGTTTGAACATTTAGTGGCACAAGCTGTCGCTATATGGCCACATAATCATCATTTGTACCCGCCTTACGGAAAACCCGGAGCAGTTGACCGTCGGTTGACCACCTACAGATATCATGGGGGGATGGCAAATAAGAAATCGACAAATTTTGAAGGAAATTTCGTATAGTTTGAACATTTAGTGGCACAAGCTGTCGCTATATGGCCACATAATCACCATTTGTACCCGCCTTACTGAAAACCCGGACCAGTTGACCGTCGGTTGACCACCCACGAATATCCTGGGGGGATGGCAAATAAGAAATCGACAAATTTTGAAGGAAATTTCGTATAGTTTGAACATTTAGTGGCACAAGCTGTCGCTATATGGCCACATAATCACCATTTGTACCCGCCTTACTGAAAACCCGGACCAGTTGACCGTCGGTTGACCACCCACGGATATCCTGGGGGGATGGCAAATAAGAAATCGACAAATGTTGAAGGAAATTTCGTATAGTTTGAACATTTAGTGGCACAAGCTGTCGCTATATGGCCACATAATCATCATTTGTACCCGCCTTACTGAAAAGCCGGACCAGTTGACCGTCGGTGGACCACCTACAGATATCATGGGGGGATAGCAAATAAGAAATCGACAAATTTTGAAGGAAATTTCGTATAGTTTGAACATTTAGTGGCACAAGCTGTCGCTATATGGCCACATAATCACCATTTGTACCCGTCTTACTGAAAACCCGGACCAGTTGACCGTCGGTTGACCACCCACGAATATCCTGGGGGGATGGCAAATAAGAAATCGACAAATTTTGAAGGAAATTTCGTATAGTTTGAACATTTAGTGGCACAAGCTGTCGCTATATGGCCACATAATCACCATTTGTACCCGCCTTACTGAAAACCCGGACCAGTTTACCGTCGGTTGACCACCCACGGATATCCTGGGGGGATGGCAAATAAGAAATCGACAAATTTTGAAGGAAATTTCGTATAGTTTGAACATTTAGTGGCACAAGCTGTCGCTATATGGCCACATAATCACCATTTGTACCCGCCTTACTGAAAACCCGGACCAGTTGACCGTCGGTTGACCACCCACGGATATCCTGGGGGGATGGCAAATAAGAAATCGACAAATTTTGAAGGAAATTTCGTATAGTTTGAACATTTAGTGGCACAAGCTGTCGCTATATGGCCACATAATCATCATTTGTACCCGCCTTACTGAAAACCCGGACCAGTTGACCGTCGGTTGACCACCTACAGATATCATGGGGGGATGGCAAATAAGAAATCGACAAATTTTGAAGGAAATTTCGTATAGTTTGAACATTTAGTGGCACAAGCTGTCGCTATATGGCCACATAATCACCATTTGTACCCGCCTTACTGAAAACCCGGACCAGTTGACCGTCGGTTGACCACCCACGAATATCCTGGGGGATGGCAAATAAGATATCGACAAATTTTGAAGGAAATTTCGTATAGTTTGAACATTTAGTGGCACAAGCTGTCGCTATATGGCCACATAATCACCATTTGTACCCGCCTTACTGAAAACCCGGACCAGTTGACTGTCGGTTGACCACCAACGGATATCCTGGGGGGATGGCAAATAAGAAATCGACAAATTTTGAAGGAAATTTCGTATAGTTTGAACATTTAGTGGCACAAGCTGTCGCTATATGGCCACATAATCATCATTTGTACCCGCCTTACTGAAAACCCGGACCAGTTGACCGTCGGTTGACCACCTACAGATATCATGGGGGGATGGCAAATAAGAAATCGACAAATTTTGAAGGAAATTTCGTATAGTTTGAACATTTAGTGGCACAAGCTGTCGCTATATGGCCACATAATCACCATTTGTACCCGCCTTACTGAAAACCCGGACCAGTTGACCGTCGGTTGACCACCCACGGATATCCTGGGGGGATGGCAAATAAGAAATCGACAAATTTTGAAGGAAATTTCGTATAGTTTGAACATTTATTTGCACAAGCTGTCGCTATATGGCCACATAATCATCATTTGTACCCGCCTTACTGAAAACCCGGACCAGATGACCGTCGGTTGACCACCCACGGATATCCTGGGGGGATGGCAAATAAGAAATCGACAAATTTTGAAGGAAATTTCGTATAGTTTGAACATTTAGTGGCACAAGCTGTCGCTATATGGCCACATAATCATCATTTGTACCCGCCTTACTGAAAACCCGGACCAGTTGACCGTCGGTTGACCACCTACAGATATCATGGGGGGATGGCAAATAAGAAATCGACAAATTTTGAAGGAAATTTCGTATAGTTTGAACATTTAGTGGCACAAGCTGTCGCTATATGGCCACATAATCACCATTTGTACCCGCCTTACTGAAAACCCGGACCAGTTGACCGTCGGTTGACCACCCACGAATATCCTGGGGGGACGGCAAATAAGAAATCGACAAATTTTGAAGGAAATTTCGTATAGTTTGAACATTTAGTGGCACAAGCTGTCGCTATATGGCCGACATAATCACCATTTGTACCCGCCTTACTGAAAACCCGGACCAGTTGACCGTCGGTTGACCACCCACGGATATCCTGGGGGGATGGCAAATAAGAAATCGACAAATTTGAAGGAAATTTCGTATAGTTTGAACATTTAGTGGCACAAGCTGTCGCTATATGGCCACATAATCATCATTTGTACCCGCCTTACTGAAAACCCGGACCAGTTGACCGTCGGTCGACCACCTACAGATTTCATGGGGGGGGGGGTGGCAAATAAGAAATCGACAAATTTTGAAGGAAATTTCGTATAGTTTGAACATTTAGTGGCACAAGCTGTCGCTATATGGCCACATAATCACCATTTGCCATCCCCCCAGGATATCCGTGGGTGGTCAACCGACGGTCAACTGGTCCGGGTTTTCAGTAAGGCGGGTACAAATGGTGATTATGTGGCCATATAGCGACAGCTTGTGCCACTAAATGTTCAAACTATACGAAATTTCCTTCAAAATTTGTCGATTTCTTATTTGCCATCTCCCCAGGATATCCGTGGGTGGTCAACCGACGGTCAACTGGTCCGGGTTTTCAGTAAGGCGGGTACAAATGGTGATTATGTGGCCATATAGCGACAGCTTGTGCCACTAAATGTTCAAACTATACGAAATTTCCTTCAAAATTTGTCGATTTCTTATTTGCCATCCCCCCAGGATATTCGTGGGTGGTCAACCGACGGTCAACTGGTCCGGATTTTCAGTAAGGCGGGTACAAATGGTGATTATATGGCCATATAGCGACAGCTTGTGCCACTAAATGTTCAAACTATACGAAATTTCCTTCAAAATTTGTCGATTTCTTATTTGCCATCCCCCATGATATCTGTAGGTGGTCAACCGACGGTCAACTGGTCCGGGTTTTCAGTAAGGCGGGTACAAATGATGATTATGTGGCCATATAGCGACAGCTTGTGCCACTAAATGTTCAAACTATACGAAATTTCCTTCAAAATTTGTCGATTTCTTATTTGCCATCCCCCCAGGATATCCGTGGGTGGTCAACCGACGGTCAACTGGTCCGGGTTTTCAGTAAGGCGGGTACAAATGGTGATTATGTGGCCATATAGCGACAGCTTGTGCCACTAAATGTTCAAACTATACGAAATTTCCTTCAAAATTTGTCGATTTCTTATTTGCCATCCCCCCAGGATATTCGTGGGTGGTCAACCGACGGTCAACTGGTCCGGGTTTTCAGTAAGGCGGGTACAAATGGTGATTATGTGGCCATATAGCGACAGCTTGTGCCACTAAATGTTCAAACTATACGAAATTTCCTTCAAAATTTGTCGATTTCTTATTTGCCATCCCCCCATGATATCTGTAGGTGGTCAACCGACGGTCAACTGGTCCGGGTTTTCAGTAAGGCGGGTACAAATGGTGATTATGTGGCCATATAGCGACAGCTTGTGCCACTAAATGTTCAAACTATACGAAATTTCCTTCAAAATTTGTCGATTTCTTATTTGCCATCCCCCCATGATATCTGTAGGTGGTCAACCGACGGTCAACTGGTCCGGGTTTTCAGTAAGGCGGATACAAATGATGATTAGGTGGCCATATAGCGACAGCTTGTGCCACTAAATGTTCAAACTATACGAAATTTCCTTCAAAATTTGTCGATTTCTTATTTGCCATCCCCCCATGATATCTGTAGGTGGTCAACCGACGGTCAACTGGTCCGGGTTTTCAGTAAGGCGGGTACAAATGGTGATTATGTGGCCATATAGCGACAGCTTGTGCCACTAAATGTTCAAACTATACGAAATTTCCTTCAAAATTTGTCGATTTCTTATTTGCCATCCCCCCAGGATATTCGTGGGTGGTCAACCGACGGTCAACTGGTCCGGGTTTTCAGTAAGGCGGGTACAAATGGTGATTATGTGGCCATATAGCGACAGCTTGTGCCACTAAATGTTCAAACTATACGAAATTTCCTTCAAAATTTGTCGATTTCTTATTTGCCATCCCCCCATGATATCTGTAGGTGGTCAACCGACGGTCAACTGGTCCGGGTTTTCAGTAAGGCGGGTACAAATGGTGATTATGTGGCCATATAGCGACAGCTTGTGCCACTAAATGTTCAAACTATACGAAATTTCCTTCAAAATTTGTCGATTTCTTATTTGCCATCCCCCCATGATATCTGTAGGTGGTCAACCGACGGTCAACTGGTCCGGGTTTTCAGTAAGGCGGATACAAATGATGATTAGGTGGCCATATAGCGACAGCTTGTGCCACTAAATGTTCAAACTATACGAAATTTCCTTCAAAATTTGTCGATTTCTTATTTGCCATCCCCCCATGATATCTGTAGGTGGTCAACCGACGGTCAACTGGTCCGGGTTTTCAGTAAGGCGGGTACAAATGATGATTATGTGGCCATATAGCGACAGCTTGTGCCACTAAATGTTCAAACTATACGAAATTTCCTTCAAAATTTGTCGATTTCTTATTTGCCATCCCCCCAGGATATCCGTGGGTGGTCAACCGACTGTCAACTGGTCCGGGTTTTCAGTAAGGCGGGTACAAATGGTGATTATGTGGCCATATAGCGACAGCTTGTGCCACTAAATGTTCAAACTATACGAAATTTCCTTCAAAATTTGTCGATTTCTTATTTGCCATCCCCCCATGATATCTGTAGGTGGTCAACCGACGGTCAACTGGTCCGGGTTTTCAGTAAGGCGGGTACAAATGGTGATTATGTGGCCATATAGCGACAGCTTGTGCCACTAAATGTTCAAACTATACGAAATTTCCTTCAAAATTTGTCGATTTCTTATTTGCCATCCCCCCAGGATATTCGTGGGTGGTCAACCGACGGTCAACTGGTCCGGGTTTTCAGTAAGGCGGGTACAAATGGTGATTATGTGGCCATATAGCGACAGCTTGTGCCACTAAATGTTCAAACTATACGAAATTTCCTTCAAAATTTGTCGATTTCTTATTTGCCATCCCCCCAGGATATTCGTGGGTGGTCAACCGACGGTCAACTGGTCCGGGTTTTCAGTAAGGCGGGTACAAATGGTGATTATGTGGCCATATAGCGACAGCTTGTGCCACTAAATGTTCAAACTATACGAAATTTCCTTCAAAATTTGTCGATTTCTTATTTGCCATCCCCCCATGATATCTGTAGGTGGTCAACCGACGGTCAACTGGTCCGGGTTTTCAGTAAGGCGGGTACAAATGATGATTATGTGGCCATATAGCGACAGCTTGTGCCACTAAATGTTCAAACTATACGAAATTTCCTTCAAAATTTGTCGATTTCTTATTTGCCATCCCCCCATGATATCTGTAGGTGGTCAACCGACGGTCAACTGGTCCGGGTTTTCAGTAAGGCGGGTACAAATGATGATTATGTGGCCATATAGCGACAGCTTGTGCCACTAAATGTTCAAACTATACGAAATTTCCTTCAAAATTTGTCGATTTCTTATTTGCCATCCCCCCATGATATCTGTAGGTGGTCAACCGACGGTCAACTGGTCCGGGTTTTCAGTAAGGCGGGTACAAATGATGATTATGTGGCCATATAGCGACAGCTTGTGCCACTAAATGTTCAAACTATACGAAATTTCCTTCAAAATTTGTCGATTTCTTATTTGCCATCCCCCCAGGATATCCGTGGGTGGTCAACCGACGGTCAACTGGTCCGGGTTTTCAGTAAGGCGGGTACAAATGGTGATTATGTGGCCATATAGCGACAGCTTGTGCCACTAAATGTTCAAACTATACGAAATTTCCTTCAAAATTTGTCGATTTCTTATTTGCCATCCCCCCATGATATCTGTAGGTGGTCAACCGACGGTCAACTGGTCCGGGTTTTCAGTAAGGCGGGTACAAATGGTGATTATGTGGCCATATAGCGACAGCTTGTGCCACTAAATGTTCAAACTATACGAAATTTCCTTCAAAATTTGTCGATTTCTTATTTGCCATCCCCCCAGGATATTCGTGGGTGGTCAACCGACGGTCAACTGGTCCGGGTTTTCAGTAAGGCGGGTACAAATGGTGATTATGTGGCCATATAGCGACAGCTTGTGCCACTAAATGTTCAAACTATACGAAATTTCCTTCAAAATTTGTCGATTTCTTATTTGCCATCCCCCCAGGATATTCGTGGGTGGTCAACCGACGGTCAACTGGTCCGGGTTTTCAGTAAGGCGGGTACAAATGGTGATTATGTGGCCATATAGCGACAGCTTGTGCCACTAAATGTTCAAACTATACGAAATTTCCTTCAAAATTTGTCGATTTCTTATTTGCCATCCCCCCATGATATCTGTAGGTGGTCAACCGACGGTCAACTGGTCCGGGTTTTCAGTAAGGCGGGTACAAATGATGATTATGTGGCCATATAGCGACAGCTTGTGCCACTAAATGTTCAAACTATACGAAATTTCCTTCAAAATTTGTTGATTTCTTATTTGCCATCCCCCCAGGATATCCGTGGGTGGTCAACCGACGGTCAACTGGTCCGGGTTTTCAGTAAGGCGGGTACAAATGGTGATTATGTGGCCATATAGCGACAGCTTGTGCCACTAAATGTTCAAACTATACGAAATTTCCTTCAAAATTTGTCGATTTCTTATTTGCCATCCCCCCAGGATATCCGTGGGTGGTCAACCGACGGTCAACTGGTCCGGGTTTTCAGTAAGGCGGGTACAAATGGTGATTATGTGGCCATATAGCGACAGCTTGTGCCACTAAATGTTCAAACTATACGAAATTTCCTTCAAAATTTGTCGATTTCTTATTTGCCATCCCCCCATTATATCTGTAGGTGGTCAACCGACGGTCAACTGGTCCGGGTTTTCAGTAAGGCGGGTACAAATGATGATTATGTGGCCATATAGCGACAGCTTGTGCCACTAAATGTTCAAACTATACGAAATTTCCTTCAAAATTTGTCGATTTCTTATTTGCCATCCCCCCAGGATATCCGTGGGTGGTCAACCGACGGTCAACTGGTCCGGGTTTTCAGTAAGGCGGGTACAAATGGTGATTATGTGGCCATATAGCGACAGCTTGTGCCACTAAATGTTCAAACTATACGAAATTTCCTTCAAAATTTGTCGATTTCTTATTTGCCATCCCCCCAGGATATTCGTGGGTGGTCAACCGACGGTCAACTGGTCCGGGTTTTCAGTAAGGCGGGTACAAATGGTGATTATGTGGCCATATAGCGACAGCTTGTGCCACTAAATGTTCAAACTATACGAAATTTCCTTCAAAATTTGTCGATTTCTTATTTGCCATCCCCCCATGATATCTGTAGGTGGTCAACCGACGGTCAAATGGTCCGGGTTTTCAGTAAGGCGGGTACAAATGATGATTATGTGGCCATATAGCGACAGCTTGTGCCACTAAATGTTCAAACTATACGAAATTTCCTTCAAAATTTGTCGATTTCTTATTTGCCATCCCCCCAGGATATCCGTGGGTGGTCAACCGACGGTCAACTGGTCCGGGTTTTCAGTAAGGCGGGTACAAATGGTGATTATGTGGCCATATAGCGACAGTTTGTGCCACTAAATGTTCAAACTATACGAAATTTCCTTCAAAATTTGTCGATTTCTTATTTGCCATCCCCCCAGGATATTCGTGGGTGGTCAACCGACGGTCAACTGGTCCGGGTTTTCAGTAAGGCGGGTACAAATGGTGATTATGTGGCCATATAGCGACAGCTTGTGCCACTAAATGTTCAAACTATACGAAATTTCCTTCAAAATTTGTCGATTTCTTATTTGCCATCCCCCCATGATATCTGTAGGTGGTCAACCGACGGTCAACTGGTCCGGGTTTTCAGTAAGGCGGGTACAAATGATGATTATGTGGCCATATAGCGACAGCTTGTGCCACTAAATGTTCAAACTATACGAAATTTCCTTCAAAATTTGTCGATTTCTTATTTGCCATCCCCCCAGGATATTCGTGGGTGGTCAACCGACGGTCAACTGGTCCGGGTTTTCAGTAAGGCGGGTACAAATGGTGATTATGTGGCCATATAGCGACAGCTTGTGCCACTAAATGTTCAAACTATACGAAATTTCCTTCAAAATTTGTCGATTTCTTATTTGCCATCCCCCCAGGATATTCGTGGGTGGTCAACCGACGGTCAACTGGTCCGGGTTTTCAGTAAGGCGGGTACAAATGGTGATTATGTGGCCATATAGCGACAGCTTGTGCCACTAAATGTTCAAACTATACGAAATTTCCTTCAAAATTTGTCGATTTCTTATTTGCCATCCCCCCATGATATCTGTAGGTGGTCAACCGACGGTCAACTGGTCCGGGTTTTCAGTAAGGCGGGTACAAATGATGATTATGTGGCCATATAGCGACAGCTTGTGCCACTAAATGTTCAAACTATACGAAATTTCCTTCAAAATTTGTCGATTTCTTATTTGCCATCCCCCCAGGATATCCGTGGGTGGTCAACCGACGGTCAACTGGTCCGGGTTTTCAGTAAGGCGGGTACAAATGGTGATTATGTGGCCATATAGCGACAGCTTGTGCCACTAAATGTTCAAACTATACGAAATTTCCTTCAAAATTTGTCGATTTCTTATTTGCCATCCCCCCAGGATATTCGTGGGTGGTCAACCGACGGTCAACTGGTCCGGGTTTTCAGTAAGGCGGGTACAAATGGTGATTATTTGGCCATATAGCGACAGCTTGTGCCACTAAATGTTCAAACTATACGAAATTTCCTTCAAAATTTTTCGATTTCTTATTTGCCATCCCCCCATGATATCTGTAGGTGGTCAACCGACGGTCAACTGGTCCGGGTTTTCAGTAAGGCGGGTACAAATGATGATTATGTGGCCATATAGCGACAGCTTGTGCCACTAAATGTTCAAACTATACGAAATTTCCTTCAAAATTTGTCGATTTCTTATTTGCCATCCCCCCAGGATATCCGTGGGTGGTCAACCGACGGTCAACTGGTCCGGGTTTTCAGTAAGGCGGGTACAAATGGTGATTATGTGGCCATATAGCGACAGCTTGTGCCACTAAATGTTCAAACTATACGAAATTTCCTTCAAAATTTGTCGATTTCTTATTTGCCATCCCCCCAGGATATCCGTGGGTGGTCAACCGACGGTCAACTGGTCCGGGTTTTCAGTAAGGCGGGTACAAATGGTGATTATGTGGCCATATAGCGACAGCTTGTGCCACTAAATGTTCAAACTATACGAAATTTCCTTCAAAATTTGTCGATTTCTTATTTGCCATCCCCCCAGGATATCCGTTGGTGGTCAACCGACGGTCAACTGGTCCGGGTTTTCAGTAAGGCGGGTACAAATGGTGATTATGTGGCCATATAGCGACAGCTTGTGCCACTAAATGTTCAAACTATACGAAATTTCCTTCAAAATTTGTCGATTTCTTATTTGCCATCCCCCCATGATATCTGTAGGTGGTCAACCGACGGTCAACTGGGCCTAATGATCACGAAGGCGGTAGGAATCCTCGTTATAATAGCGTATTGTGATGATATGATATGTTTTCTTTTTTTTTAAATACCATCGGATGGCAAATAGCGCATATCGGTAGAATCGCTATTTGCCATCCGATGGCGAATAGACACTTCCGTTTTGTAATGCATACCGAATAAATTTATAAATATTTACATGTACGCATAGTCAAGGGCCCAGTTTCAAGTACCAAAGACTTAAAGGCACGTGAGGCTTTAGTTGTCGAAAATATTTTCACAGGATACCCACCGCCAAGGCCAACCGTACCTTTAAAGGTACGGTTGGCCTTGGGGGTGGTATCATGTGAAAATATTTCCAACCGTCAAAAACCGCCACAAACAGAAAGAACATCAAAATGTAGACAGACTTTGTCCGTATACAAATAAGAAATATCGCATAAACAGTATGTTATTGTCATATGGTTGACCATTGTTATGTAAACAAAAGCATAAAAAGTTACTTTTCTGGTGTTTGTTTATATTATGATGGTAAACATAAAGAGCGTTCTTTGTGGGTGAATTCCTGATATGGAACTAATAAAGAGCGTTTATGCCATTTGTGTGTGATTAGCCAGTAGCATTGTGCTGTCTTCTATAACACAATCAGGCTCTTGCTTAGGTAAAATATAGTAGGTCTTTATGATAATATGCTGTTTACGCGATGGTCATGGTATATATGAACGAAACTGTGTGCGTTTTACTGTTTTTTTCTGTTTACGGTGATTGGAACAAATATGAATATTTTCGACAACTAAAGCCTCACGTGCCTTTAATGCCATTTGATCTGCTTCCGCTGAAAAATATTATAAACGCTTGTCATAATTGATAAACTGCGTATGAACTTCGAAACTACGTACATGGTACGTTGAACGACACTTTTGCATAGATGTTTTAATAAAATCAAAGCGACGACTTTTAGTAAAGAGCGTTATAATTAACAACACGTGAATAGATGGTCCATAGTGATATAAATTATTTCGCGGACATCGGTGTGCCCACAGTCCGCGTACCATATACATGCAATATTTTTTTTTATTTCATAGTTAATACAAATGTGATGCAGATGTAATAAATGTATGGATAGGATCTGAGATTCACGTGGGTGGATCATATTCTAACTTAATATTTTAACTCTAATTTAATATTATAATTTTAATATTTTAATTCGAACTTAACATTTTAACTCTAACTTATTATTTTAATTCTAACTTAATATTTCAACTATAATCTAATATTCTAATTTTAAGATTTAATTCTAACTTATCGATTTAACTCTAACTTAATATTTGTTATTCTAACTTAATATTTGAACTCTAATTAAATATTCTAAATTTAATATTTTAATTTTAACTTAATATTTTAATTCTAAATTAAAAGTTTAACTATAATATAATATTTCAATTCTAACTTTTTTCTAGTTTTTATTTGTTAGGTTTACGGTATCAAAGACATTGGAATTCTAGTTATGAAACTAATAACACAAATCTGGTAAAAGTTAAGAATTTAGAATTAAAAAGTTAGAATTAAAATGTTTAAATTAAAAAGTTGAAATTAAAGTACTCAATCGGATTGAACATAGAATGTAAATACGAAGTTGGAATTATGACCCGATTAACGTGCGAGAGTTTTCTATATTCTATCAAAGGGTACTGTGCAGTCGCGACGATGGAACTGCGCGGTATTAAACCGATCCTAACCTATCCCAATTGATTTACGCTTGAGTGTAATGGCAATGCGGTGAAGCGTAATTCCAGTTCCATTACACTTAAACGTATTCAATTAGCTATTAAAGGCCCACTTAATTTTCGAGTAACGAGTTATGTTTTATAGTGCATTGATATAAGGTTTTAATAACTATCTATGCCATAAAATATGATAAAAACATTATAGTTCATCACCATTTGAAAATCTGTATCTCAGAAGATTCCCGTTGAGAATCAGCTGAGATCATAGAAATATTCCCCCCGTTATGGCTCCCAGAATGCAACATAATTCAAACTAAAAAATGTATTTGCAATGGATGGGGAATAACTCTACCTTTAAGATAAAAGAGTTATCCCCCCATTGAAAATAATACACTGTGCACTACAATTCAGATAAAACTTAAACACAAAAACACGTCGGTAACTCAACAAAAACAACATATTCACAGTTTAGTACACCGGATAAGTTGATAATACAATGTTTTGGAGCTTCCTCTTTCAAATGGTATATACTATGGCACATATTTTACATATGTGATCTGGGGGTTTGAAAATTAAGTGGGTCTTTAAATGTGAAGTTGGTCTCCCATCATTTCGTTGCTTCGCACCACGTTTGGCAATTTCACGCCACATGTTGTGTTGTCTCCTGCACTCCCGCAAACTTCTTTTGTGGTTTAAGAGTTATCTTAGCAATCGCCAACAAAGGGTAAGGGTCAATGCCTGCGTCTCAAAGTATGATTGTTTAGATTCTGGAGTGCCACAAGGGTATATTATCGGTCCTCTTCTATTTTTGCTCTATATTAACGATATAGCCGATAGTATGGAATCCAAAACGTGTCTATATGCAGATGATACTTGTCTAATGAACAATAGTCCTGACCTAAACACACTTGAAATTTCACTGAATAATGATATGATTAAGCTGAGTAATTGGTCGAGGCAATGGATGGTGAAATTCAATCCATCAAAAACCAATCTAATGTTTTTTGGAAGTTTCCCTGAAAATACTAGGCCCGTGGTTAAATTCAATGGTGAAGTCCTGGAATACGCCGAAAATCACAATCATGTAGGCATTTAACTGCAGAGTGGTCTCAAATGGAATATGTGTATTGACAACACGTGTAAACATGCTAATGCGAGATTGTCCCAAATACGGAAACTTACATGTATATTAAGCAGAAAGACTTCAGAAACAATGTACTTGACATACGTGAGACCACTTCTCAAATATGCAAGCCCAGTGTGGTTTGGCGCTCCGAATTACCTCCTTTAAAACCTTAATTTTTATATTCAGTTAGATGCAGCCAGAATCGTGACTGGTTGCACTCGTTTTGTATCAGATGTCAGATTAATGACTGAGGTAGGCTGGGACTAGTAGGCTAGTTTATATAGAGGACAGAAGAACCGTTATACGGTTATCCACCCTTCACAGGATAATAAATATTAACGCCCCTCGTTACTTAAGCACCCTCTTGCCTGAACGTTTCAGAGATAGGACCGATCGAGAATCAAAATATGTTTCTGATTCCATTATCATTCGCTATGACTCTGCAAGGTTAAAATCCAATTTTTTCCCTGTCTGCACAAAGGAATGGAACTCCATTAAATTAACTATTCGCAATCTCGCCCATGATGAATTCGTGAAGCAATTGAAACATATGTACTACGCGGGTATGCAAGGCTGAAACCACCTGTGTACTTCACAAATTGGAGTCGTTATTTTAATATTATTCACACGCAACTTCGATGTAAATGTAGTGGCCTACAGTCCGATAAATTACGCAATCATATCTCAGATTCCGCAGCATGCTCGTGTGCTAATCATTTTTTTTCTGTGAATGTAACCATTATGCCGAATCTCGACTAAGACTTAATAATAATCTCATGCAACATAATATTAACTCTGTAGACATACTTCTTTATGGGAAACCCGAACTAACTTATTATGAGAATAGTGATATATTTAAGGCTGTTCACTCATATATCAGAGATTCCGGTCGATTTGAGAGAACCTAATACTTTGCCCATGTCATTTTACACTTAAAATCTACTTATGATAGAATATATTCTATATTTGTACATTATTTCCTATGTAATATTTCCCCCAGTTATGCCCCTGTTAAGGCACTGAATAATTGTTACATGCCTGTACTATCGCATTTTTACTTGTTGCCCGGGAATGATCACCGACGTGTTGATGAAGCATACACACACTCAACCCATCTCGTCACTGTATACCGAACTTCCGATTCTATTCCACAATCGCCATTCTGTTTATTTGTTCATATATTGTTCATTATATTTATGTATATTATATACCTTGTGTTTGTTCGTCTTCAGTGTTAACATTTGTCAGTGTATTATACTAGGGAGGGGAGGGTATTCTAAGTGATTATAGCACTTGTCACCCAATCCCTTTGTAAATCAATTTATGAACAAATAATATATGTTTAAACAAACCGCCGCAAATGCTGATTGGGCATGCGTACCATGTGAACGAATTTCATAACTTAATGAAAGAGAACACATTTATGATTTATTGTTATGTGATGACAATCCGCCATTAAACACCTTTTTTGCGAAAAAAAAACGTTTAAAAAAATTTCATGTTATATATAAAATAAATAACATCGGTATATTCAATCATTCAATGGTACAGACCGTCCTAAACCCTGGTGGGAAACATCTCTATGATATGTTCAACTAAGAAGTTCATAAAAATAGCTGTGGCATATTTGTTGAACATTTGATCTGAACATCACTGTAAATGTATGAATGAATGGGAATCCGTGGAGAAATCTCAGGTGTGTTTTCTCTGCGTGTCGTCTGCTTATATTATCAGAAACTCCCTGCAAATGAACAAGAGCAACGCTCCGCGTGTGCATATGTCCCTGGTGGTAGCTATGTTGAATCTGGTTTGTCCATCATTATTTACAGTTTGATTAAGGTCACGTTCCATGCAGATTGACGACGAACATTTTCAAGTTCGAGAGCCATAACTCTTGTAAGAACATGCGGACAAAACCCACGATATTTGCAAATCCTTTGCCCCATGCTGTGCTATCAACATAAAAAGGAGAAAGTTTCAAGATAATATGTTCTAAAAATAGTAATGAAAAAAGGTCCCAATTAATTATCGCATTATATAAGAAAATATGAAATCAATAAATATTAATTAACATTAGTATTTTCGGACATGTTATTTATTATTTTATACCCCGGAAACATATTATAGGAAGAGACAATCCATCTTTAAGGCAATCCATCTTTAAGGATGGATTATGTACAAGTGGTGTATAGTTGCCAAGATATAAAATAATAAGTACGAGTCGAAGACACCTGTCCGAAAACACTTCTATTAATGTTTATTGATTTTATATTGAACGTTCTGGTACATATACATACAATCAATATGCGACATTTTACGACTCATGTTCGTTTGGACGTTGCATTCGAGAGACCTCTTTCTAAAACTAACAACGAATATATGTCCCACTTGATTGTCGCATGTATATTGCATGTATATTGCATGTATATAAGAAAATATCGATATAGAATCAATATTAATTGATAGTGACATATATATGCAACGTTGTGTGTCATGACAATGAACATTCATCTCCAATCTAATGTCATTATTCTATGCAAATAAATACATGTACATGTTCATTGGCATTTTAGAAACCAACGGCAACATACTACAGAAAATTATTCAAGTCAAAGTGAATTATAAAACCAAACTATGAGCTTGTATATCAAGAGACACCATTGCCCAAATAAAATGTTCACTTCATGTGAGTTCATGAGAGCCAAGAAATATTAAAGTGATGTGAAACACTCCACTGAGGTGTTCAGAACGGATTAAAAAATAATTACACTAAAACAAGTTATTTTTATAAATCTTATATCCAAATAGGCAGAAAACATGGTTATGGTTTATTATTACCACTTTAGCGGGCGTTCTATGGTAGATTAACAGTACTTTACCCGTACGATAAGAATCCATAATTTTGAGGCGAAGTTGACCGAAAGCGGGCTGCGGGCGTTAATGAAGCTTTGTTTTCATTAACGCCCGCCGCCCGCTACCAGTTAAGTCACCGATCACGTGATCACACTAGGACGGAGTGGTAATAATAGTAATAACATGATCTTGTCGGGCACCATATATCAATAATAATAACATTATACAGTTGTCGCCCGTTGTCGAGGGAGACATTGAGCTTTGTCACCCGCTCGAGAACGGAATGTCTCCCGAGGAGCGAAGCTCCGAGGGAGACATTCCGTTCTCGAGCGGGTGACAAATCTCAATGTCTCCCGAGAAGAAGGGCAACAACTGTTTTGTTATCCAATTATACCACAGAATAAAATCCTTGCCATCCACACGCACGATGTTGCACTGAGTCACGAGTGCTTTCTTTCCCGATTATGTATATTGTCAGTAAAACTTATCGTCCCATAGCATTTCTGTTCCATAAACGATAGTCAAGCTGTTAAGCATTTGATAATCCGCGTTTATTTACGATCAATTTGGTGGTTAAATCGTCAATATCGGTCCATGCAATGTAAACCAATAAGCCATATAGGTATGTTCTCGTCTTCTGCAATGTGGCATATTCAATGTCGTCTTGTGAGAGCAATTTACTCGCGATGTTCATTTCATAACGGTCTTCCCCAAAAGCTATTGGGAAGTTGTCAATTTCATTAATGTACATTCATATGTGTCAGTACTCATGTCGATCCTCACACAAAATACTTCTATGATCACATTGCAGACATCGCGGAGGATAAGCGTACAGTACCATTCATTCGCGACAAACGTATGCATTACGTTGTCTACCAGCAAACATTTATAACCAACCAACCTCAAGGGATCCTCTCTTTCAATCTTGCCATCATAATGTCGACATGAACAAATTGATTCGCCGAGATGTTTCGATGTAAAAAGTAAATAATAACGCTTGTCCGATACAAAATATCAACTTAAAAGTTCGAATATTAGTGTTCACTAAATATATGCAAATTAGCAAACACCACAACTGGCGTGTATTGCGAATCCGTGGGGTATATAAGATCTATGATTTTTAGTACGTATAGTGATGTGAAATAGATGAGTTACTGCAGTGTGTGTTTGGAGATATTATTGCAATATAACATCAGGCGGGCGACAAAAACAATGTCTCCCGGCTCAGCGGGCGACAGTGTGATTTGTCGCCCGGCACGTGACAGGACATGGGCCAATCAGAAGGGTGGAAAATAGGGAAGAGGATAACAAAGAAATATGTAAACTAGTCAAAATGACGAAAAGATTACGTTACGCAAAATTAATGTACAAATATACCATAGGTTTGTGTGGAAACGTAATACAAATAAATGTACAGTACCAGGCAAAAGAAGTGGTATATTAAATGCTCTATTTTAGCGCCCATGCAATATCGCAATAATATTCAAGTGGAAACGCTTATAAGCGCACCGCTTGTGATATTATTGCAATATTTTGCGCTTAATAACGCAATATTTCGCGCTTGATATTGCGATATCGCGATCTTAATATTGCGACATCTCGAAATTGTGACATTTAAAGCAAATTATGTGTGTGTTGCATAAATAGAGACAATGTTTTAGATTTGTATATCATTTTAGTTGTAAATGCTATATGTACACTATATGTACACTATATGCACAGTATTTATCTACTATAAATATATATAGCTCTATCGGGTCTGAATGAAATTTTGAGCGCTCATATCGCAATAATAAGCGCGTTAGATTATTGATACTGCGCTATAATCTCGCTTTTTTCAAAATCAAGAGCGCTCAATATCGCAATAAAGGCGCGCCTCAGTATTCCACTTCTTCTGACTGGTACTGTATAGTGGTGGCGGAGACTCACAAAAAGTGGGGGTCACAATTTTATCCCATCAGCTGCATGACGTTGTTCGCTCATTCTCTATTTTATAAATAGAGGATATGAAATGAGTGTTTCTCTCATGTGATATTTATGAAACGAGTCTAAGAATTTTCAGTTTTCTCGAGCCTCTGGCGAGAGAAAACTGAAAATTCGTGACGAGTTTCATAAATATCACATGAGAGAAACACGAATTACATATTCTATTTATCATATGACACCTATAAATTGATTATGATGTCCAAAACGCACACAAATCACTAAATAGCTATATATGACATCGGCAGCAAAAGGTTAATGTGACGTCACTTCATTGCACCGGAAGCCCAATTACACCTGGTGAACTAGCAGAAATAATATGCACGCGAAGATATAGTGCGCTATTCTGTTCTCAGTTTGTGACATTATATCGTATGTTTATTAGATAAATACGAATTACATATTCTACTTATCGTATAACAATGTCCAAAACTATATATTTCAAGATTATAATTGCGAGAATTTCGGCATCGCGTTGATTGACGCGCACGAATTTGACCTGCATTTAGTTAGAGATGCGGCTCGGCCCCGGCTGCCATTCAGTAAATAAATAGTCCCAGATAAATAAAGACTATATGACGTATATTTAATCGCGTACATTTGATGACATGACTTTTCAAAATCTTCATTCATTATTGTTTCTTGGAAAATATTGGATACCACAGTATTTTGAGACGTACATGTAGCGTACGGAATGTAAGCAGAAGACAAACCGGAATTCAAAGGTCTCCTGGCACTATTTTCTGTTATAAAACGAACGTTTAATATATAGACAATAGTTAACTGTCATCAGCGACGAACGAAGTTTCTCCTCGAGTGAGATGCGCAGGATCATTTTTCACTCGGCTAACGCCTCGTGAAAAATAATTCTCGCATCTCACGAGAGGAGAAACTTCGTTCGTCGCTGATGACAGTTAACTATTGTGTTTATTATATTTTCCACAACAGTTTGTCACGACACAACTCTAATAAAATGCATTGAGAAGATGTTCCGATGTTCCGACTCATTCATGAATTTTTTACTATAGCCGCGCGCGCCATAGTATCTTACCCCGTATAAGGAACGTGACGTCATTTCATTGACTGATTTCTCCTTTGCCACCAACTTCAAAGGGGATTTTTCGGAGAAATTGTTCAAACAAACAACAAACTTTATTGATTAAATTAGTAACTGTTTGGAATGTTATTGTGTGGATAAGCCTTCCGAGTTCTATGAACTATCACTGCTCACTATCATGTGCAATATGCACTAGAATATCAGTGGAATTTGAAGTGGAACTGCTTGAAGATACTGAAGTGGATTTCAACACTGTTTTCATTTTCTTGGTGCGAATGCACTTGTGGGAACAATTCGGAACGTGTGAGGTTGGGATAAATAGTCCGCCATTGCTGGGAGTAGGATAAACCTCTGGGAGTAGGATAACATCGTGGCACTTCCGGGAGTGGGGATACGATTATTATTTTGACAGAAAAAGTTACTGAAAATATAATAGCACAATTTATTGAATTGGTTTATTGAATGGAATAAGGGTAGGATCATGTAATAAATGGTATTATTCCTTTACATGTTCCGTGTGCTACGACTAAGGGTACGTTCATACGCTGGCAAGTTTGCACGGTATGTTTTTGCGGCATTTCGTCATAGAAAACCACATGGTGCCAGAATATGAACGGAAATATGCACATAACATGTATCTTTACCAAAGCAAACGATATGAGAAGTAAAATTTATGTAGTTCCACTCGTAACGATGCTACTGTAATTTGCCTTCAATTACCCGTATGATTTATTCTTGCGAGATAATTGCATGTTATTTACAGGCAAATTCCGCTATCGTCGCTACAGGTGCAACTACAGAGATTTTACTTCGCACGTAGTTAGCTGTGGTACAGTTGCATCTTATATGCTTGTTTCAGTTCATATTCTGGCACCATATCGTTTTCTATGACAAAATTCCTGCAAACCATACAATGCAAAACTTACCAGTGTATGAACGTACCCTAAGGCGATACGTTCACACACGTCGGCAATTTGTCAGCAAGATTTTCACACGATTCGGAAAACAGAATCTAATGTCTACACATGAATGATACATCTTGGATTCTCCATCTATATTCTTTTAGCATTTGAACATATTGTAGATACTATAAACACAAATACCGATTACACGGTTGACTTTTAAAATTGTTTCACATTTTATGCCTCAAGACTCAAGTCTCTAAGATTCCATGATCACATCATATATTTCCAGGCTTCGGAATTGCCTGCATATATATGGCAGTGACTGTAAATCGTACACGTAGTTTATACTCCATATTTAGCAAATCATTGACATTTAAGTATCGGCGCACTCGATCCGGATTGTCCCCGATTAATCCGACTGCCGGATAAATCGGGATCGTATGCGCCTAACTTTGGAGCGGTTTTTGTCGGATCCGATTTAATCGGACCGATCAAACTGAGTTTGATTTCATCAGGAAATCCGGCTCACCATGACTAGCTATAAGCAACTGGCTAGATAGGCTTACCACATCGGTCGGCTATATACGATGTACAGTAAACATATTCACACGTACAATGTGCGTATACTGTTATATCTAGCTAATGTATAATTATACATGTATCTCCCACAGACCTGTCGGTATGTGGATTGGGCTGAGGTTCACTCCGGGATTTGCCAGTGGTGGCACACACACGTGGCAAAGCGGAGTAACGGATCCTCTGCCTTGGCAAAATTGGGCGACATCAATGGGTATGCACATTGATGAGTGTGTTCAACTCGACACAGCACAGAACAACAAATGGATATTCAAACCATGTTCCACGCAGCTACCTTTCATATGTGAAACATTGGTCGGTGAGTCGTATTTTATTTGATTATAGATTCAGATCAGGCCTTAAAAATAAATACATGTACATGTAGATTATCATCGGATTTTTATGGAAAATTGGGGCGGGGAAGGATTTTATGTTTTATTATGCATTTCCTGCATGTGCTTCATGGGAGACCAACAATGAGGAAAAATCGGGTCAATATGACAAACTTAGGATTAATTACAAGCATTTTGGGTCGCTTTAAGTAACCCAAACATTCAGCGAGTAACTATGACTAACTCTTGTGTTAGTCACAGTGACTAAGTTACACCAATAATAACTATAATTGCAACACTGCCTTGAATTATTCTTTATATTAATTGCTAAATGTTCGATTTCCATTTTCTCGCAGTAGTATTGGATCAAAAATTGAACGTATGTGATGGGAGAATATAACGGCCTATATATCAGAACCCTCCCACATCAAAGGCTAAACTATTAGGATAATAGGTTGTTATGTCATGACACCACAGGCATATCGGAACAATGACCTAGTTAAACAGACTTATACCACAAACGTATGTACCAGTACTGAAATATGTGTTTTGGAGAATGGATTGAAATTTGTCCCGCTTTCAATTCGGTCTCTGATTCTGGATAATATATCATCTGGTTGAGTATTGAAATTAGATGCGCACAATTTCGACCGAATTACATGTTCACCTTCTCAATGACTCAGCTAGTCATTATGACTCAATCCTGGTCATTTCACTAACACACGTGTGGTCTAACGGCATATTAGTCATTTGACTTACAACACTTTGTCGATATGACTAACATCACAATAGACATTGCGACCGTGACTAATTTTATGCTAAGCTAAGTTTGTAATGATGTGGACAAACTCCTTATTACCTTCCTAAGCTTATCCTTACTTATTGTAAACTCGGTTGTTTAATTACATAATATACCATCATTTCTTAAACCTATTGTTTCTCAAACTCGGCCAGGTGTCATTCGTGCTTTCTTTATTTCTACAACCTTTCTTCTACTTGCCAGAGTCGTCATTTCTTTGGAGAATCCATATTCAGATTACGGATTACACTCCGTACATGATGGTTCGTCCAACGTACCGACCATAATCGATAAACGAACAGACAGTAATCGTTATTTCGTCATAATCCAGATTCTGATTCTGAATCCGTAATCGGAATAAGAGCATTCGTAATGTAAACAAACCGATGGTTCCCGGCCTCGCAGTTTAAAAAACACAATAAAACATAAGAAGCAGTCCCTTTCAGAATATAAATGATACATATTAATTAATATAAAATACCTATGCATATGTGTGCTGTCGAGTGTAAACAGGGAGAATTTTACTGAAATTAGCCATTATTGATAGTAACGCTGGTGGAGCACTTCGGTTGATGGCGAACTTGAAGCTTGACAGTTTCATCGTGTTCATTTCATCATTTCGTCCATAAAATACCACCACAACGCATGTCGATATCAAATTCGGCGGATGACGTCAAGTTGGATAATTATGTATTCTGCTTTGTTCGTAATTATACAGTATCAGTCAAAAGAAGTTGTATATTAAGCGCGGTATTTTCGCGCCCAATATTGCAATAATATTGCAAGTGAAAACGCTTATAAACTCACCGCTTGCGAAATTATTGCAATATTTTGCGATTAATATCTCAATATTTCGCTCTTAATATTCCGATATCGCGCGCTTAATATTGCGACATCTTGCGCTCAAAATTGTGACATTTAAAGCAAATTATTGCTTCTTCTATAGTGTCAGTTGCATAAATAGAGACAATGATTTATATTTGTATATAATCATACATGTAGTTGTAAATGCTATATGTACAATATATGTACACTATATGCACAGTATTTATCTAATAGAAATATAACACAATTATGGGGCGCCATCCCTGCAAATATTCGTTTTCGGAGATATCTCCTCGTAATTCGGAGATATCTCCTCGGTTTCGAGGAGATATCTCCTTGGAATTGCAATTCCTAGCAGATATCTGCTTGGAATATGGTCCATTATGGATATATCTCCTTGGATCCAAGGAGATATCTGCTTGGATTATGGAGATATCTCCTTGGATCCTAGGAGATATCTCCTCGCAACTACGAGATATCTGCTTGAAATATTTCCAACAAGATATCTCCTTGAAACCGAGGAGATATCTCCATAATCCAAGCAGATATCTGCTCGGATTATGGAGATATCTCCTTGAAATAGTTTTCAACGAGATATCTCCTTGGACCCAAGGAGATATCTCCATATTCCAAGCAGATATCTCCTTGAAAATATTCCAAGCATATATCTGCTTGGATTATGGAGATATCTCCTTGGAAAACCGCGGCCATGAAATATTAATGATTTCTCCACAGTACATATACTTTTTTTCCATTTTTTCGAAATACATCCAAGCAGATATCTGCTCGGAATATGGAGATATCTCCTTGAAATATTTTTCAAGCAGATATCTCCATAATGCGAGCAGATATCTCCTTGAACATATTTCAAGGAGATATCTCCATAATGCGAGAAGATATCTGCTTGGATCCAAGGAGATATCTCCTTGGATCCAAGCAGATATCTGCTCACATTATGGAGATATCTCCTCGGTTTCAAGGAGATATCTCCTTGAAAATATTTCCGAGGAGATATCTCCATTGAAACCGAGGAGATATCTCCATAATGCGAGCAGATATCTGCTTGGATCCAAGTAGGTATCTCCGAAAACGAATATTTGCAGGGATGGCGCCCCATATACTATCGGGTCGGCATGAAATTTAGCGCGCTTAATATGGCAATATTTTGCGCTCAATACCGCAATAATAAGCACGACAGATTTTTGGTATTGCGCTATAATCACGCCGTTTTCTAAATCAAGCGCACTCAATATCGCAATAAAGGCGTGCCTCAATATACCACTTCTTCTGACTGGTACTGTATGCTCCTTCTTATTCAAGAAATAGTAGGATTATGTGATAGCAATGGATTATCAGATACACGTATGTACTATCTAGTGTTATCAAAATTCCACATTTAAAACGTTTTGTTTCGTTAAATGCAGTAGTTTCACACAGTAGTCTTTGAAGTGCCGAAACACATGCACTTTTTGGCCAAAGTGATGTGAATTAGTTGGAAAATAAAGCTTTGAGATACCGCTACATGTAGCTAAATGTGGTGGTTTTGTGATTGCATGTGAGCTGCATATCACAATCATAAAAGTACAGCTTATTCTAGGATCGCAGGACTATATAGTAGAAATGTATTTGAATAAATACCCACACGTACGAGTTCTATGAATGAGGTTAGAGGGTTCACATGGGGCCACCTTCAAAATTTTCAACTGCAACCCCCCCCCCCCCCTTGAACCAAACAACAGACTCACAGGTTTGTAGAATACACAGTAGTTACATTGTACAATAACTACACATTCAGTATAAGCGGAATCTCTCTGTTGATAACGTGCTGTCTTTTTCATTATATAGCTATCCCTTGTACACCAGAAACGACGCCAATTGCACCAACAACATCACCAAATGGATTGACGACCCCGTCGCCTTCAGGCAGTGGTAACTGTGGCACAACTGCCACAGCATCAAATAACGAGACATTGCCTGAGACTGAGATTACACTGGAACTGTTGGATCCAAAGACACTATCCAAATATAAGCGGAGTAAAAGCAGCATGATGGAGATGAGAACGAGTGCGATACTTATTGCTGCCGGGTCCATTCTATTGTGCTTGATATGGTACCTGTTCTTCACCTTGGTTGATTTTATGAATGGTGTGAAATTCCTGGTGAGTCTGTTCAAAAAGGTGCCTGAACAACCTTCGACTGGCGATCAAGCTGCCAGTGCTGCTTCGAGTTCTAATAATCCAACCGCGAGTGGGAACGAGAGAATGGCACAGAACAACAGGGGTGATCAAACCCGCCCGAAAGCGCACAAGACAAGGAAAGCATGACACGAATCTCGAAGGGTTAGACCACACCTGGTAAAGTGGTCCTGCTGATTTACTACATGTTTATGTTGGTGCATGCTGCTGAGTCGATATGATGCTAGCAGAGCAAACCGTGATTTTTCTTCATAAATTGTCATTATCGTGGTTTTGGGATAACCAAAACATACCGAGGAAAGGCCTTCAAGTTTATAGTTAAATCTATTTGAATAATGATACTCTTTGTGTTTTAAACATGCCATAATAAAAATTGCACCCTTTATTCACAACAACGCACATAACTGACACATGTTATCGTCGCATCAGAACTATAAAGTCGTAACTCCGTTTTTGGCGGGAAATGAGTAATTGATATCATTCGAATCGTGAGAAAAAAATCCAATCTGATGGGCCAAACTGTTTGTGCATTGGATGGCAAATAGTCTCACAAACCAGTGACACAAAGGTCGTATCTCCAGCTATCTTCACAATTATTCGTGCTATAAGGTCGTTTGTCAAACAGCAGCCAATCGGATGCTTCGTGTTGTCCACGTGACTTCTGTTTTGTGTTTGCAAATTCTCAAATGTGTGTTGTATGGTCGTATCTCCATGTTAGTCACGTGATCATTTGGTGATTTAAATTTTGTGATTGTTCCACAAATTACTGTATGATGATGCACATGAGTGAATATTCATAATGTAGAATAGGCACTTTTTAGTTCATAGACACATGCGATTGCCACCAACTTCCTTATAGCACGGAAACCAATCGTCGTTGGCGTACGTAAAAGGTCGTATCTCCAAACAAGTTATTGCTTTTTTAAATAAAACGAGGGAGTAAACAGAAAAAATATGTGGTTCAATGCCAGTTTTCATTGGGATAAATACAACAATACGCCATGCTTTGTCAACATTATGAGAAATATTGTCTGAAAACTTCAACCATAATTTTCTCGGAAAGTTGAAAATGTGAGTTACGACCTTATAGTTCTGATGCGACGTTATGGTATTCTTCAGTCTCTTTGAAAAGCGGACGAGAATCCAAACGGATGTACGTCGCTTGATCTCGCTTATACAATTGGTTTCTATTTTGAAGGGATTCCCCCCCCCCCCCATTTCATTGGAGAGTGGCGCAGACTATACGCGATCATACTATGATTTCGTTGGTTTATGGTAAAAGTTCATAACATATCACTTCACACATCAGAGGTCAATGGCGTGTTGACAATTTTCGCACGCATTGTCAAACTCAAATATTGTTTGTAAAACTGCATACGGGCTATATATCCATTTTACTCATCGCAATATAGGAGACACCATCTTCAAGTTTGTATCATGCAGTCAACGCTCTTTGTGACTGAGTATTCTTTCACATCTTGTTGTATTTATAACTATTTCTAAATACTACGATTCTCACAAACATTTACTACGCCAGGAATGCACTCCATATTTGGCAATGGGTTACTACGTCATGTTGGGAATGCCGCGTCATTGTAGAACTGAAATATAATGGACACTTTATAGTGTAAACATCCAAATCCAAACATATAACATAAAATACAGATGATACAAATATGTCAAATAGAAATAAGGATCAGACAACAAGTCCGAGGGCTTATATGAAGTCTTCTCCTCTTTGGCGACATGCCCCTAATTCCCAATAAGTGAGGGGGGGGGGTATCGACCAGACGGGAAAGGATTGAAATAACGGTTTTAGGAGAAATGAAGATATATTAACTAAGTTTGAGTTAGGATGGAAACAGGGAGAAGATAGTGTTAGGGATAGTAAGAGGCATAGAGAAAGTGAGAGAGGGAGAGAGAGAGAGAGAGAGCGAGAGAGAGAGAGAGAGAGAGAGAGAGAGAGAGAGAGAGAGAGAGAGAGAGAGAGAGAGAGAGAGAGAGATAATTGACAATTCTAGAGACGTACATCCGTTAGGATTATCGTCGGCTTTTCAAAGATACTGGGTATCCTTTCGAGTCGTGTCCTGTGAAACTCTTTTAAACGGAGATCTAACTTTAACCGACAACAAGAATTGCTGCAGATACAGCTTTAAAATTCATAAAATCTTCCGGGCGATTTATGACGTGCAACGAATCAGCTCCTGTGATCACACAACATCGGAACTCCGTGCCATAAACCCACATTCTGTCCCCCATTGGGCCCAATACCCTTTCTATTACTTACTCAATCGATCCCTTCCTATTTACTATTTCCTAAACACACAAACTAACCCTTTCTCACCATACACTTATATATGCTGCCAGTTGTCATACTAGTTATATACTATGTATATGTATATATAAATTGTTATATTCATGTGTTTATGTACCATCTGATCCATGTCAGTTTTACAGCATTGTCATCCAATCCCTTATATGTAATGTATTCTTTATAATAATTAAAATATGTTTAAATGAAAAAAAATTCACAATTCCTGTCGTTCTGCTATAATCTGAGCAGATATGATTAAAATATTTAAAAATATACATGTCCGTGAATGTTTCATGCAGACATTAGTTTTATTCTAAAATGGCTCGTATTAGCCAAAACACCACAAAATGACAACATAACTGTAAATGTTCATAACATGCAACACATCAGTTCGTCCTACCAGCATCATAGCAAATCAGCAGGACCACTTTGGGTGTAAAAAAAAACAACCACCAATGTTAAGGTCTTTAAGGACTTCAGATTGCTAGCAGCATGGAAATGCACAAAGACATATTTTACTGGACCTAGTTGGGATTTTATCCAATGTATCACGGCTAGAATTTATTTGTGATTTATCAGCTACATGTACAAATAGTATATTAATTTATACGAAACAAAGGCATATTATATTATTAAATACTTGAAGATGCATGATCCAATTTGATAACGAATTAGACAAAATTTCCTAAACCAATTTTCAGCTTGCCACTTGCCAGGCGAAAGAAAATTGGAAAATACATGCAATCACCATCATTTGTATGACACGGGTATATATCACGTCAATCCAAAAATGTACCCACATAATATAAAAAACGATCATTGGAAGTTTTGCTAGGCTGACAAACATTTTAAACTTATTACAGCATCCTCTTTTGGGGTCATGTCTCTATTCCGAAGGTTCGCTATTCCGAAGGTTCTCTATTCCGAAGGTTCGTTATTCCGAATGTTCTCTATTCCGAAGGTTCGTTATTCCGAATGTTCTCTATTCCGAAGGTTCTCTATTCCGAAGGTTGGCCATTCCGAAGGTTCTCTATTCCGAAGGTTCGCTATTCCGAATGTTCTCTAATCCGAAGGTTCCCTATTCCGAAGGTTCTCTATTCCGAATGTTCGCTATTCCAAAGGTTCTCTATTCCGAAGGTTCGCTATTCCGAAGGTTCTCTATTCCGAAGGTTCGCTATTCCGAAGGTTCGCTATTCCGAAGGTTCGCTATTCCGAATGTTCTCTATTCCGAAGGTTGGCTATTCCGAAGGTTCTCTATTCCGACGGTCGCTGTTCCGAATGTTTATATATTATAAACGAGGACCTTTTTTCCTCGACGGTCTGCGTTACAAACATAATAATGCCACATCGGTGTGGAAGTACTAGCGTTCATGTATCGTGTGTGGGTTGACGTAAATATGTATTGAGAAATAATGTCATATAATCAAGTAATGACATTAAACATGTTATGGGAACGCACGAAAAACAATTGAACGACTACTAAGACGACATATAGGAATTTTCGGATTTTGGAGGTAAGAATACGCCAACTAAAGGAAGATAAATATAACTCTAAATCAGCACTGGAACTCCATAACGTACATGCATTACGAAATATCGCCGTTTAGACCGGCGACGAACCCACGTGCAATTGTGGCATTCCAATGACATGTTATGTTTCTTCCAAAATTGGATGCCAATTCGTTGGGACTTTATCCCTCATTTTGTTTCAGTCATGCAGTCACCATGTTTACATAACAACCATAAACGTATACTGTCTTCCTGATAATAATAATAACCGATATCTGGAACACTTTGGAAATTAGAATGGGTGTATTAATGTTTTATATGGGAATACAAGTGTAATAGTATTTTTCATTCCATTGTGTGTCTTTTGGGGGGGGGGGGCATATCAATTTGTATGTATTTCTGAATAACCCGCCCAGAATAGCGAACCTTCGGAATAGCGAACCTTCGGAATAGAGAACATTCGAAGTAGAGAACCTTCGAAGTAGAGAACATTCGGCATAGAGAACCCTACCCCCATTTTCCGACGTCACTCATCTGAAAGAGTAACTGTTGTCAGTTACCAAGAGGCGTTCTAATTAATAAATAGGATATTAGTTGGTTTGTCTGATTTTAGTGGCCTGATATCAGCCCTTGGTAATCTCGTATCAGCCTTCGCGACCTTCGGTCTCAGGCTGATATGAGGTTACCTCGGGCTAATATCAAACAAACCACGCAATATCCTCTAAATTTTGCCCTCAAAAGAGTGGTATAGGCTTATTACTTGGTTTGTTTGATATTAGGCCTGGTAGCAGCCCGAGGTAACCTCATATCAGCCTGAGACCGAAGGTTACCAAGGGCTGATATCAGGCCAATAATATCAAACAAACCAAGCAATAAGCCTATACCACTCTTTTGAGGGCAAAATTTAGAGGATATTGCGTGGTTTGTTTGATATTAGCCCGAGGTAACCTCATATCAGCCTGAGACCGAAGGGCGCGAAGGCTCATATGAGATTACCGCGAGGGCTGATATCAGGCCAAATATCAAACAAACAAAGTAATATCATGTTTATTAATTAGAACGCCTCTTAGTAATGGTAACTCTTTCATAGGTCACGTAGCGATTCTCCGAAGACCCATAACTCCGAAGGTCCGATTCTCGAAGGTCCGATTCTCCGACGCCCCGATTCTCCGAAAGCCCATAACTCCGAAGTCCCGATTCTCCGAAATCCAATAACTCCGAAGACCCATAACTCCGAAAGCCTATAACTCCGAACGCCCATAACCCCGAAGGTCTATAACTCCGAAGGGCCGATTCTCCGAAGGTCCGATTCTCCGAAGGTCCGATTCTCCGAATATCATGTTTTATCGCTTATTAAATAGTGTACAGTCCAGTGGCGGAGTCAATGGGGCCCTAGGGAAAACCGCCACCAAAACAATGTCAAATGTCATGTAAACGTCCGGAAATCCCTCCTAGGCAATCAAATATTCACAGTGTTCCTGCCCAGGGGGGGGGGGCGGACCAACGATTGGGGGAGACCCCTCCCATGCATGCGCTCCCCAAATCAGGCCTTCGTGATATGCTTCGGCATATCATATGCATGATATGTCCACCACATATCCCCCACATATGCTAATTAATGTGCACCCCTAAATGGGAACCCTGGCTCCGCCACTGGTGTGCACCGGGTATATTATAACGAAACGCTGCAAGAATGTCAGAGTAGCCTAACATGCAAAGGGGCAGAACTCGCCCTTTTTTCTGGCGACTGAAAATACAATTAAGTTCATTTTATATATGAAAAAGGACAAGTTCTTCCCCGTTCACCCCTGTACATTTTACTCTGGCATCTCATGGGCCAACGTAACGTTATAGTATCTGGTGTATAGTCAGTGGCGGGCCAGGATTCCCATTTAGGTGGGGGTAGTAGGAACAGTTTGAATATTTTGATGCCCCATGAACGATTTCCGGGCGTTTACGTGACATTGGACATGTTTTGGTAGGGGCCCATATTGTCTGAAATAGCAAGTAAAGGTTTAATGGGGGGGCAGTAGGAATTTTGGGACCCATTGGCTTCGCCACTGGACTGTACACTATTTAGTAAACGATAATACCCCGATAAAACAAAATCTTTGGAGAATCGGACCTTCGGAATTATAGGTCTTCGGAGTTATAGGTCTTCGGAGAATCGGATCTTCGGAGTTATGGGCCGTCGGAGAATCGGGTCTTCGGAGTTGTGGGCCGTCGGAGAATCGGGTCTTCGGAGTTGTGGTCCTTCGTAGTAATAGGTCTTCGGAGAATCGGTCTGACACCCTTTCATATGAGTGACGTAGCAAAAATGGATACCAACACGTTATTTTTATAACAGTGGAGTAGATCTCCGGCATGTCGTAAGCCCATATTACTCGGATTGGAGATGTCGGAAATCGATATTAGTCGGTTTAAGGTTGATAATGCCATAAATCTCTACGCTGGCCGGTGGCCCGCAGAGATCATATTCCATCAGTACAAAACCTGCATGGGAACTTTTTAAAGTTTTGACAGAGAACATTTAAAGTCGAAAAAATAACGCGACTAATATATATTTCTCAGTTATTATCTGTTCCTTAATAATGTACTTCACTGTCGGTAGAGGTCCCAACTCGAAATTGCATGCTTTTCTGTGACTTTTGTGAGCCGATATCGCAATAAAAATTGAAATACTTGCACAGGATATATTCAATAATTGTAAGGAACTCAAAGAAAAATCGCCCACAAAGTCACTTAAATCGTGAAATTTCGAGTTGGGATCTTCACCTGAAGTGAAGTACATTATGTTGGAACAGATAATAACTTAGTCCAAGTCTGCCCGTACTAAAACCATCTAAGATATTGGGATAGCGCTCCCTATCACAATAGCTTATCTGGTTTATAGTACGAGCAGTCTTGAACTAATAATAACAAGCAAAGTACTATATAAGTTAGCTTATAGCTTATCACATGAAAATGATTATTGTTTTCCATGGCTCCGTAAGATTCGCGACATTTTGCTTGATTCTAGTCAATCCCACTTATTGGCAGCTGATCGAATTCAGAATGTAGACCAGCTAACTGATTATGTAAGATGCTGCCTTATAGAAAAATTTGTTTCGAGTTGGTCGACAGACATTGATAACTCTAGCAGAGGTGTCATTTATAGAATATACAAGCACAATTTCCACTTTGAAGAATATCTAGATTGTAGTAATAGAAACGATCGAAAAACTTTATGTAAATTCCGAACGTGCAACCACAAACTCCCAGTTGAGGTGGGTAGATGGCAAAACATTGATCTCGAAGATCGTATTTGCACGCTATGCTCTTCGACAAGATTTGGCGATGAATTCCACTACCTGTTTAAGTGTGAACACTTTAATTTTCTTAGAAACCGCCTACTGCCGAAAGAATTCACTAAAAGACCAAATGTTATAGTCATGAGCGAATTACTAAATACAAAAGACAAACATTTATATCGCCGGCTATGTATATTAATACGACACATTATAAAGGAATTTAATTAGATTAGGAAGGTGTATTACCCATTGGTTCAATGATATCATAAATGTGTATATTACAGCGATGTTACATGTATATCTGATCATATGTCTTTTATATAACACTGTTATGTTCTAGATAAACCATGTTGACCACATGTATATATGTAAATATTGTACACATATAATTATCTCCATACCTTTATTAAGGGAGTGAGAAATAAATGAATTGAATTGAATTGAAATATATTCGCAACATTATTTGTTCGACTTTATAAGGTTCCCTGTCAAAACTTTAAAAACTTCCCGGGTTTTCTACTGGTGGAATATGATCTCTATACGGGCGTTAGCCATAGTAGAGATTCATGGCATGATCTAGGTTTAATGGAAATATTAGCTGTACTCAATCCAGACAGGGTCTGGTGTACTCAATACAGACAGGGTCTGGTGACCTCATACATACAAGGTCTGGTGAACCCAATGCAAACATTGTCTGGCGAAATCAATACAGGCATGATCTGGTGGCCTCAATACAGACAGGGTCTGGTGTGCTCAATACAGACATGGTCTGGTGAAATAATTACAGATAGGGTCTGGTGAAATAAATAGACAGGGTCTGGTGTATAGTGTATTGTTTCACAAATGATTAACCCTTTCTAAATTTTAATACTAAGGCATCATTATTGAGTTGTTATCCCATAGGAGATGTTCAGATAATAAGATAACCATATAGGTCGTTTGTTGAACTTATTATCTAAACATCACCATCAATAAATAGGGCTCCTTCTGCACTTATCTCAGTTATCTGTCGCCTGCTTTTATCACATTATCATCCCTCCAAATCAATAATAGATAATTCGGATGTACATTTTTGTAACTGACTGGAACACACTTAGTCGCCCTTTATATTTTGCAATGGTAACATCTATATTTGCTCTGCAAAGAGACAAATGCACAAATATTAGATAAAATGTCATTACACTCGGCTGTAACGCCTATAATTTACTAAATTATCGATGAATTGTGTGCAATATCGAAATTATTTATCAATGGGTGCGCGCTGGAGCTTATCATTTTTGCTCGTTTTCGAAATGGAGCAATAAAAAATTCGCACTGGAGCCACCGTGTGCTTTTTTTTTAATGTGCCACCTTTAGACCTTTTCAAATTTACCGTGTAAGATGTTTGCATTTTCGTGTCCCGGAGATAACAATATTACCACAACACTATGGTTTTCCCATTGGAATGTCCTATTTCTGGTCTAAAAACAAACTTTATCGCCGAAGGTTACGGTAAAATGTAGAAAACGAAGTGATAAACTCCTGATTGCAATTGTTCAATCTTGCGTGAGCGCTACAAATCGAATTCAACACACTGTGGCACGGATACAGACGGTCATATTGAAAAATCAACATTCAATTTTTAAAGAATAATTTTGATTTTTAAGAATATTACCATTTTAAGTGCCGTCACGCTAATTTTTATAACTTTGCAGAGAGGGCAACTTAACATTTATCGATGCACGCTGGACGATTATGCGATTTAATTCGGACGGACTAAGGGTCTATTCTCATTGCACACGCGCGTGCGATTAATCGCAGCGTTTTTTAAGGTGCGTGTTAACATAACACAGAGCAATTCGTGATCAATTACCTTCCTCAAACAACCACGTCTTATTCGTGACCAATCATCTTATGCAATCAACCTCGTCATCGAGATAGCCGTTACAGAGAATGGCATGGTTCACTCGGTCACATATACTATCCGGGTACAGTCATTCTCATAACTGATGGGCGATAAAATAATAAATGAAGTACGGAAAGGAAATGGCTTGGAAAGAAGTTTCCAACGTATAGCTAGCATCAGTGGTGATTTTTGTAGAATTCAGTCGAATTATATTACCTCTCAGTCTCGCGCAACACTGTACCCAAGATTGTGAATATATAGATTGATAGTAATGTGCCGTTTAGCATGTTCTATCACTGATGATAAGCCGCCAATGGCGATCAAATTGAAATCAATCGCTCATGCATGCGAACAGCGTCCTGGCGACAGAATTCGACCTGAAACGATGCGTGTGTGACTATTAAGGTCGAATTCTGAGTCCCATCACTTATTCTATTTGAACGGTGGTTCGTCAATTATAGTACCGCGTTGTCGCTGTTGCCAGCGGCTATACAAATGAGCACTCGATGATGGGGGAGGGGGTCTGAAAAAGAAAAAAACGTTCATACACAGGGTTGAACATAAAAATCCCTCCCAACCATGGGTCTACCATCCTCCCTACATGCAAATCTATTTGTTTTTCTCCCAACAAATTGGGGTCTCATCCCCTCTTTCCCCATAATTTTTACTGGATATCATATGTTTTATTCAGAAAGACGATTTTTGTCAGACCTAGCTAACTATAAGGTAAAATGTTGAAAGATCTAATTCAACCACTTTAATCGTACACTTTTGATAATCTTGAGTGATAATAACAATTATATACATAAAACTCCTGTAATCTGGGTTGTGATCGTACTATATAGTGTTATATACGTTTCAAGCTGGAATAAAATATGCATATTTATGCCCAACTACATGGAATTCTATTTCTAATTATAATTAGCTAGATGTAATTGTGTCCTCAAAACTTATGTCATTTTGATGGCATGGCTCGTTATACTCAACTTATACCTGAGTAAATCTGACCGAGGAAAATTAAAGTTAATGTGTCAGCATATATAGGCCTGTATGTGGTCACCCCCAAACGAAAGTACTTTATCATCCTCCAACCTACCCTAGACCTGTGTATGAATGTGTTCGTCAGACCCCCACCCCTATTGGGGGAACTCTTATCAGTGGGAGGAAGGAATGCCATCGAACACACATATAGAGCCGCTCGACCTTAAAAAACGCTGCGATTAATCGCACGCGCGTGTGTAATGAGAATAGACCATTAGCAGGAGCGGTGCACTCCCCCCAGTGCTACTCAGTGTGAAATATATTATTAAAGAACATGAGTTAACTGACACATATATTACCTTCATTGATTTTTCAATGTTATAAACTTCACTGTTAAAACATCAAAATGTTCTCAGGATTTGCCTGGTGGAGTATGATCTCTATACAGGCGTGACTAGATTAGATATTCATGACATGATCTAGGTGTATATGAGACAATACGTTTCTAGAAGCTGAGTCTTAACATGTTATCGAATGTTTGGCAGTAAACGAAATTGATCTCACGCGGTGTATAGAACAATCTTTTTATGTTCCGAATAAAACATAATATTGAACATCTTCTTATGATCATTATGTTAATGAAAATGGAAAGTCTACAGACTAATTACTAGCCCCGCCATGTTCCCGTGGTGAGACCAACACCGACCATAACAAAGAATTTCCGATAAGCACCGTCATTCTCGATGAATGTAGTCCTCTTAGGTATTGGTGTGTTAATTATAGTGCTCTCCGGGACGTTCTATTGTCTGTGGGTACACGTACATGTAGACATGACTGGCAAGACTAGGGTTTGCCAATTAAAGGTTATTGGTTTCAGCACAGGGGCCTGTAACGCGCGCCACTGTCCGCCCCCTTTTGCACTGCCCATATACGCCGCCTCTATATACGCGCCTTCTTCGCGTTAATGGAACATTATATAGACAAGGGGCACTTTAGAAATTCAACGTTTCACCATCGCTCGGGAGTCGCACAAATTTAGCCCAATCACCCCAGTAATGATAACGATATATACACGGATGGATCGGCAAAGAATTCATCTTTCAATAAATACCACAAGCTCCCATCAGAAACATTCATACACGTTGCATTTGATAAAATTTTAACCACCGAATATTGTCTCCGGAGAGCGTATTTTTTAGGATTGATCCGGCTCAGCTAGCAATGGCCGACATGTGTCTCTAAATTCACCACCCATACAGTTTACTATCATTAAAAATCGGTCAAACGATCAACTAAATATCTGGAACTTAGTGATTTCTTGTCGGCTAATAATTTATTTACTCATACAAATCAACACATTGTCAGTAAACAATTTAGATAGAGGAGAAATCTGTCGATAATTCCAACTTAAAAAAAAAAAATTGTCAAGTCACACAGTTCCTAATTTTAATATTCATTGTGACCTGACCTTTCCATGACTGACATAGTAGAAACAGTCAATCACCGCTCAGTGTTATAATCGAGGTCAGGTCATAATGAATATTAAAATGAGGACCTCGATTCTAACACATATAAATATGACAGTTGAAAATATATAAGTGTTCAAGTGACTTCATTCGGTCACCATTTGTCGAGGTTCTGATATTTGAACACGCCAAATAATCCTTATAGATATCGGCGGCTAATACATTCTTATTAATGTTAGTGTCCCTCCTCTCCATCCCTGACCCAAAAGCGGCACCAAATGTGGAGTATTTAACCCACATGCTTTGATTCCTCGTATCTTTGGAGATGAACGTGCATGCATTTGGTGGACATTAGAGCTAAACAAATTTGTATCAACTTTGGTTCACGATGCGAACGGAGCTCCTTTTGACATAATTATCTAAACCACATCCATTAGAGTCCTGATAAAATGGAGCTGATCATGTATAAGTTTGGTGGTAATCGGCAACTAAACAAATTCTTATCAAATTTAGTGCCCCCCCCCCAATCTCTCACCCACACGGCACCAATATGGCGCCTTTATGTCAAACAATTCGACTCCTCGTATCATGGAGAAGAATTTGTATCAATTTGTTGGAAATCGGAGCTAAACAAATTTGTTTTTATCAATTTTGTTGCCCCTCTCCACCTTTCGTGCATCACTTACACGAACGGCACCATACCATGGAGATGACTATGTATACGTCAGCGACACCTACAGCGTTTTAACCCGCACCATTATATCTACCTCTTAAAAAGTTACCCCTGTTTGACTCCTTTGGTGCGATCTAGAAGTTATATCGAAAACAGAGACATTCGCAAATATATAGGCACCAAATGTACCGTACTGGAGAAGACGGTTATGAATTTGCTGGCAATTGGCGCTAAACATATATCAGTTTTGGTTACCCTCCCCTTCCTATCCCGGTCCCAAGCGGCCGCCACTTTTGACATATTTAGATGAATATATATAATATTGATGGAAATAAATTTGTATCAAATTTAGAGTCCCCCATCTCTTAGACAAAACGGCACCAATTTGGCGTATTTAAACCACACGATTGGATTGGATTCCTCGTATCACGTAGAAGAATACGTAACAAATTGGTGGAAATAGGCACTACAATAGTTTCTATCAATTTTGATGTCCCTTCCGCATGCACCCCATGACTCGAACTTTTGACATATTTAAACTGCACAATTAGAGTCCCGATACCATGGAGATGATTATGTATAAGTTTGGTGGTAGTCAGTGACTAAACAATTCTTATCAAATTTAGTGCTCTCACCCAAACGCCTCCAATTTGGGGTCTTTTAATCCCACGATTATTTTCCTCGGATCATGGAGAAGAATGTATATAAATTTGGTGGAAATCGGCGCTAAACATATTTCTATCAATGTTGGAGCACCTTTCCCCTCCATGCACCCCTAAGTCAATTTGACATCTTGAAACCACACCATTAGACTCCTGATATCATGGAGATGATTATATATAAGTTTGATGGTGATCGGCGTCTAAACAAATTCAAATCAAATCCCCCCCTATCTCTCATCCAACGGCACCGAGTTGGCGTCTTTAAATAACTCGATTAGATTCCGTGTATCACGGAGAGGAATGTGCATCAATTTTGTGGAAATTGGCGCTAAAAATATTTATTATCAATTTTGGTGACCCTCTCGCCTTCCGTACACCACTGGCTGGAACTTTTGACATATTTAAACCACACCATTAGATTCCTCATATCATGGAAATGATTGTGTATAAGTTTGGTGAAAATCGGAGACAAAAGTTTTTGCTGCCCCTCCCACTTTTCTGCCCCTGACAAAAACGACGTCACTTAAAAAAATTCTAACCATCACCATTATCTTTCTCGGAAAACAGTTACCCCTGTTAGACCCCTTTGGTGCCGTACCATGTTAATTGTTATAGAACACATACAGACAGCCAGACAGACAATCGCAGATATAGATACAACCGGTTTTTTTCCAAACGGGCATACCTAAACGAGCGGGCCACTTTAACAAACACATTGATATTGATGCTTTTGTTAAAGTGGTGCGCTCGTTTTTAATTATGAAAGCCCATGTAGACTGAAGACTATACGGTATATACCATAAGTGCACGCACCACGTCTGGCCATAACATACATCAATATTTTGATGTATTAATTACCGCCATCTTTCATTTTTCGGAATAAATCGAAATATTGAACATCTTCTTCATCCCCTTTACCCAACAAACCGGCCAAAACCGGCCAAATAAAGCTTCAACAGCCTAAAATATCTTCGGTCTGTCTCAATAGAACCATACAAATATGGGTATCATTGGAATCGGCTCATTGACCACATTGTGATGGTTACAGTTATGCCCTGTGCCAATGCATTCTCTTATATATGCGAGTCGACCATAGGTCGCCTCGCATATATAAGAGAATGCATTGGCCTAAAAAAATCTTTTTTTAACACTTTTTACCATTTTTTCTTACATTCTTTAACAATTTTATAATTTTTAATGTGTTAAGCCAATGCATTCTCTTATATATGCGAGGCGACCTATGGTCGACTCGCATATATAAGAGAATGCATTGGCACAGGGCCCTTCTGTTGGGTAAAGGGTTAACTGATCACACGGATGTTATTGAAAATGGAAAGACTAATTACCAGCTCATCCACGTTCCCTTTTGAATACCAACACCGTCCATAACAAAGAATTTCCGATAAGCAACTTGATTCTCGATACGTGTGTATTCGAGAGGATAAAAGATTCGATATGTGATGCCTTCCATGATCTTCTATTGTGTGTGTAAAGGTGTAGATGGCTATGGGGAGACGTGGTCGGCTTAGGGCGTGTCTATCAGAGCCGCGTCGTTCGGTGTCGTTGCCAACAAATTTTATATGAGGAATTTGTTTAGGACCATTTTTTTAACGATATATTGGGATGAAGGTAAGTTTTCTCCATATCATGCATGGTTGGATATCAGATGGTCGTCATGCATTAAAACGAAAAGTACACATTTAAATAGTTAACAAAATGTGCATTTTGAGGAAACAAATAATTGAGGCAAGAATATCAACTGGGTTAATTAAATGACCCACCCGCTTATCAAGGAAAAGCCATTACGTGTATCAAACATTAAAAAACATATGTTGAATCATATTTTAAAGATGGATTATCTCTTTAAATTTTTTTTTTAGATAGTTTCCTGGGTATGAAATAATACGTATGAGTTGGAAATCCCTGCCCATAAATGATTCAATCAATTAATATTGATTTTATTTCTATATTGTTTTATTCAATTATTGGGACACTTCTTTGTTATATAAATATAAATTTTAGATAGAGGGCTCCAGTGTGATGATCCAAACGATTGCGAGCCGCAAAAATAAATGTCTCAGATTGATTATATCCAGAGACGTGGCGAAAGGGGGGTTTGGGGTGTCTCACCCCCACCCCCCAACTTTTGTAAAAGATTTCAACAGTTGGAAATTTCATACCTGCCAAAACATTAGTTGGAAATTTCTCACCAACAATAGGTTGAAAATGTTCTTGTAGTTTGATTTTCAAACAATTTATTGGGGGGAATTAATTGTGTTTGGACCAATATTTGCATATTTTCCTATTTTTTGTCAAAATTTTGAGATTGAAATGGTCATCAGTTGGAAATTTTCCAACCTTGGGAGGGGTGACAGGTTGGAAATTTCCAACACTTGGAAATCTTGTGTCCTGTTCCCTCCCCCGTGGCCAGTCAAAAACTGCTAGTTAATTTAAAAAATATATATTGTCATACATTTGGTCAACATTGTCATTGGAATTGTCATCAGTTGGAAATTTTCCAACCTAAGTGTTGGGGTGTCAGGTTGGAAATTTCCAACTCTAGGAAGGCTTGAGGCTAGTCTAGATGCTAGGATTTTGCGATGTTTTTGTTCAGTTTCAAAATTTTCGCACACCAGGCCGAACCATGGTCGGCCCGGTGTGTCATTGTCCATCCCCGTGGCCAATACAAAAATGCTAATTAGTTTATCAAAACAATATTTTACTACATTTGGCCAAACTTTTGGACTGAAATGGTCATCATTTGGAGAATTTTCCAACCTGATGGGGAGTATGAGGTTTGAAATTTCCAACACTATAGGAAAGCTTCAGTTGAGGCCAGTCTAGATGCTAGGATTTGCGATTTGTATAGTTTTCAAAATTTTTCTCACACAGGGGCGAACAACCATGGTCAGCCCGGTGTGTCCTGATCTCTTGCCCGTAGCTGTGTGCATTTGTCTGGAGTTAGACCACTAGATGTTAGGATTTATGCAATTTTTCAGGTTAAAATAGTTAAAATATCTGAATGTTCTCAAACCGGGAATATAGAACCACGGTTTATGAATATATAGGATATTATGCCTGAGCACTGATGTGCAAGGGGGCTGCAAATGGAATTATGCAAAACTTGTGTTTGGTCTGATTCTAATTTCTAATTCAAGGGGGGAGGGGGGTGCAGTTGGAATTTCCAAATGTGGACATCCCCCAACGTCCCTGATTGTATCTATTGTAATATTAAATGCGAATCAAGTAGATAAGACATAGAATGTACCATATGCTTATTGTCAGTTAATAAAATAAATTAAAATATTAATGACAAATTTAGAAAAAAATAACGGTGCTTTCGTAACGGCATCAGTTTTCCCTACCAGCATCATATCAATCTAGCAGGACCCACCAACATCATAGCAATCTAGCAGAACCACTTGACCAGTCGTTTATAACTCATCTCAGCCCAACATGGTATTGATCATCAGGCATAGCATGCACATTCTCAAATATAGAACACTGGCTGATGTGCCCGACTTCGTGCGGGATATTTAGGGATTTCTTTGAGAGATTAATCTACTAATTCAAAGTGAACAATACTCAGAAAAAAAGAAAAAACAACGTTGAAAAGTATTAGAAGAAAGACAAAACTATTGAGAAAACAATTGACAATGAGAGATTGATATTCTAATTCAAAGTGACAACGTTGAACAATACTAAGGGAACAACGTTGAAACGTGTTAGGAGAAAGAACGAAATTATTGTTCGATCGGTCCAGAAACATTCCTATATGAGTGTACATGAGCGAGGTCAAGGACACGGTCGCACGTGAAATTGGACCCGCCCATATTGTTTCCGGGATCAAAGTAGGCCTACATACCAAATTTGAGTCGGATCAGTCCAGCAGTTTTCGAGTCTATAACACACACATACATACATACTGGTCGTGTCAATGGAGCTATGGGGAAATATCGCAGAATAACACATTTTGGGTTTCATGCGACGAGAATTATTTTAGGAAATTGTAGTGGAACGAAGATTATGTTCTATTCCCACAATATAACACAAAAGGTGACATCCAATGTTTTTCCTGGGGATATTTTCCAAGATTACTAATATAACCAAGACATCTATTCAGGTATAATTGGCAGAAGATGTAATTTAATTTCCGTAAATACAACAAACCTTTTTATACGCTACGCCAAATATTACGACAAATAAAAAAAAGGGGAACTACGATAAACAGGTAACGGAAACAACTTTGATAAGAAAGGATTAATCAACAATGGCTGACGTTGCATATCTCATATATATTTTGAAGACCTCTGTCTGTATGTTTGTTTGTCTGTCTGTCATTAATACAAATCTACGATTCTTGACCGATCGGGACGAAACTTGGTACGTGAGTGTAGTTTGACCAGGCGGTGGTCGTTGTCGTATTGGCGAGCCCGTGCGACGCCCGTGCAGCGCATGCGCAGACGAGATCTCGGAAACGGGCGGAGCTATCGACTTGAAATTTGCTATGTGAATGTATCTTGCCCCGGATACGAATTTTATCGGGTCGCCGAGCCCGTGCGACGCCAGCTTCGCGCATGCGCAGACGAGATCTCGGAAACGGGTGGAGCTATCGAATTGAAATTTGGTATGTGAATGTATCTTGCCCCGGATACGAATTTTATCGGGTCGCCGAGCCGGACACGGGTGGAGCTATCGACTTGAAATTTGGTTTTTGAATAGCCCGGACAACGTCGGGCTCATCGGCTAGTCTATTATATATTTTGAAAGATCTGTGTGTTTGTGTGTGTGTGTGTTTGTGTGTTTGAAATCGATGGAATCGAAAACGACTAAGCCAATTTCGATGAAACTTGGTATTTGGATGTGTTTTCGGCCGGAGACGAACATAGGCATATTTATTTGTCCGTGCGAGGTCAACTTTTCACGTGCGGAGGTCAAATCTATTTTTACGCCGTTTTTGCGCTAATATATTTCAGTTCGGTGCTCACAAATCGATTCGATATAGCGCGAATAATAAATTGCCAGTCATATAATTTGCACGGTTAGAATCTGTGTGGCTTCATCTTTCCAACGATATATAATATGTATGTATCCGTTTTAGTTATCTGCCTCAATTATTAGGTACAAGTGGTACGATGCTTTTATCAGGATAAAATCAATGCGTAATTTCTATGACGTCGTCAGAGGTCATAAAGTTAGATTACGTTAACTCTCACCCTGCCGATGCATTTGACTGTGTCGCGTTAACTCATCACCGGCCGAGGTATCCGCAAATGACATTGGGCTATATATCTCGCAAACGGGTGTAGCTATCGACTTGAAATTTGGTATGTGAATGTATCTTGCCCCGGATACGAATTTTATCGGGTCGCCGAGCACGTGCGACACCAGCTTCGCGCATGCGCAGACCAGATCAAGGAAACGGGTGGAGCAATCGACTTGAAATTTGGTTTTTTAATAGCCCGGACGAAGTCGGGTCACCTTCTAGTGTGATATATAGCGAAAAATAATATATAATAGTCAAACAGTAACATAATTATAAATGTACTGTATTTGAACTGTATTGTTATGAACTGTTTTATGTTTATATATTCGTTACTTGTGTTATTTTGAAGAATGACATTTATAAAAAAAATAGGAGCTATATATATGAGGTATCTTTGATTAATAATGCATATTGCGTACCGGTTAGACTTTTTGCAGGATGCATGTATTCGCGAATGTATATTCGCGGATGTCTCATTGTTACAGTACGTAATTTTTATGACCGCGTTAATTGCTTTCGATATTTAGGTGCGGACAACTCTTGGAGATTTTATTGCGGGAACACAATACATGGTACAACAGCTAACATTACTGATGAAGTATGTCTCAGTGGGAATGTAGACTAAAGATCGTATTGCGAATTATCGGGGTGTATTTAATCTCATTACTAGATTGTTTTGGTCCGCATTTAGAGGCGTTCTGGTGTGGTGAACGAGAAACCTTCAGTGATAAGCCGTAGTTGTAATAATTTGAAGGAATAGTTGTTTTAACGGAATTCTGAGGTCGTGCATTCATGAAACCAATATATATTCTATTTTATACATGCCTAATAATATGACCTTGAGGGCGTTACCATTTCTGACTATGATTTTCTTGTTAGATATGTCCCGTTTACCTCAGATGTCTTAAAATGACCAGTTGAGACTCCGCGCGGAATGTAGTTAACATGCAGCACACATAAGCGAACAGGACGCTCTTTATTCATACCATACCAGGAATAGATAAATAGGAAACGCTTTGTATCGTTAGTCTACACAGAGAGCACACTCAGCGTCACACACCACCGCGAAATGCATATTAAGAGACCAGTTCGCTCTTTATCCATGACATGTTAGGAATAGATCAACAGTCAACATATTCATCCACGCAGCAGAAATGTTATGTGAAATTATATAAATGAATGTCAAAACACTTCAATTTGTTTCCAATCTTCTTTACCCCAGATAGCGTGAAGTTAAAGGCACGTGAGGCCTTAGTTGTCGAAAATATTCATATTTGTTCCAATCACCGTAAACAGAAAAACATTAAAACGCATACAGTTTCGTTCATATATACCATGACCATCGCGTAAACAGCATGTTATCACAAATACCTACTATATTTTACCTAAGCAAGAGCCTGATTGTGTTACAGAAGACAGAACAATGCTACTGGCTAATCACATACAAATGGCATAAACGCTCTTTATTAGTTCCATATCAGGAATTCACCAACAAAGAACGCTCTTTATGTTTACCATCATAATATAAACAAACACCAGAAAAGTTACTGTTTATGCTTTTGTTTACATAACAATGGTCAAACAGATGACAATAACATACCGTTTATGCGATATTTCTTATTTGTATACGGACAAAGTCTGTCTACATTTTGATGTTCTTTCTGTTTGTGGCGGTTTTTGACGGGTGTAAATATTTTCACATGATACCCACCACCAAGGCCAACCGTACCTTTAAACTGCACTCTTAAAAATATATATTATGCAGAAGTCATCGTACCTGAAAACAGTTAAATTTTAAAGATTTTCCAACGGATTGTAGTTCCTTTAGGGGGAGACGCACGCTCTGTATAAATCCAGCCAAAAATGGCAAGATATTGTCAACAAAGAATTTCTCTAGATCTGTCTGGCAAAAAATCTTGAATTTCACACAACATCTTTATTGCATGTGGAATCTGAGCAATTATTAAGAGACAACAAAAACAATGGATTTAATACATTTGAGAGGTTCAAGGTATTATTTTATTTTTTGCCCCTTTCGGTACCAAGAACTGCTAGAATAATTAATAATTTCACACAAAACGCCAATCACCAAATAGATTATTGTCTTGACTCTATGAGGGGAAGGTTCATTTGTATCATAATGTTGAGTCAGATTTTTAATTGCGTAATATAGCATCATACCGATATAATGAAGAATAAAGCAGTCACAAATATTCCAGCCCAAAGCAAACAAATGTCGATATGCGGTGTGGTTCACTCAAGCAGGGAGCCATCAACAGGAATTAGATCACAGTGTTAAGAGATATGGTGGTCAGTTTTAACTTGGTTATGAACCCATGACCCATAACTCATCTCAGCCCAAATGTTCATTGTTCAAAAGGAATTCAATGAAAATCCTCAAATATAGAAAATGATTTATGGTTAGTTGCCTTTCTTAATGAAAATAATCATTAAATTTCACAAATAAAGAATAATTAAGTCTCCTGTCATGATCTTGAGATAAGATAGCATGGCTATATGAACTGCACTTGTGTAAAAGATATATTTTACAGAAGTTGTTGGTAACTGAAAACAGTTAAATTTTAAATATTTTTCATGCCATAAAAGTAAAGTAAATGAGGTTATAATATCCAATTGCTCGATGTTTCTTAAATATTGTGTCACAAAAGTCGCTTGTACCGAATTACACAAAGAAATTCATAACAGATTTTGAGAAAATACAGTTTGAAATAGCAGGACATTTTGGCAAAACGTGCGTCTGATCCTTAAATAAATGCCCTCCAGATTTTGAGAAAATTAATTTCGAAATATTAGGAAATTTTCGCAAACTTATACGCCTTAATTGTTAAAATTTCACCTTAGATATGGGGTCTCACATGGCGATTTGATTTAACAACCACAACGAGAAACAATATCCAAACAAATAGGCAACCTGCATTCTTGTATATTTATTTGAAAACAACCAATTTATTCGGATGATAAAGTATGTCAGGCTTAACGGACGAGCGACTATAGACATTCGGGAACAAGAAGGGACGAGACATTAATTATAGTTTAGTCGCTAGTACATTTGGAAATGTGTGACATACAGGGACGTGATGACAGGGGAAATTGGGGGGTGTATACCCCCCTCCCCAAACTTTGGTCAAAATTTCCAGTAGTTGGACATTTCATACCCGATACAACACTTATAGGTCGAAATTTTTCGCATTGTTTGTTATTCCAACAAGTAATTAGTGGGGAATTTGTTGCTTTAGACCAACACGTAGAAAGAATTTCTACTTTTGGCAGCTTTTGGTCAATATTTTTGTCTGAAATTGCCATCAGTTTGGAATTTTTTTTACAGGGTGTCAGGTTTGATATTTCCAACAGTTGGAAACGTTTGAGATACTATTTTAAAAGTACCAACCCAACATAGACCCTGCAGCAACAGCCCTGAAGACATGTGAGGCTGTCCAGAAAAACAAATGCTTGAATGCCAATAGATGGTGAAGTCCCATTAATCGTTCCTCATATGCCCGTGCAATAGTTGCAAGAAGTGAGCTGCACATGAATAGGACGTGTGACATCTCACTAGTATTTGTATCACCGTAGAGGTTACTTCTCATATTGTTAGGATTGGTCGATTTATTTAGAAGTGATGCAATGTGTTTCAGTTCATTTGTGTACTTTTGTGAATACATATAGCCTTAGGGAGGAGGTCAAGTGAGCAATTTTGAATGGGGATTTCCATGCAAATCTCCGCAGCAAATGTTATATATGAAGCAGTTGTCTGTGCACTAAAGCAGCCACCTTATTAAACAGACATAACATTTAGCTGGCGGCTGCGCTTGGTAAATGGCCAATTTTTGCTATAAATTCATTTTTGAGAATTTTCTTTATGGAATTACAACACTTGACATAGTTTTAAAAAATCAATATAAAATAAAAATAAATAAACCTTTCTAATGGAATATATTCCAAGCCGACCAGCCAGATAAATATTTATCACATAATTTGCCCATAAAAGCAGTTTCATAATTATCGATAAGAGACACGTTTAATATCAGCGCGTGCGATGTCGCCACATCGTTCTTCAAATGACTTGCGATCGCTGCGGTTTTTATCGTTGTTTTCGATGGATATTTCGCATTGCTTCGCGTTTATTTGATCATGTGATAAAAAGTATCTCACACTCGTCCTATTTTATACGTAATTTATCAACCTCGACCACTAAATTCTATTTGAGCCTCGGTAAACCTCGGCTCAAATCGAATTTAGTGAACTCGGTTGATAAATTCCGTATACAATAGAAACTCATGTGAGATCCTCTATGTATTGTTTTCAATACCACACAAAGTCACGCCCAGAAATATTTGCAACTCTGTAACTTTTGCTGTGGAGATTTGCATGGAAATGCCCATTCAAAATTGGTCACTTCACCTCCTCCATAAAGTACTCATCGGCGTAGTCTGATTCAAGCGAGCCCCAGTTAGCAATTTGACACACACGTAGAGCCCACATTTGAATGCCCTCTTTATAGCTTCAGTACTCCAAGTTTATTTTAAAACATACATGTTTGTGTTTCAGGTTTCTGAACAAATAGGTATATTCGTCACATTAGTTGCAGTTTTCTGTCCAAGTAAGTCTTTGTAAAACTTTTTGTATTGCACGTTGATCCTAAATTTAAGAATCCGACAAAACTCAACAGGCGTAGCAGGACATAGCTACATGTAAATGAGCCTAACCACAGGGCGATGCATTTTTTAAAGTGGCGCGCTCGTTTTAAATTTCAGTATTTTTAAATTTATATTTTTACTCGTTAACACCAAACGTTTACGCTAAATTCGGCCATTTATGGGACCATCTCCTATTATAATCAACAGAAATATGTAACAAATGATCTAAACAAATGAATGAATTTTAGCCGTGGATGAGTTCAAAATACACTCATGTGCTCTATGAACGATGTAAAGAACATGGTCATTTTTATGAGAATAAGTGTATGGCTCGAGGCACTGACTCATTTTAGTTATAATTACCATGTTGTTAGCATCGTTCATAGAGCACATGAGCTCACTCAGCTATGACTCAAATTCATTCATTTGTTGCATCTATTATGTTGAGTATATATAGTATAGGAGATGGTCCCATACATAGCAGGATTTATTGTGCTGTCGACCCCTTTAACGACATGCCCATGTGAGCTTAACCCTTTACCCAACAGAACGGCCCTGTGCCAATGCATTCTCTTATATATGCGAGTCGACCATAGGTCGCCTCACATATATAAGAGAATGCATTGGCTTAACACATTAAAAATTATAAAATTGTTAAAGAATGTAAGAAAAAATGGTAAAAAGTGTTAAAAAAAGATTTTGTTTAGGCCAATGCATTCTCTTATATATGCGAGGCGACCTATGGTCGACTCGCATATATAAGAGAATGCATTGGCACAGGGCATAACTGTAACTATCACAATGTGGTCAAGGAGCCGGTTCCAATGATATCCATATTTGTATGGTTCTATTGAGACAGACCCAAGATATTTTAGGCTGTTGAAGCTTTATTTGGCCGGTTTTGGCCGGTTTGTTGGGTAAAGGGTTAACATGTCAATTGCTGTCGGACAATGGGAAATGATTTTTGTTTTTATTTTGGTTGCGTCTATTGTGTACAATCTGAACGAATGGCATGCAATAAAATGAGATTACTATAACAAACTTACTTGCGCTGATGGGGTCACACCGCCATGGTTATAAGGCTCCGGTCGCATTCTTTTCAGACCAGCCACAATTGTATTTAACATTTCAACGAAGATCACTTTTGTTGTCAGCCTTTTCAAATGTCGTTATTTCAGCACGTGATATGTAGTGAATCCCTAATCGAATAACCACCGAAAGATGCTAATCCATGTAATCTGGTGCTGGGGTCTTCACCTGTGAAACTATGAAAGCGCATAAGGGACATCCGCGACACCACCGAACCCCCAGATATACAAGACACAACTCGTTATAACGACTTGCAAGTCGTTATTACGACTTCAAACACCTCGTTATAACGACTTACAACTCGTTATAACGACTTACAACTCATTATAACGACTTACAACTCGTTATAACGACTTGCAAGTCGTTATTATGACTTCAAACAACTCGTTATATATAACGACTTGCAAGTATTTATAGCGAGTTGTCGGATTCGTTATAACGACTTATAGAAATAAAAACAAGCCGATATAACGACTTGTAAATTGTTCTACAAGTCGTTATAACTACCTGTTTGTATTTCTACAAGTCGTTATAACGAGTTGTTGGAAGTAGTCGTTATAACGACTTGTAGGTCGTTACAACGACTTGTGTATTTGTATATTTGGGGGCGCGGTCACGGCGGTGGTGTTTCGGATGACCCTAATGCATGCGCTTTCGATGTGAAACACATTATATATATTGGAAGCAGTTCTTAACTAGAAACATATTACCCGCGTTGTCGTTTTTATGTTATAAAGTTCCCAGTGAGAACTTCAATAAGCTCCCAGGTTTTGAACCAGTGAAATATAATCTCCACGGGTGTGCCCAGAATAGAGATTCGTGGCATATTTTGCATGCACCACCCCCCCCCCCCCTTCCGTGTGTATAAGTCTCAAATATCGTCTATAATTTCCAACGGCCCTGTAATACGTGACTTATATTGTTAATTGAACTACTCTTCTTTCTTTCTTACTCAGCGGGCAGAACTCAAGATCCATTCCACTACAACAAAGAGTTCATTTGGGGATTCACGACAAAGTATAAGAAATCCGAGGCAGAGCAATTTTGTTCGGACTGGGGAGGGTCGATCGTCAAATTAGATTCTCAATGGAAAACTGACCTCGTGATTGAACTGTTCTCATCCGGATGGTTAGTATCATTGTATATAATTATACACACGCACATCTGGCTGGCGTGCGTATATATACGTACATACTATACACGAATTGTGTTCATGTTACTACTGTTTGGCCTATACATGTAGATGTATATTCATCACCCACCCCATGTTAATACAGTTACTGTGGTCATATGACAAATTAATGTAAACATTGGTGTGCATATATGAAAAAGAAATTGGGAGGGGCCACGTGAGGCCAATAGCCAATTTCTCTCAATAAAAAATAATTCACCGTAACATGAATTGTGGTCGTTGAATTTCACTTAAAAGGAACCACATTCTTCTCAAATATTGCATTCTTATTTAAAAAAAAAAAAAATTCTCTCAAAAACAAATCAATTCCGCTCAACGAAAAATCAACAACAAATCAATTTAAGTCAGTGATTAGGATTCTTACAATTGTTTCCAATACAAACTAACATTCATCACACAGTTCTTATGTTATAAAATTCCCACTGAGAACTTCAATAAGCTCCCAGGTTTTGAACCAGTGAAATATGATCTCCACGGGCGTGCCCGTGCAGAATGGAGATTCGCGCCGTTGTATCTATACATGCACCTCCTCCGTGTGTTTAACCCTTTACCCAACAAACCGGCCAAATAAAGCTTAAACAACCTAAAATATCTTCGGTCTGTCTCAATAAAACCATACAAATATGGATATCATTGGAACCGGCTCCTTGACCACATTGTGATAGTTACAGTTATGCCCTGTGCCAATGCATTCTCTTATATATGCGAGTCGACCATAGGTCGCCTCGCATATATAAGAGAATGCATTGGCCTAATACAAATCTTTTTTTAACACTTTTTACCATTTTTTATTACATTCTTTAACAATTTTATAATTTGTAATGTGTTAAGCCAATGCATTCTCTTATATATGTGAGGCGACCTATGGTCGACTCGCATATATAAGAGAATGCATTGGCACAGGGCCGTTCTGTTGGGTAAAGGGTTAAAGTCTCGAATATCGTAGTAGTTTTTCCATATATGGCAGGGAATGTGAGCAGAATAAAACAGGGTCACCATTTTCGTTTCACGTAGAGGCCCTTGAAACAAGTGGAAACAAGTGGAAACAGACATCCCGCTCAGTGAAATTTTCATTGCAGTCCGTTTCAGAGTCAGTTTAGAAATCATCCTTTTCAACTTTCAGACCATGCTTGGTATTCCGTGCATTTGATGTTCAATCACAGTATACAAAATGGTGGATTTGTTTGTTTAAATTGTTTTTTATTTTTCTGAGATCATGGAAACAGACGAAACAGAGGAAACAAACCATTCCCGAACAATATTAAGACTCGGGAGCAATTTTATTTCAAGTTGATTCAGTGGAAACATCACGAAACAAACTGGGACAGTGGTAACTCTATATATTTTTATTTTATTATTTTTTTGTTTTTTTCTGATACGATGGAAACAGATGAAACAGAGGAAACAAACCATTCCCGAACAATATTAAGACTCGGGAGTAATTTTATTTCAAGTTGATTCAGTGGAAACATCACGAAACAAGCTGGGACAGTGGTACCACTATATATTTTTATTTAATTTATTTTTTTGTTTTTTTTCTGATACGATGGAAACAGATGAAACAGAGGAAACAAACCATTCCCGAACAATATTAAGACTCGGGAGCAATTTTATTTCAAGTTGATTCAGTGGAAACATCACGAAACAAGCTGGGACAGTGGTTACACTATATATTTTTATTTAATTTATTGTTTTTTTCTTTTTTCTGATACGATGGAAACAGATGAAACAGAGGAAACAAACCATTCCCGAACAATATTAAGATTCGGGGACCATTTTATTTCAAGTTGATTCAGTGGAAACATCATGAAACAAGCTGGGACAGTGGTAACACTATATATTTTTATTTAATTTATGTTTTTGTTTTTTTTCTGATACGATGGAAACAGATGAAACAGAGGAAACAAACCATTCCCGAACAATATTAAGACTCGGGGACAATTTTATCTCAAGTTGATTCGGTGGAAACATCACGAAACAAGCTGGGACAGAGGTTACACTATATATTTGTATTTAATTAATTAATTAATTTTTTTCTGATACGATGGAAACAGATGAAACAGCGGAAACAAACCATTCCCGAACAATATTAAGACTCGGGAGCAATTTTATTTCAAGTTGATTCAGTGGAAACATCACGAAACAAGCTGGGACAGTGGTAACACTATATATTTTTATTTAATTTTTTTTTTTTCTGATACGATGGAAACAGATGAAACAGAGGAAACAAACCATTCCCGAACAATATTAAGACTCGGGAGCAATTTTATTTCAAGTTGATTCAGTGGAAACATCACGAAACAAGCTGGGACAGTGGTTACACTATATATTTTTATTTAATTATTATTTAAATTTTTTCTGATACGATGGAAACAGATGAAACAGAGGAAACAAACCATTCCCGAACAATGTTAAGACTCGGGAGTAATTTTATTTCAAGTTGATTCAGTGGAAACATCACGAAACAAGCTGGGACAGTGGTTACACTATATATTTTTATTTAATTATTATTTAATTTTTTTCTGATACGATGGAAACAGATGAAACAGAGGAAACAAACCATTCCCGAACAATGTTAAGACTCGGGAGTAATTTTATTTCAAGTTGATTCAGTGGAAACATCACGAAACAAGCTGGGACAGGGGTTACACTATATATTTTTATTTAATTTATTGTTTTTTTCTTTTTTCTGATACGATGGAAACAGATGAAACAGAGGAAACAAACCATTCCCGAACAATATTAAGACTCGGGGACAATTTTATTTCAAGTTGATTCAGTGGAAACATCATGAAACAAGCTGGGACAGTGGTAACACTATATATTTTTATTTAATTTATGTTTTTGTTTTTTTTCTGATACGATGGAAACAGATGAAACAGAGGAAACAAACCATTCCCGAACAATATTAAGACTCGGGAACAATTTTATTTCAAGTTGATTCAGTGGAAACATCACGAAACAAGCTGGGACAGTGGTTACACTATATATTTTTATTTAATTTATTTTGTTGTTTTTTTTCTGATGCGATGGAAACAGATGAAACAGAGGAAACAAACCATCCCCGAACAATATCAAGACTCGGGAGCAATTTTATTTCAAGTTGATTCAGTGGAAACATCACGAAACAAGCTGGGACAGTGGTTACACTATATATTTTTATTTAATTTTTTTTTCTTTTTTTTTTTCTGATACGATGGAAACAGATGAAACAGAGGAAACAAACCATTTCCGAACAATATTAAGACTCGGGAACAATTGTATTTCAAGTTGATTCAGTGGAAACATCACGAAACAAGCTGGGACAGTGGTTACACTATATATTTTTATTTAATTTATTTTTTTGTTTTTTTTCTGATACGATGGAAACAGATGAAACAGAGGAAACAAACCATTCCCGAACAATATTAAGACTCGGGAACAATTTTATTTCAAGTTGATTCAGTGGAAACACCACGAAACAAGCAGGGACAGTGGTTACACTATATATTTTTATTTAATTTATTTTTTTGTTTTTTTTCTGATACGATGGAAACAGATGAAACAGAGGACACAAACCATTCCCGAACAATATTAAGACTCCGGAGCAATTTTATTTCCAGTTGATTCAGTGGAAACATCACGAAACAAACTGGGACAGTGGTAACACTATATATTTTTATTTAATTTTTTCTTTTTCTCTGATACGATGGAAACAGATGAAACAGAGGAAACAAACCATTCCTGAACAATATTAAGACTCGGGAGCAATTTTATTTCGAGTTGATTCATTGGAAACATCACGAAACAAATTGGGACAGTGTTAACACTATATATATTTATTTAATTAGTTTTTTGTTTTTTTCTCTGATACGATGGAAACAGAGGAAACAGAGGAAAGAAACCATTCCCGAACAATATTAAGACTCAGGAGCAATTTTATTTCAAGATGATTCAGTGGTAACATCACGAAACAAGCTGGGACAGTGGTAACACTATATATTTTTATTTAAATTTTTTTTTCTTCTTCTGATACGATGGAAACAGAGGAAACAGAGGAAACAAACCATTCCCGAACAATATTAAGACTCGGTAACAATTTTATTTCAAGTTGATTCAGTGGAAACATCACGAAACAAGCTGGGACAGTGGTAACACTATATATTTTTATTTAATTTATTTTTTTTATTTTTTTCTGATACGATGGAAACAGATGAAACAGACGAAACAAACCATTCCCGAACAATAATAAGACTCGGGAGCAATTTTATTTCAAGTTGATTCCGTGGAAACATCACGAAACAAGCTGGGACAGTGGTAACACTATATATTTTTATTTAATTAATTTTTTTGTTTTTTTCTTCTGATACGATGGAAACAGAGGAAACAGAGGAAACAAACCATTCCCGAACAATATTAAGACTCGGAAGCAATTTTATTTCAAGTTGATTCCGTGGAAACATCACAAAACAACTACTAGGACAGCTGGTTACAAGTTATATATTTTTATTTAATTAATTTTTTTCTGAAACGATGGAAACGCTGGAAACAAACCATTCCCTATTAAAAATATTGAGACTCAGGAGCAATTTTATTTCAAGTTGATTCAGTGGAAACATCACGAAACAAACTGGGACAATGGTTACACTGTGCATGCCAGCAACATGATACAAACACCCTCTCTATGACTATTGCACATTGGCACACCAAAAAGTGGCAGTGACACAAACTGTCCGAAGTGTGTACTTTACTTACTGCTAAGGTAAACAGCAAAAATTATTGTGCTGCGAGACCTTGCCACAAGATGAATTCCCAATTACATCTCGTCCTTGTTTGTCAGAATTTATTCAGAAACATGATTTGTTCAGGTCATTAAATCATTGAAACATGCTACATCGTCAGGTAGAGGTAATATTCTCAGGGTATATCTGAGGGTGGCGACCCCCTCCCCCTGGCATCCGGCATCCGGCTTAAAATGGACCCCGGCATCCGGAATACGCCATAACAGAGAGGCGGCATCCGGAATACTATTTGATTAAATTTATTGAAAACAAACTCGGGAACGAAGTGAACGTTGGCATGAGGTATTGGAATTAGTCTCCGTATTGACTAGTAATGATTTGATTTAGCAGCTTTACGGAAAGATTAAACTTTTTACTAAATGTATGATCTCGTATCATACATATATATATACGCCCTGTCTAACTTACTCGCGGCCATATTGGATCCACCAGGTCCGGTTCCGTGGTTTTAGTGCTACAGTTCAAAGTTTTGGAGTAGCATTTCCATATTTGACATAAATGGAAGTCATGAATATTCAAAAGCTCCATATATGGAAATGCTACTCCAGAACTTTGATCTGTAGCAATAAAATAACCGGGACTGCATGGAAGAATATCTGATACCATGGAACCGGACCTGCATGCATGGTAGATCTAATATGGCCGCGAGTTAATGACATGATAGGGCGTATTGGGTGGGGGTGAAAGGCGTAGACCATGTTCCAAATGACAGGAGTGGTATAATATACTGAATGAGGAGAAGTTGAAGTGGCATACGTGCGGAAACCACCTATATACCCAATCTTGGGTGACCGTTCATGGTCGTACACGGTAGTATTGAACACCAGGGACACGCAAATAGAAAACTAACATCTTTTTAATATTTAATATTTCAAATTAAAGGTACTCAATCAGAGGGTCTCCATATCATCACATTCCAACAAAAACGACAACATGTTTTGAAATGCCGCTTCAGTTATCATAATCTAATAATTGCCCAAATATAACGAAAAGCACAATCAACTATAGTATAAAATTCCACAAAACCCTGCAAAACCTGTTATTTATCAACATTTTGTTCAACGAAATTTTGCCGGTTTGTCAAATATCTAACACAAAAAGCCACTTGATTTTACCCGCAATTTGGTCAATGAAATTCTTCTCGTTGACTGTCTATTGGGCCACCTAAAATAATAGATTTCAAACATCGATATTTGATCACTCTGAGCGGTGATGGGTGCATGGGTTCCTCGACTCGAATCAAATATGTGTTACACCCTCCCCCGCCCCCGAAGCCAACGAAATAGTAATTTGCGAGCGTTTATTCGGATTGAGTACCTTTAACAAACGTATAGCATTATACATGTGCAGTATAGTAAGCACATTCTCAGCTAAGTGGGCCCAATGGACATGATGTTTCACCGAAAAATCGAAGTTAACCATAAGAGCCAATTCGGTTAGTTTCTTGAAGTAGAGTATCCATATAATTGAAATCTGTATTGGCGGACGTTTTAACAAATTATCCCCTGACATACAACAGATGGAAATATGGGCTTCCACTTTCCCATGCGACAGAATACGTTACATACGTTACCACTGCCGACTAGGCTAACGTCATTATGTATAACACATCGAGATTGCATTCGGATTTGCAAAGTATTAAAATGATCTGAAACTCGTTCAAGATCACAAAACTAGTGCTCTAATTCATTCTCTTCTCAATCCTTGAAAATTAAGCAGACATGTATTGTGGCGGACATGCATGTTCAAAATGATATATGATTATATGATATTATAAACTAATGTATTTGGAAGTATATTATCTGCGATGGCTGTCTATTCAAATCAAGATTTTACTATTAGCATGCGTCTCGTTCACGGTGGTAACGTATTCTGTCGCTTATACCTTAAGTGCTCACAAGCTATACATTAAACATAAAATACTCATTTGACATTAAGACAATCAATTTTATTCCATATCATGTCAAATGTACAAGTTTAATACTGTTAAATATGCATGCAATTAACAATTAAGCATGCAGTGACTGCGTAGTGGGTAGGTGCTACTTATACGCTCAATATTGTTTATATAGGCTAAATCTGACGTCTGCGTGGTATGGATGGGGTCTCGACGTGATATATATGAACGTTGTGAAGTCAGTTACATAATTGTACATTGACGCACACATCAGCCGTGCTCTTTAATATGAAAGCAAGTGATCACAATCGACTAGTCCACGCAATCGTGTATATCCTTCCCAAGAAACAACCAACACGCATTTCCTAATGAATAAATAACTCCTGGCATGTCAGGCACGAAGTCTATTGAAGCTGCCGAGCATTCCACAAATACACGGATCACGTGTGAGATACTGCTTTGAGCTTACGATATATACATGTATGTTTAAACAATACGATTTTTTTCACGCCTATTTTGGAGCGCAAACCACCAAGTGACTTTATTTGATAAATGAAGGTCTGTTGTTGAAAGTTTTAGGTGGGATATGTGTTCAGTTCAATTGATTACGATTACAATTACTTTTGATTTACATGATTACGATTATTGATTAAATATTTTTCAAATGTAATTGATTACGATTACATTACTTTAGTAAAATGTAACTGATAACTTTGGATTACATCTGATTACAATGTTTAGTTTCCAACCATTTTGATCCCATAGGAATAACTAATGAAATAAATCAAATTAAAATATCAAATGTTATTTAATAACTATATAATACGTAAACAAGGAACGACTGAACAAATAAAACAACCAAGCAATAAGCACATAAACGTTTTTAATTAATTTGTGATGTTTTGTCATGGAGTTGTGCACCAACATATTGGGAATAGACCATGTTTTATGTGTATTTATTTAATTTTATTAAGTATAGTTTTCATTTCGCTCGAATCCAAAATATCATCGAGTGAAATGTTAATACGCTCGTATATGCTTAGCTGCTAATTTGTATACGAAGCATTTAAATAAATGACCCAAATTGCACAAGTAAGCCCAAGATAGAGTTAAAACGAACTTAATTACAAACTATATACCGGTACACGGCCTGGCTAAATCGACAAGGACTCACTTTATCGTTCATATTGCATCAATGTGAAATGACAACTGTGGACAAAATGAAATTAAAACATGTGACCACAAGACACCATAAACATGTGATGATTCTTTTATTGAAATAGTTTCAGTTTGGTTTAAACAATATTTTATTTGAACTTAACAGAACAGAATTACAAACAATAAATACATGACATATAATTTTGGTGTAAACAATATTTATTTCAAAAAATCCAACATAACATAGACACAATATACATGTAGAAATATATAGATTTATGAAGAGGATTGGACAACAAGCAAAATGCTTTTTTAAAGTCCTCTCCTCGTGGAATAAATGTTACCTCAAGTGACAAAAAATATCACTTGGGGTAAAGCAGACGGGATATATAGTTTTGATTGATTGGAATATTATTTAGGATTGAGATATGGTATAACATTGTAATACGTAAGTTAAGGGTGAGAAAGGGAATGAAATAGAATGAGAGAGAGAGAGAGAGAGAGAGAGAGAGAGAGAGAGAGAGAGAGAGAGACAGAGGGAAAGTGTGAAAGAGAGAGAGGTTTGACACAACATACATTCGATACAAGAAAACACAAAAAACATCCGTTCAGTGTTCAAAAATGGATTGGGCAACGAGCTTGGGGGCTTTTGTTAAGTCCTATCCTCAGAAAATAAATGTTATTCCAATAGATACCATTGGGGTATAGCAGACGGTTTAATTCCGTATGGTCCGAATAATAAAGTTTAGATGAAGGGATAGGAAAGAGAAAGGGAGTGCAGGTAGCGGTTGGAAAGGGATAGGTGAACTTACAATTAACAGCAGGATAAGATATGTCATAGAGAAATAAGAGAGGGTTGTATCATGTTAAAATTGATCCCCATTTATTGTCACAAGCCAATGAAGAATCTGAATTCAAAACAAATTTGATCACGCTACGACCCAATTGGAGGGAATTTGAAAACGGCGGGTTATCATAATTATTTACATTCCATTAATGAGCTGTTTAGTTAATGTATTTAATAAATATTTAATAAGTGACGAAGTGTGTATGTACCATAACTAATTATTCAATTATGGAGGGCGAAGTGCCATGGCTAAAAAAAAAGTATCAGTTTCATGGTTGAGGCCAACGTTATGTACGTCACTTTACGTCAACGAGATGCGTATGGAAAGTACGTTCCATACAGATTCATTAATATTGAACAGCAATAACACTGTACTTCTAGGAATAATCATGTAATAAAAATATATATGGTACTTCGCTTCACTCCCCTCTTTCATTTTGGCTAATGTATGGTATACAATACCAGCTAACTTGACAAACTGTCTTCCTTCCTGCACTCTTTCCCTCTTCCCTCTTCTGGAACCAGGGGGTGGGGAGAAAATTATTGTTCCGACACATATGCTAGGGGTGGTGGGTGTCAAAATAAGCCCAAAGCAATTTTTTCCATGACACCTTTTATTAGCTCAACTTACTTTGTAAGTTTGAGCTATTGCCATGGGTTGTCGTCCGTGTGTTTGTGTGTCAGTGTGTCCGTCAACAATTTCCTTTGGCGCGGGCTACAGGTCGTACCTTTGGTCTGATCTTTATGAAATTTGTCATGAATGTTGACATTGACATGTAGATGGGAACGAGTCATTTTGGGGTCATTCGGCCAAAAAACATGGCCGCTGGAGGCTATCTTTGATTTCAAAATTGAATCCATTGGCGCGGTCTACCGGTCGTACTGTTCGTCTGATCATCATGAAATTTGTTATGGATGTTAATATTTACATGTAGATCGGAACGAGTGATTTTGGGGTCGTTCGGCCAAAAAACATGGCCGCCAGCCAGCCATCTTGGATTTTACTCTTTGCATGACTAAATCCTTTGGCGTGGGCTACAGGTCGTAGCTATGGTCGGAACTTCATGAAATTTGCCATGGATGTTAAGAATGACATGTAGATGGGAACGAGTCATTTTGGGGTCGTTCGACCAAAAAAGATGGCCGCCAGCAGCCATCTTGGATTTTACTCTTTGCATGACTAAATCCTTTGGCGCGCGCTACAGGTCGTAGCTTTGGTCGGATCTTCATAAAATTTGTCATGGATGTTAACAATGACATGTAGACGGGAACGAGTCATTTTGGGGTCATTTGGCCAAAAAACATTGCCCCTTCTGTTTATGTGGTGAATTTGAGACAACTTACCACTATCTCTTTGAATGTACATTTGATCAAGAGCCCAGAAGAGAACTATATGACTCCCTACCAAATGTTGCCTTATCTGAGAATACACTAATGCAGGGGTCAAGGGAGCTTAGTCTTCGCGAAAACAAACAAATATGTAATGCAGTACAGACATATATTATGAAAACAAAAAGATTTCCATGATCTGTATGGGTAACAAATTGCTTTGGATTCCGGCCGCGTTATGCGGCAGCACGATGTTCCCCATTATATATGTAGTACTAAATGTCTTCCGATAACGATTATTTTGTAAGTTACTTACTTGTCACTATCCTGTATATACGTGAAATGATTCTACATGAAGAATGCAGCGATATTCACAGTGAACCCCATTGAAATAGGAATTGGCCATTGTGATTGACCCCCTCCCATGGAGCCTGACGCATGCATATTACTACGAGCATAATTTTCATCACGCAGCAACTATATTATTGAAAACTCTGCCCCCTCCACTTTCTCACTCTCTCTCATTCTCTCTCTCTTTCTCTCTCTCTCAACTCTCTCTGCCTCCTGCTATCCCTAACACTATATTCCCGCTGTTTCCATCCCCAACTCAAACTTAGTTACTTCTCCTTTAAAAAACATTATTTATATCCTTTCCCGTCTGATCGATACCCCTCCCTCACTTATTGGGGAAGAGGCATGTCGCCAAAGAGGAGAATACTTCATATAAGCCCTCGGGCTTGTTGTCTGATCCTCATTTCCATACATTATCTCTTATATGTTATATATTTATGTCATTTGTGTATTATGTGTATTATGTTTGGATTTGGAAATAAAAATATGTTTACACTAAATTAAATCCATTGGTGCGGGCTACAGGTCATACTATTCGACTGATAATCATGAAATTTGTCATGGATGTTAATATTGAAATGTAGATGGGAACGAGTCATTTTGGGGTTGTTCGGCCAAAAAACATGGCCGCCAGCAGCCATCTTGGATTTTACTCGTTACATGACTAAATCCTTTGACGCGGGCTGCAGGTCGTAGCTTGGGTCGGAGCTTCATGAAATTTGTCATGGATGTTAACAATGACATGTAGATGGGAACGAGTCATTTTGAGGTCATTCAGCCAAAAATCATGGCCACCAGCAGCCATCTTGGATTTTACTCTTTGCATGACGAAATTCTTTGGCACAGCTACATGTAGGTTAGACATTTCAATTAGCACCTTTCCTATTCCTCCATTTACTGTCAACCATTAAATTATTCCCTTACCTAAGTTGAGCTACAGTGTCATTGACACTTTCATTGGATTTTTACTAGTTTGTACTGCTTTGTAACACTAAGAAATTAATGAAAGTCAATGACACTGTAGCTCAACTTGGAAAGGGAATAATTTAATGTATTACAGTCAATGGAGCGATTAGGACTGTGGAAAGTTGAATGTCTAATACGACGTGTAGCCCGTGCTAAAGGATGTAGTCATACAAAGAGTAAACTCCAAGATGGCTGCTGGCGGCCATGTTTTTTGGCCGAATGACCCCAAAATGACTCGTTCCCAATTACATGTCATTATTAACATTCATGACAAATTTTACGATGATCAGACTAAATTAAGGTACGACATGTAGCCCGTGCTAAAGGATTTAGTCATACAAAGAGTAAAATAAAATAATTCTGGTCTAAATGTTGATGTCGACAGCTATGACAAATTTCATAATGATCCGACCAAAGGTACGACCTGTAGCCTGTATTGTTGATGCCTTACGTACACACGCACACACGGACGACAAAGCCATGGCAATAGCTCAAACTTTACAAAGTAAAGTTGAGCTAATAATAAGGAACTGCAGCAACACTAAACATGCCAGGGCCATGGATGTTTGTTGTGCCTCTTTAGGACAAGGGAAAGTATTCTTAATGCAGCTGAATTGCCCATGCAGTATGCCTATGTTATATGTTTGATTTTTAACAATAAATATTGTTTACACCAAATAAGGATAACTTTAAAGAAATAAATTTAATGCAAAATCTGGTCAAACGTGAACATTAAACACTGATGTATACACTGATGTATAAAGAAAAAAACATGTAACATACCTAGACTTGTGAGTGGATAACACAATTATCTCATATGTGACAAAAGAGATAGAAAATGGTAATAATTCACAATCTCATGATTCAATTGGAATCAATTGTAACATTAACTTTCTTTGATTTCCCATTTGTGCTTCTGGGTGCTCTAGTGCATTGCTATACGTGCGATAAACATTTTTTTGTAATATCTAATGAGTCTGGGTGGCACATAGCATATAATAATTTAACCTAACTGATATAATACAATCACCTAGTTGGTGTAAACAATATCACCTATTTGGTGTAAAACAAAATCTCCTATATGATATAGAGCAATATCAACTACATGGTGTATAGACATACTATCTTGATAAATTTCCATAACAAAGTAACAAAACTAGAAAGGTCTCTAAAAAGGACTACCACACACATTTTGGCACTAAAACAGTGACTATTAATTATGATTAACCGTGCATGCTGTGTCAGTGACCGGTTACCCACTCAGACATAGCTGGTATTTTTTCGTATCTCACATGTTATCCCCATCTGCTAAATTTACCATATATGGTATTTATTCCAGTAACTTTCTTATTCCAAGGAAAAGACTTAATAACAGCCTTGTTTGGATCATGCTACTAACTGTCCACTGTTTTGCACTTATAAAATTTTGTTGCATATTATTCTGGTTTATTGTTCCCGAGTCTTAATATTGTTCGGGAATGGTTTGTTTCCTCTGTTTCATCTGTTTCCATCGTATCAGAAAAAAAACAAAAAAATAAATAAAATAAAAATATATAGTGTAACCACTGTCCCAGCTTGTTTCGTGATGTTTCCACTGAATCAACTTGAAATAAAATTGCTCCCGAGTCTTAATATTGTTCGGGAATGGTTTGTTTCCTCTGTTTCATCTGTTTCCATCGTATCAGAAAAAAAACAAAAACATAAATTAAATAAAAATATATAGTGTTACCACTGTCCCAGCTTGTTTCATGATGTTTCCACTGAATCAACTTGAAATACAATTGTTCCCGAGTCTTAATATTGTTCGGGAATGGTTTGTTTCCTCTGTTTCATCTGTTTCCATCGTATCAGAAAAAAAACAAAAACATAAATTAAATAAAAATATATAGTGTAACCACTGTCCCAGCTTGTTTCGTGATGTTTCCACTGAATCAATTTGAAATAAAATTGCTCACGAGTCTTAATATTGTTCGGGAATGGTTTGTTTCCTCTGTTTCATCTGTTTCCATCGTATCAGAAAAAAAAAAAAAACATAAATTAAATAAAAATATATAGTGTTACCACTGTCCCAGCTTGTTTCATGATGTTTCCAAATGAATCAACTTGAAATAAAATTGTTCCCGAGTCTTAATATTGTTCGGAAATGGTTTGTTTCCTCTGTTTCATCTGTTTCCATCGTATCAGAAAAAAAAACAAAAAAATTAATTAAATAAAAATATATAGTGTAACCACTGTCCCAGCTTGTTTCGTGATGTTTCCACTGAATCAACTTGAAATAAAATTGTTCCCGAGTCTTATTATTTGTTCGGGAATGGTTTGTTTTCTCTGTTTCATCTGTTTCCATCGTATCAGAAAAAAAACAAAAAAAATAAATTAAATAAAAATATATAGTGTAACCACTGTCCCAGCTTGTTTCGTGATGTTTCCACTGAATCAACTTGAAATAAAATTGTTCCCGAGTCTTAATATTGTTCAGGAATGGTTTGTTTCCTCTGTTTCATCTGTTTCCATCGTATCAGAAAAAAAAAAAAACCATAAATTAAATAAAAAATATATAGTGTAACCACTGTCCCAGCTTGTTTCGTGATGTTTCCACTGAATCAACTTGAAATAAAATTGCTCCCGAGTTTTATTATTGTTCGGGAATGGTTTGTTTCCTCTGTTTCATCTGTTTCCATCGTATCAGAAAAAAAACAAAAACATAAATTAAATAAAAATATATAGTGTAACCACTGTCCCAGCTAGTTTCGTGATGTTTCCACTGAATCAACTTGAAATAAAATTGCTCCCGAGTCTTAATATTGTTCGGGAATGGTTTGTTTCCTCTGTTTCATCTGTTTCCATCGTATCAGAAAAAAAACAAAAACATAAATTAAATAAAAATATATAGTGTAACCACTGTCCCAGCTTGTTTCGTGATGTTTCCACTGAATCAACTTGAAATAAAATTGCTCCCGAGTCTTATTATTGTTCGGGAATGGTTTGTTTCCTCTGTTTCATCTGTTTCCATCGTATCAGAAAAAAAACAAAAAAATAAATTAAATAAAAATATATAGTGTAACCACTGTCCCAGCTTGTTTCGTGATGTTTCCACTGAATCAACTTGAAATAAAATTGATCCCGAGTCTTAATATTGTTCGGGAATGGTTTGTTTCCTCTGTTTCATCTGTTTCCATCGTATCAGAAAAAGAAGAAAAAAAATTAAATAAAAATATATAGTGTAACCACTGTCCCAGCTTGTTTCGTGATGTTTCCACTGAATCAACTTGAAATATAATTACTCCCGAGTCATAACATTGTTCGGGAATGGTTTGTTTCCTCTGTTTCATCTGTTTCCATCGTATCAGAAGAAAAAGAAAAAAACATAAATTAAATAAAAATATATAGTGTAACCGCTGTCCCAGCTTGTTTCGTGATGTTTCCACTGAATCAACTTGAAATAAAATTGCTCCCGAGTCTTAATATTGTTCGGGAATGGTTTGTTTCCTCTGTTTCCTCTGTTTCCATCGTATCAGAAAAAAAACAAAAAAATAAATTAAATAAAAATATATAGTGTAACCACTGTCCCAGCTTGTTTCGTGATGTTTCCACTGAATCAACTTGAAATAAAATTGCTCCCGAGTCTTAATATTGTTCGGGAATGGTTTGTTTCCTCTGTTTCATCTGTTTCCATCGTATCAGAAGAAAAAGAAAAAAACATAAATTAAATAAAAATATATAGTGTAACCGCTGTCCCAGCTTGTTTCGTGATGTTTCCACTGAATCAACTTGAAATAAAATTGCTCCCGAGTCTTAATATTGTTCGGGAATGGTTTGTTTCCTCTGTTTCATCTGTTTCCATCGTATCAGAAAAAAAACAAAAAAATAAATTAAATAAAAATATATAGTGTAACCACTGTCCCAGCTTGTTTCGTGATGTTTCCACTGAATCAACTTGAAATAAAATTGCTCCCGAGTCTTAATATTGTTCGGGAATGGTTTGTTTCCTCTGTTTCATCTGTTTCCATCGTATCAGAAAAAGAAAAAAAAATTAAATAAAAATATATAGTGTAACCACTGTCCCAGCTTGTTTCGTGATGTTTCCACTGAATCAACTTGAAATATAATTACTCCCGAGTCTTAACATTGTTCGGGAATGGTTTGTTTCCTCTGTTTCATCTGTTTCCATCGTATCAGAAGAAAAAGAAAAAACATAAATTAAATAAAAATATATAGTGTAACCGCTGTCCCAGCTTGTTTCGTGATGTTTCCACTGAATCAACTTGAAATAAAATTGCTCCCGAGTCTTAATATTGTTCGGGAATGGTTTGTTTCCTCTGTTTCATCTGTTTCCATCGTATCAGAAAAAAAAACAAACAAAAAAATTAAATAAAAATATATAGTGTAACCACTGTCCCAGCTTGTTTCGTGATGTTTCCACTGAATCAACTTGAAATAAAATTGCTCCCGAGTCTTACTATTGTTCGGGAATGGTTTGTTTCCTCTGTTTCATCTGTTTCCATCGTATCAGAAAAAAAACAAAAACATAAATTAAATAAAAATATATAGTGTAACCACTGTCCCAGCTTGTTTCGTGATGTTTCCACTGAATCAACTTGAAATAAAATTGCTCCCGAGTCTTATTATTGTTCGGGAATGGTTTGTTTCCTCTGTTTCATCTGTTTCCATCGTATCAGAAGAAAAAAACAAAAACATAAATTAAATAAAAATATATAGTGTAACCACTGTCCCAGCTTGTTTCGTGATGTTTCCACTGAATCAACTTGAAATAAAATTGTTCCCGAGTCTTAATATTGTTCGGAAATGGTTTGTTTCCTCTGTTTCATCTGTTTCCATCGTATCAGAAAAAAAAACAAAAAAATTAATTAAATAAAAATATATAGTGTAACCACTGTCCCAGCTTGTTTCGTGATGTTTCCACTGAATCAACTTGAAATAAAATTGTTCCCGAGTCTTATTATTTGTTCGGGAATGGTTTGTTTTCTCTGTTTCATCTGTTTCCATCGTATCAGAAAAAAAACAAAAAAAATAAATTAAATAAAAATATATAGTGTAACCACTGTCCCAGCTTGTTTCGTGATGTTTCCACTGAATCAACTTGAAATAAAATTGTTCCCGAGTCTTAATATTGTTCAGGAATGGTTTGTTTCCTCTGTTTCATCTGTTTCCATCGTATCAGAAAAAAAAAAAACCATAAATTAAATAAAAAATATATAGTGTAACCACTGTCCCAGCTTGTTTCGTGATGTTTCCACTGAATCAACTTGAAATAAAATTGCTCCCGAGTTTTATTATTGTTCGGGAATGGTTTGTTTCCTCTGTTTCATCTGTTTCCATCGTATCAGAAAAAAAACAAAAACATAAATTAAATAAAAATATATAGTGTAACCACTGTCCCAGCTAGTTTCGTGATGTTTCCACTGAATCAACTTGAAATAAAATTGCTCCCGAGTCTTAATATTGTTCGGGAATGGTTTGTTTCCTCTGTTTCATCTGTTTCCATCGTATCAGAAAAAAAACAAAAACATAAATTAAATAAAAATATATAGTGTAACCACTGTCCCAGCTTGTTTCGTGATGTTTCCACTGAATCAACTTGAAATAAAATTGCTCCCGAGTCTTATTATTGTTCGGGAATGGTTTGTTTCCTCTGTTTCATCTGTTTCCATCGTATCAGAAAAAAAACAAAAAAATAAATTAAATAAAAATATATAGTGTAACCACTGTCCCAGCTTGTTTCGTGATGTTTCCACTGAATCAACTTGAAATAAAATTGATCCCGAGTCTTAATATTGTTCGGGAATGGTTTGTTTCCTCTGTTTCATCTGTTTCCATCGTATCAGAAAAAGAAGAAAAAAAATTAAATAAAAATATATAGTGTAACCACTGTCCCAGCTTGTTTCGTGATGTTTCCACTGAATCAACTTGAAATATAATTACTCCCGAGTCATAACATTGTTCGGGAATGGTTTGTTTCCTCTGTTTCATCTGTTTCCATCGTATCAGAAGAAAAAGAAAAAAACATAAATTAAATAAAAATATATAGTGTAACCGCTGTCCCAGCTTGTTTCGTGATGTTTCCACTGAATCAACTTGAAATAAAATTGCTCCCGAGTCTTAATATTGTTCGGGAATGGTTTGTTTCCTCTGTTTCCTCTGTTTCCATCGTATCAGAAAAAAAACAAAAAAATAAATTAAATAAAAATATATAGTGTAACCACTGTCCCAGCTTGTTTCGTGATGTTTCCACTGAATCAACTTGAAATAAAATTGCTCCCGAGTCTTAATATTGTTCGGGAATGGTTTGTTTCCTCTGTTTCATCTGTTTCCATCGTATCAGAAGAAAAAGAAAAAAACATAAATTAAATAAAAATATATAGTGTAACCGCTGTCCCAGCTTGTTTCGTGATGTTTCCACTGAATCAACTTGAAATAAAATTGCTCCCGAGTCTTAATATTGTTCGGGAATGGTTTGTTTCCTCTGTTTCATCTGTTTCCATCGTATCAGAAAAAAAACAAAAAAATAAATTAAATAAAAATATATAGTGTAACCACTGTCCCAGCTTGTTTCGTGATGTTTCCACTGAATCAACTTGAAATAAAATTGCTCCCGAGTCTTAATATTGTTCGGGAATGGTTTGTTTCCTCTGTTTCATCTGTTTCCATCGTATCAGAAAAAGAAAAAAAAATTAAATAAAAATATATAGTGTAACCACTGTCCCAGCTTGTTTCGTGATGTTTCCACTGAATCAACTTGAAATATAATTACTCCCGAGTCTTAACATTGTTCGGGAATGGTTTGTTTCCTCTGTTTCATCTGTTTCCATCGTATCAGAAGAAAAAGAAAAAACATAAATTAAATAAAAATATATAGTGTAACCGCTGTCCCAGCTTGTTTCGTGATGTTTCCACTGAATCAACTTGAAATAAAATTGCTCCCGAGTCTTAATATTGTTCGGGAATGGTTTGTTTCCTCTGTTTCATCTGTTTCCATCGTATCAGAAAAAAAAACAAACAAAAAAATTAAATAAAAATATATAGTGTAACCACTGTCCCAGCTTGTTTCGTGATGTTTCCACTGAATCAACTTGAAATAAAATTGCTCCCGAGTCTTACTATTGTTCGGGAATGGTTTGTTTCCTCTGTTTCATCTGTTTCCATCGTATCAGAAAAAAAACAAAAACATAAATTAAATAAAAATATATAGTGTAACCACTGTCCCAGCTTGTTTCGTGATGTTTCCACTGAATCAACTTGAAATAAAATTGCTCCCGAGTCTTATTATTGTTCGGGAATGGTTTGTTTCCTCTGTTTCATCTGTTTCCATCGTATCAGAAAAAAAAACAAAAACATAAATTAAATAAAAATATATAGTGTAACCACTGTCCCAGCTTGTTTCGTGATGTTTCCACTGAATCAACTTGAAATAAAATTGCTCCCGAGTCTTAATATTGTTCGGGAATGGTTTGTTTCCTCTGTTTCATCTGTTTCCATCGTATCAGAAAAAAAACAAAAAAATAAATTAAATAAAAATATATAGTGTTACCACTGTCCCAGCTTGTTTCATGATGTTTCCACTGAATTAACTTGAAATAAAATTGCTCCCGAGTCTTAATAGTGTTCGGGAATGGTTTGTTTCCTCTGTTTCATCTGTTTCCATCGTATCAGAAAAACAACAAAAACATAAATTAAATAAAAATATATAGTGTAACCACTGTCCCAGCTTGTTTCGTGATGTTTCCACTGAATCAACTTGAAATAAAATTGCTCCCGAGTCTTAATATTGTTCGGGAATGGTTTGTTTCCTCTGTTTCATCTGTTTCCATCGTATCAGAAGAAAAAAAAAAAAAAATTAAATAAAAATATATAGTGTAACCACTGTCCCAGCTTGTTTCGTGATGTTTCCACTGAATCAACTTGAAATAAAATTGCTCTCGAGTCTTAATATCGTCTAAGAAGAACCTAAGAAAAAACATTTAACAACCATATAGTCACGGGATGTCTGTTTCCACTTGTTTCAAGGGCCTCTACGTGAAACGAAAATGGTGACCCTGTTTTATTCTGCTCACATTCCTTGCCATATCTAAGTTTTTCTCGATGCCCGCTAATCAACTGAGCACGTTGTCGGAAATTTGTTTATGATAGGCCGCCCATAACTAAAGTTATGCCGATTCATGATTGAATATTCCATTATGGTTCAAGCAGTCTGAATCGTTAATCTTCATTCATGTGACGTCACATGGGGGGCTACTAGCGACACGCAGTGTCAAGCTTGAAATTTGATCTACTGATTTTTTACACAGAAACGGCTGGACCATCGGAGCTGGAAAATTGTACATATGGGAAATTTGACCCGGGGCTATGTACATCTCGTGTTACATCCACGAATAATGGCTGATAATAAAGATTACTTACTTACCTCTGACCTCCGATGACTTAAAGTGGGACTAATAGATAGATGATCAATACTGAGCGTATATTACCATTTCATAAGATAGGTGCGAAAATATGTGGCCGATTTTCAAATAACAGTTTAACACATCTATCCTGATTCCATTTACGACCTCTATAAACACGATGCGACACACATGCAATCTCTGACTAACACTCTTCCTATCATGCAATTATTTAACCACCTATTTCCCAAATATCTTCCATAGACTTATTATAAACGCTCTTTATAACACTTTATTCTCAACCAGTATGGGCCAATCACATGACACATTCCACTTGTCACGTGACCCATCTGTACCATTTTGTCTTCATAATAAACGCTCTTTATTGCTCATATTACCCCTTTAAGTCGTCTGAATTCAACGAAATATATCTCATACTCTACAGATCAATGTATTTATCCACGTGTTTCAATTATCACCGACCAGATTGCAACCATTTTGGGTATATAATTAATTATTTTATTAATTAATAGTGGCCTTTTAAGACATCTGATGTCAACGGGGCCTAACTAATAAGACCCCCGGGTCAAATTACCCATATGTACAAATTTTCAGCTCCGATGGTCCAGCCGTACCTGTATAAACAATCAGTAGATAAAAGCCAATTTCGACAGTTTTTCAAGTTTGACACTGTGTGTCGCTATTGGTCCCTCATATGGCGTCACATGAAGTAAGGTTAACGATTCAGACCGCATAATCCATAATGGAATATTCAATCCCTTGAATCGGCATAACTTCAGTTACGGGCGGCTTATCGCAATTTTTTGTTTTACTTGCTGAGAACGCTCTTCCAAAACAATTCCCTGCTAAAATAAAAATATGATAAATGGGGAGATCAAGTGAACACTTTTGAATGGGGATTTCCATGCAAATCTGCTGAGCAAAAATTACAGAGTTGCACATACTTCTGAGTGTGACTTGATTTGGTATTGGAAACAACAGGTATTTATCTGGCGGGTCCGCTTAATAAATTTAAAATTTTGAAATAAATATATTTTTGAGAATTTTTTTCTGGAATTACATCACTTGATCTACATTTGAAAAATCAATATAAAATTCAAAAATAAATACACCAACATTATAATGGAACAAGTTCCAAGCGGACCCGCCAGATAAATACATGTTGTTTTCAATACCACATCAAGTCACACTCAGAAGTATGTGCAACTCTGTAACTTTTGCTCCGCAGATTTGCATGGAAATCCCCATTCAAAATGGGTCACTTAACCTCCCTCTTAAAGTAGGGGTGCTGTTGGAAATCCTACATGGACATCGATAATCCGCCAACGGAAGCCCTCTATAGCTACGTCGCTACACACATCCATATATCACTTTAGCGATTCTGCCAACCCATCTAAAATGGAATTACGAAGTCTGTTGTTGAAACAGACGATAATATTGATGACTCAATGCAGTTTAAATGGAAACTTGTCCGACTAATTACATTTAATACACACCAACCGCGTGTGTGTTTTTTTTTATTGTACGGCCAGTTTCCTATAACTCCTCACTCTCCGACCACCGGTCGTGGTCATATTTCACGTTTAAGTCACAAGAGACGACTTTTGAAATGAGTCGAAAATGCTACGGTGCCCCTCTGATCTTATGTTGGGGGCATGCCCTCACTGGCAACTAAAAGACGCGTATGGTGCGAATACATTTAATATATTTTACCGGGCGAAATGAGAAAATGGTCATGCGACGGAAGATTGAACGCTCTTTATGCGGTTCAATCGCTTGCGGTGTGAATAAAAAAAAATCGCGCGCTCGCGTCCGGTGTGGATTGACCTTAACAAGGGCAGCATGTTGCTCTGTTCGCTTACTATTATATCTTAAGATCGCTGAAGTCCACCAGATATGGGTAAAATGTCGCCGATAGCAGCGGTCTTACCGAGTCATCAAGGGAGGTAAACTCTGCATGTAGTTTGAACAAGCTACAAGCATTCGGCGAAAGTGCACCAGTCCGAAATCGTCACATCAATGTGCTTTCATGTTGATTTCGATGCTTAACGGTTTCCATGAAGTTATTTATGCTGATATGAAGGGAATGGTGCCGGGGATATTATCATAGGGATGTATTCCACCCAGGGACGTGGCGATAGGGCGAGTTTGAGGGGGAAGGGGTGGTCTAACACTCCAACTTTTAGTAAAATTTTCCAACAGCTGGAAATTTCATGCCTCACACAGCATTTGTTGGACATTTTACACCACTTTTTGGTTGAAACTGTTGGTTGGTTGATTTTCCAACAACTAATTAGTGAGATATTTGTTGTTTTAGACCAACTCTAACTCTGTGGTGGGACCGTGTGTGGAAATAAAATCTTGCGGCCATCCTACAACACCCTCATTTGAGTGTAATATTAAAATGTTAAAATAAGTTCATATTTGTCGTATACGTTGGGTAAAAGCTGAAAACGGCGGCCATTTCGTAAAAGAGACGGCCATTTTGAATATGTCGACCATTGTGATTGGTTTGTCGGAAAAAATCTGTCTTCATAATTGACATACACTGGCCATTCATGCCAAATGTCAGGTTTTGCATCATAAAGTGAACGATTCTGCTACTATTCACCACATAGCCGCCTTATATATATTTTTGCAATGGTAACATCTATATTTGCTCTGCAAAGCACAAAGAGACAAAGTTATGCACAAATATTAGATAAAATGTCATTATTCTCGGCTATAACGCCTAATAACTAAATTGTCGATGGGTTATGTGTGCAATATCGAAATTATTTATCGTTGGTGCACACTGGGGCTTATAAATTTTGCTCGTTTTCGAACTGAAGCTATAAAAATTTCAAACTGGAGCCATCCTGTTCTTGTCTTTTAATATGCCACCTATCACCTGTTCAGATTTTTCGTGTATATGTTTGCATTTTCATGTCCCGGAGATAACAAACTTACCAGAAAACTATGGTTTGCCCAATGTCCCATTTCTGGTCTAAAAACAAACTTTATTGCCGAAGCTAGGTTATTCGGTGAAAACGAATTGATAAACTCCTGATTGCTCAACCTGCCGTGATAAATCAAATTCAACACACATGGATACAGACGGTGATATTGAAAAATCACAATTCAATTTTGAAAGAATAATTTGGATTTCTATGAAAATACATACAATTTTAATTGCCGTACGTCACGCTAATTTGTATTGCAGAGAGGGCAACTTAGCATTTATCGATGTGCACTGGACGATTGTGAGATTCCGGACGGGTTTAGCAGGAGCGGTGGGCCCCCAGTGCCACGGCTGTCACCGGTTATGCCCCGGTTCCATATTCCCGATTTTCTGTCCCGAATTAGTATATTCGGCACCAATTCGGGACCAGACCAAATCGGCAGCATTCGAGAGAATTCTGGACGAGTTTTATTCCAAAAGCCGCCGAACTGATGACAAAATTTAATCGTCCCGAACATTGCCGAGTATTCCAGAATGCTTCCGAATTTCTTCCCGAATGATAACGAATTATCCCGAACTGATACCGAAATTTCGTGCGAGTAGCTGCCGAATTGCCCAGATTACTACCGACTTGTTGCCGAATACCCCGAATCAATGCCGAACTGGTACCGAATTGATGCCGAATAAATACCGAATTGGTATTCAATTGCTGCCGAACGTCCCGAATCGATGCCGAATTTTGCAGATACACCGGATCTCAGTATAAAAGCAGCCACACATGGCGAATTCGGGAATAAGCTACCGAATACTGCCGACTACTCCAGAATATCCATCCGAATATTGCCGAATACTGCCGACTACTCCCGAATTTCTCCCGATGATTGACAAATCGGGAGCGATTCGGCTTGGTTCCCGATAGTTTTGAACATTTCAAAACTGTCGGGAGCGGGCCCAGAATCGTCCCGAATCGACCCCGATAGCACCGATATCCCCGATCATGTTCGGGGTAAAAAATCACTGTACCGACTCGTCCCGAACTTACTCCACGATTTTTGCAAAATTATGATTCGGGAGTCATTCGGGAACATTCGGGGTGGAAAATCGGGGATATGGAACCGGGGCTTTAGCAAAGCAGGCGATACTCGTCGGAAAATACAGTCTCGCGCCCATCAGCTGATCGGTCATGTGACCTACCTGAGTAAAAATCGCCATTTTTGTTCATGTCAAACAAATAAAAATAATATCTATTGGTTTTCGAATTATCTCGGGGAAATGGACATTTTAAATATGTATAATCAGTATTATGAAGAGAACAACAATATTTTTTGGACAAAATAATTCCTTTATATAATGCCACAAGTACCGGCACATATCCCACTATTTTAGTGACATTAAATTCCTCCTGCATTACAATATTTAGTCCAATTGAATAATATTGACGATCATATGCCGTCATGATTAATCATTTCATAAACAAAAACATGGTACCGAATTAGTGGGGCACTGGTTTTGAATCATTTTTGTGAAATATGATGTTGGATTATCCCTCTTTTATCGACAGCACGGCAATATACATATTGAACTATTATAGCTAAATTTAACTATATACTAGTTGAATTCACGATGTTCCTGACATGTCGATCAGGTTGTGCAGCGCACACGGTTTACATTGTTCACTTAAAGGTGGATTATCTCTTTGTAAACATGTATTATATAGTTACCAGGGTATAAAATATTAGATCTGAATCGAAGAATCCTGTCCGGAAATGTTTCTATCGATTAATATTAATTTTATTTCGAATATTTTCTGGTCTAAAAAGGTGTGCTGGTTTAGCTAACGAACAATAGTGGTTACTGTTAACAGAGACCAGAAATTTTATTGTGTAATTTTGTCAAAAATAAACGCTAATTATACTCATTATCGCTTATAACTATGAAATAAAACAACACAACCGACCAATCTGGGTCATTTGACGTTCGGTACGTAGTCATAGGAACAGCCTAATGCCCTATATCGCCATGTGGTATCACCCGAATGGTCTGTACTAAAAATAGACAAATAAATGGACCCAATAAAATATTCGAAATAAAATCAATATTAATTGATAGAAGCCTTTCCGGACAGGGGTCTTCAGTTCATATTTATTATTTTATACCCACGCAACTATTTCAAATTTGTTATTTAAAGAGATAATCCATCTTTAATAACATTAGACTAAATTTGAATAGTTGAAAAGTTACATATGACGATATCAAACCACTATTTTTTTTCTGTTTTATGCGGATGCTATGAGATCGCAGATCCCGTTGCACCGCCGTATATTGAAGTGTTAACAATGGTGGGGCAACTGAACAGGCTATATTATTAGATAAAAATTAGCGAAATATTGCGCAAGATTTAAAAAGAATATGTGACTAGTTGAATTCGGATGTTGACCTGTCGATCGCGGTTTACATTGTTCACTTAGTATTATGGCCACAATTGTTGTAGGGCAACTTCAACCGACATTTGGAATGCGAATACCAAGGTATACATAGGGAGCTCCGCAGTGTTCCAATGGGATGATGGTTCTTCCATAACATGGGATAACTGGATGAGCACACCGGCGAGTTATTCCTGCAGCATGGCCGTAAAGAATAAGGATTTGCAGTGGTTAGACGTGATGTGCATCTTTGACAAAGAAGTTATATGTGAACGCGATATCGGTTAGTGTTAATTGTTATGGGTAGAATATATAGCTACACACGAAAGCCTAATCACATAGTTAGAAGCTGATTGTATTTGGATAACAGTTATAATTATATTTCCACGTATTTCCAGTTTTCCACTGACGTTATCGAACATAAAATTGATACATGCATGCAAGTCAGTGCACACGGATGATTCACTGGGCAGACTATACGCTAAATTGAGCATTGTTTCATTGTTTATGAACACCATTTCTTGTTTGCATATGTATTACGACGGGGCTAAAATATAGAATTGAGCTAAATATCACACAGAAATTGACATTACAGTTACTTGGATAGTAAGCTGAAAGGAGATTGCAGCGGAAGGTGTGAAATTCTAACAATACGCCATGATAATGATAACACCAGTCACTCGGGGAAGTTAAAACACGGAATTACCATTAGTAGCGGTCATAGAGAGGGTGGGTTGCATTGGTGGGGGACCAACACTTGCGATTGAATATTTTTTGGTTTGTCGGGAGGGGCGGGGTGATTGGAAGTAAACTGAACTAAATTCAAACCTGTTTGGAATGTATAATCCACAATAATCACGTAATGATCTTTGGAAGTTTGAAATAATGCCATTGAGAACATTCCACAAACTGTTCACATATACGCGTATGTACGCGGAAAATGCAGGCAATATATGTAGGTTTGTTTAACCCTTTACCCAACAAACCGGCCAAAACCGGCCAAATAAAGCTTCAACAGCCTAAAATATCTTCGGTCTGTCTCAATAGAACCATACACATATGGATATCATTGGAACCGGCTCCTTGACCACATTGTGATAGTTACAGTTATGCCCTGTGCCAATGCATTCTCTTATATATGCGAGTCGACCATAGGTCGCCTCGCATATATAAGAGAATGCATTGGCCTAAAAAAAATCTTTTTTTAACACTTTTTACCATTTTTTCTTACATTCTTTAACAATTTTATAATTTTTAATGTGTTAAGCCAATGCATTCTCTTATATATGCGAGGCGACCTATGGTCGACTCGCATATATAAGAGAATGCATTGGCACAGGGCCCTTCTGTTGGGTAAAGGGTTAATTATGCATTATCCGAATTAATACTCCTAAATTATTGTTTCTTTGGCTTCGGGGGTAACAAATATTTGATTCGAGTAGAGGAACCCACACATCAAAGCTCAGAGTGATCAGATATCGATTTTTTAAAGTTTGTTATTTCTCGAGATGTTCAATTATTTGTGGCCCAGAAAAACGTGGTCAAACTGGCGGTCTCTGACAAAAATGCGGATGAAGATAGATAACTCTAAAATCAAGTGGTAATACGGCAAAATTTATTGATACTTAAGTGATAATACGGCCATATTTTGCTGAATAAAATGTTGATAAATAACACTTTTTGGGAAATTTGATACCATAGTTGACAGTGGTTAGCATTATTTTGTTGCAACAAATCGAGTCTGATAACCGAAGCTTATTTAAAAAAATAAATTGTTGTTGTTGTTGTATCTTGGTGACATGGGGACCGTCTGATCGGATTTAGTACCTTTAAGGTGTGTTTACATTGCTGTAGATATGTTTACAGTTCTTCGCGCATACCAGTGTAAACGGGTTGATATAGAAATGCACATCTGTGCACATAGGAAGAAAACGGTATTCGTTCCTGTGAGCAAAAATCGTGTCCGTTATAAGTCGCGGTCACCACCGAGGCATTGAGACGGGGTGAAGGAGAAGATCACTCGATCTTTTCGACCATCCCGGGCGCTTCGCGCCCATCTACTCACTTATATAGGCATTGAGACAGGCAAATCTGATTTGATTAATTGTTACTCGGGCTTGGCGAAAGTGCTTGAGCTTTCTTTGTCATTTCAACCAATGTATTTCACACTGTGTAAGCGAAAACATTTGTGCTGGTGCATGTGGTGACAAAGTACTTAAAGTAAAGTTTTTACTATATACAGTATATCTTATTCATATTTGTTCTTTTTTGGAGTTTTGGTAATAGCTTTGTACACTCAGTGAACAACAGGGCGACCGCAAAAGCAAAGCATAACAAGCCCGTTATTACTGACGTTGACTAGCGCATCATATAAAAAAGATCGTGTTGTTATTGTTGTGATTAGATCAGGGGGGGTCGAAAAAAAATTGCAGGCACGTATGGCATTTTTTCCCTTTCGATCATTTTTTGTACCCACCCACCCCCACCGCCAAATTTGTTTCCGTTTTCGGCAGTTTTTTCCGACCACTAAAACAGAGATTTGCGGGGGGAAATTCACTGTAAACAGCTGTATATGAATTTCTGTGCATACTATTTATCATTGATGTTAACATGGACATGTAAATAGGAATGAGTAATTTTGAGGTCATTCGGCCAAAAAAACATGGCTGCCAGCGGCCATCTTGGATTTCAAAATTTGCAACAAAATACAACACGATAACTGCCTGCAGTCAGTTTACCAGTTAGAATTACATTATTGCTCTCATTCAAACTGATTCAAAGTGGTTTTGAAGCCCAACTCATTGCCAAAACACTAAAAACAAGCAGGAATTGGTTTTTTTAGTTGCGGAAAAAATTGCTTGTTGGTGGCTTTGACCACCCACCCACCCCGGCATACGTGCCGGAAGAAATTTTTTCACCCCCCCCCCCCCTGATTAGATGGGACATTTCGCACATTTCTGTGATAGGGGTCGTAGATGAAGTAGCCCTATTTATATGTGTGTACACTTCTGTTTACTGTGTATTTCTATGTGATGTGTTGTCATGCGACTTTCATTCTTTCTTCGAATCATTATCAACTGGTGTAAGTATAAACTACTTTGGTCTGCTGATATGTAGTTGATTCATTTTTGTGTCTGGCCTAAACTGACACGACTCATAGTGAATTGTAAATTACCAGAGTACTGATGAGCGCGCGTTCACTGTCAGTAATCATGTTGTGATCACAGCAATATGCGACACGTGACTTCACACAGATCTGTATACAGATCTACAGCAATGTAAACTAGCCCTAAAACTTCGCCATTAATGCCGGTGATATTTCATCACACAAACTTCATGCAATGTGGAACACTACCGGAACATTGCCTTCTGTGTTCTCAACGATATTTCCATTATGTCAACAAGACGAAAATAACCTTAACAGCCGAAACAGTTTATTATCACAAGGACGAATTTGTTTTATCCAGAAACACGTCATCAGTGTAAAAACGTTTTCAAATTCGGAGACAAAATGGTTTATCAACGCTGCTAAATAATGCTGACGCAAGTGACCCGATTGTCAACAAGCATTTGACTGGTTGTTCAACAGGAATATGTAACACCACAAACTATTCAATTAACTTTTGATTGAATGGTAATTGATTGGTAAACATCGTATTGAGAGAGAGATAATGTGGCTCAATTCCCCTTTCCTCTGGGTGTGAATCTGGTTATAACCCGCTTGGGTATATGTACAAGAAATACAGATCGCGGCGCTATAAAGAATATTTCTTGTACAGATACACAAGCGGATACTAACCTATACATATTGTTATCTTTAAATTATTATCAGGTATATGCATGGGACATCCTAAATTAAAAACTATAGTTGTATTTAAATATTAACGTTACATATGATGACATCAAACCACATTGTTTTTTATGCGTAAACTATGAGATCCTGAATCAACGTTGAAAAGTTCACATTGAATTGTTAACAATGGTTCAGCAAATGAACAGAATATATATAAAATTAGCTTTGTATCATTTTGTGCAAGATTATTTTATTTAAAGCCCCACTTAATTTTAACACTTTAACAACATATTCCATATTATATACCATTTGAAAGAGGGAGCTCCAAAACATTGTATTATCAACTTATCTGGTGTAATAAACTGTGAACATGTTGTTTTTGTCAAGGTATACTGACACGTGTTCTGTGCTTAATTTCGATCTGGTCTGTACTGCCAGTTTATTATTATCAATGGAAGGGGAATAACTCTGTCTTTTAGTTGTGAATTATGATGCATTCTGGGGTAAATAACGGGGGAAGTTTCATTGCGTGTTGTTTTCTTTAAATTATTGTCAGGCACATCTAAATTCAAGTATATTATAGTTGTATTCAAATATAATAGTTACAAATAGCGATATAAAACCACTCTTTTTTCTGTTTTTATGCGGACACTATGAGATCGCAGATCCCGTTGTACAGCCGTATGGAATGTTAACAACGAAGGAGCAAGTGAACATGCAATATTATCAGATAAAATTTGCGAAATTTTGCGCAAGATTACTTGTTTGAATATGCCTTTCTGAACGAAATTAATGCAATTTAACGAGGAAGCACAATAACTCGTTCACATAAACTTTTGCGCCAATTGAATATTGATAGAAACATTTCCGTTGCAACATTCACTGCCATCCTATTTAGTTTTTTTTTAAATGAACAAAATTGGCGCATATTTTCGTGTAACGCTATTTTTGAATAATTTGTGTGGTATTCATTTGATTTTGGATTATGCCTCTTTAATATACATATTCAACTATTATTATAGTATGGGCCCAGTTGTATTCAATTAGTTGAATTTATGATCTGCCATGCTGACCAGTTGGTGCATACCGTATTATAATTTGGAGAGCCGCAGACTATATACGTGAATAATGGACAGGTATAAACGTGTATGTCAAAAATTTGTCGTTTCACTTGCACAGTGGGTACCCTTTCCACAAAGTGCCATATAACTCATTGACGAAAGTTAATAGCAATTTTTTTTTTCAACAATACAATATATCTACTATATATTTTGGAACTTCTGACTGTCTGTTTGTGTTTTGTCTGTCTGTTTGTTTGTTAGCAATGGCCGTGAAAACTGCCTTACGGATTTCGACGAAATTTGATACCTAGGGATGCTTTTGTCCGGGGAGTGTTTTAGACGGATCAAATCGTGACCCCGACCTGACATTGACCTTCAAAATGGTCAATTCAATTTCAAGGTCAGATTGCGACTTTCGACGGGATTTCGACGAAATTTGATACCTAGGGATACTTTTGTCTGGGGAGTGTTTTGGACGGGTCAAATCGTGACCCCCGACCTGACCTTGATCTTCAAAATGGTCAATTCAAGGTCAAATCGCGCCTTCGACGGTTGAAAGCAGAAGAGAAACATCCCGGACGAAGTCGGGTCACCCTGCTAGTACATATATATATTTCGCACTTAAAATAAACATTAAAATGAATTCGTTTTATGATTAAAACTTTGGACTTTGTGTCAACTTGTGTCGTTAAATCGAATCTCGGTCTCTATTCCACTGATCCAATTGAGCAATCGTTCACTATTTGGAGGTCAATTTGTCAAAGGTCAAATTTTGAAGGTGGTACAAGAGAAGGTGGGTTTGGCTTGTTCATCAAGTTATAATATTTCAAAATTTACTTCGATTTCATTTCAAAGTTGTTCCGTGTTCAACGACGACAGCAGCAACAATAATTACAACAACAACAACGTCGAATGATACTTCGGGTGGGTGTCCTATTGCCAACGGAGGAACACCAAACAACGCACCGGCAGCAAATGGAGGAACATCAAACGACCCACCGACGGTAATAACGCTGGAGAAACTCGACCCAAAAACTTTGTCCAAGTACAAGCGGAGTAAGTCGAGCGCGATGGACCCCAGACTGGGTTCGATTCTCGTCGGAGCCACTGCTATGTTACTCTGTTTGTGGTGGTATCTCTTCTTTACTCTGGCCGACTTCATCAATGCCGTTAAATTCGCAGTTAACCTGGTCACTGGGAAGGAATACACGTCGGGGGAACAGAACAAACCGGAAACTGACAAGACTGACCAATCAAAACCGGGAACTAGCTCAAGACATCAGGCTCCGAGGAAGTGAGGTGTATTGTTCAGTGACAGCAATTCGACCACGTGCTGCATATGACCGTTAACCCTTTATTTATACTATGGATTCACATATTATAATCTATTCTAAAAAGGTATACATCGGAATGGTATATTATTCACATGGACATATAAGTAAACGACAAACAGACGAACATATAATACAAGTACGGAATGAGTCATGTGACGTTCATTTAACAAGCGGCCATGACGGTTTTGTTTAACTCATTATCTGAACATTTCATATATGGAAACTACTCACCATTGATTATTTAGTAAAGAAAGTGTTAAATATGTTCTATGTTTTACTGTAGCATGTCATTCAGCAAACTCATGTAGGTGTCTCCGTTTCCAAACGCCCGCCTCTTCAAAAAATATTTTCTAAAATGATAACTTCTCGTCCGATTTCAAAATACGGATGGCCTGTTATTACCACACGCTATCGTCTCTCACTCAACCTGGAACAAAAAATCCCAGGACTTAACAAACACAATCAGTGTAGTAAAACCCACTAGCCCCCGTTAGCTTCGACATCAGACAACCGTCTCTCAATCTCAACCCCACATACAGGGCAATCACCTCAACGCAGCACATCCACACGGGAACCCCACCCAAAACATCATGGTTAACCCCAAAATGAGAACTCCACACGGGAACTCGTACCATGCATGCGCCAAAAGGAGACCTCCATAGGAACAACCAATGGTAACCCCTTCTCATTCTAGAACAATCCCTGGAGAACCCCACGTGGGAACCCCTTTATGCTATTCAAACAGTGCTACACATGCACACGGGAACCCATTGAGGACCCCATACGGCAACCCCTCGCCTCCAGAGACCCCCACGCGAGAACCCCACACACCACAGGAGAACCCCATGTTGACCCCATATAACAAAATATGGTATCCTCAATGGAACAACATACGGCAACCCCGTGCGTCCAGCATACACTCAAACGGGAACCCATTATATTTTCACGACAACCCCATCTATCTCTCACAACATCACATGAGAATACGGTAACCCCAGCGGGACCACACACTCCACCTCCGCTCCCTCAGACAGCACCACATGGGAACCCCATACTAATCATATGAGAACCCCATCAACATCCCACTATACATTATTACCACACTGGGAACCCCATGTCACTACACACAAGCACTCCACGAGAACCCCATATGGCAACCCCCATGTTTCTTCTCATGGGAACCCAATCCATCCCATGAGAGAACCCCATCCATACTCTACCTCACTTGAGAACCACTTGTCACTAAACAGGCTCCCCATGAGAACCCCATAAGGCAACCCCATGCCTCTACGGACCTTCTCATGGGAACCCCATCCATACCATGAGAGAACCCCATCTACATCTTACCTCACATGAGAACCCCAATGAGAACCCCATATCATGAGACAACACATGTAAACCTTACAACAACCCCAGTGTGACCCATACTAACCTGGCAACAGCCAATGAAATCGAAGCTAGGCCCCAAACGTGCTATAAAAGGACGAGGTTTCCCACAATATTTTACACCAGGGCGTAAGGGCGACCTCCGGGTGAGCTCACACCGTCCTCGTGCCGCCCTTCGGGCGGGCACGCAAATCCTGTTCCTGCAATATTTTACAAACCACATCTGGTCCTGAACGTAGAATCACTACGATTCGAAACGCGTAGACCTGTCGGCAAAGGTTTAGTTGATTACTGGTGTTTTCCCTGGAGAACTTTGTTCTCTTTTACCGAACCACATATATTGACAAATATTGCATATAATTGCAAAGTAGCTGCATATATTGACTTAACTAACAATATATATCGACAAATTAGCTGCATATATTGACTAACTAACCTATTATATTGACAAATTAGTTCCATATACTAGTAATTACAAAGAAGCTGCATCTATTTACTAACTAATAGTCCAGTGCATTTATTAGAAAATAGGACTGAACCTCAAAATAATTGCAACACAAAAGATTTTGTTTTATTTTGGTTGGGAACATCATAGAGTATACTCAGCTAAAAATCAACAAACATCTGAACATGCGAAATGGCCTTTTTGAGGCAAAAAGTGGCGAAAATGATGAAAAATTGGTGAAAAATGGAGATTAAAATTTTGTGTTAATAACTCTTGATGTAAACATACAATTGTTATATTTTCGCAATGATAAACTGTGGTACAGTTGTATCCAATATTTTGTATCATTTTATTCTATAAATATTGATTAAGTTTTCGAAATTTGGGTCAAAAAGTTGAAAAATTTGCCAAAATTCAGTGAAAAATGGAAGTATACAATAACTCTTGATGCAGTTGTAAAATTGTCATAACTGGGCTTGGAACTATTGTTATATAGTTATATCCACAATTGTGGGTTTTTTTCATGTTGTTACTACAAGCAAATAATCAAAATAAGCAAAATATTTTAGGGTGAAAAGATGTAAAAATGGCAAGAAATCAGAGAAAATGGAATTTCACATTACATGTTTATGCATCAGAAAATTGCCATAGTTGGACTTGGACTGTTGTTAGTCAGTTATATATGGGATTTTCCATCAATTTTGGGCCAGGTTGTGGTATCAATCACACTATGTTGTCCATATCTTGTGGCAAAATAGTGAAAAAAGAGAAAAAATATAGAAATTCATTAAAAAAATATAGAATTTTGAAAAAATAATAAGTCTGGATAGATCATTCTGATTTTCTGATAAGGCATGTGTACCTATTGCTTTTGCAGTCCGTTTTACATTTACAACGCATGATGTTCAGTAGTTCTTTTGGAGCTGGTGGTTCCTCACGTTTGATAGGATTAAGCCGACCATCCTTAACCTGCCATCCCCAATCAGTTGGTTCCAAATTAAGCCCTTCCAACACTGCACCTGGTGATAGTGTATGTAAATGAAATCCTTTTCTACCTAAAAGTCTGACACAGCAGGTTACATCACCTCTGGTCGGTGCTTTGGCAACAGTGATAAGCCTCTGAAACAAGAGTTGTGGGTCGATGTGTACAACGTCGTTGTCGATCTTGAGAGACAGAGCACTCATTATTATTGCTTGGGATGTTCGCTTGAATACATAACTCATAACATCTATCCCTCCCATGTTCATACGGATCTTCCTGCCTATTAGTCCAGTGCATTTATGAGAATAAAGTGCCAAACCTCAACACAATGTTTCTTAGCAGGAATAAGTCTATTAACCAATTATAAACAACATACTAAAAATCGAAAAGGATCAAGAAAGGCAAAATTGATCAATTTTGTGAAATAGATAAAAAAAATTATAGCTTTTCAATGATGTTTATAAAAAACTTCTTTTCACATGTGCTTCCATTTATATATCCATTTTGTTGAGTACACAATCCTGATTACAGAACAGAAAACATTTTCCAGATACGTTGAGAATTTTTCGAGTTATGTGCCTCCAAAATTGGGAGTTTGTCTAATTTCAGAGCCTCAATTTCTGAAGAATTAGCTAAAATCCATATTTTAGGGTCTAGTATTTTAAAAACTAGAGAACAATGAAGGGATATCTTACTGTTGTATTAGTTGCCTCACTATATTTCTTTATGCATCTATGATCTAGAAGACAAAAATATTCTTAAACAAAATGTGTGTTCCATTGTATGGACTTAGCCAAATTTGCCTTGAGACACAGAACTGGTGTGATGAAATACCATATTTGAGGTCATACAACTCAATAAATTGATATCCATATGCCCTGTATTTCTCATAACCTCTTACATATACTAGGTTAAATACACTGTGCTGGAATTGCTAAACACATATGTGCCATAATCAACTTATGGCCCTATGAATCCTTTGTATTGACTCTTTTCCAAAATGCCATTTTGGACTGTTTTGTGGTGTTTTTGTCCATTTTAAAGTTTTTTTGTGTGCACAAATAGTAAACAACAATGAATACAATTAGTGTTTAATGTGTAAAATCATTTGAAAGTTCCTCCTAAAACACTTAGTGTTGGGAAAAATATGATTACATTGGTTATGCCAATCAACAGTCACTGGATTTCACATATTTTTCAAGAAACTGACTCCAAATTTGAATGTTGATAATGGGGTAGGTGAAATCACAAAGGCTATGATCTTGTCACCATATTGTAGTCATTGGAAACAAAGGGTTGTTTTATCCAGTTTGTGCAGATTATTCTTGCATGGTAAACAGTTTAGTACTTTATTAATTATTAGATGTTTATTTAGAACTTTTATCAGCATGTTATATAGAACCAGCCCGAAATAATGATTCGCCATTTCGCCATTGAGTTACAACAAAAAGGATCGTAGCTCTAAATATGAACACCAAAACAGTTTACTCTGTATGAAAGAATAAGGTTTGTAGGAGCTGGTGATGTTAAAGTTTTATTCATCAAGGTCCATATTTTCTAGATTTTGTCAATATGGTTTCCCCTACCCCATTTTTCAGATATTCAAATTTGGCATCAGTTTCCAGAAAAATTAGTGAAATTCAGTGACATTCATTGACATATCCAACATCAGGCATTTATTTCAACACTAAAGTGTTTCAGGAGGAAAGTTCAAATGATTTTGCACATTAAACATACATTTTTTTTACAATTTATAAACAAAAACCTTTAAAAATGAAGAAAAAAACGCCCCAAAATGGCATTTTTAGATGAGTCAATTCTAAAGATTAATAGGGCCATAATTTGATTTTCTACACCATGATTTGGGAAATTCCTTTACAATGTGTTTAACGATGTATACTTAAGTGATTGTGAGAAAGACAGGGAATATGGATATATAATTATTGATTTGTATGACATCAAATATGCTATTTCATCACGCCGGTTCTGGACCACAGGCAAATTTGGCTGTCCATACAATGGTGGAACACACATTTTGTTTAAGAATATTTTTGTCTTCTCAATCATGGATGCATAAAGAAATCATATTTTGTGCACAACCTAGACAGGAAATGACTAAAACAACAAGGAATCCCTTCATTTTACTTTATTTTTTAAAATACAAGACCATAAAAAATGGATTATAACTAATTTTGAGAAATTGAGCCTCCGAAATTAGACAAACTCCAAATTTTGGAGGCACATAACTCAAAAAATACGGTTACGTAGCGTTTTTCCGAAGACCCATAACTCCGAAGGTCCGATTCTCCGAAGGTCAGATTCTCCAACGCCCCGATTCTCCGAAAGCCCATAACTCCGAAGTACCGATTCTCCGAAATCCCATAACTCCGAAGACCCATAACTCCGAAAGCCCATAACTCCGAAGGCCTATAACTCCGAAGGTCCGATTCTCCGAAGATCATGTTTTATCGCTTATTAAATAGTGTACAGTCCAGTGGCGGGGTCAATGGGGCCCTAGGGAAGACCGCCCCCAAAAAACGTGTCAAATTTCATGTAAACGTCAGGAAATCCCTCCTAGGCATTCAAATATTCACAGTGTTCCTGCCCAGGGGAGCCCCCGGACCAACGATTGGGGGCGACCCCTCCCATGTATGCGCTCCCCAAATCAGGCCTTCGTGATATGCTTTCGGCATATCATATGCATGATATATCCTCCACATATGCTAATTAATGTGCACCCCTAAATGGGAACCCTGGCTCCGCCACTGGTGTGCACCGGGTATATTATAACGAAACGCTGCAAGAATGTCAGAGTAGCCTAACATGCACAGGGGCGACAAGTTCTTCCCCGTTCACCCCTGTACATTTTACTCTGGCATCTCATGGGCCAACGTAACGTTATAGTATCTGGTGTATAGTCAGTGGCGGGCCAGGATTCCCATTTAGGTGGGGGCAGTAGGAAAGTTTGAATATTTTGATGCCCCATGAACGATTTCCGGGCGTTTACATGACATTGGACATGTTTTGGTAGGGGCCCATATTGTCTGAACTAGCAAGTAGAGGTTTAATGGGGGCAGTGGGAATTTTGGGACCCCTTGGCTTCGCCACTGGACTGTACACTATTTAGTACACGATAATACCCCGATAAAACAAAATCTTCGGAGAATCGGACCTTCGGAGTTATGGGCCGTCGGAGAATCGGGCCTTCGGAGTTATAGGTCTTCGGAGAATCGGCCCTTCGGAGTTATGGGCTTTCGGAGAATCGGATCTTCGGAGTTATGGTCCGTCGGAGAATCGGGTCTTCGGAGTTATGGGCCGTCCGGAGAATCGGGTCTTCGGAGTTGTGGGACTTCGTAGTAATAGGTCTTCGGAAAACCGGTCTGACACCATTGATATATTAACCGAATAATAAATACCTGAGAATCTTTTGAAATCCTATTATTGTATTTTCCTGATACATGATGTTGGTTTTTAAATATACCCTTAATTTTTCACACAATTTCCAATCAAATAAATTTTTTTTTTGCAAAACATATCACTATTTAGACAATCTTTGTCCAAATCCAAAGAAACACCTGAGAAATTGGGAATAAAATGAAAGTGTCAATGACACTGTAGCTCAACATGGAAAGGGAATAATTTAATGTATTACAGTCAATGGAGCGATTAGGAATGTGGAAAGTTGAATGTCTAATACTAGTTTATAGAAATGAAGAGAAAGGTAAAATTCAAGATGGCTGCTGGCGGCCATATTTCCCACCGAATGACCCCAAAATGAGTCGTTCCCATCTACATGTCATCGTTAACATCCATGACAAATTTTATGACGATCAGACTAAAGGTACGCCCTGTAGCCCATGCTAAAGAATTTAGTCATACAAAGAGCAAAATCCAAGATGGCTGCTGGCGGCCATGTTTTTTAGCCGAATGACCCAAAAATGACTCGCTCCCATCTACATGTCATTATTAACATTCGTGACAAATTTTATGATGATCAGACTAAAGGTAAGACATATAGCCCATGCTAAAGAATTTAGTCATACAAAGAGTAAAATCAAAGATGGCTGCTGGCGACCATGTTTTTGACCAAATGACCCCAAAATGAGTGGTTCCCATCTACATGTCAATATTAACATCCTTGACAAATTTCATGATGATCAGACGAACAGTACAACCTGTGGCCCATGCTAATGGATTAAATTTTGAAATCCAAGATGGCTGCTGGCGGCCATGTTTTTGTCCGAATGACCCCAAAATGACTCGTTCCCATTTACATTCCAATTTCAACAGCCATGACAAATTTCATGATGATCAGACTAAAGGTACGACCTGTAGCCCGTGCTAAAGGATTTAGTCATACAAAGAGTAAAATCAAAGATGGCTGCTGGTGGCCATGTTTTTTGGCCGATTGACCCCAAAATGACTCGTTCCCATCTACATGTCAATATTAACATCCATGACAAATTTCATGACAATAAGATGAACAGTACGGCCTGTAGCCCGTGCTAATGGATTGAATTTTGAAATCAAAGATGGCTGCTGGCGGCCATGTTTTTTTTCAGAATGACCCCAAAATGACTCGTTCCCATCTACATGTCAATGTCAACAGCCATGACAAATTTCATAATAATCGGACCAAAGGTACGAACTGTAGCCCGTGCTAAAGGAAATTGTTGACGCATCACACACGGACACACGGACGACAGATACCAAGCCATGGCAATAGCTCAAACTTTACAAAGTAAAGTTGAGCTAATGATGAGTATTATATGTCAGGGTGCATTCACATAATGGTAAATTTATTTTGCTTTATAAAATTGAACACTTTAAATGTCTGGTTTGTAGGAGAAAATATCATTATTTGGCAAAATTTGGTCCATTTCCATGACAACTGAATAAACCGCAACAGTGATCCGATAAAGAAGTCTGGATTAATTGTGCATGTCATAGAACAAAACATTCAAAAAGTTAATTTGTGTCACATTTCTTTCCAATAATGACATTTCTTGCGATTTTTCAATATCGTTTCCATGGTAATAGGTATTTCTCAGGGTATTGAGCTTTTTCGGCAGTTTTATCAAAATTAGATTGAAGCAAACGTAAGAATATGTATAAATTATTCCTGTAACCAATGTAGTATCTAATAAATGTTTCAATTCCAAAATTATGTGTTTTTGGAAAAATCATCATTTTTCACCTCAAAATGGCATTAAAACCCTCCGAACTTATATGTGATTCATATTTACTAATTGAATAGTTGGAACATAGATATCGTTGAAACAGGTTTTGAGACATCTATAACGGGTTGTCATAATCTGCTTTGCTTCATAAAATTACATGCTTTAAATATCAGCTTTAATGAAAAAACATCATTATTTGACGAAATTTGGTCCGTTTCCATGACAACAGCTGAATAAACTGCAACAATTACACAACACAGAAGTCCGGATTAAAATTGCATGTCAAATAAAAAAAAATTCCAAAAGTTATATTGTGTCGCAAGGGTTATAGGACTTCTTTTCTTTCCAATAACGGCATTTTTTGTATTTTTAAATATCGTTTCCATGGTAACAGGTATTTCTCAGGGTATTGGGTCTTTTTTTTAGCAGTTTTATCCAGATTTATTTTAAGTACACATATGATGCCATCATATTATGCATAAATTATTACTGTAACCAATGTAGTATCCAATAAATGCTCCAATTCCAAAATTATCGCATTTTTTGCAAAAATCACCAATTTTCACCACAAAAAGGCAGTAAAGACCCTTATAACTTACATGTGCATCTTATTTAATACTGGAATAATTGGAACATGGTTATAATGGACAAATAATCAACAAAAGATCTTCAACGTCTGTTCCTGTCCTAGAATGGGATTAAATTAGTTTTTACCATTTGCTGAAAAGTTTTTATCTCAAAATGTGTCTATATTGTTTTGTTTACATTCCGTTTCCATGGCAACGGCACCACTTTCACATTTTACAGCAGGGCGGAACACGAAGCCGACATTGGCTTTACATATACTTCAAATACAAGCTGCCCAATTATGTATGATACCCGTTTTGACTGATTCCTGTGAAACCTTCAGACTTTCAATTAGGTCTTGCTTTTTAAACATCTAATACCCCAAGTGGATTTTAGTGAAAATGAAAATATTTTTATTTTTAGAAAAATTTAATTTATTTGAAAGCACCTTAAAACTCTCAATTTTATAATAACAGTTAAGCACAAAACAAACAAAAAAACGTGTACAGATAAAATGTTATGATCATTCACCCGCAACAACCTCACATCACAGTCAGATGTACAAAGGGCATCTAATGTAATATGCAAGTTTGAAATCCTGATATAATAGATATATATATATATCCTCATGCTACATGTATGTTTTAATAAATAATGTTCATTCCCGATGTGATGCGCTGTAACATTGGAACCGACACAAAATCATGATTTATAGAAGTTTGTGATCAGTTCCAATGTGATTATACTGTGTAATCACATCACAAAATGAAGAGTATTGCTTACATTTCAGTGAAATAGATCGACCTTGTAATGAACTTTGGATTGGAAATATAACTGTAATTATTGATTGGTAATCTATATTTACTTAAATAAATAAAAAATGACAATCTCAATAAACTTGACAAAACATCAGTGAATTTTTTCCAAAATTTAAACAAACCTCTGTAAATCTGACTGCACTCACATAAGCTAAGCTCATCCCATTCCATGTGGTAGTCAACTACACTTAAGGAGTAGTCCGGTATTTTGCTGCATTTCATCAAATGTAGTCATTGGTGGTGTAAATGACTGATTGCATGGTCAGTTTTCCCATAATTTTTCGTTGTTTCCGAAAAAATACTAAATCTTGAGTCATAGACTCATGCCCAATAAATAGGAGAGCAAGCCATCAATCTTTTATACAAATTTATCGTCATTGGGACACTATAAAATAATCAAGAAATGTCAGAAGCATCCCCACCTCATATTCTACATTTGGGATGAGCAGCTACATGTATCAACTCTCTTTCAGAGACATCGCAGATCCTTGATACAAGCCTTGAAATAGCATGTCTGTCATATGCAGAATGAGGTCCCCAGAGGGTGAATTTAGTGATGCTACCCTGCATAGCGGGTTAGCATCACCAAATTCACCCTCTGGGGACCTCATTCTGCTTACAACTCAGCAGAATGAGGTTCCCAGAGGGTGAATTTGGTGATGCTAACTCACTATGTGGGGTTAAGCATCACTAAATTCACCCTCTGAGGACCTCATTCTGCAAATGACAGGCACACTATTTCAAGGCTTGCCTTGATAGCACTAAAATGATGAGCAGATGCACACAAAGTGCTCGAACCCTCGACTTCCAGCATTTACAGAATTACCTTTCCTGGGTACATTAGCCTACAACTTTATCGAGCGCATTTTGTCTTTCGTAAATAGAAGTCATCTTGCAGTCTAATCTTATATATGTAATTGTAATGTTATGCCATGCCAAAAATTGAAAGAGAAAAAAATACCAGAGTGATATATCAATGTATATACCCAACTCATATTTAAATTCATCAAGTCCTATGTTTCAAGAACCCCTCAGTGCGAATTTAGAACTGAACGAAAATAGTAAGACTCAAAAAGAGTTTAGCAAACAAACTGGGAAAATAAAGGATTTGTCTATTAATCGATAAACATGTAAACGTAAAAGTGACATTTATGAAATCAGCAGACTAACATGTCTGTCATTTGCAGAATGAGGTCCCCAGAGGGTGAATTTAGTGATGAAAATTCACCCTCTGGGGACCTCATTCTGTTTAGATCTTCTGGGAAGTATCTATAGTCTCATATTAAAGTCTCAACTTCAACTGGGGAACTTCAATCTGATCCTAGGTCTCAGATTGCAGTTGAGTCCTAGGCAGAATGAGGTTCCCAGAGGGTGAATTTGGTGATGCTAGCCCGCCATGTGGTATAGCGTTAGTAAATTCACCCTTAGTGGACCTCATTATGCGAATTACAGACAAACTATTTGCAGGCTTCCAATCAGTTGCTAGTAGATTTCATGTCAGTGATACCCATATTTTGATAAATGCCGTAATTATTATTAGACCAAGTGTATTAGAATTACTTAGCCTCACAACTACAGTAATGCTCTAATTAATCGACTCCTTAACCACAGCAGAATTATGGGTAACTTTTCAGGATTTAGTCGGAAATATGGCTTGTTGCCATTCATCTGAAAGCTCTCGCTGAGAGCTTTCCGATGAATGGCAACAAGCCATATTTCCGACTAAATCCTGAAAAGTTACCCATAATTCTGATGTGGTTAAGGAGTCGATTAATTAGAGCATTACTGTAAATAATTAATAGCTATCTGCACACCGTGCACATTTATATCTGGTAATAATTAAATCTACATTTAGGAATGATTAAGAATCATAACTGCATGCTATCAGATACATTATGATTACGGTAATATTTTTGTCAGTTTTGAATTCACACATCAAGGTGTGCAAATTTAAAGTGTGCCAATTTAAAACTGAATAACACTGCACGAATTTAAACATGAGTAAGGTATATAAAAATTAAAATCCGTGTGAAGGTTAACTCGTGACTCAACCCAGGAAAGATAACTCCAAACAACCTATAAACTCGAGGTGTTCAGCCACAATATATCAAAGGCATAATATACAAAAGTGAAGTGGAGAATGGAAATCTCACTAATATATACAAAGCAAAAAATTCAAAATTATACATGATGACCGTGATATTTTTTGATGAAAATGCGAATGTAAAGATATATGAATTACCCAGAAGTTAACTGATCATTCTGGTTGTTTATTATATGCATAATATAATATATGCTGTGCCATAAAATGTTAGGACATCTGATACTCATAGAATATTACTTGGTTGGTCTGATATTAGACCCGATATCAGCCTGATATGAGGTTACCAAGGGCTAATATCAGGCCTATAATGTCAAAGCAACCAAGTAATACCCTATTTATCAATTGGATTGCCTCTTTGTAACAGTGTAATATCCACAACTATTTCAAATGAGTGATGTCACAAAAATATGTACACATTATTTAGCATTGAAGGATTTTGTCAGAAATATGGTTGTTGCCATTCATCAGAAAGCTCTCAGTGAGAGCTTTCCGATGAATGGCAACAAGCCATATTTCCGACTAAATCCTGAAATATTATCCATAATTCTGCTGTGGTTAAGGAGTCGATTATTTAGGGCATCACAGTACCTCAAAAGAGTAGATGGAAATTGTAAAACATTCTGATACTTTCTACAGCTTAAAAAGCGAAGTTCAATGTTCCATCCAAATCAACAGATTGCCCCTTGATCCGAGAAATTATCAAGACTTGTGCTAACAGTCAGAAAGAAGTGAAAGTGACAACATCTGAAATGTCCTGGCAACACGTGTGCCACAATTACATGATCACTTGCAACTGACCAATCAAAACACTTAATTGATGAGGCCACTTGAGCAATCAAGGGACAGCAGTGAACGCTTTCATACGCAAGCAAGGTTTTTGTCCAAAAATAATTTTAAGAGTTTTTTTTATTGTTTTACCTTTCAGTGCTACTGATGGAGGTTCCCTTCAAAAGCAAGATTGAGTTCTAAGAAATAAGTTGTGTTCTGATCATGTTTATTAACCCTTTACCCAACAGAAGGGCCCTGTGCCAATGCATTCTCTTATATATGCGAGTCGACCATAGGTCGCCTCGCATATATAAGAGAATGCATTGGCTTAACACATTAAAAATTATAAAATTGTTAAAGAATGTAAGAAAAAATGGTAAAAAGTGTTAAAAAAAGATTTTTTTTTAGGCCAATGCATTCTCTTATATATGCGAGGCGACCTATGGTCGACTCGCATATATCAGAGAATGCATTGGCACAGGGCATAACTGTAACTATCACAATGTGGTCAAGGAGCCGGTTCCAATGATATCCATATTTGTATGGTTCTATTGAGACAGACCGAAGATATTTTAGGCTGTTGAAGCTTTATTTGGCTGGTTTTGGCCGTTTTGTTGGGTAAAGGGTTAAGCTATAACTGTTAAGTTTGAAAGACAAATGTAGTGCATTATAGAATTTGTCATCAATCAACTATAAAGTTATAACATCATAAACTTAACCCTTTCAGTGCCAAGTCCGATTTTTGTATCAACCCATATTTCCTTGATCATTTTTCAAATTTATTGATTATATATAATATAATAATGTGATACATTGATGGAAAGAGCTCTAAGAGCTCTTTCCATCAATGTATCACAATGTAGAAAGGGTTAATCAAAACATGCTCTCGAATATACAGTAATAAAAATAAAGTACTGAAGAGCTTATATTATACAAATTTGTTCTTGTAACTCATGGGCTTGAACCGTCACTAGCTTCCACTTAATAATATATTATATGTACATGTACAGTAATGCCCTAATTAATTGACTCCTTAACCACAGCAGAATTATGGGTAACTTTTCAGGATTTAGTCGGAAATATGGCTTGTTGCCATTCATCGGAAAGCTCTCGGGGAGAGCTTTCAGATGAATGGCAACAAGCCATATTTCCGACTAAATCATGAAAGAAAAGTTACCCATAATTCTGCTGTGGTTAAGGAGTCGATTAATTAGGGCATTACTGTATGACTGAACAGAAATCGTCACATGTAAATCCAAGGTGGGAAATTTTTCAAATTCCTGTATAGATAAAAGGTGGATTCTTCTTAACCCTTTCATGACTGGAGCTTCCTGAAATTTTGCGAAAATCCTGTGCCAGTGCATTCTCTTATATATGCGAGTCTCCCATATGGAGACTAGCATATATAAGAGAATACATTGGCCTAACAATGTTTACATTGACCTTGTAAGCCAATGCATTCTCTTATATATGCGAGGCTCCCTATGGGAGACTCGCAAATATAAGAGAATGCACTGGTACAGGATCTTTAATGCTGCACCAGCCCTGCTCCCGTCATGAAAGGTGGATTCTTCCTTAATACAAATACATAAATTTTCTGGTTATTCTTCTGGTGGTAAGTTGAAATGAGATATAAAATTTCACAAAATCTTGTATAGGTGTATGAGACTCATTAATTGAAAGACTCGCATATCTTGTGGATCATGTAAATTCTATCAATCAGTTGTGCACAAGGCATTCATTATTTTGTTATCAAAATTAAAAATGGTTAAAGGCCCATTTAATGTTTGAATCACCAGATCACATTATATACAAGATATTCCATATTAAATACCATTTGAAAGAGGAAGCTCTAAAACATTGTATAATTAGTCGATTAAACTGTGAATACGTTGTTGATTGTCAAGGTGCTGACATTATATTTCTCAATGGAACGGAATAACTCTATCTCTTAGTTGTGAATTATGACTCCAGGCCACAGCTGTTCCGTATTCCGGTGGAATATATATATTTTTGATTCCTCTTCCAAATGGTATATAATATGGAATATGTTGTGTGAAATGTGATCTGGGCATTCAAAAATTAAGTGGGCCTTTAAACCAAATATATTGACATGATGGTTTCAAGTAGAGAGTAAAATAGTAGTTGTGTAAATTACTTGTGGTAAAAGTATGGAAACCATATTTAATTCTATGCAAGCCTGAATTTAGTGTGCCTGTTATTTGCAGAATGAAGTCCCCAGAGGGTGAATTTAGTGATGTTATCCCGCATAGCGGGCTAGTATCACCAAATTCACCCTCTCGGGACCTCATTCTGCATGGCCTCATCTGCTATTGGAGACATAGACTCAGATTGAAGTTCCCAAAAGGTGAATATTGTGATTTACACCCATTGGGAACCTCGATTATGCAATGTGTCATCTGCCAATTTGGGGTTATAGAGAAACTAAACTAAAAAAGAAATAGAATCTATATGAAGAAGTTTCTATAGAAACTTGATAATAAAGAATTTTTCCAGAAAGGATGAAGCCTAAGCAGAATGAGGTCCCCAGAGGTTGAATTTAGTGATTTGGGATAGCATCACTAAATTCACCCTCTAGCGACCTCATTCTGCAAATGACAGACACACTAAACTCAGGCTTGCTTCTATGGACTAAAATGGTTTATCTTGAGAGCCAATATAGAAATAAATAATAAATTGATGAAAAATATTGAGATTTTACCCATCGGCTAAAAAGCTGCATTTAGACAAGTGTGATGCATTCACAATAATTGGGGCCCAAGGTCAAGTCTGGAAATAATGTGTTAGTAATTTGCAGAATGAGGTCCCCAGAGGGTGAATTTAGTGATGCTATCCCACACAGTGGGCTAGCATCACGAATTAACACTCTGGGGACCTCATTCTGCTTAGGCCTCAACATCTGTATACAATTCCATTGAATACTGCTGTAACCGAACGGGAGACTGTATTTAGTAATCAAATAAATAGATAGAACGACACAAGCGTGTGAACTGGTTGAACACTACTGCATGAGTTTTTTGTGATGCAATGGTAAAATCAGAACCGTAGGTTCAAATTTTACTTGCGGTATGACAAACGAGTGCAATAATGTTAACAAGTTCACACAAATGTGTTGTGCTATGTTTATTGAAAACTCTAAAGATTTTAGCTAAAAGTACACTGAAATTTAGGTCAATATATCTTTATTTAATTGAACAAACTTATAATTTATGTTGACTATAACTTGTAATTTAGTGTAAGCATTTTCGACATTATCAATTTTTATTGTCCAAGGAGAAAACATATTTATAATTGAATGTTTTGAAATCTTATGTGTGTGAAATAAAAATGAGTTATTGTGCATTAAAACTCTTGAACCCATGCAACATAATGTATTGCAGGCCAGATGAACAATAAAACATATACAATGCAAACCAGAAAATTATCACACTTTTCTAAATGAGCTTAAACAGCATGTACAACTTTTTGGAACACTATAGTAAAACTAAGTTCAACGTCACTCATAGATCAAACTTATCGATTAGGATTAACTGGAACAACTAAGATGTTCTGCTTTCTGCGTCGCCGTCGGGGTGTTGATAGAGGACCTGTACTCGGTCTCCTTGGAGATTTAGTTGGCGATTCTCTTTTCACAGTCAGTGTACGACCACGATGAGATTCCACAGATTTACTCGATAAAGGAACGTCCGCCCTCAAAGCTGAACACGACACAACATTCTCGTTCATAGGACGAGAGAGCGAGTTATCATTTCTACCACGAACGTCTGCCGTTATGTCTATTTTTGGTATCTTGACATGTTTTGTCTCAATCTTCTTCCTCGACTCAGTCTCGCTTGATGGAGATTTATTGCCCTTCCCAGATTCATCATGCTTAGATCGTCTGATTCTCTCAGATGCTCCCGGTTTTGTATGCGAGTCGTCCGATGTTGAACCTTTGCTTCTCAGCTTGCTCTTAACTTTAGGTAACTCAGCTTCCTTCTCACTTAAAACCGATTCTGCTAATCTGATTGCAGAATCAAGGTCAGCCTTCGGAATAACACCAGCAGATGACCCGGGTAGAGTCGCAGCATGTATAGAATCAGCTAGAACCTTAGATTCCTTGGTCTTTTTAGTTTTAACTTTTCGCTTATTGTCCATACCGTTAATCAACTTTTGTGTTTCAGATTTTCTTTCAGTATCAGTTGTGACCTTTGAACCCACAGTAGATTTTTGCACCGATTCCTGATTGAGCTGTTTGCGAGCTACGCTGCCTGTAGAAACATTAGTGTGGCTGATTGTAGAACTGTTCTTGTTTGTACTTGCCGATACTGTTACTGAAGACTTCTTTATAGTTGTAGCTGAATCGGTTGAGGAAACCCTCCCTGCTGCGGAACAATCACTTGTATTGGAAACTGGTGCAGGCTCTGGTATTCTTTTACTTTCTGTTTCAGCGCCATCATTCTCATCCTTGCCATCAACTGCTATCTTCTTTTTAGTTTTCTTCTTTTTCTTCTTAGTTTTTGGTATTTCATCAGTAATTCTAGTAGAAACTTCTCCAACACTCGCAGGTTGATACATTTCAGCAGATTTCTTCACTTCATCGCGATTGCAATTTCGGTTAACGTCAGCTTCATCGGAAAGCAAGGGATGCAACTCCATATTATCTGTGTCCTCATTTGTTATAGACTGATAACCTTGCGATGAGTCTGATTCCTCTAATATATCTCTGTCCCTGTTTCCAACACTCAAACTGGTATGGGACACGTCAGCCTGCGTGGTGTCACCAATCGATCTCGCTTCAACTGACGGTGATTTCAGGAAATCCGAGTCCAAATCAGTCAGATATAATGATGACCTCTGTGAACCCTGCGATTGGCTGGAAACATCAAAGTTGTCAATTTTGTTTTCCAAAGTTCCAACATATTTCTCTAGTTCATCCAATTCATTCTTCAGATTGTCCATTCCGTTTCGTGAAGCGATTGATCTGACTTTGACCTTCTCAAATGATATCTTGGCGTAATCTTGTGGTGATTGCAGATCATCAAACATTGGTGAGATAACGTCACAAACAACATTGTCTGGCAACAGCCTGGTGGAATCTTCAACAGACGTTAACAAGCTAGTTGGACGCTCAACACCATAACCAGAAAACATGTCGTTATTCTCGTCATCTGCATCAGCTGTTCCCACGCTTTCTGTAGTTTCGTCAAGCTGTCTCTTGAGTGGTGTATGGTATGTTTCACCTGGGATTAGGAATTCTTCATCGCTTGATGATTCGGATAGTATTTCAGCCTGTGATTTTCCGGATTCTAATTTCTTGATGAAATCAAGTAACTCGGGTATCTCCTGGGGTCGTAGATCATCAACTTCTCCAAAGTCGGAACTCTCTCCAGATGCATCACGCAGCTCATCAGTGATTTCTTTATGTGATGACACAGCTTCTGCATCAAAGATTGGTGCTGCTCTAGCGGTGGATTCAACAGCTCCCACCTCAACTTCTTCCTCTTGAAATTTCTCAACAGTTATTTCTGCACTTGTGTCATCAACAAGTTCTTCAACTGATGTCTCTTGGCCTTTTTCAACTGTAGTCTCAGGAACCATCTTTTCAACTTGTGTTTCTCGGTCCTTCTCTTCAATGGGCATCTCGTGAACTGAAGTGTCATGAACCATCTCAACTGGTGTTTCTTTAACTAATGACTCAACTGGTGTATCTTGAAACAACTCATCACATGGAGTTTCTTGAACCATCTTTTCCGCTGATGTCTCAGGAACTGGTTCTTCAACTATTATTTCAGGATGAGTCTCATCAACCGTTGTTTCAGAGACTGTTTCTTTAACTGCTGTCGCATGAACAAGCTCATCAAGTGAAGTTTCTTGAATTGTCTGTTCAACTTGTGTCTCAGGAACTGTTTCATCAGCATATGTTTCTCGGACATTCTCTCCAGCGGGGGTCTCCTGATTAGTCTCCTCATCTGAGGCATCAGAAACCTTTTCAACTAGTATTTCAGGTGGTGTTACTTCAACTTGTATTTTAGGAACAGTCTCTTCAACCATTTTTTTAGGGACTGTTTCTTTAACTGGTGTGTCTTCAAAGGGTTCTTCAATTCTCTCAGGAACTGTCTTATCAATTGTTACCTGAGGATCTGTCTCCACGTCTGGTGTCTCAGGAACTGTTTCGTCAATTGGTATTTCTCGGACATTCTCTTCAGTGGGCATCTCCTCATTAATCTCTTCATCTGAAGTTTTAGGAACTTTCTCAACTAGTGATTCTTCTTCTGATGTCTCTTGAACTGTTTCTTCCATTGATATCCCTAGAACTGTTATTTCAACTGGTACTTCAGGATCAGTTTCATCAACCGTTATTTCAGGGACATTTTCTGGTGTCTCCTGCAGCATCTTTTCAACTGTTGTCTGAGAAACTGACACCTCAACTGGTGACGCAGGTACCTCTTCTTTAACTGTTGTTTGTTGAACTGTCTCAAGTGTTGTGTCAGAAACTGGCTCTTCAATTAAAATTTCAGGAACTGTCTTCTCAACTGTTGTCTGAGGAACTGTCACCCCAACTATTGTTTCAGGATCCATCTCAACTGGTGTAGGCTCTGGTATTCTTTTACTTTCTGTACCAGCTCCATATTTTTCATCTTTGCCATCAACTGCTTTCTTCTTTTTAGTTTTCTTCTTTTTCTTCTTAGTTTTTGGTATTTCATCAGTAATTCTAGTAGAAACTTCACCAACACTCACAGGGACTGGTGTCTCTTCAATTCTCTCAGGAACTGTCTTATCAATTGTTACCTGAGAATCTGTCTCCACGTCTAGTGTCTCAGGAACTGTTTCGTCAACTGGTATTTCTCGGACATTCTCTTCAGTGGACGTCGCTTGATTAATCTCTGAAGTGTCAGGAACCTTCTCAACTAGTGATTCTTCATCTGATGTCTCTTGAACTGTTTCTTCCATTGAGATCCCTGGAACTGTTATTTCAACTGGTGCTTCAGGATCAGTTTCATCAACCTGTATTTCATGGACATTTTCTGGTGTCTCCTGCAGCATCTTTTCAACTGGTGACTCTTGAACAGTTTCTTCAACTATTTTCTGTGAAACTGACACCTCAACTGGTGACTCAGATACCGTTTCTTTAACTGGTGTTTGTTGAACTGTCTCAAGTGTTGTGTCAGAAACTGGCTCTTCAATTAATATCTCAGGAACTGTTTTCTCAACTGTTGTCTGAGGAACTGTCACCCCAACTATTGTTTCAGGAACCATCTCAAATGGTGTGTCTTCATGTGAAGTCTCTTGAACCATCTCCTCAAATGTTGACTCAGGTACTGTATCATCAAGTGTTATCTGAGAAACTGTCTTATCAACTGGCGACTCTGGTAAGTTTCCTTCAACCAGTGTTTCTTGAGCCATTTCAACTATTGTATCATGAACTGTCTCCTCGACTGGTGCCTTAGGAACTGTATCTGGTGATTCTTCATCCATCTCTTCAACTGGAGTATCTTGTGCCATCTGTTCAACTGCATCATTGACCATCTCCTCAGTTGCCACTTCAGGAGCCGTTTCAACTTTTATCTCTTGTACAGTCATTTCTGAAGTTGAGTCATCATGAGTTTCTTTAGCTATTGCTTCAGGAGTCATTTCAATAGTCGCTATTGGATCAGTTGTCTCAGAAGTCAAGTCATCAGCTGTTGCTTCCGGAACCTTCATTTCGATAGTCGAATCAGCAGTATACTCGGACTCGTTATTATCAACCTCTTGATCAACATCATCCTCTTTCAGAGCATCACATAGAAGCTCAGCATCTAAATTGTCCTCCACAGTCATCTCTCTGATTTGTTCATCATCTCGTGTTGTGGTATCCTCGGTTGGCTCATCACATGGTTCAGCAATGACATCTTCTGTTGGCTCATTATTGGGTTTCTGATCACTGATCTCATTATCAGCTTCATCAGCATTGCAGAGATGCGATGTACCCTCTGTTGATTTTTCCATCAGGGCGTCATCCAGAAGTGCTGAGTCAATTTCACCTGACGTATGACAATCAGACACCACACCATCACCAATTTCTTGTTCCAGTGAATTCTCTTCTAATGTCTCAACAACTCGGATCTCATTTATAGTGTTATCTGTACTCTCGTTGGACTGCAAATCCTTCGACTCAACAGCCGCTGGTTTTTTCTCAAAATCTTCATTCTCCATCAGATCATAGTCGGCGTCTTCGAAGTCAGATAATGTGCTGTCAGAGTCAGCCATCTCTCCGGGATCCAAAAATAGCTCCTTGTTTGTGCGTCTGTCAAAATAAACACACTTATCTTCTGGTAGCATGGCTTCGAACTTCGGGAACAGGATCTCATCAGGTATATCGACAGTGATATCGTCAACAGGTAATTCTTCTGTAACCAAGGTAATGGCTGCTTCGTCATCAGTGGACATATCGCTTGGTGTCTGCTTTCCATCTAATTTCGTAGTTGTTGAAGATTTATCATCACACTCGATATCGCTGCTGCTACTGTTTAGGCGAAGTTCAAAGTCACTTTCAAGTCTAAGTCCAATTTCAATGTCACCCTCTGCATCACGGAATTCTTCGATATCATCAGCATCAGAGACCGTGTTTCTCAGCGTATAGCGAGTTTCAGGGTAATTTTGGCGTGGATGTTGTGGTGGCTGACACTCATCCACCTGTATAACTGGTATAAAATGCTCAGTCCTGTCAATCTGCACGTAACCGCTATCAGCAATCTGTCCATTCGCACCCTTCCCCTCCTTCAGAACTTGGAAGGAGTTTTTCCGGTCCATACGCTCCTTTGTAATCTGTGTCATCGTTTTTTCGATGGTGACTGCAGAAACTGTCGGCTCAAAATCATCGTACATTTCCTGTCCCTCTGGGATCCCACCGAGAAAATTGTCATAACTCTCAAGCTCAGTCTGAGATCCAGGTGGTGTTCTCTCTCTGTGTTGTCTTCCTGATGCGTCGTAACCCAAATTATCATAGTTCTCGACTTTGAATTCACCAGGAAGTGGAAAACGATTTGGTCGATCAAGTTCTTCAGATATATGGGTGAAGGTATCTTGGCTTGATTGTAACAATTCTTCAGTTGATATCATGCTGCTGCGATTATCAGATGTTCTTACATTAGTAACATTCGTGTGTGTTTTATAGTGAGTACGAATACGCTGCTGATCAATCGACATCTCGTCTGGATACATATCTGCATGCTGGTCAGGCTGATCACCAAGAACTTGGTTTTCTGATGAGACGTTCGGCGAATCTGAATCTCTCCTGTGCATAAACACATGCTGAACATTTTTGACAACTGCTGAACTCTCCGATGCTTCTGAATCAAAGCCACTCATGTCACCAATACTCGTTGACAGAATGGAGCTATGACTTCCGCCGACTGACGTTGACAACATGGACTGACTGTCATGGTATGACGGCCTTGATGTGAGATTCGTGTCCATTATCTGACTATTTCTCGGTGATGGAAACGGTGATGAATTTGGACTTCTCGGTGAATTTCCAGGAGAATTAAAAATATACACCGCAGTCTCCTCGGCAATTACTCGAGATGGACTTGGAGCTCGGACTCTCCCCATGCCAAACTGTAGTTGCCCAGATGCCATGTCAACTGAATTGGGTGATCTCTGTTCAATCGATGGCATGGGTTGATCTTCCGGCAAATTGAGATGAAGTGGAAGTGTTAAGTCTTCTTGCTGGGTTTCGACGTGATGTGTCGACTCAAAGTGCTGATGTGAGTGGATCTCATGCATCGTCGTGTAATGAACAGTCTTTGTCTTCTTCGTTCGTTTCCCGTCAAACATTTTCTCAGCTTTGTGAAAATCCGTGTCCATTTCTGTGACAATTTGTTGGAGAAAATCCTTCGTTCCATCTCCGATCTCTGCTGACACAGACACGACAGATTTTTGATTGGTCTCATTATCTTCCTCATCAGAGGACAGAACATCCTCTCGAGAATCAACATCAACAGCGTCGTCATCATAAGCTTGATCAATGTCAACTGCTGAAGTCTGAGATTGGACGCTAACAGCTTCAACGATCGGTGGCACAAACTTCAACATCTGAATTGGTTTCGTCAAAGTTTCAGGTTTCACGCCTGTTATGTGCAACTCTTTGTGATCTATAGAACTCAAATCTGTATCATCAATTGATGTTTCGTCTTGCAATATCTCAGTGTCTTCCAAAACTTCTTCAACAGACTTTTCAATTTTTACAACTTCAGCAATAATCTCTGTATCCATAGCAACGAGGAACATCTGTTTGGATTTTTCAGTGCTACAAACAATCTTCTCCGGCTTTTTGTCCTCTATGTGTCTTTCCTCGTGATCAACAAATTTTAGTTCATCAACCACCGTTGAATCTTCTTCAGTCGCCAAAGGAGCATCTTGTTTACTTTCTTTACCTTTGACCTCAACAGATAGTGAAGAGAGATGCTTGGTCTCTGAAGTAACGTCTGCTTCGATAGTTAGATTATCTCCCTTTGAAGCAGGCATGAAGCTTACAGCTGACACATGGCTGGTTTCCTGGGCATCTGACCTCAACTCTATTGATGATCGGTGAGTGCTCTCTTCTAAAACCTCTTGAGTATCAGTAGTTTCAGACTCCACATCACCTTCATTAGTAAATCTTTTTAGAACAATTCCCTCTGCAGTAACGCATTTTTCTTCAGTAACATCTTCAGTTTCAGTTGGTTTAGACTCCACATCACCTTCATTAGTAAATTTTTTTAGAACAATTCGCTCTGCAGTTACAAATTTTGTCTTGGTTTTAGAAGATTTCTTCTGCTCAATTTCTTCCAATAAGGCTTCTCTTTCCCAGTCAGATAGGTCACTGTTGATATCCACAGACTCTTCACTTTCATCATCACCTTCACTACCTGAGCTTACGATATCTGAGATTGACTCATCAACTTTACGTGGAGAATATCTGAGAGGTAACACATTCAAAGCTGGCAAACTGTATCCACGCTTCAGATATTTTGGTTCATTATTTTCCTCAGGATTATTTAACGATGGCAAACTTGCTCGAAGTTCAGCATCACCCATCATTCCTGCATTGTTTAAAGAGTTGTCAGTGACGTTAAGTCCGTACTTGTTCCTCAACAAATCATCTATCGAGCTTCGGAATTCAGAAATAGCATCATCAACCGTACTAGTTCCGTCCATGTAGTTCGAGTCAGAATCAACATATGATTTGTTTGATTCAAAGTCTTCGCCGTCATAATCCTCAGTGCCGTCCATGGAATCGTGCATGATTTGACTGATGTTATGATGAACTCCACTATCATCATAATGCTGTTCGTTCAGTGGCGACTTTTCATAAGTACTTCTATATGATGGCGTGAATCGTAATTCACTGTCTTCTGCCTCATGATAACGGGGTTCAAATTTCGTCATGCTCTTCATCGGTGTGCTAGTGCTTCGCAATTCCTCGGCACTCATGAAAGGTCGTGACCCTAGTCTGGGCGTGTCCTCATCATCTGACTCAGCCGAATCTGACAACAAATGTATATCCGTAGATTTATCTTGGTCCGACACCTTCACATCCATAAGTATATTTAGAAGTGCCATATTCGCAGTAGCTTCAGATAGTGACAAAGGTCTCAACTTCGGCTGTAAATATTTATCGCTTTTATGCTCAACTTCCGTCACTTGTTTTGAGTACATTTTCAATTTTGGCGATTTGATATCTGTACCGCTGAATGCTTCTTCTATGATCGCGTCTGTTGTCTCCATAGTAGACCATGATATGTCCATCTGCGACTCAGTGACATGCTCTTCTTCACTCTTCTGCCTCGATAAATTTAGATTTTCTCCAGTGATAGATTCCTCGTCGCTCGATTCCCTCTCATCTGGCAAAGGAGTCGGCTTGTGTTCCTCGCAATAAGGATCCTCTAACCCTGCTCTGTCCGGATGGACGAGATCACTGCTAATCATGCAGACCCTTGTCACTTCATGGCTTGGATCTATATTAACTTGACGCAGAACTTCAGCTAGCTTGACGTCAAACAAATTTTCGTCATCAAATGTTATTGATGAAGGGGCCTCCGCAGCATCAACACTGTCGACCTCCGCAGCTTTCTTTTTCTTGATGATGAATGTCTCTGTTGATTCTTGTGACGTTTCGTCTTTTTCTGCTTCTTTCTTTCCTGTTCCTTGTACATCAACAGCCAATGTAGTTATCCCCCTTGGTTTAGGTTTGACATTCTCAATAACGTCATTAGACCCCACTTCAATATACTCTTCCCTCCTATCAGTTTCATTAAGTTCCTCAAATGCATGACCTTTGGCCTCAGTTAACTCTTCCTGCTGATTGGTCAACAAATCTTCAAGAGATTTCTCCGATTCATGATCACTAGCTCCATCACTCTCTGCTTTCTCTTCTTTGGTCGTCATTGTTTCTTGGATATCAGCAACCAGTAGTGTTACATTCCTGGATTTAGGTGCAACATCCTTAATGTCATCAGAGTCATCGCCATAGAGATACTCTTCCCTTCTATCAATCTCATTGAACTCCTCCATTTCATGACCTTCGACCTCAGCTGGCTCTTCTTGCTGATTGGTCAACAAATCTTCAAGCGATTCCTCCGACTCATGGTCACTACCGCCATCGCCCTCAGACGATTTATCTCCATCTTCTTCCTTTGTTATAGTTTCCTGGATGTCAACAACCAGTTGTGTCACATTCCTGCGTTTAGGTGCTACATCCTTAATCACATCAGTGTCGTCGCCGTAGAGATACTCTTCCCTTCTATCAATCTCATTGAACTCCTCCATTTCATGACCTTCGACCTCAGCTGGCTCTTCTTGCTGATTGGTCAACAAATCTTCAAGCGATTCCTCTGACTCATGGTCACTAGCACCATCGCCCTCAGACGATTTATCTCCATCTTCTTCCTTTGTTATAGTTTCCTGGATGTCAACAACCAGTTGTGTCACATTCCTGCGTTTAGGTGCTACATCCTTAATCACATCAGTGTCGTCGCCGTAGAGATACTCTTCCCTTCTATCAATCTCATTGAACTCCTCCATTTCATGATCTTCAACTTCGGCTGGCTCTTCTTTTTGATTGGTCAACAAATCTTCAAGCGATTCCTCCGACTCGCCGTCACTAGCCCCATCACTCGACTCTGCTCCTTCTTCCGCCACAGTTTCCTGGATATCAACAACCAGTTGCGTCACATTCCTAGGTTTCGATGCAACATCCTGAAGCACATCAGTGTCATCGCCATAAAGATACTCCTCAGTTCTGTCGATCTCGTTCAGCACTTCCTGATCTTCCGTGACCAATCCCTTGTCTTCACGTGATTCATCCTCTGTCAGTTTCTGCGATTCTACAGAAACAGCTTCAGTTTTTGTGAGACTCCTGAACACTGCATAAACATCTGATCCGCGATTTATCCTGATACCGTTATAAAGCTCCTCTTCTGGTATTTCTCTCTCTGTCGACTCGGCCCGCGCATCCATGACAACACCCATCTGCAACAATCTATCTGCCAAATCATTGAGATCGTCTTGTGTGTAGTCGTTTATTTTTACTTCTAATTTGCTGTTTTTGCGTTTCTCATCTTCGTCGTCTCTATCATCCGCCGCATGCGGACCAACTTTTGGTTTGTTCGACTCAGACATGTCTATAATACATGAACTCCTATAATTCCTCTTTGGTTTATAAACTTCTTGCTCCCTGTCCTGAGCGTCAATGTTTAAGTCCACTGTCTCCCTGAATGACTTCTCATAGGTGGCAACATCAGCGATTGTCAATAGCTTCACAAAAACCTCTGATTGCTCTACCTTCACCTCACTGTCGTCTGCTTGTGTCGGCTTCTCATCAACAGGTTCACTGGTTCCCTCGTCTAAAATCTGAATGGTTATATCTCTTCTCTTAGACACATTCTCGATAACATCTCTGCCACCAAATTCCATTTGTGTTTCAATATGGTCAACAAATTTAATTTCTTCTGACTCATCTTCAAGACTCTTGGCCTTGACCGATATTGAAATAGCATCTGTTTCGGCGGTCAATCTTTCCTCGGGAGTCATCTCAGTTGTTGTTTCTTTACCTTCTTCTTCATCACGTCTGTCTTCAGATGCGACAGCCTCCTCTGTTGTTTCATCCTCGACCTTCGTTTCAGCTGAGCGATATATAGATGATGTTGCGTCTGCCATTTCTGTTGCATCATGGGATGTTATTGAGATTTTCTCATCGTCCTGATCTTTTTTATCACGTCTGTCTTCGGAAGAGACACCTTCTTCACATTCCACTTCTGCCACCTTCGCATGTCGTAAGGAAGAAGACTCATCAGACATTTCTAATGCAACATGGGAAGTCATTACCGTATCATCAGCATCACCTTTCTCATCACGTCTATCTTCTGTAGCTGGGAGATCATCATCTGCTTGACCCATGCATAAATGTTGTGCATAAATCTCTTCCCTTTCAGGTATATACAGTTGTTTCATCATCCATAGTGCATTATCACCCTCCGTTCTCAAGACATCATCAATATTAAACACTTGGGGTTCATCCAATTTCTCATCCAAAATGTCGATCGCATCTTCTGGCTGGGGTTCCGGTTCTTTCTCTGGAGCATTAATTTTGACAGATCGGATCACAGTTCCGCTGGTTTCATCACTGGCAGTGGTTGCCATCTGTCCAGGCTTAACGTCCATTTGACTTGTTTCTTGCATTGACATCTCTTTTGATGACATTTCTGCATCAGAAGATTTCACCGGCATTTTCTTGAATTCTCTGGTCTGCTCATATTCACTTGTAACAGCGTCAGCAGCAGCCATTTCTATTTTGCCGATTTCATTCACCGACATATCTCGGGTAGACATATCTTGAGAAACAACATCGGCTTGTTCCTCCTTAGGACTGTTTACTTCCGCTAACAAAGCCTCGTGATCGGGAAGATGCCAAATCTTTGAATACCAATAAACATTTGACTGTTCTGCTTTCAGCACTGTGTCATCTAACTCACAAACTTCCTCCTTCAACTCAGGCACTTCTTCTACCTTAACTTCTTTCTCTTCCAATATGTTTGTCATAACTTCTGCCTGTATTTCTGGTTCTTCCTCTGGAGCATTAATTTTGACAGCACGGATTACAGTTCCACTAATTTCATCACTGGCAGCGGCTCCGATCTCTCCAGGTCTAACGTCCATTTGACTAGTTTCTTGCAATGACATTTCTTTGGATGACATTTCTGCCTCAGCAGATTTCACTGGCATTTTCTTAAAAGCTGCCGTCTGCTCACATTCGCTTGTAACAGCATCTGAGGCTGCCAGTTCTATTTTGCCGCCTTCATTCACCGACAGATCTCGGGTAGACATATCTTGAGAAACAACATCGGCTTGTTCCTCCTTAGGACTGTTTACTTCTGCTAACAAAGCCTCGTGATCGGGAAGATGCCAAATCTTCGAATACCAATAAACGTTTGACTGTTCTGCTTTCAGCACTGTGTCATCTAACTCACAAACTTCCTTCTTCAACTCAGGCACTTCTTCTTCCTTAACTTCCAAAATTTTCGTCATATCTTCTGCCTGTTTTTCTGGTTCTTCCTCTGGAATATTAATTTTGACAGCACGGATTACAGTTCCACTAATTTCATCACTGGCAGCGGTTCCGATCTCTCCAGGTCTAACGTCCATTTGACTAGTTTCTTGCAATGACATTTCTTTTGATGACATTTCTGCTTCAGCAGATTTCACCGGCATTTTCTTAAAAGCTGCCGTCTGCTCACATTCGCTTGTAACAGCATCTGAGGCTGCCAGTTCTATTTTGCCGACTTCATTCACCGACAGATCTCGGGTAGACATATCTTGAGAAACAACATCGGCTTGTTCCTCCTTAGGACTGTTTATCTCTGCTAACAAAGCCTCATGATCGGGTAGATGCCAAATCTTGGAATACCAATAAACGTTTGACTGTTCTGCTTTCAGCACTGTGTCATCTAACTCACAAACTTCTTCCTTCAACTCAGGCACTTCTTCTACCTTAACTTCTTTCTCTTCCAAAATGTTCGTCATATCTTCTGCCTGTTTTTCTGGTTCTTCCTCTGGAATATTAATTTTGACAGCACGGATTACAGTTGCACTAATTTCATCACTGGCAGCGATTCCGATCTCTCCAGGTTTAACGTCCATTTGACTAGTTTCTTTGGATGACATTTCTTTGGATGACATTTCTGCTTCAGCAGCAGATTTCACCAGCATTTTCTTAAATGCTGCCGTCTGCTCACATTCGTTTGTAACAGCATCTGCGGCTGCTATTTCTATTTTGCCGCCTTCAGTCACAGAAAGATCACGGGTAGTCATATCTTGAGAAACAACATCACCTTGTTCCTCTCTTGGGCTGTTTATCTCTGCTAACAAAGCCTCATGATCGGGAAGATGCCAAATCTTCGAATACCAATAAACGTTTGACTGTTCTGCTTTCAGCACTGTGTCATCTAACTCACAAACTTCCTCCTTCAACTCAGGCACTTCTTCTACCTTAACTTCTTTCTCTTCCAAAATTTTCGACATATCTTCTGCCTGTATTTCTGGTTCTTCCTCTGGAATATTAATTTTGACAGCACGGATCACAGTTCCACTAATTTCATCACTGGCAGCGATTCCGATGTGTCCAGGCCTAACGTCCATTTGACTAGTTTCTTTTGATGACATTTCTTTTGATGACATTTCTGCTTCAGCAGATTTCACTGGCATTTTCTTAAATGCTGCCATCTGCTCACTTTCGCTTGTAACAGCACCTGCGGCTACCATTTCTATTTTGCCGACTTCAGTCACAGAAAGATCACGGGTAGTCATATCTTGAGAAACAACATCAGTTTGTTCCTCCTTAGAAACCACATCAGCTTGCTCCTCTTTTGGACAGTTCACTTCAGCTAACAAAGGCTCATGCTCAGGAAGATGCCATATCTTTGAATACCAATAAGCATTAGGTTGTTCTGCTTTCAATACTGTGTCGTCTAACTCAGAAACCTCTTCCCTCAATTCAGGCTCTTCTTCTTTCTCAACTACAACAGCAGGTGTTTCCACTTCAACCGCTTCTTCTGGTCGTATTTCTGCCGCTTTGTCTTGTAAAACTTCTGGTGCGGTTTCAACTTGAGATTTCTCAATGGTTTCCTTTACGTGACATTCAAGATGTTGCTCTATATGATCAGTGAATGCAGTAGATGGGGTGTCTTCACAAGGAACCGTTGAAACGACAGATTCTTCCAATTTTTCAATGTTCTCCTTGCTTTCAACAGACTCTATCTTCACGGACGTCTGCAGTTTTATTTCCATTTCCGACATCTCTGCTTGACTTGGTTCTTTTTCATCAAGACTTATTTCCGACGTTTCTTGAGACGCCAACTCCAACGTATCAGAGTTAGCTTCAACTGACGACCTATTAACTCTGACTAACGCCTTGTCATCTAATTGAGAAATATCAGCATGAGAAGGCTCAGTAACATCCATGGACATTTGAGCACTTTGTGATTCTAATTCCAGAACATCAGATTCCGCTTCCATCTGCTTATTGACTTCTGTAGATGTCGTTATTTGATCAACCTGAGTTACCTCCCCATGTACAACATCGATGGCCTCCACTTCAGGTTTGACCTCATCTTCTGCTGCTTCCAGAACCTCCACCTCGGCTTGAGTTAGTACATCTTCTTTTGATGCAACAGCAGCATTATCAATAACCAAACTTTCAGCATGCTCAGTATCCACCTGACTGATCTCCCTTGTTTCAACTTCATCTGTTGTCATAGTAACCAGGTCCGACTGAGTTTCCTCCCCTGGATGGAGTGAAGTTTTCTCGACATCTAATTGAGTCACTGTAGCTTCCTTTGTTTCAAAGCCTTCCAGTTCTGTCTGCGATACTTCACATTCGGCAATCTTCAAGACATCTTCATCAGTCATACTCGGTTCTTCCGCGAACTTTTGAGACGTCTCCAATGTGATGTCTTTGATGTCAGCAGTATCCATGGTAACATCATCGAGGACCACCTGGTTTGAACTCTCGTCCACTACAGTGCTGACCGTTATATCAGATTTTGTAGTTTCTTGGTCGTTCATCTCAGCTTTCTCATTGACAATCTCTTCCATGTCAGCAGTATCCACGGTTACATTTTTGATATCTGTTTGACCTTGACTCTCGTCTTCCACATCAGTGACTGTTATATCTGTTTTTGTAACTTCAGAAACACTTGTTTCTGTTTGCTCATGAACAATTTGAATGATGTCAGCCAACTCTAATTCAGCCTTGGCTACATCACTTATGTCTCCTAAATCAGTGTGGATAACTTCAACATCTGTCTGTGTTTGAAATCTCTCTGACCTCTCTGTTGTTTCCATGGTTACTTCATCAACATTTGCGAGCTGATGATTAACGTCATCAGTATTAGATATTTCACCCAATTCATGTTTCTCTTCGACGGCATCTGTCTTTGTGATCTCTGATTTTTCCGAATCAGCTGTCTCAATCGGAATGTCGCTGATAACGGCTTGTTCCGATGGTTGTCCGTCAAACATTAATTCAGCGTTGTGATAATCTGTATCCATATCAGAAACTATCTTCTTTAAAAATTTCTCCCGGTCATCATCAACAACCGACATATCAACTTCAAGAGTTGCTTCATCAGCTTTGGCAGCCTCCTGCTGTGAAAGTGAAGCATCAGAATAAGATATTAACTCAACATCAGCTTTGTCTATTTCAGTATCCGCAGTCCTGATTAAATCACCTAAGCTGATCTCTGATGTAACTGGATCAACCTTGCTTAGCTCAGCACCTTGGACATCAGTCAATTCAGTCTTCATCTCAACCGAGTCCATTTTCACTGGCTCGACACCTTTCAACCTTAATTCCTGAAATTCTTCTTCACTCATTCCTTCAACAAACTTTGATCTCATTTCATCATCTCTAATTTCTGTGGCCACCTCAATTGTTTTCTGCAGCTCTAAGGTTTCAACTTCTTTCAACTCGAGCTGGACATCTGGTTGAGTAGATACAACATCTTCAACATCTGCGGTAAGAGGAGGTTCAACTGAATTCATACACAGCTTTGCGAAATAATCCTCATTTTGAGCAGCATTTTGTTCTTTTTGCATCCAGAATGCTGTTGATTCCTCGCTCCTCAAAACTTGATCACCATGGTAACTATCAAATCCAGGCTCTCTTTTCTCAGAAAGACTGTCTTCTGTCTTATCCGAAATATCATTTGTTGAATCTAGACTTGGTTGATCAATGTCTGGATGTTTTTCAGGTTGATCAGATGGTGCTGAAATTGTCTGAGTTTTTCTATGTTCCAGCACATCTTTGTCCGTCTGCTCGAGTGTGATTTCAACATGGTCAATAAAGGTGTCTCCAACCTCATTCTCAACTACTTCAGGTTCCCCTAGCAACCGTTTCTTTATCATCACTTCACAACCATCTTCAGCTAATTCTTCTGACAATTTTGACTGTGATTCGATGGAAGTGGTCACGTCAGCAGGTAACGGAGATGCTTCAGTCAGCTCACTCTCAACTGGTTGAGCCTGTCCAATATCATCAACTGTAGTTATGTCTGGATCAAGCTGACTAATGCATACCTGGCCAAGTAAATCCTCATTTTGCGACACAGTTAACTCCTTCTGCATCCAGAAAGCTGTTGATTCTTCACCGACCAGAGCTCTGTTCAAATTAGCATCATCCTCTGTTGTATCTGGCTCCTCAACTGGTTCTATCTCATCAACCTGTTGAACATCTTCATCAGTTACCACTTCTGTAAGCGCCAGAGTTCTTGGTTTCTCATACACGATGTTCTTCTTATCATCTGTCTCTAAATAGATCTCTTTGTGATCTATATATAGAAGTTCAGATATCCCGGTGGATCCTGGTTCATCCTCGGTTTTATCTGGCCTTGACACTAAGATCATGCCCTGTTCCGATAGCCCAGTGGATCCAGGCGCAGCCCCTCCTGAGATGTCAATTGTTCCGAGGACAGTTTCCTGAATATTCTTAATATTCAACTCTGTTTCCGCTAATGTTGTCTCATCAGCTTCTTTAGTCTCATCAACATCTTGAGTTTGATGATCAACATCAACTGGTAGTTTTCTCATCATAACCACTCCCGTGGATTCTTCTTGAGTAGAACTTTCTGGAAGATTTGACTTCTCCATCGTTGATGTATCTGCACCGATTAACTGAGCTTCACTCATATCGGTCTCGGACATCTGTTTATCATCCCCCATATCATCTCCGATGGGTTTCCTCTGCAACAAGGCTGTTGATTCAAGCAAATTGTCTTCTCCAGGTGGACCAGATTTAGCTTCAATTGAGGATGAATCGTCAGCTGGTAGTAAAGATTGACTGACTTCAGATTCTAATACATCTTGACGTTCTTGCTCAGATATATTCATGCAGTATCTCGCGAAAGTGTCTTCTTGCTGCATGTTGCTCACATCTTTTGAAAACCAGAAAGCTGCGTCGCCTTCTTCTCGGAGTATTCTATTTGTGCCAGTGCCGTCAATTGAGAAAACTGACTCAGGTGACCGACTTCTTCTGGTGACGTCTGTAATTGACACAGTAGTATTAGCAGGTAATGCTGTCGAAATTGGAGGCGGACTGCTGGAGTGAACTTCTCGGCTGAGAATCGTCTCCTGAATGTTTTTTATTCTTAGCTCAGTCTCCGATATTTGAGAAACGTCCTCAGCTTCAGCTGCTTGTGGAAGATTTGCTGTTACACTATCCTCTTCTTTTTCTCGATACGCTGCAGCATTGTCTAGTAGTTGTTTGTCATCTTCGCCTTGATCTGCGTCAATTTTAGACAAAGAATCCGCCTCTTTCGCTATCATGTCCATACTGTCCGACGCCACTATCTTAGCCTCCTGATCAACAGTCTGTCCAACAATGTCTGACAAGATATCGTCCCGCCATGATAAGAATGCATTCTCTGATGAAGTGGTCATCGCTGTATCATCAACTTGCAGTGGATTGTCTGATGGCATAAGTTCCTTTTTCTCTGTCTCTGTTGTTACCACTTCATCTTTTTCTTTCTTTTCAACCTTGTCGTCTTGTTGAGTGACTGATGCCAAGCAATCATTATTCTGCATTCTCTGTAAGTCTTTTGACATCCAAAACCCAGTGTCGCCTTCACTCAATAGAATGCGAGAGGCATCTTCAGCTTCTTTCTCATCGATTACATTGTCAACAATCAGATCAACAGCTCGAGTTTCACAAACTTTTTCTGGCTCCTCAACTGGTTCTATCTCATCTACTGGTTGAACTTCTTCAACAGTTCCAGCTTCTGTAACAGTAAGCACCAGAGTTCTTGGTTTATCATACACGATGCTACTCTTGTCATTTGCCTCTAAATAGATCTCCCTGTGATCTATAAATAGCGCACTATCTTCCTCTGATAATGGAGCCACCTCATCCTTATCAGTCTTTGGCATTAATACCACGCCATGTTCAGATAACCCAGTTGAGCCTGGTGCTGACCCTCCTGTGATGTCAATTGTTCCGAGCACAGTTTCCTGAATATTCTTTATTCTCAGTTCAGCGTCCGTTAATGTCGTCTCATCGTCTTCTTTAGTCTCGTGAACATCGTCCCGCCATGATAAGAATGCATTCTCTGATGAAGTGGTCATCGCTGTATCATCAACTTGCAGTGGATCGTCTGATGGCATAAGTTCCTTTTTCTCTGTCTCTGTTGTTACCACTTCATCTTTTTCTTTCTTTTCAACCTTGTCGTCTTGTTGAGTGACTGATGCCAAGCAATCATTATTCTGCATTCTCTGTACGTCTTTTGACATCCAAAACCCAGTGTCGCCTTCACTCAATAGAATGCGAGAGGCATCTTCAGCTTCTTTCTCATCGATTACATTGTCAACAATCAGATCAACAGCTCGAGATTCACACACTTTTTCTGGCTCCTCAACTGATTCTATCTCATCTACTGGTTGAACTTCTTCAACAGTTCCAGCTTCTGTAACAGTAAGCACCAGTGTTCTTGGTTTATCGTACACGATGTTATTCTTGTCATTTGCCTCTAAATAGATCTCTCTGTGATCTATAAATAGCACATTATCTTCCTCGGATAATGGAGTCACCTCATCCTCGGTTTTATCGGTCTTTGGAATTAATATCATGCCCTGTTCAGATAACCCAGTTGAGCCTGGTGCTGACCCTCCTGTGATGTCAATTGTTCCGAGCACAGTTTCCTGAACATTCTTTATTCTCAGTTCAGCGTCCGTTAATGTCGTCTCATCGTCTTCTTTAGTCTCGTGAACATCAACTGGTTGTTTTCTCATCATAATCACTCCTGTGGATTCTTCTGGAGTAGAACTTTCTGGAAGACTTGACTTCTCTAGTGTTGAATCATCAGTGCCGACTAACTGGGCCGCACTCATATCGGTCACGGACATCTGTTTATCATCCCCTGTATCATCACTGATCGGTTTCCTCTGCAACAAGGCTGTTGATTCAAGCAAATTATCATCTCCAGGTGAACCAGATTTAGCTTCAACTGAAGATTCATCGTCAGCTGGTAGTAAAGAGTGGCTAACTTCAGATTCATTGGCGTGTTTATCATCCTGATCCACTTCCTGTTCAACTCCGATAGCTTCAGTATCCCTGAGTTTTACAGGAAGCTTTATTTTTATTGATGTTTCGTCCCGTTCTTGAAGCGAAGACTCGACGTCTTCTTTTGTAACAGTGGCATCTGATATTTCCTCCTTTCTTGATGAGACAAACTCTTGTGTTTTGATGACTTGAGATTCATCTGCCGAATCTGATTCGTAATATTCATTTTCATCGAAATCTTCATATGAGCTCTCATCTCCGTCATAGTCACCGTCGACATCTCGTGCTGCTTTTATTGCATGTATCGTCTCATCGAATGCTTCCGCAGCGTCAGTCGATGCCTCGGGTGGTTCACTGCTAACCTTTTTGATATCTCTGAGGACCAAATACACATCTGACCCTCGTGTGACCTTGACCTCATTATGTGTAGTCTCATCTGGGATCTCCCTTTCAGGCGAATCTTCTTTTTCGTCCAAAATATATCCGTCTAGCTTCAGTAAGTATTCAGCAAGATGGTCGATATCGTCCTTCGTATAATCCTTCTTTTCCACCACCAGATGTCGCTTTAGTGGATCCCAATCTATGTCAGTAGTTGACCTATCAACAGAATGAGGGCTCGGCTTTTCGGGTTTAGATTCCTCAGGTAGATCGAAGTTGACAGTAAAATTCCTTCGATTTCTCGACATATAGAATACTTCCTGCTCTCCCTTTCCATCAGGTAGTTTCTCGTGACCTTTAACCCAAGGAATGTCCTTGATGGACAGAGATTTCACAATCTCTGGTGAGACAGCTTCATCTATCTTCTTTGTCGGCATTTTCATGCCCTTTTCGTCGAGTGTCGATGCATCACTCTGGAAGCCCATTGTCGCAACGGCCGTACTTTCTGGTTCACCACTCTCCTCTAATATTTTAAGATCTGTACTTCCGTCTTTTGGTTTCACGATAGAATTTTCATCTAACTCTTTGCTATCGCCTTCCGCCTGTTCTTTTTCCACATTATCCAGCTTCCCTATTTTTGATATAACCTGACTGATCAAATCCGTTGTGACGTCTGTTGCTTGATCACCTTCAACTAGCGGAGGCGTACAAATGGGCGTGGCTTCTCTGGAAACAGCAGGACTTGCTTCGACCCCTCGACTGTCGTCATACTTCGATTTCACAGTCAGTGTTTCTGTCTCCTTGCCTGTATAGTGTTGCGCCATCTCGGTATGAAATTTTGAGTAGAAATTCTTGTATAGGTCTGATTGTTGGTCGAATGATACCGTTTGTGATGGTGAAGCTGGGGAATGGAGTCCATCCGTCTGCCTCTCTGGGTCAACGGTAATCATCGGGACGACGAGGTGATGAACCTGCATCTCGCTTGTGTCACCATCGGGAGGTGGATAGCTGTCGATGTCATCATCACCAAAGTCTTCAGGGATACCTGGCAAGTTCAGAGATACAGCTGGCCTGAAATTTAAAGAATGATTCATTAAAGTGATACGGAGCATTGGTGGTGGGTATTTCTGTTAAAATAGTCATATCTGTTAAAACCACCATAAACAGAAATGATGTTATATTACAGACAAACCTTGTTCTTATACCAATCGTATATATCGTGTAAATTGCATGTTATTGTCATGTTAGTATTCTGTTTTATGTAAACAAAGGCCATGTTATGTAAACAATCATTATGTAAAGAATATACGATAAGCAAAACACTCAACACCGGGGAGACCTCACAAACTGAACTTTGGTTAGAAATGTCACCAAGTTGTTTACAACATACAGGTACAGCGTTTGCTAAATACTCTACTAAAAATAAATCGCCACTGTGTTCAGTGTTCTGCTTATCGCTCACTATTTATGTGCTCACACAAAGTGTATTTTGTGGATAATATCATATTCATACTATCATTTTACTATAATATTAGTATATTCTTGAGGAAATTTTCATAATTTGGTAACTGTTATTTATACATTATAACCTATAATGAAGGCCATTCGTGCATTTAATAAAAAGGCTAGTTATGCATACAAAATATTGGCAAGATGTGGCAAACTTGTATATTTCAGACATGCGTATCCATGAGCTCTATCCGAGCAAATCAAACTAGAGGTGTGACTGTCCCAATGGGACTATAAAGGATACCCCGTGTTTTTAAAACACTAAGATATTTCACATGTCAGTAAACATTTAGTTAATATAATAAAATAACAGATTCCCATTGCAGGAACACAACCCTAACCCTTAAACCTAATCTTAAACATATTGACTGAAAAATGTAGGAATAAAAGCTCTGACAAAATTATGCATGTTGCGAAAAAAATTCTAAGTAAAAAAAGGGGGATAACTCCACCAAAAAAAGTCGGACATATGTCATAATCGCAGTTGCACATTTTCCCATGGTAATAAATATCTGTGCCAAGTTTTAAAAAAAATACCTAAAAATGTAGGAATAAAAGCTAGGACAAAGTTATACATGTTGCGAAAAGTTCTAAATCGAAAGAGGGGGATAACTCCATCAAAAAAAGTCCCACAGACATCATAATTGCGGGTGCACAGGTTCCCATGGTGCTTGATGTCTGTGCCAAGTTTCACGGAAAATGATTAAAAAAACGACTGAGAAAAACTCCGGACGGATGGATGTATGAGCTGAATCCAGTATACCCCCCAGTATACAAATCCATTATTCTGTATAAGCAAGCCATGTGTTGTTTATTCACATGTAGATTAATGTTTTTCATTGATCATTTGTAGATATCAGTTTGACACACAACTATCATGTTGTTTAATTACACAACATGACAGTGGGTTAATAAAACGTACTAAAATGTGGAAAAACCAACAATGATGACCCAACAATATAATACCATCACAGTCGAATAGCCGCTGTCAGAAGATAATAACTTTATTAAAGAATTAAACCCCAGTGATCAAGGCGCACCACTGATACAAACAGAAAGCAAGAATACAACATAACATAGCTGTTTATCATGCGGGCATACACCACCTTACAAGCTCATGTAAAATACACAAGCTTTAAACTGTAATGCCCAAAGTAATTGACCCCTTAACCACAGCAGAATTATGGATAATTTCAGGATCTAGTCGGAAATATGGCTTGTTGCCATTCATCGGAAAGCTCTCGCCGAGAGCTTTCCGATGAATTCCAACAAGCCATATTTCCGACTAAATCCTGAAAAATTACCCATAATTCTGCTGTGGTTAAGTGGTCAATTACTTTGGGCATTACTGTATATCTTGCTATGTTTCATAAAATACGAACACAGGTGGTAGACATAGCACACACAAGCCTTGAAGTAGTGTGCCTGTCATTTGCAGAATGAGGTCCCCAGAGCGTGAATTTGGTGATGCTATCCTGCAAAGCGGGCCAGCATCACCAACTTAATCCTCGGAGGAGCTCATTTTGCATGACCTGATCTGATATTGGTTGGAGACCTGGATACAGATTTAAGTTCCCAGATGGTTAAGTGCTCCCATTGGGCACCTCAATTATGCAATGTGTCATCTTCCAATTTGGGAATACAGAGAAACTACTAAAAAAAAGAAAAAGAAACTTTCTAAAGAACTTAATTTTTTTTTAATTTGATAATAAAGATACTCTCCAAAGGAGATGAGGCCTAAGCAGAATGTGGTCCCCAGAGGGTAAATAAGTGATGCTAGCCCACTGTTCGAGGTAGCGTCACTAAATAAACACTCTGGGGACCTCATTCTGCAAATGTCTAGAACCATATTACGAAACCTGGAAACACTGTAGAATATTCATACCTGGTAACCTCCTTGGAAATCTCTACAGCAGGTTCATCATCACCAAGCTTCTCATCAGTCTCAGGCGTCCCAAGATGCACCATTCGTTTAGAATCGTCTGCAGTGGCTACATCATCAGTCTCAGGCGTCCCACGACGCACCATTCGTTTAGAATCATCTGCAGTGGCTACATCATCAGGCAATGTGCCCTGCACTGATATCGTCGATGTTGCATCAGCACCAAGAGAACTGTCTTTTAACTCAGTAGAACTTTGTCCAGGATCGAAGCTGCCCTTTAATGATTTTTTAAGTAAATTTATCTCCTGCAAGTCCATATCCCTTGACTCAGGTATCGCTGTCTCACTAATACTAACAGACCCATTATCATCAGGGCCTAGGAATGTTTCCTTGGAAGTTGATTCTGAATACAGTTTGTCAGGTTGTTCATCAACCATGTCAGTTCGGTCATCAGGTTTACTTATTTTGACATCTGTTGGTGATGTCCGCCTGTCAGTTCTGTCATCAGATTTAGGAGTTTTGACATCTGTCGGTGACGTCCAGCCTCTTGAATGTGAGCCGTCTTTTCGTTCCGGGCTGTGAATATTATATTCGTCAACTAGACTGTCAAGGTTAACTCCATTAACAGGCACGGAACTTTCGCCGACTCCAAACGGAGCATTCCGTGCAGTGTACTCAGGAGATGAAATCCCAGAATCCTCGTCAACGTCGTAATACATCGGCTCTTCGTCCGTCACCTGCCAAATCGAATCCAACATGACATTCCCATAATCATCAACACTGACAACGTGGTCTGAAAACTCAGATTTACCATCAGCTGAAACGGAAGAATCAGGTTGTTTGTGACGTGAAACGTAATCACTAGCTTGATACGATATCGGTGATTTGCCTTCACCAACATTATAGTCACTGAGTTTGTCATCCAAGTTGAGACCGGTAGAAACTGGTTTCTCCGCCGGTAAAATGTTTGAACTGTCATCTGTTTCTGGTGATTTATGACCAGATCCTGGTTTACGTTTTATAGAAGGTCCTTGTAATGAACCTGCCTCCAGAGATTGTGAATCTCCCGGTACACCAGATATATAAACATCACTATCAGGTCCGCGCAAAACTGAAGAACTCATATCTGTTGACATCAAGTGTGAGTCATCTTTAGGAATTTGAGAATCATCATCCATTTCTTTAGTACCATATAAGTCTTCACCGGGTTGATATGATATCGGTGATTTTATTTCACCAACATGATAGTCACTGATTTTGTCATCCAAATTGAGACCGGTAGAAACTGGTTCATCCGCCGGTAGAATGTTTGAACTGTCGTCTGTTTCTGGGGATTTATTACCAGATCCTGGTTTACGTTTTATAGAAGGTCCTTGTACTGTACCTGCCTCCAGAGATTGTGAATCTCCTGATACACCAGATATAGAAAAATCACTGTCAGGTCCACGCAATACTGAAGAACTCATATCTGTTGACATCAAGGGCGAGCCATCTTTAGGAATTTGAGAATCGTCATCCGTTTCCTTAGCACGAGACACGTCATCATTGTTTTCAGTCTCAAAAGGTGATGCACGTTTCCTTACTAAAGAAGGCCCCTGTTGAGAACTTGTTTCCATGGTTTCTGAATCCCTTGCTTTTCCAGATATTGTCACTTCATCATCCATGCCATGTAATTTCGACACGCTCATGTCAGTTGAGAAAGGTGGACGTTCCTCATGTGAACTAATTTCATCTTTTTCATTGACTCCATCTACCTCTTTTGCATCAGTTGGAAATTTCATTTTCATGGTAGGCCCTTTCACTGAACCACAAGTCCCAGAATGCAATTCCTGACCCGCAGAAAGAGTCACTTCATTCACGCCATCTTGTAATTTGGATGTGCTCATATCGGTTGATTTGAAAATGGAATCAGAAGAAAACTGTGATGACTCCTCAACAGGGTGTGTTGGTCTGATATCTGTGAGATTAACATAAACATTATCATCATCTCTATCAACGTCTAATTGATCTGAAGGCACTTCCTCAGTTATCTCCCTTGTTGCGAGAGATCTCTCTGAAAGCTCTGTATCGGCTTTGCCGTCGTCTGTAGAAGACACGCCATCTGTGCTATAGCTAGGCTCATCCTTATCACAGCTGGGCGTCTTTAACCTTATCACTTGCCTCAATGGATCATTTCGACTAAATGAACTTGTGAAATTTGAATCATCACTATCAGTTATAAATTGTTTCTCATTATCTGCAGCAATCATTCTGTCCACATTTTCACTGTCCATATATACACGATCATCACCTGAATGGCCATCATCCACACGTTTATCAACTTTCACATCACTTATATTTACATTGTCCGCCGATGTCTCAGCAATATTTACATTTTTAGCACGTTTCTTCTTCTTTGATTTATTGTCTTTCGATTTGCCCTTATTTTTACCCTTTGGTCGAAATACATTTGCACCATCGTCATCTCGTGCGCGATGCAAATCGTCCGTTTTATCAACAGTCACTTTAGAAGTTGTATCATCGATAATATCCGATTTAGAATCAGACTCTTTCATCTGTTTATTAATCTCGTTTTTCTCCAGCTTGGCGACATCTATTGTCGATTGTGACATTGTCGTGGTAGCGGATTTACTGAGGATATATTTAGCGTAGTCCTCTTCATTATAAGCCCATGCCCATGGGAATTCCGTCGCCCAATCGGTGTTGTCCATTGGAACTACAGGCTGATCGTCCTCAAGCTTGTCATTAGCAATATGTCGCCAAAACTTCTCCATTTCCCCCTCTAGTGTTTCTATCGCAGTCTGTGGAGACAAGAATTGATAAATTAGAAGACCATTCTATCTAACATTGTACAGCGATATTTTATTCATTTTGATTCATTTGACGAATAATACTCACTTCAATCAACTAAATGGGACAAAATAATATCTCTGATGAGCATTTTTAATGGAATATGTGGCAATTTAAAAAATAATAGTTAATATTACACATTACAAGGTCAAATAAGTAAAAAAATCTGTGTTCTCAGGCACCTCCCTCATCACTGAAATGTTCTTTTAAAAATCCTTGTAAAATATTTTTCAATATTTTCTGTTAGAAATATTGGAAAAATGACTTTTTGTTTGTTTCTGGACTTTTTTGAGCAAAAAAAAAAAAAAAAATAGACAGATCCCTTCCTCATCTCAAAATTGAGATCTACTTGTCTGAGAACACAGATAATTTATTTTAAAGACTTAATTGAGCAATACTTAACAAGTGTATTAACCCTTTCATGACTGGAGCTTCCGGAAATGTTGTGAAAACCCTGTGCCATGCATTCTCTTATATATTCGAGTCTCCAATAGGGTGCCTAGATATACAAGAGAATACATTGGCCTAACAATATTTACCTTGACATTGCAAGTCAGTGGATTCTCTTATATAAGCTAGGCTCCCTTGGGAGACTCGCATATATAAGAGAATGCACTGGCACAGGATCTTTAATGCTGCACCAGTGCAACTCCCATCTTGAAAGGGTTAATTGTTCCAGTCTAATTTATCAGAATAATTTTGCTTTTGATTTAAATGTAGAAGATAACATGTTTGTGCCAAGGACAGTTTAAACGAGAATGATTTGTTACAATTAAAATTCAATCGCATTAATTTTATTTGTTTTTGATGATAGGATACTAGCTATATATATATAATTAGTGTGGCAAAAAATGACTTTGTTTGAATTGCATAAGTCTATTTTATGAGCCACTTGTGGTTCTAACACATGTTTCAGTTATACACAGCCAATAGTATTATCTAAATGTGGTAAAGATAGCTGTTATGAAACATTGTAATTGCAAGTCTGGAACATAACTGGTACATTTTTTCAGAATTATAAGAGGTTGAGCTATGAAGAGTCTGAAAAAAATGTTGGTTGGACATAAGTTAATTTTGATCTTCTTGCAAAAATTCAAGATTAAAAACTTACATCCCTGTGGAGCGATGTACCAAACTTGTGTATAATACACATGTGTATCCTAGGATATACAGTAATGCCCTAAGTAATCGACTCCTTAACCACAGCAGAATTATTGGTAACTTTTCAGGATTTAGTTGGAAATATGCCTTGTTGCCATTCATCGGAAAGCTCTCGGGGGAGAGCTTTCCGATGAATGGCAACAAGGCATATTTCCAACTAAATCCTGAAAAGTTACCCATAATTCTGCTGTGGTTAATTAAGGAGTCGATTACTTAGGGCATTACTGTACATATGCACAACTCGTTCGTTCCTTTGTAACAACAAGACATTGCCGGTGTATCATCATGTCAAGTTTTTTTACGAAACAGTTGATAGCACAATATCGTCTTATAGGACTGCACGACAAGTCATGACCATGTGACTAGAATGCAGTGTCGTTTTCGTTGACTGTTTATAAGGTCTATGTAACAATACCAGAAATAAAAACATCCTAAGAGGAAAATAATGTGCAAACTCCAGAATGAAAAGAGCGCATGTTTCCTCAATTGACCAACATTCATTACATGTGAACCAACAGCAACATTGACTTGGCAATATAAACTGTTAATCTCATTGCCAAACTAACAACTGAGGTTTGCAAATGATGATCTTATCAATCAATCACGCACGCCATAGCGTACAATAGGAGGCCATGGATTCATGCACAATGGAACAATACAAAAGCAATGTACCGTGCATATATGTCTATGAGCGAGTGTAATATACAAGCTTCGTACATCTGGCCGCTGATCTTTACAGCCCTCAAAATTAGCTATGGCAAAATGCAATGCCGTAGAAAAGGCCTAAGAAACTAATATAGAATTTCATGCTGTTCTAAAGCAATGCCGTGGAAGGAAAATATTTAAGATGCATTATCTGAAATAACGCTCCTAAATTACAACAGTAATGCTCTAAATAATCGACTCCTTAACCACAGCAGAATTATGGGTCATTTTTCAGGATTTAGTCGGAAATATGCCTTGTTACCATTCATCGGAAAGCTCTCACTGATAATTCTGCTGTGGTTAAGGAGTTGATTATTTAGAGCATTACTGTATTTCTTAGGCTTCGGGGGTAAAAAATATTTGATTCGAGTCCAGGAACCCACCCTTCAAATCTCAAGAGTGATGAGATATTGATTTTTGAAATTTTGTTATTTCTCGAAATGTGCAATTATTTGTGGCCCAGAAAAAAACGTCGTCAAACGTACGGTCTCAGACAAAATTTGCGGATGAAGATGGATAACTCTAAAATCAAGTGGTAATACAGCCAAATTTCGTGATACTCAAGTGATAATACAACCATCTTTCGTTGAACAAAATGTTGATAAATAACATGTTTTGGGAAATTTGATACCATAGTTGACAGTGGTTAGCATTATTTTGTTGCAAGTAATCGATTCTGATAACTAGAGAATAACAACACTAAAGCTTATTTTGAAGAAATGTTGTTGTATACTGATGATATGTGGACGGTCCGATCGGATTGAGTACCTTTAATATATCAATGGCTCATCTTCAAATGTAGTATAATCATATCTGACCTAAATAATACTAGGTACTAGAGGGCATCTCTCACCCAGAAGCTCAGTTAGTAAGGTGAATGGATAATATAAATAGTCCAGCGATGCCGTGAAGCTGAATTGAATTCAATTGCAGTAACCATGGCTTTCAGAACCACACAAAGAGAAGGTAACCAAACTTGTGTATGTACATAAGTGCAAGTTTGTCAGTTATGTTCCTCGTTGGTTTCTACGTAAATTGGAGTGATTTCTCCGTGTAATTAACCCTCCAGCATTCTTTCCTCCATGGACCAAAGAAAAACTGATGTTGTGATAGGGCCTAGCTGCTGAAACGATGATAAACCCCAATACAAACAAAGAGCTAGACCTGTATTTTATGCTAGTAAAAGGTAATACTAAGTTTCATTCCTTTCAGTTCAGACTAAATAATACAGTTATCATCCGGAAAAGAATATTGAGTGCAAATTCCAACAAAAAGGGCCATAACTCTGGTGAAAATTGGCAGGCAGAACCCAAATTCGTACTTCACTAGATTTCATCCAACATTTTGGGAAAATTGGGGCTCATGGGCGAATTTTTTTTATATTCTATTCTTTAACCTTTCGATACGAAATACTCATTGATGAAGTTAATGTTCAGATAATAAGTTCAACAAAACAATCATAGGTCATTTGTTGAACTTATCATCTGAACATTTCCCAAGAATGTATAAAAATTCTTCAACATTTGCATTATCCTTTGTCGTCTGCTCACTTCCCCAGGTAAATATTAGACCCTTCCAATGTATATTATTAAACGGTCATAGTCAGTTCTATACAATACAACAATATTTAAATTGCCCAATTTGATTGAAAGAGACTGATTAATTGGTCATTACAACAATGTACTTTGAAGGTTAACCCTTTCATGACTGCCGTGCTGGTTCAGCATTAACCCTTTACCCAACAAAACGGCCAAAAACGCCCAAATAGAGCTTCAACAGCCTAAAATATCTTTGGTCTGTCTCAATAACACCATACAAATATGGATATCATTGGAACCGGTTCATTGACCACATTGTGATGGTTACAGTTATGCCCTGTGCCAATGCATTCTCTTATATATGCGAGTCGACCATAGGTCGCCTCGCATATATAAGAGAATGCATTGGCCTAAAAAAATTCTTTTTTAACACTTTTTACCATTTTTTCTTACATTCTTTAACAATTTTTTAATTTTTTCTTACATTTTTTAACATTTTTTATAATATTTTTCTACATTCTTTTGACAATTTTATCATTTTTAATATGTGTTAAGCCAATGCATTCTCTTATATATGCGATAGGTCGACTCGCATATATAAGAGAATGCATTGGCACAGGGCCGTTCTGTTGGGTAAAGGGTTAAAGACCCTTTACCAGTGCATTCTCTTATATATATTGAGTCTCCCATTGGGAGCCTCACATATATAAGATAATCCACTGGCTTACAAGTTCAAGGTAAATATTGTTAGGCCAATGTATGAGGCCCCCACCCCCCATGGAATACGGAATACCACTTAACACAGAGGGTGGAATACGGAATACCAGTTAACAGCCATATGGAATATATAAAAATATATGAAAACTTAATTTTTTTGAAGGTCGGCGTACGAATACCGGTATTTTTGGAATACCGAATACCTCCTAACAGAGGGGCCGGAATCCGGCGTACCTCATAACAGGGCATGGAATACGGTGTACGAAAAAGGGGGTGGGGGCCTCATGTATTCTATCATATATGCAAGGCTTATTATGGCAGACTTGCATATATAAGAGAATGCATTGGCACAGTGTTTTCACAAAATTTCAAGAAGCTTCAGTCATGGAAGGGTTAATGCATGGGAATAAAAATAATTGATGAGGGTCTTGAGGGGATGAGAATAAGATTTTCTTTATTTTTGATAAGGAAAGAGTAGAGACCTAGTAAAGAAAATAAATTTATTTTCACTTATCTGAGCACTTAATCAGCACATTTAGCATAAAAAAGTAACTAAATTGACAAAATGGTGAGTATATATGAAACAAACAAACAATGCATTCAAAATGCACGGCAAAGCCACAAGCAAGACAGCATTCATAGAACACACATACCATTCACCTGATATCTAAAAAATTTTATGTACAACAACTTGTTAATATTGTCCATCGTGGATTTGGTCCACCAGGATTTTGTCATTAAAATGGTCCACGGGGGTATGTCCTTCAAGGTATTTTGTCCTTTAGAATAAGAATCTCACTCTAAAACTTCAATGAATTTTATAATTTTTAGTGATTATGGTCCGCGTCATAGGAATAACAACACACTTAGGTGAAATTCACTATTAGTTACATAATAGAAGTTTTTGAAAAGGGACTCAATCTGTGTAAAAGGGGTGAAATTTTGCGAAAACCCTGTGCCAATGCATTCTCTTATATATGTGAGTCTCCCATAGGAAGCCTCGCATATAAAAGAAAATGCATTGGCCTAACAATATTTACCTTGACCTTGTAATCAAGTGCATTCTCTTATCTAAGATAATGCAATAGCACAGGATATCTAATGCTGCACCAGCACAGCTCCCATCATGAAAGAGTTAAATAGACATGGCTCATTCGAACCCCAAAATAATGTACAGATACATAATTTGGTAAGAGGTATCTCAAAACATACCACAGAAGATTTCCAAACAAATTTGTCGATATACAGTAATGCCCTGAATAATCGACTCCTTAACCCTTTACCCAACAAACCGGCCAAAATAAAGCTTCAACAGCCTAAAATATCTTCGGTCTGTCTCAATAGAACCATACAAATATGGATATCATTGGAACCGGCTCCTTGAACCCATTGTGATAGTTACAGTTATACCCTGTGCCAATGCATTCTCTTATATATGCGAGTCGACCATAGGTCGCCTCGCATATATAAGAGAATGCATTGGCCTAAAAAAAATCTTTTTTTAACACTTTTTACCATTTTTTCTTACATTCTTTAACAATTTTATAATTTTTAACGTGTTAAGCCAATGCATTCTCTTATATATGCGAGGCGACCTATGGTCGACTCGCATATATAAGAGAATGCATTGGCACAGGGCCCTTCTGTTGGGTAAAGGGTTAACCACAGCATAATTATGGGTAATTTTTCAGGATTTAGTCGGAAATATGGCTTGTTGCATTCATCAGAAAGCTCTCGCTGAGAGCTTTCCGATGAATGGCAACAAGCCATATTTCCGACTAAATTCTGAAAAATTACCCATAATTCTGCTGTGGTTGTTAAGGAGTCGATTATTTAGGGCATTAACCCTTTACCCAACAGAACGGCCCTGTGCCAATGCATTCTCTTATATATGCGAGTCGACCATAGGTCGCCTCGCATATATAAGAGAATGCATTGGCTTAACACATTAAAAATTATAAAATTGTTAAAGAATGTAAGAAAAAATGGTAAAAAGTGTTAAAAAAAGATTTTTTTTAGGCCAATGCATTCTCTTATATATGCGAGGCGACCTATGGTCGACTCGCATATATAAGAGAATGCATTGGCACAGGGCATAACTATAACCATCACAATGTGGTCAATGAGCCGGTTCCAATGATATCCATATTTGTATGGTTTTATTGAGACAGACCGAAGATATTTTAGGCTGTTGAAACTTTATTTGGCCGGTTTTGGCCGGTTTGTTGGGTAAAGGGTTAACGAATCATTGGAAATATGTTTTATTTATTTATTATATTTTTCTGTAAATTTGAGATCGTTTTCTTTCTGCTAGGTTCTAATTTTTTTATCAGCGGGTGTGTAAAAATTGCACCTGTAGACCATGTGAAGAGCTGTCTTCAGTCTGAAACGCTTATGGTACGACATCATTTTGATGATTAAAGATGCATTATCCGAATTAATGCTACTAAATTACTGTTATTTCTCGAGATGTTCAATTATTTGTGGCCCAGAAAACATGATCAAACGGGAGGTCTCAGACAAAATTGCGGATGAAGATGGATAACTCTAAAATCGAGTGGTAATACGTACAAATTTTGTGATACTTAAGGGATAAAACGGCCATATTTTGTTGAACAAATGTTGATAAATAACACGTTTTGGAAAATTTGATACCATAGTAGAAAGTGGTTAGCATTATTTTATTGCAATAAATCGATTCTGATAACTAAAGCGAATTTTGAAAACAATTTGTTGTTGTTGTATCTTGATGATATGGGGACCGTCTGATTGGATTGAGTACCTTTAAAACAAAGAATAAGTGGTGCATGAATTATTAAAATAGTTTCATGATAAGATATATTTCTTTTCCGGACAGTCACTTGTTATTCCGTTTCCAATTCCAGAATTTCAATGAATATAAATGGTGTAGTATTTGATTGGGGTCCGATTTTTGGGTTCAATATTGTATTTTTACGACTTCAATGCATCTTTCTGGGACATATATATAATGCTCATAGAAATGTATTTTAGGTATGTATCACCCTATTTTGATACCTGGGAAAAAGCCAATATCAATTTGTTGTATTTTAGAGTGCAAACAGCCATGTGGCTTTAATTCAATGAAAAGAACTTATATCCAAAATTAGACAAGCTTCTAATATAGAGTCTCTATATGTACAAGGATTTAATCTTGGATGAATAACAAATGCTTCTTAGTTTGGGACAAAATTACTGTAAAACTTCTCTTTTATTCTGCACTTTACATTTATGTACACATGATACAGGCATATTACGGAAGCCCATTAGTGCCAACACATAAAAATATCTTTGCAACAAATCGCAAACTATATTGAGATAAATCGCAAACCTTTGCTATTAATTACAAACCTTTGCGATTAATGGCAAACCTTTGCGATAAATGCCAAACTACTTTGCGATAAATCGCAAACTAGTTTGCAATAAATCGTAAACCTTTGCGATAAATCTCAAACATCTTTGTGATAAATCTCAAAACAATAAATCGCAAACCTTTAAAGGAATGCATATTTGGAATGACATCATATTTACCCAATATCTTTGCAAAATCGCAAAGATGCTTGCGATTATCGCAAAGTAGTTTCCGATTAATCGCAAAGATGTTTGCGCTTTATCAAAGTTGTTTGCATTTATCGGAAAGATTTGCGATTAATCGCAATGGCTTGCGATTTATCGCAGATACATATTTATGCGCTGGCACTAATGGACTTCCGTAGCAAACTACTTAATGAGATCTAAAACAAACTATCCATATAGCTACACTTCCACACATGTTTAATGAGTAAATAAGAAAATTAACATATATGTCAAAAATCTGAATAGGAAAAACATGATCGCTGGCTCATCACTGGCACATTTTCATGACAATATGATATGTTAAGGAATGATGTTCAAAGGTGAAGGTGACCACAATCCCCAGAGGTTAATAAGGTCATAGTGAAAAACGTGACAATATTAGCAGGTTTACAAAAGGAGTGAAAACAATAAATATGAATGACTACATGGATAATGCAGACTACCAATACTTGGATACTATCAACTGTCACATAACTATTACTGTGTGGAATAACACACAAAATAATTAAAATATTTTATTTTTGGATATTTCATTTGATAAATTCTGATGTCACAAATGTGAAATGTGAACATCAATTATGTGGATATTGGTTGATTTATTAAGTTTCTTCAGATTTATTAAGTTTCTTCAAAGTTATATGAAAGTTTGTTTGGTATAAATCACTCTGTTTCTCTTTTTTGTCCATATTAATGCAGAATTTGAATTATTGTTTACATCATTAACATCAACAAGTTATTTGATCTGCATGTCATAAATGTAATAAAACCAATGCATCATGCTTTTGGACCATTGTGTAAATTTTTGGTTATAAATTGTAAAACCATCCATAAACAAATTGAGACAAAACCCCAGAAAATGACAATAAAGAAAAAACAAAATGAGAAACACTATACAACATTCAGTAAATTCAAATCACTATACCAGGCATAGGTCAATACTGGAGGCAAAACACAGGGTGATTAACTCAAGTTACAAATTTCTTGTTTTGACGCAATATTCAATAGTTTGAATAATCAAATTGTTGGTATTTACATAGAAATATTTTCATTTCAGAACTTTTAAGGCTGACTATAACCGTTATGGATTATTATTATTAAGCAATAAGCAATAAGCAGAGCTAATATTCAGTAAAATATTATTGTATTGGAGCGTGCAAGAAATTAATTATAAAGCTAAAAGAAAGATTTTCAGCATTATTATGTTGCAAGCATACTACATATATTTTGAATAGAAATAGTAGATTTTAACAGTATTTGGTACTTATAATATCACTTAATTTCACTTTTTTCTGAAGGTAATCATCACCCTTATTGACATCCAGTATTGACTAAATTAATACATGATCAGATCTCACACAAGTTCACAATATGAAACTTTGTTAAAGTTGATTACACAAAATATTATGCTAAAGCCAGCAAGTTAGAAGTTAAGAGAGCAATGTAAGAACCATTAAGTGCCATTTTTATCAATATCAAGCCTGGATGTAATGTGTCTGACATTTGAAGAATGAGTACTCCAGAGGGAATTTAGTAATGCTACCCCACACAGCGGGCTAGCATCACCAAATTCACCCTCCAGGGACCTCATTCTGCTTAGGATACGTCTTCTGGGAAGTATATTTAGTCTCAAATTAACATAGATTTTAGTTAATTTTTCCTTTCTGTTCAGTTTATATATCCTCTAATTTGCAAAAGATAAAATGCATAATTGAGGTGACTAATGGTTTAATTAACATAACCAACTTCAACTGGGTAACTTCAATCTGATGCTAGGTCTCCCATAACAGTTTAGGCTTAAGCAGTTTGAAGTTACCAGAGAGTGAATTTGGTGATGCTAGCCAGCCATGTGGGATAGTCACTACATTCACCCCCTGGGGACCTCATTCTGCAAATGTCAGACACACTATATACAGGCATTGATAAATACATCATGAATCAAAAGGTAAACCAAAGACACATACAAATTTTCTTTTAAAAATCTGCAGAGTTCATGTGAATTTGTGAGAGATTTGGTATTGTGAGTTCACATCCACGCCCATGCTAAGTTTTATTAAACCTTCCATGACTGGCGCTTCCTGAAATTTTACGAAAACTCTGTACCAATGCATTCTCTTATATATGCAAGTCTCCCATAGGGAACCTCGCATATTTAAGAGAATACATTGGCCAAACAGTATTTACCTTGTAAGTCAGTGCATTGTCTTATAAATACGAGGCTCCCTTTGGGAGACTCGCATATATAAGAGAATGCATTGGCACAGGATCTATAATGCTGTACCAGCCCAGCTCCCATTATGAAAGGGTTAATGCGACAGTCAAAATACGGTCATATCCATTCTTAGTCACAGTAAACAGTATCAATTGTTACCCAACAGTAGAGTTTTACTTCGTAAATCATTGGGATTTAGAATTAACTGGTTAACCCCAAATTCGCGTTCGTAATGCCACAACGAACTGTTGCCCGCCCTGAATTAACTGTTGCCCGGTTTGCAATCACGGTCAGCTTTCGTGACGTCACGCGTGAACTGTTGCCCGACCAGAGCGAACTGTTGACTGGCTCCGAGCGAACTGTTGACTGGCCCGATTATATACAAGTAAATGTATTGGGTAACAAAGCAATTATTTCATTTCATGTGTCTTTTGGGAACAGGCAAAATTGTTGTCCCTCGGTATCAGGAATGACTATCGAACTGTTGCCCTCGGCCTTGGGCAACAGTTCGATAGTCATTCCTGATACCTCGGGACAACAATTTTGCCTGTTCCCAAAAGACACATGAAATAATTGCTTACTGATTCATGACTGGATCAAATAAAAGTTGCAAAACATTTACTGACAATTTGGTTGAACCATATAGTATACGTTAGTGCGCAAAATATATATATTTAAAGATGCATTATCCGATTAAGCGAACCTCAATTACTATTTATTTAGATTCTGGGGTAAAAAATGTTTGATTCGAGTCGAGGAACGGCACCTATCAAAGGGTTGTCAACGCTCAGAGTTATTATAAATATAAATTTTTTTAATCTATTATTTTTCACCATCGGGACTTATTAGTGGCCCAGTAAAAAGTTGACGAGCCGATGTTCTCGGACCAAATTAAGATGAAGATGGATAACTCTAAAATCAAGAGGCTTTGTGTTGATAATAAGGCCAAATTTTGTATCACAAAATGTTGATAAATAACATGCTTCAGACAAATTTTATACTATAGTTGACGGTGGTTAGCATTATTTTTGTGTAATTAATCGATTCTGATAACTGAAGCGGCATTCTAAATATGTTGTTGTTGTTGGAATCTGATTTATATGGGGACCATCAGATTGAGTACCTTTAACCCTCTCTGACTTGATTTGCCCATTTGAATGGTCCATTCTTAACTTGTGGGATGTTAACGACAGGCAGAGGAACACCCTAGTTATTAATTAATGAGTATTCAGTTATCAAAGGGTAAAGTTGGGTGCTACCTTAATTCCTGAGTTTATACCATACAAAATTTAAGTGACTATCCCTTCATAAACCAGACACGTTTTTACTTTGTTGGCGCTATCTAGTCCATTTTTGTTGAGTCTAATCGGCTTTATTTCTCAATAATATGGGGAATGAGTTGTCGTCAACAGAAAGAATGTAAGAGATCATTATATAATATATGTGGTAGCAGTGTATCTTCCATCATAACAAGGGGAAGAACCATCACATCTAATTTGTCGGGATTTTACTAGAAGCATACAATACCATGATAAACAATTTAAGGTTTCATTTGTACAAATGAATCAATGAGAATCAAATAACTGATAATTTTATGAGCATTTAGCAATTATAGGGTAAATTTTGTTGCTACCTTAATCCCTATGTTTACACCATAACAAATTTCTGTAATCATCCCCTGCTAAACCAGCGTCTTTTCGACTTTGTGGACACTATCTAGTCCATTTTTTATTTAATCTAGTCAGTTTCTCAGAAATATAAGGGAATGAGTTGTCGCCAACGGAAAATCAAAAGTGAAAAAATTTCAGAAAACCTCATATAAAAGTATATGATGTCTATTCCAGCATGGGAAGAGGGAGAACTCTACTTTACTTTGTAGTATACTAAAGCTGACATCAAACTGAGGATGAGCGTGGATGTTATTGTGAACCAAATCTAAAGCCATGCACTCACATCGGGGAGGTGCAGCTAAAAGGTCAGTCAGCGTGTACATGAGAAGAAGCTCTATCAGCGGAATGATTAACAACCTGACACTTATCGGCATCGTCCGGACTCAAGTGACTGTCTGCCATGGCATCATCGTCGCACACTGCATACCCTTTGTCTATCATTTCTTTATTTATGTCGACATCCTGAAAAAACACAAAGCAAAGATTTGGTTTACAAGAAAAAACAAGAGCAAAGGTTATGGCAAAATGCGCCCATGCTAATTCCAACAAAGGGCAATAACTGTGGTGAAAATTGGCAGGCGGAACCCAAATTCGGACTTGGCCTGTATTTTGGGCTAGAAAACTGACATACCAAATTTCATTCCATTCAGTTCTGACATACTAAAGTTATCATCCGGAAATGAAAATTGAGTGCAAATTCCTACGAAAAGGGCCATAACTCTGGTGAAAATTGGCGGGCGAAACTCAAATTTGGACTTTACCTGTATTTTGTGCAAGTAAAATTTCATTTCATTCAGTTAAGACTATCTAAAGTTATCATCTGGAAACCAAAAGTAAACAGATGGATGGTCGGCAGCAATCCTGCAAATAGGGTGTCTGTCATTTGCAGAATGAGGTACCCAGAGGGTGAATTTAGTGATGCTATCCCGCACAGCTGGCTAGCATCACCAAATTCACCCTCTGGGAACCTCATTCTGCTTAGGCCCCCAATCGCTATGCTAGACCTAGGTTCAGATTGAAGTTCCCCTGTTGAAGTTGGTGATGTTCACCCATTGGGCACCTCGATTATGCAATTTATCTTCTGCAAATTAGGGGATATCGAATCTTCCCAGAAGGAAAAACTAAAAACAATATTAATTTGAGACTATAGATACTTCCCAGAAGATGAGGCCTAAGCAGAATGAGGTCTCCAGAGGGTGAATTTGCTTATGCTAGCCCGCTATGTGGGATAGCATCACTAAATTCACCCTCTGGGGACCTCATTCTGCAAATGATAGACACGCTATTTGCAGGCTTGGTCAGCAGACCAATAACATAATTCGTTCCTTTTTATTTTTAAAACGGATAACTTTAAGGAAAATATCCAGCTGGCATTGAAAAAATACAACTCTCTTTATCTGCCTACCATAAGAAAGAGAAGACAAAATGTCGGATGAATATGGAACGTGAAAATGATATACAATTATATTAAATCAACATATCAATTTCATTCCATTCAGTTGAGACTATCTAAAGTTCAGGGTTGGCACTGGACGAAAATTATTTTCTCTTGCCAAAATATTTGCCAAATGAAATTATTTTTTTGCCAAATTTAATTGCACGTATAATTGGGGAAATTATCATGTTTTTATCTTTGTTAAAAACTAACCACAGACAGAGTTAAAATGAGCTACCAGAAAATCAAGTTAGTATTAATAATAAATATCAAAGTAGCAATAAATAATTAAGCGACATCTGGCTTGAAAAATTTTGCCAAATGAAAATATTTTTTGTCATTGGCAAATTTGGCAAGCGGCAGCGCGAACCCTGCTAAAGTTTCCATCCGGAAACCAATAGCGGACAGACATTTTTTGGAGAGACCAATAACATAATGTGTCCTGTTTTTTTTTAAAAGGGCGTATAAAAAGCCATTCTCAGTCATCAAAGTCTTTTGTATTAACCCTTTACCCAACAGAAGGGCCCTGTGCCAATGCATTCTCTTATATATGCGAGTCGACCATAGGTCGCGTCGCATATATAAGAGAATGCATTGGCTTAACACATTAAAAATTATAAAATTGTTAAAGAATGTAAGAAAAAATGGTAAAAAAAGTTTTTGTTTAGGCCAAAGCATTCTCTTATATATGCGAGGCGACCTATGGTCGACTCGCATATATAAGAGAATGCATTGGCACAGGGCATAACTATAACCACCACAATGTGGTCAATGAGCCGGTTCCAATGATATCCATATTTGTATGGTTTTATTGAGACAGACCCAAGATATTTTAGGCTGTTGAAGCTTTATTTGGCCGGTTTTGGCCGGTTTGTTGGGTAAAGGGTTAAGGATAAGACATTTTTCCATAGCCTCACATGTGTAACTTATAGTTACCAGACATCTTTTATCTGAGCTGGGTACATACCTTTGTATTATTAGTATCTATGAGATGTAGGCAAGGCGCAGGCCCCGCCGGTACTTGCTTGTAGCTGACTGTCTTAGCCATTACCACTTTCCACTGGGCACAATAAACCAGCTGTTCAAAATGGTCGGATGCTTCGTCGCTCCACTCTCCATCTATAATAAACATATAGAGGCTTGTGAAATGTTAGCAATTATCACATTTGAGGAGTTGGCATAAGACAGAAAACAAAAGTGAAATTATTCCAAGCCCTTGTGATCAACATTTAAAGGTACTCAATCTGATTTGATATGGTCCCCATATCATCAGATTCCAACAAAACATTTTTTGAAATTCCACTTCAGTTATCAGAATCAATTCGTTGCCTAAATATAATGCTAACTACAGACAGCTATAGTATAAAATTGCCAAAAACGTGTTATTTATCAACATTTTGTTCAGTCATCCATCTTCATTAGCAATTTGGTCCGTGAGACCGTCAGTTTGATGACTTTTTACCAGGCTGTAAAAAATTACACATCCCGAGAAATAACAAATTTAAAAAATTGATATCTGATCAGTCTGAGCTTTGATGGTGGGTTCCTCGACTCGAATATTTTTTACCCCGGAAACCAAAGAAATAGTAATTTGGAAGTGTTAACCCTTTGAGTGCCAGGTCGATTTTTGTATCAACCCATATACCCTGTGCCAATGCATTCTCTTATATATGCGAGTCGACCATAGGTCGCCTCGCATATATAAGAGAATGCATTGGCCTATCATTTTTTTTTTTTTTTTACATTTTTTTACAATTTTAATAATTTATTCTTATATTCTTTAACAGACTTATTTTGTAGGTTTAGGGCCGATGAGATCGGCCCCTGGCACTCAAAGGGTTAATGAATGATGAGATCGGCCCCTGGCACTCAAAGGGTTAAATCAGATTATGCATCTATGATTGTTTCACAAATCTTTTCGGCAGTACCTGTTATCATTTTGTCGTCTTTAGCAATACAAACTTAAGTCACACGTCTCCAATGAGGATTTGGCTCACACTATCACTATTTTCATAAATTTTAGTTACAAATAAGCAATAAATAACATTGTTCTCTTAGATAAATCGTATGGTGTGATTTTTGTCTTTGCTGTATGTTTATCAGTAAATAAATTGTTCTGAATGATGAACTAAATATTTACATATATTTTTGCCAAACCTAGGTGATATGTTTTGTGATATTGTTTGTAATTTTCTGCAGAATAAATAGGTGAATAAACAATAATTCTTATAGGCAACAAGACTGCTTGACTAGTTTGAAAGAATTAACCCTTTACCCAACAAACCGGCCAAATAAAGCTTCAACAGCCTAAAATATCTTGGGTCTGTCTCAATAAAACCATACAAATATGGATATCATTGGAATCGGCTCCTTGATCACATTGTGATAGTTACAGTTATGCCCGGTGCCAATGCATTCTCTTATATATGCGAGTCGACCATAGGTCGCCTCGCATATATAAGAGAATGCATTGGCCTAAAAAAAATCTTTTTTTAACACTTTTTACCATTTTTTCTTACATTCTTTAACAATTTTATAATTTTTAATGTGTTAAGCCAATGCATTCTGTTATATATGCGAGGCGACCTATGGTCGACTCGCATATATAAGAGAATGCATTGGCACAGGGCCCTTCTGTTGGATAAAGGGTTAAAGGGGTACTGTACACTAAATCCGGCCATTTATGGGACCATCTCCTTTTATACTCAACAGAAGATATGCAACAAATGAATTAATTTGATCCATGTATTAGTGCATGTGCTCTATGAATGATGCTAACAACATGGTAATTATAATGAAAATTAATTTATGGCTGGAGTCATGTAAGCCAGTGCATTCCCTTATATATGAGACACTTCCTATGTGAGACTCGTATATATAAAATAATGCACTGGCACAGGATTTTTTAATTCTGCACCAGCGCAGCTCCCGTCATGAAAGGGTTAAGCATTCAGGTATAATATGATTTCGGGGATAAACTGAACACCTGAGTGATATTGAGATGCTGAAGTACACTAATGCCTTAAATAATAGACTCCTTAACCACAGCAGAATTATGGGTAATTTTTCAGGATTTAGTCGGAAATATGGCTTGTTACTATCAGTGAGAGCTTTCCGATGAAGGGCAACAAGCCATATTTCCGACTAAATCCTGAAAAATTACCCATAATTCTGCTGTGGTTAAGGAGTCAATTATTTATGGCATTACTGTATAAAACTTACCTTTGGGTTTAGCATCTGCCATAAAGCACTCTATAGCTTGGAATGGTAAAGCCAGAAAATCAACTCTGTAAATAAATGGAATAGTTTGAGGCAATATTAACACAAGATGGTGATGATCTTTGCAAGGACAATTTTCTATATGCTAAAAGACAGTGATGGGATAATTACTCTGTGCTAACGGACAGTGATGGAACAATTACTCCATGCTTACGGACAGTGATGGGCAATTACTCCATGCTAACGGACAGTGATGGGCAATTACTCCATGCTTACGGACAGTGATGGGCAATTACTCCATGCTAACGGACAGTGATGGGCAATTACTCCATGCTTACGGACAGTGATGGGCAATTACTCCATGCTAACGGACAGTGATGGGCAATTACTCCATGCTTACGGACAGTGATGGAACAATTACTCCATGCTTACGGACAGTGATGGAACAATTACTCCATGCCACGGACAGTGATGGGCAATTACTCCATGCTAACGGACAGTGATGGAACAATTACTCCATGCTAACGGACAGTGATGGGCAATTACTCCATGCTTACGGACAGTGATGGGCAATTACTCCATGCTAACGGACAGTGATGGGCAATTACTCCATGCTTACGGACAGTGATGGAACAATTACTCCATGCCTACGGACAGTGATGGGCAATTACTCCATGCCTACGGACAGTGATGGGCAATTACTCCATGCTAACGGACAGTGATGGGCAATTACTCCATGCTAACGGACAGTGATGGGCAATTACTCCATGCTTACGGACAGTGATGGGCAATTACTCCATGCTTACGGACAGTGATGGGCAATTACTCCATGCTAACGGACAGTGATGGGCAATTACTCCATGCTAACGGACAGTGATGGGCAATTACTCCATGCTTACGGACAGTGATGGGCAATTACTCCATGCTTACGGACAGTGATGGGCAATTACTCCATGCTAACGGACAGTGATGGGCAATTACTCCATGTTTACGGACAGTGATGGGCAATTACTCCATGCTAACGGACAGTGATGGGCAATTACTCCATGCTTACGGACAGTGATGGGCAATTACTCCATGCTTACGGACAGTGATGGGCAATTACTCTATGCTAACGGACAGTGATGGGCAATTAATCCATGCTTACGGACAGTGATGGGCAATTACTCCATGCTTACGGACAGTGATGGGCAATTACTCCATGCTAACGGACAGTGATGGGCAATTACTCCATGCTAACGGACAGTGATGGGCAATTACTCCATGCTTACTGACAGTGAACAGGAGACTATAGCCAGAAGATCACCAGCAGAAAAAATTGCAAATTGAAATTTTTAAAGTATCAAAGTCAGTTCACAATAAATAATCATTTGTTTTAAAACTGGCTGATACATGTTTTAGCTATAAATATAAACTTTACATATAATTACTTTATGACACTTACATTATCTTGATTAAAAGCATAAATATATCTACATGAGTCATAATGTGAAATGAATAATAATTTTGTGTCCTCACACACATGACCCAAAAACGTCCTCAACAAAATTTGAAATTTGCAGAATAACCCCGGATTTTCAAAGATGTTAAAACTCAGTCTCCTATTTATACATAATTTCTGTTGAAGATCTTCATTGCAGGTATATGTTGATAATATCTATATTTCAAATTACATATATATGGCACAATGATTATATGCAGCTTGATTTAATTCACAAACATTTATGGTAAATAGGAGCACTGACCTTAATTTTCTGATTTTGTCTTTTGGCATTACGGCATTGTCCCCATAATCAACATAATAGAGATCGATTTGATCGCCGTCAACAGCGACGACTCTCGCTCGAAACCATCGATCTTCGGAGGGGAATGTAGCGACTACAACATCACCTGGTTTTAGTTCATCTACAGAGTAAGTCTGCAAGGAAATTAAACAGGGAAAATGAATGAAAGAAATAAAATATCTAGATGCATAAGTTTTGCCTCTTAACAAAAGCTGCAAATTATATTGATTTCAAATCTATGAAGAGCATTAATTGTGACTTCTGTATTCATGCTGCACATATTTCAAAAAAATGGGTAACAATTCCAATTTCATATGATAGAAACTGTTAGTCCAACTACCCAAGGTCAATATACCTAGTATTCTTTATAGATGTTGACAATCTATATAAAAGAATAGATTCTGTCTGAACATTTGCGATTTTTCTCCTAGAACCCTGGACCAATACTGAGGTAACTCTGGGTATACCGGCAGATGTTACTAAATTCACCCTCTGGGAACCTCATTCTGCAAATGACAGTCACACTAAACTCAGACTTGCATATTACACACCTTAGTTGCTTCCTCTGTGTTGTAAAATGATGACATTTCTTCTGTGAGTCGTTCTAACTGTAGTGAGTTAGAACTGACTAGCTGTACCCAGAAGTGACCGGGGTGTTCCATGGCTGAGACATACACCTCGAGGTAATCCTTATGGTCCGGCCAGCTACTAACCTGACCCGTGTCCCACTCACTCTTTGATGAAGCCACTGAAAACACAACAATTAATTTATCAACTGACTGGTTAGGCATTATCATGATTTATTATTAAAGGTACTCAATCCGATCAGGGGGTCCCCATATCATCAAGATACACAACAACATTTCTTCAAAATGCGCTTTTGTTATCAGAATCAATTAATTGCAACAAAATAATGCTATTAAACCACTGTCAACTATGCTATAAAATTTTCCAAAACATGTTATTTATCAACATTTTGTTCAACGAAATATGGCCGTACCATCACTTGAGTATTCTCGAAATTTGGCTGTATTAGCACTTGTTTTTAGAGTTATCCATCTTCATCGGCAATTTTGACAGAGACCATCCGTTTGATGGCGTGTTTCTGGGCCACAAACAATTGAAATAACAAACTTAAAAAATCAATATCTGATCACTCCGAGCTTTGAAGGGTAGGTTCCTTGACCCAAATCAATTATTTTTTACCCCCCCCCCAAGCCAAAGAAATAGTAATTTAGGAGCATTAAATCAGATTGTGAATCTTTAAAATTGGATAAAGGAAGAATTTTGTATTAATTTTATTTCTTTTTTCAAGTATTCCAAAATTTATTAAATGAATACATATTTATTTTTATAGAACACTAGCAGGTTAGCCCGCCACTGGCGGCATTCGTCCCATGGCTTTGTTTCAGAAACATGACATTTTTGTAATTATTTTGTTTTTATTTATTTTTGTTTTTTATTTTTGAATATGAATTTAATGTTTTTTAAATTTAATATATTTTGTTTTTGAATTGTTTTTTTATTGTTAATTTTTTTTAATTTTAAATTGTTTTAATTAAATTGTAAATTGTTTTAATTAATTTTTGTGTTTCTGGCAGAAAAATTTACCCGTAGAAATCCCCCCTTCCTAGGAACGACAGACAACGCATTCTTTGTTTCGTGAAATCTCTCTACGATAACATTGCATTGAATTTAAAACAAACGCTTCCCGTCGGGAAATCTGTCTTCGGGTCGTTGTTGGCATCACGGCTCCCCGAAAACTCTCACATTGCCGAAAACGTGTATTTAGTAATATCGTTGTTGTTGATATTTACGGCTTGGGGGCTATTTTCTTATTTAGCAAGTTTGAGCTCAATCGGTTAGAGTCTATAAAGGACACACTCATATATATGACACTTCCCGTAGGTAGCAAGCCTGGAATTTCCCGTAGATTGGCAGATTCCAGTAGCTTTATAACGGTATATCTGGGGAGAAATCTGATGCTATATTCGTGATTATCTGGGATGATTTCGGTATATACCGAAGGTATATACTGTAAAAACAAAGCGCGCCATCCGTGCTCGCAGGGAATAAATTTCGAGCGATAACGTTTGCGTTCCCGTATAACTCTGCAGATGCGAATAACGTTGAATGGGAAACAGACGCTCTTTATAGAGATGCGTCAAAAACAAACGCTCATTAAATAATCACTTGATTAACCCCCGCCGTGCCTTTGCGGAGATTTGAGATTGGAGAACGGGTGCTCTGAGCTTCTCTAAACTGCGACCACGGTCGTGTCGGTGGGATTTGACACTTACATAGGAAGTTTGAGCTCAATCTTTACACGCGTTTTGGATTGAAGTACACACATACGGAAGTCTCAAAATATATAGTACTAGCCGATGAGCCCGACGTTGTCCGGGCTATTCAAAAACCAAATTTCAAGTCGATAGCTCCACCCGTTTCCGAGATCTCGTCTGCGCATGCGCGAAGCTGGCGTCGCACGGGCTCGGCGACCCGATAAAATTCGTATCCGGGGCAAGATACATTCACATACCAAATTTCAAGTCGATAGCTCCACCCGTTTCCGAGATCTCTTCTGCGCATGCGCGAAGCTGGCGTCGCACGGACTCGGCGACCCGATAAAATTCGTATTCGAGGCAAGATACATTCACATACCAAATTTCAAGTCGATAGCTCCACCCGTTTCCGAGATCTCGTCTGCGCATGCGCTGCCCGGGCAACGCACGGGCTCGCCAATACGACAACGACACACAGAAGTCCCAAAATATATATTAGACTAGCCGATGAGCCCGACGTTGTCCGGGCTATTCAAAAACCAAATTTCAAGTCGATAGCTCCACCCGTTTCCGAGATCTCGTCTGCGCATGCGCGAAGCTGGCGTCGCACGGGCTCGGCGACCCGATAAAATTCGTATCCGGGGCAAGATACATTCACATACCAAATTTCAAGTCGATAGCTCCACCCGTTTCCGAGATCTCTTCTGCGCATGCGCGAAGCTGGCGTCGCACGGACTCGGCGACCCGATAAAATTCGTATTCGAGGCAAGATACATTCACATACCAAATTTCAAGTCGATAGCTCCACCCGTTTCCGAGATCTCGTCTGCGCATGCGCTGCCCGGGCAACGCACGGGCTCGCCAATACGACAACGACACACAGAAGTCCCAAAATATATATTAGACTAGCCGATGAGCCCGACGTTGTCCGGGCTATTCAAAAACCAAATTTCAAGTCGATAGCTCCACCCGTTTCCGAGATCTCGTCTGCGCATGCGCGAAGCTGGCGTCACACGGGCTCGGCGACCCGATAAAATTCGTATCCGGGGCAAGATACATTCACATACCAAATTTCAAGTCGATAGCTCCACCCGTTTCCGAGATCTCTTCTGCGCATGCGCGAAGCTGGCGTCGCACGGACTCGGCGACCCGATAAAATTCGTATTCGAGGCAAGATACATTCACATACCAAATTTCAAGTCGATAGCTCCACCCGTTTCCGAGATCTCGTCTGCGCATGCGCTGCCCGGGCGTCGCACGGGCTCGCCAATACGACAACGACCACCGCCTGGTCAAACTACACACACGTACCAAGTTTCGTCCCGATCGGTCGAGAATCGTAGATTTGTATTAATGACAGACAGACAGACAGACAAACAAACAAACAGACAGAGGTCTTCAAAATATATATGAGATAGATATCCTACAATCTATTTCTGTTATAATTTGCTAAAATAAATTGGCTGTAAAACTATGTGTGGAAAATTTAAATTTCTATGCCTGCACTAGTATCAACCACAAAACTTTTAGGTGGCATAAGAGATTTGTTCAAGTATGTTCAAGTCTATTACAAATGGCTTTTGAAGAGTTTAAGACAAAGCTGCACTATTGGTCCTTTGATCGAGCATGAACGGGAATATAACAGAGAAAGTGACAATAAGTAATCATGGTCACTCAAGCAGTCAGCTACGATGTCACAAATAATGTTGATTACTACAAAGTCTGTGTGTCACACATGGCCAATTCCTGAATAATGCTGACATAATTCGCATTTGATGTTGACGCACAGTGCTGCTTGTGAGAGATAGTCTGTCATTCGTGCAAAAATAACTGTCACTATCAACAAGACAGTGCAAGTACAAGGTGATTGACAGATAAATGTTTCATCTTGCAATTTCACTTTTAGCTCACATCAATTCAAATAAAATGCACAATTGACAATTAACCCTTTACCCAACAAACCGGCCAAAAACGGCCAAATAAAGCTGCAACAGCCTAAATTATCTTGGGTCTGTCTCAATAAAACCATACAAATATGGATATCATTGGAACCGGCTCATTGACCACATTGTGATGGTTACAGTTATGCCCTGTGCCAATGCATTCTCTTATATATGCGAGTCGACCATAGATAAGAGAATGCATTGACCATTTTTTCTTACATTCTTTAAAAATTTTATAATTTTTAATGTGTTAAGCCAATGCATTCTCTTATATATGCGAGGCGACCTATGGTCGACTCGCATATATAAGAGAATGCATTGGCACAGGGCCCTTCTGTTGGGTAAAGGGTTAAGGCAACACTGAATGTAGTTCATTTTGACTGTGTTTCCATTAAAGTAGTTTGTAAAATGAATTCATTTTTAATTTGTATAATGTTGTGCATCGTTACACATAAACTCTTTAAATTTGGGTAATATAATTTAATTAATATATCTCATAGAAATTAAAGTTAAACTTGAAACTTGAATTGTTTTGTCTATACAACTGGAATAGAATAGAATAGAATAGAATATACTTTATTCAGCAATGTATATCAACAATAATTAATGTAAACAAAATGTTTTTTTAACATATCACAATATACATTACAGGGAGGTTGCATGACCATACGGTTGTCTTCCTGCTTCCTCCCATGGAAATTATAAATAATTTTCTGACTCCGGGTCCTTGACCAATCTATTATATGTTTGTTGAAGATATTTCATAGTCATATACTATAATGTATGTAGAAGTAAAACATAAGGATAAAGATGCTGCATTTACACGTACTATTGAATATAGATTTATATTTATGGTGTATTGACTGAAGAGATAGACATCATTTACAATATAAATATGGTTTAATGGAAATGGAGATTGTTAATCTACATTAAGATTAATATTAATCGAGGTTAAGGTTAATCCATGACACCTGGATAACAATCCCGACAATACAAATTTTTACATTGGACCTTGTCTTGATATGATTCAAGATTCCAAATAACGACAAAATACAGGAATTGCCCCTGTGAGAGCATTCACCTCTCGAAAAAACCTCAAGCGAGAGCAATTTTTAGCCCTCCCGGACTGAATAACTGGCTAGCATACAAACAATGCTGACATTGTAAATATACAGTTGTTTATGATGAACTGTGAAATCCAAAACGTGAAGTTGGATAGATGATACTGATAATGAGTTGTTTTAAACTAATTCCACTTCTCCATCTTTCATCATTTTCAAATGAATTTCACAACAGGTGTGGTTCATATTATTTCGAAAAGAAAACAGCTGGCCACGACAATAGGGTAGACTCCTGAATGTTGGAATAGATATTACAACCGACTTACCTGTACTGGAGTACAGTGTCTCAGATTTGCCGTTGACGAACACGGGTTCTTTTTTCTGTCGACTTCGCTCTGGTCTGTTTGATGCCATGACATCAGCTTTAGCTCGAAAGATTTCTTCATCTTTTACTTTCTCCTCAATTAATTCCTGAGAAACAGACAACAATTCTTAATATTTTTATGAACTTTGTACTGATTGACCCTACATTTTACCTGTCCATGTCACCTCAGTTAACATGCATTTGGGGCCGAAGTGTCAAACTGCGCATATGACAATCTTTCCATCATATCTCCAATGCATTGAAACTGTGTCTTCAATGTTATTATATTAACTTTATTTACAGATCCCATCTCCCAAGATGAATACACATTTGGATTTTAGACAACGGCAGTCATAAAGATTATATTGACGTCGCAGATCCTAATTGCACACAAATTGTGTCAATTCATGCAAATTTTGTGGGCAACACACCAACTGGAATGGCCTCGACTAGGAAATTGACTTCATTTAAACAGCAGCATTATTTATCATCTCTTGTGCTTGGAAAATTCTGCACATCACAAAAAGTATTCACAAAACTATGTATAGCAACACATGCTCACGTTGATAATAGCCCCACTGTTGTTGTATTAAATAATATTCTCCCCCCGAAAATAACTGTGTCCATCGCAGATGATTTCTGGATGATCACATTAGTTTTAGTTATCAAATATAGTATATGGATTACCATGAATATATAGGTCAAATTCAAATTTGGGGTCGATCCGCCTATATTTACTGGAGTTATAATTTGATGATTATTTTGGTTTCCAGGTGATAGCTTTAGTTATCATTTAATATCTGTTCGTTTTCAAATTTTGTATATGGATAAATACAGGTAAAGTTTGTCTCTTTTTACCAGAGTCATGGTCCTTTCAGAGGACACTGGGGCTCAGCGGCCTTTTATTTCTAATTGAATTTAGGAATGACATTGGATTTATAACTTAAGTCTTGAAATGACAAACTTGCTATCATCTTCCCTCTTCTGTCATTTAAAAACTTAGGTCATGAATCCAATTTCAGTTCACCCTCTATTCATATTCAATTCCATCTAAGGCCAATTCTCATAAATGTTCAACATGTTAAATTATGTGTTTGGCATATATCTGTTATAATACCAAGGCTAGTTAAAGGTGCTCAGTTATCAGAATCGATTAATTGCCCCAAAATAAATGCTAACCACTGTCAACTATAGTATAAAATTGCCTGAAACATATTATTTATCAACATGTTGTTCGACAAAATTTGGCCTAATTATCAACACAAAGCCTCTTGATTTTAGAGTTATCCATCTTCATCCGCAATTTGGTCCACGACCGTCGGCTCGTCAAATTTTTACTGGGCCACTAATTAAGTCTTGATGGTGAAAAATAATAGATTTCAAAAATTGATATCTAATAACTCTGAGCTTTGATAGGTGGGTTCCTCGACTCAAATCAAATATTTTTTACCTCAAATCCAAATAAATAGTAATTGAGAGGAGCTTTATTGAATGATGCATCTTTAAGTTATCACACACAAACTTAACCCTTTACCCAACAGAACGGCCCTGTGCCAATGCATTCTATTATATATGCGAGTCGACCCTAGGTCGCCTCGCATATATAAGAGAATGCATTGGCTTAACCCATATTAAAAATGATAAAATTGTCAAAGAATGTAGAAAAATATTATAAAAAATGTTAAAAAATGTAAGAAAAAATTATAAAATTGTTAAAGAATGTAAGAAAAAATGGTAAAAAGTGTTAAGGCCAATGAATTCTCTTATATATGCGAGGCGACCTATGGTCGACTCGCATATATAAGAGAATGCATTGGCACAGGGCATAACTGTAACCATCACAATGTGGTCAATGAACCGGTTCCAATGATATCCATATTTGTATGGTGTTATTGAGACAGACCGAAGATATTTTAGGCTGTTGAAGCTTTATTTGGGCGTTTTTGGCCGCTTTGTTGGGTAAAGGGTTAAGCACTTTCCTGGTCTTGAATGGTTGCACTCACTTTAGCGACATCGATTTGCTGTCGAGAGCCAGTTAGTTTGACAGCTCTCGTCTTCTCTTTTCGATAGACATCTTCGACTCTGTCTATAAACACCTTACAATTTGAAGCATGTTGTATCGATCTAATGCTCTCTCCTCCCCGACCTTAAAAATAATATTATCAGTGTAAGACATAGAATGCAAATACAAAATATAGTAAAATAAAATATCACTTGATCAAATGTCCCTTGGTGGGGTGAAAATTTTAAGTTTAATCCATTGAGTGCCAGGTCGATTTTTGTATCAACCCATATATCCTGTGCCAATGCATTCTCTTATATATGCGAGTCGACCATAGGTCGCCTCGCATATATAAGAGAATGCATTGGCCTAACAATTTTTTTTTTTTCACAATTTTTTACAATTTTAATAATTTATTCTTATATTCTTTAACAGACTTATTTTGTAGGTTTAGGGCCGATGAGATCGGCCCCTGGCACTCAAAGGGTTAAAAAGTACGAATTTTTTTTTTGCTTTAAATTAATGTTGCATCCGAGTGAGTATGGCTTAAGTTTTCATCTCTCTATATTAGAAAGTGTTGGAATTTAATATGCCATGCCTTATATCTAGACCCAAATGTTAGAACAAAAAATTAAGTCTTCATTTATCAACAAGTACAGTTTGATTGTTCAGAGTCAAAAATGCTGATCTTTATCTAACAGTGGAATTGGCATGCAAGTCAAGTATTTACGAAATTATTTTAATATATGAAATTATCAGTCTAGTTCTGAACCCCCAGTACTTTGGAAGCGAGTTGGATTCACTAAAATTGTGGAATTTTCCAATGTTCCGATTGGTTGAATGTTACCTGCACTAAAATGAAAAAGTATCCACCAATCAAATTGTGTTGACAGAAGAATGAGATGTCAAACCAACAGACTAATATCATGATATTGTGTCCTCCAACATATTTGATGATTAATAATATTCTCTTAAATAATACTATTTCACCAGCAAATCAATTAAAAATAAAATTTGCATTTCAGTTTCAATCATAAACATTCTCACAATAAAAATAATGATGCGCAAACTGGAGGAAAAGCATTAAATTGCAGCCCAAGTACAGAAGCATCAATAATGAACTAAATATAACCTGACCACATTGATAAGACACAACAGAGAAAATAAGGCATTTTTCAGAGAAGAATTATATAACAACAGAATCGCAAACAAGTTTCTGGAAAACATAATATCACCAGCAAAACATAATATCACCAGCAAAACATAATATCACCAGCAAAACATAATATCACCAGCAAAACCTAAAAGGCACTATTTAAACAGACTTGCCTTCTCTGAATATCAAAATTATGTATGCCTAATTTTAAAGGAGATATACACAAAGATTTCTGACCAAATTTGTCTATACAAATTTGTGTATAAAACTAAATAAAAAAAGTTCTTTGTGAATTGAGCTTGCTCTAGTTCTGGAAAGTCCATACTTTCAATTTCATCATCGATTTTCATACAAAATGTTTTGAAATTGTATATATGTAATTTGCAAAAAAGGATATGACTCTTAAAATATATGGAATATTTCTAATGTATATTTGTCGAAATAGTACCATAAAGCGCGTTTTCATTCTTATGATTTGCCTTAAAATTTAGGTTGTCCCGTGTAATAAAGAGTTTCATTTCCCATAAAGCACAGTAATTTTGTAGCTCAAGTCATGAGTAGAAAATTTATGAATACCAAAAATTCATTTCAACATGCTCTATGCCCATGATATTTAGGACGACAATATTTAATAAGGGAATGAAGGAACCATACACTAAACCTTGTTTTCATTAAGCAACAACACCAGCACCAAGAATCAAATGAAAATATGTGGCGTGAAAATTCAGCCAATCACCATATCATGCAATAAAGGGAGACATTAATACTATATTATAAACTCCTTAAAAACTTCAGTAATGTCCTAAATAATCGACTCCTTAACCACAGCAGAATTATGAGTAATTTTTCATAATTTAGTCGGAAATATGACTTGTTGCAATTCATCAGAAAGCTCTTACTGAGAGCTTATCGATGAATGGCAACAAGCCATATTTCCGACCAAATCCTGAAAAATTACCAATAATTCTCCTGTTGTTAAGGAGTCGATTATTTAGGGCACTATTGTAACTGACTAAGGAGAAGCAAACTCAAATAAGACTTCCGAACCAGGCCTGGGAATAAGGTGCCTGTTATTTGCAGAATAGCGGGCTAGCAACACTAAATTCACCCTCTGGGGCCTCATTTCTTTTTAGGCCTCATCTTCTCTGGAAATTTTTTTTATGATCAAATTTCTATAGAAACTTAGATTCTATTTCTTTTTAAGTTTAGTTTCTCTATATAACCCCAAATTTGCAGAAGACTCATTGCATAATCAAGGTTCCCAATGGGTGTACATCACGATATTCACCATTTGGAACTTTAATCTGAGTCTATGTATCCCATAGCAAATGAGGCCAAGCAGAATGAGGTCCCAAGAGGGTGAATTTGGTGAAGCTCGCCCCATGTGTGGGATAGCGTCACTAAATTCACCCTCTGGGGAACTCATTCTGCAAATGACATGCACACTAAACTCAGGATTGTTCCGAAAAGAAAATAAAAGTATTGTCTTAACCCTTTCTATTCTAAATACTCATTGATGCCAGGACCAGCCTAGACAAGTACGTATTAGATTATTAGGGAGAAAATGACTGTTACCAAGTAGGCCCCTGCGAAATATCCAATATTTGTTTTGTCATTCGATTCAACCTCAATATTCAATTTATTCATTTTCATTATAATTACCATGTTGCTTGCATCGTTCATAGAGCATACAAGTGTATTTTGCACTAATCCATGGATCAAATTCTTTAATTTGTGGCATATATTCTGTTGAGTATAAAAGGAGATGGTCCAATAATTGGCCGGATTTAGTGTACAGTACCCCTTTAAAGTGGCCGGATTTAGTGTACAGTACCCCTTTAAAGTGGCTGGATTTAGTGTACAGTACCCCTTTAACAAAGTTATTCTCTGCATTGTTTGTTAAATGTTATAAATTTTCCCCACCATTAACAGGTCAGGATATCAAAAAGTTTCCATGTTTTGAAAATGTGGAATATGATCTCTATGGGCATGACCAAACAAGGACATGACAGCATACCAATAGAGAATCAAGGCAGTTTTTCTGAAAAAAAAAAAACTGAAAAAGTATAATCCTGGAGCGGAACAGAAAGACTTGCATCCTTGTTGCTGTTAAAAAATCAGGGTGCATGCATTGCATAGCCGTGCAAATGTCATGAGCAAGACAAGGAATAGAGGGACACAGCAGAGAAATTGGCTCACTTTGAACCCTCGACGGACGGCCTGAAATCTGCCTGATATAGGACGTGAGACGGGTCCAGATCCACACAGTAAGAACTGCAAGGAAATGGGAGGTGACGAGAAAACACTTAAGTGCCACTGAAGACGCTGTGATTAAAATCATAAGTGGGGAAAAATCGCAGGCGGAGAAAAGTGGCTTGCCCACAGACGCTATGGTGCTGCGATGTCCACAGCTGCGATTTTATCCACGTGCTCGATCATATATATGATAGCATGTAAATTGTGAAACGATTGCGACCATGGTCATGTGACAGCTACAATCGCGTGTGTTGCCAAGGTCATGCCACGATTTTCCTGGTAAAAATCAAACATTGCTTCATCGCTACGATATGGCTGCGATATTGTCATGAGCATGCGCAGTGGATGCTCCATCTGCGATTTTCCCCACTTACGATTTTAATCGCAGCATCTGCAGTGCCTCTAAGACGTAGATCAGGTGAAGAGGAAAAAGGCTAACAGTCAATAGAAGGAAGCAGAGGTTCTGTTTTATAAATATCAGGAAAGAACTGAACGTGTTCAAGGATCATATTGAAAGAATAATCTTTATTTCCGTATGTGATTGCACTTTAAAAACACAATTGTGCTGAATCACAGACAAGAAGTCGTGATCAGCATCCTTGTTTTATGCTATGTAATCACGCAAAAAATAACCATTATATATATATATATCAACTCAAAAATACCTTTTAAGTTGAATATATCATTGACTATTTCTAGTGTCTTTTGCATGTTATTTGAAACACTGTTAATTTTTTAATTTTATAATTAACTTTTTAGGCCAATATAAAACAATCTAGAATCTCACCCCCTACTGACCATATTTTTGGTCCCCTCCTAAATTGTTTTTATTTGGGTAAACTTTTGTTCTCATGCCTTAGGCCAAAAAAAAAAATTCTCTGTTTCTGATGACACTGGGGTAATTTTCCAGACAGGCATGGCTTTTAAAAAATTTTATTTTTTTTTAAAGCAAATTGTTTTTTTTTAAACCGATAGTGTAGTGTAGTCACAGTCCCATGGAATATGGTAGATCAATGTGCATTGAAAATGAGCTAAGCATTGGATAGAAACATGCTGCCCTTTGAATTCATTCACTCTGCGGTAAGATCTCTACCAACGTTGAGCTTAATAACTGACTTATATTTGCTTTTGGGATTGGGAAAAATGATAAATATTCACATTGACACTCAGGTAACTATTGACTAGCCTTCTGGATAAAATTGAAAAACAAAAATTGAGGCAGGCAAGAAAATCTCAGCCAGGCAGGTTATTATCCTTCAAAGTACATTTGTGATGACCCATTATTCAGTCTACTTTTATCAAATTGGGCAATGTAAATTAACATGTATTGAATAAGGTAGGATACTGCACAATATTCTGGAACTCACCATGACGATTTATGTTAGCAAGAATAAAATATAAAAAAATAAATTCATCCACCCACCCACCCCAATTTAAATTAATCCACCCGCCCACCCCAATTTAAATTAATCCACCCACCCACCCCAATTTAAATTAATCCACCCGCCCACCCCAATTTAAATTCATCCACCCGCTCACCCCAATTTAAAATACCGTTGGATGAGAATCTACTTAGTTTTTTTATTGGCCTTAAAGAAAATGATAGAGCTATTGGGATGTGGAAAAGTGATAGTAGAAGGGAATATTAAAAGTTGGATATGAAAACATACATATGTACATATTAAAGGAATAAAACGCCAGCATGTAGCAAATGGCTCATTATTTCATGAAATAATTATCTGGTAATCAAGTTAGCATGTCTATAAAAGCTATTTTCAATTCTGATATGACAAATATGAGTACAATGTGACATCAATAGACTATTTGCACTCCAATAAATGAAAACTTTTTAGTAATTTGTAGTCCGAATGTTTTTCAACTGAATCCAAATATTAATGCCATCCAATAAATCTCAGGCCACCATTTTGAATTTCTGGAACTCTCTCTATTTGTGTCCTACGTGGCGCAGGCCTGTGAATAGTGCTGGACATTTGAAGAATGAGGTCCCCAGAGGGTGAATTTAGTGACGCTACTCCGCATAGCGGGCTAGCATCAATAAATTCACTCTCTGGGAACTTCCTTCTGCTTTATAGGCTGAAAAGTATCTTTATTATCAAATTAGCAAGTGTTATAGTTCCTTTAGAATCTTTTTCTTTCACAGTTTAGTTTCTGTATATCCCCAAAATGGCAGAAGAAGGAGCCCAATGGGTGTACATCAGGATATTCACTATCTGGGAACTTAGATCGATCTGAGTCTAGCTCTCCCACAGCAGATGAAGCCATGCAGACTGAGGTCCCCAGAGGATGAATTTGTGACTCCAGCCTGCTGTGCAAGATAGTGTCACTAAATTCACCCTCTGGGGATCTCATTCTGCAAATGACAGGTACACTAAACTCAGACTTGAAGAGAACTAAGCATTTCATCTAGGCTATGAGCGCAATCACATAAGATGTTAGTTTCAGAACACATTAACAAACTCACTTCTAGAAATAACAAACTACAGATATATCATATATATATATATACATGTATATAGAGAGAGAGAACAAAACAAGTGTATATATAAACTGGTTAACGTTATTGCACGCATTTAATGTGATGCGATGGAACATCGAGAATGAATCATTCACGTTTTACCTCATGAAAAACCAAATTAGTTAAATAATGCTAAAATGTTCACACCACTGTGTTGTTATAGGTTTATTGCACACTCTGAACATTGTATCTTGTAGAATACTGAAATTTAGGTCGATGTTGCTTTATTTAATTGAACAAACTAGTGATTATTGTCAACTATAACTCATAATTTAGCACATACATTTGTCAAGGTCGTTGTCAACGTAATCAGTTTGTATTGACCTCAGACAATTATTTTTGTTGAATGTTTTGAAATCTTCGTTTTGCTGTTTTTCGCAAAATCAATGGGTGCGCAATAAAAAGATGCCGTTTTATATGTTAATCCATTAACCCTTCCATGACGGCAGCTGTGCTGGTGCAGCATGAAAGATTCTGCGGCAGTGCATTCTCTCATATATGCGAGTCTCCCATAGGGATCGAGCCTCGCATATATAAGAGAATGCACTGGCTTACAAGGTTAAGGTAAATATTGTTAGGCAAATGCATTCTCTTATATATGCGAGGCTCCCTAAGGGAGACTCGCATATATAAGAGAATGCATTGGCAGAGGATTTTAGCAAAATTTGAGGAAGCTCCCGTCATGAAAGGGTTAAATGCTGAATACTCTCATTCTGTTTTTAACCATTTCAGTGCCAAGTCCGATTTTCATATCAACCCATATTTCCTTGATCATTTTTCAATTTTATTGATTATAATAATGTGATACATTGATGGAAAGAGCTCCATTTCAGTGCCAAGTCCGATTTTTGTATCAACCCATATTTCCTTGATCATTTTTCAAATTTATTGATTATAATAATGTGATACATTGATGGAAAGAGCTCTTAGAGCTCTTTCCATCAATGTATCACATTATTATAATCAATAAATTTGAAAAATGATCAAGGAAATATGGGTTGATACAAAAAACGGACTTGGCACTGAAATGGTTAAAGTATATACTAAACTGACGTATTCTTCTAGATCATACCATGAATCTCTACTCTGGCTAACGCTCGTAGAGATCATATTCCACCAGTACAAAACCTGGGATCTTTTTGAAGTTTTGACAGGGAACCTTATAAAGTCGAAAAAATAACGCTGGGAATATATTTCTTTGTTATTATCCGTTCCTTAATAATGTAATTCACTGTAGGCGGAGGTCCCAACTCAAAATTTCACGATTTAAGTGACTTTGTGAGCGATTTTGCTTTGAGTCGCTTGCAATTATTGAATTTCTCCTGGGTAATTGTTTCAATATTTATTGCGATATCGGCTCACAAAAGTCACATAAAAGCATGCAATTTCGAGTTGGGACTTTCATCAGCAGCGAAGTACAATATTAAGGAACAGATAGTAAAGAAATATATTCCCCGCGTTATTTTTTGACTTTATTAGGTTCCCTGTCAAAACTTCAAAAAGTTCCAAGGTTTTGTACTGTATCAATTTTATGTACTGCCAATGAAAACGCCCTTGCATTACCTTTCAGTTTGTTAAAATATAACCACAATTGTAATACCTTGTTTTACACTTATTTTACAATAGACGCTTAGTATTTAGGCTTATAAATAACATGGTGTGGTTTACAAATACTATATCATGGACTGCTGCTGTACTAATACTAGGTATTTGTAGATGGTCGAATGGACTGACATTTTCCTCGAGTGGCTAAAGGGGACTCATTCCCCAACCCCTATTGGAAACCCTGACAATGTCCAAGGCTATTTTCTTTTAAATTATCAGCTGAACTACTCTACAATTGAAAGGGTGGAAATCAAGTGACTACTGATAATGGGATGTTAGAATGTTGTTGGCACCAAGGGCCGGAATCCTCTGACATCTAAACATTTCTCCGGCTTTAACCCTTTCAGTGCCAGGGGCCGATCTCATCGGCCCTAATTTACGGTCTGTAAAATCGGCCCAAAAAAAAAAAAAAAATTTGTTTTTGTTTTTTTATATAGATTTTTTTGGGTTTAATTTTTTTTGGGTATGCTTAAGCATGCTATAGCGAATTTAAAAACAAACTGGATAAAACCTTAGGGGCATGTTATAACTCAAAACTATCACCAAGTATTCATAGTAATAATTTTGATGCCCATGAAAAACGTAAGATTCCCTGGCACTAAACCTACAAAATAAGTCTGTTAAAGAATATAAGAACAAATTATTAAAATTGTAAAAAATAATAACAAATGATGAAAAATAGTTAGGCCAATGCATTCTCTTATATATGCGAGGCGACCTATGGTCGACTCGCATATATAATAGAATGCATTGGCACAGGGTATATGGGTTGATACAAAAATCAGACCTGGCACTGAAAGGGTTAAAATCAGACGAGAATCAGAATCATGATTCTCATTTTAATTCTCGTAAAAAGTCCTGATTCCATGTAGAAATGCTATGTTTTGATTCTCGCAAAATATGATGGATTTTAAGGCCTGTTTCTCTAACTAAATGGATTCTAGCACACAGTAATAGAAAAGTATACATTAGAATGGTCTATTATTTATCTGGAGGGGTTAAGGAATAATAAGCAGACAACAGATAAAACAGTGCAGAAGGAGTGCTATTTATTGGAGGGAAATGTTCAGATAATAAGTTCAACCTATGGTCGTTTGTTGAACTTATTATCTGAATATTTCCTAACGAAACTACAAGTCAATAAGTATTTAGGGTTCATAATATTTTCTCAAAAATGACGGCAAGATGTCTCACATTGAAGTGAGTATTTATCGTTATCTTCACCTATAAATAAATAGCGAATGAGCTATCAATTAATTTTCTTATACTGTAATGCCATAAATAATCAACTCAGTGAGAGCTTTCCGATGAATGGCAACAAGCCATATTTCAGACTAAATCCTGAAAAATTACCCATAATTCTGCTGTGGTTAAGAGGTCGATTATTTAGGGCATTACTGTAGCTCACTATGAATACCGTCCTCATATGACTGTTGAGAAGATATAAGTGTTTAAGTGATTTTGGTGATCATTGTTCGAGGTTGTAAAATTTGAACACCAAAATATCCTGTTCGACAAGTTTTTGCTGTATCCGAGATGAGATGTTGTGATAGCTCGTTAGTCTAATATCTTTGGAAAATACAGAATTGTTTTTTTGAATTGACATGGGTGATAACTTGCCGCCATTTTCGTTCAAATTATAACATAGACTCCCAGCCCCCGATCTTTCTAAGGAACTACACTGTGAACCCATATATTTGATAAATGACAATAAAGTAACCATACCAATAATCCTGCCGACGGCATTTGTCGGAACCTGCATGTCCTCTGATATGATAACTGGAATGTCTGCAATGGCTTTTCTGATGAGTAGCTCAGCTTCGCCCGCGCTCTCTGACGACCCTCGAATCTCAACAATTCTATCGCCATCTCTCACGTTGTCTCGGAAGTTTACTCGGGCGCCAGTGGTCTCTTGAATCTGAGCAATAAAATAAAATTATGAATATCTGGAAGACATAGCAATAAATATAAACAAACTTTTGATGACAAAAATTTATCTGGTCATAGTAATAATGATAATTAAACCCAGCTTCTTTGTTCTACCTCGATCTTCTATCTTTCAAATGGGCAATTAATGTCATGCTTTCTACACAAGTCGACATTCGTAATCTAAAACGTTCATGTACGTCTCCCACTTAATGCACAATGAGCTCCCATGGAGTCCTAGCTCTAACAGAGAAATGGTTTGCTTATACACCCGCCCACATAAACAGACATTTGCATAGAGCTTATGAACACCATGTAATTCATGTTTTTGTCAGTAGAGGTGTGCTGCTCATTTGCATACCAGGGGGTATCTATCTCATTGAAACATCATGTGTAGATTCTAACACCCCAAACACTGAGACGACATTGTCTGTTTAGGGCTTGTTTTTGGTGTTCATATTGTTCATCGATTACAGATTACTCAGTCACATGACACAATATGATGGCTATAACCCCATAACAATTGACCAACCAACCTCTTTGATATTTTATCCCTGCTGACCTGTGGCAGCACCAACAGCTTTTTGAGGTACGGTTACAGTAATGCCCTAATTAATCGACTCCTTAACCACAGCAGAATTATGGGTAATTTTTCAGGATTTAGTCGGACATATGGTTTGTTGCCATTCATCGGAAAGCTCTCCCTGAGATTTAGGGCATTACTGTACCTCTATAATCCTGACCTTCGATCTATGACCTACTGACCTCTTTGATGTTTGACCCTTGGCGACCTATCACAGCACCAACAGCTTTTTGAGGTACGGTGACCTCTATCACAGTCTGCCTGGATTTCTTCACACGAAGCTCATCATCATCATCTGTACATAACAGAAAAGAGGACAGTTAGTCGATGAGGCCACATCAATCAAGCCTGCAAATAGTGTGTCTGTCATTTGCAAAATGAGGTCCCGCACAGCAGGCTAGAATCACCAAATTCACCTTCTGTGGTCCTCATTCTGCTTAGGCCTCATCTTGTGGGAAGTATTTATAGTCTCAATGCGTGAACATCACCAACTTCAACTGGGGGACTTCATTCTACAAATGACATACACACTATTTGCAGGTTTGAATAGAAGAGAGTTAGTGGATGAGGCCACATCAATATTATACAACATAGAAGACGGTCATGAATATGATCAAATTGAATACCGAATCTAATACATCAGTTCAGTTACCGGTAGCAATTAGCGAGAAAACACCATGTTTTGAGTCCGAAATATAACCTATCGTATAAAACCATTCCTCAGATAGAATTCAGTTTATAGCTTTTGTAGTCTGTTGAATACATTTTTGTAATGTTTGCATTAGCTCCCCGAATAGAAAGCAATATTCTATGTTGGGAAATCAGATACAATAAATCATAGGATGGCAAGTATACACCCTAACTAGAATATTTTTCATGTTTCGGCATTTATATTGGCATTCGCAGAACTGTTGTTTAGGTGCCAATAATTCTATTTAACCCTTTAACAAACAAACCGGCCAAAAACGCCCAAATAAAGCTTCAACAGCCTAAATTATCTTGGGTCTGTCTCAATAAAACCATACAAATATGGATATCATTGGAACCGGCTCATTGTGATGGTTACAGTTATGCCCTGTGCCAATGCATTCTCTTATATATGCGAGTCGACCATAGGTCGCCTCGCATATATAAGAGAATGCATTGGCCTAAAAAAAATCTTTTTTTAACACTTTTTACCATTTTTTCTTACATTCTTTAACAATTTTATAATTATTAATGTGTTAAGCCAATGCATTCTCTTATATATGCGAGGCGACCTATGGTCGACTCGCATATATAAGAGAATGCATTGGCACAGGGCCGTTCTGGTGGGTAAAGGGTTAATAACCTAATTTCGGGTCAGGATATCATTGATAACAAATACAGTCCTATTTCTTGAAACAGAGATGTGAATCTTTGACATGTCTGATTCAGTATAGGGTTACATTAGTACTTGTTAACACAGAGAATTAATTTTGAAATAACAAATGATGTCACTTTTTAAGTTGCTTAAAGAAACACAGGAATTCCCCACATGGAATCGGAAATGGACAGTTTTGTTTTTACTCTGGTCTCATCAGATTACGTAAAACACGGCAACAATGTATTAACCCTTCCATGACTGGAGCTTCCTGAAATTTTGCAAAAACCCTGTGCCAGTACATTCTCATACATACATTGGCCTAACAATATTTACCTTGAACTTGTCAGTCCTCGAAATTGTCCACGGCAATAAGCAATGCTGTGGGAAATGCCGTGGCAACAATTGTATTCTAATATGCCCTAGCATTAAATCTTCTGTGGGACATTTTCCCCCAATTTTGAAATCCGCCTTGTAAGCAAGCACATTCTATTATATGCACTAGGCTCCCTATGGGAGATTCACATATACAAGAGAAGGCACAGAGTCTTTAATGGTGCACCAGCACAGCTACCGTCACAAGCCTGAGTTTAGTGTGCCTGTCATTTGCAGAATGAGGTCCCCAGAGGGTGAATTTAGTGATGCTACCCACCATAGCGGGCTAGCATCACCAAATTCACCCTCTGGGGACCTCATTCTGCTTACAAATCTTATTCTACAACTCAGCAGAATCTTGGAGATCGCAGATGGACCGACGACGCGCATGAATTATAATAGCTATGAGACTGATCAACCGCTAGCGTTATCCGCAGTCTATCCATCTCAGATTTCGCGCTATGTAATATAGCTCAGAATTTAAACAACACGTGTTCCCGGCATCGAAAAATGCATTTTGGCAGTGTTTTCTTTTGAAGTTTACTTTCAATTTCGGAGCGTTCTTTGACACTTGACAAAACGTCATCCGTTATTCATGTTTATTACACATGTGATGAATGCAACATGGTGTATAAATCGCAAGCATCTGGGACAACGACCCATCTATGGAATCATCTGTCCAAGGAGCATCCAGCACTAAATAAACAGACTACACTGCAACTGTTGTTGCATCTTCAAGTTTTATAACAACGGGTGATTCCGAATGTTGATTTGCAATTTTGCATGCACATGCAGACTGTACAAATTTTGCGTGATTTTAGTTCCAATAATCCGATTAGTGGTTATATTTTAATCGTCGTGACGGTCTCATGGACGTTTTAATCAATTATCAATTGAAGTTAATAGCATTGCAAATGACGGTTCACATGAGTTATGATGGAACTTCGTGCATGTACTTCATGGAACGTTTCACAAATCATCTAATCGTTGACAAAACATGCCCAATTGAGAATGCAACATACAGATATGATTCCTGAATTCCTGAATTCGATTCGATATTCGATTCGATCAAAATGTCCAATTCGCAGGCCCTATCTGCTATGCAGGATAGCGTCACTAAATTCACCCTCTGATGACCTCATTCTGCAAATGACAGGCACACTAAACTCAGACTTGATCCGTCATGGAAGGGTTAACATGCCACAGCATTAAAGTTTCCACGGGACATTTTTCCTAAATTTGAGGGCTGTGTTTGAATCTTTTAGCGAGATGCGGCACAATTAACCCTTTACCCAACAAACCGGCCAAAACCGGCCAAATAAAGCTTCAACAGCCTAAAATATCTTCGGTCTGTCTCAATAGAACCATACAAATATGGATATCATTGGAACCGGCTCCTTGACCACATTGTGATAGTTACAGTTAGTCCTGTGCCAATGCATTCTCTTATATATGCGAGTCGACCATAGGTCGCCTCGCATATATAAGAGAATGCATTGGCCTAAAAAAAATTGTTTTTTTAACACTTTTTACCATTTTTTCTTACATTCTTTAACAATTTTATAATTTTTAATGTGTTAAGCCAATGCATTCTCTTATATATGCGAGGCGACCTATGGTCGACTCGCATATATAAGAGAATGCATTGGCACAGGGCCCTTCTATCGGGTAAAGGGTTAAGGTTTCTGGTATGAAAGTCAAATTAATTTACATATTTCACTCACCCTCATCATCGGAGTTCCTGAACAGCCAGTATAATAGGACGATTGTGGTCGGTATGGCGACAAACAGCGCCATCTTTCCTGCCGTCGTGAGCTCTAACATGATTTCTTTATAATGTGTGGATGAGCGATGTGTAATATATTCCTGTTCTCTTTCTGGCTGCTACCTGGAAAAAACAGAAGACAAACATCAAACAATTGGATATACATTTAAGTGTATGCTTTGAGATAAGGATTCAAAGTATGATATTAACCCTTTTGCGATGGGAGCTGCGCTGGAGTATTAACCCTTTACCCAACAAACCGGCCAAAAACGCCCAAATAAGGCTTCAACAGCCTAAAATATCTTCGGTCGGTCTCAATAACACCATACAAATATGGATATCATTGGAACCGGTTCATCGACCACATTGTGATGGTTACAGTTATGCCCTGTGCCAATGCATTCTCTTATATATGCGAGTCGACCATAGGTCGCCTCGCATATATAAGAGAATGCATTGACCTAAATAAAAAAATTTTTTTTACACTTTACCATTTTTTCTTATATTCTTTAACAATTTTATAATTTTTTCTTACATTTTTTAACAATTTTTATAATATTTTTCTACATTCTTTGACAATTTTATCATTTTTAATATGTGTTAAGCCAATGCATTCTCTTATATATGCGAGGCGACCTATGGTCGACTAGCATATATAAGAGAATGCATTGGCACAGGGCCGTTCTGTTGGGTAAAGGGTTAAAGACCCTGAGCCAGTGCTTTCTCTTATATATTCAAGTCTCCCATAGGGAGCTTCGCATATATAAGATAATTCACTGTCATACATGGTCAAGACAAATATAATTACAAATGTAGGCCAATGCATTCGCTTATATATGTGAGTCTCCCTATCAGTGAGAGCTTTCCAATGAATGGCAACAAGCCATATTTCCGACTAAATCTTGAAAAGTTACCCATAATTCTGCTGTGGTTAAGGAGTCAATTATTAGGGCATTACTGTAGGTTAAAAAGCTCGGACAAAATTTCTGCATGTTGCAAACAATTTCTTAATATATAATATGTAATTTTTGTTGACTTTTGTCCAGATTCCCTTAATTTTCTGAGGTCTTTGAGAACAGCAACTCAAATAACTCCTTCATTCTATTTTAAAAAGATGTTCACTCTAAAACTTTCAAAAGGTTAAGCAGGAATGAGGCCAATTAAGGGGAATGGGGATTCACCGAGATACCAGAGTAGTGTGAAGTTGTTCAGGGTAAGATAGCTGTGTCAGCCCAGGATGGGTACCATTCATTTCCTATTTTTTTCTAACAAGATAGCTCAACTGATGGACAATGAACAAAGCAAACAATACAGCTAGTTCAAAGATAAAGCTAGGCGTGGGTGTCTCAAGTGTGAAATCTTATTAAATTTGTGACACGGAAAAAGAAACTGCCACACCAAAGTACGCAGTAAAGTTGAAGGACAAGGATTGAGTGATGTAATTCTAGTACTCTACTGTGTAATAGGGGTGTTTAGATGGAGAACTTATAACTTCAAACACCAGTCACTGTTAGCAATCTACAATAACCTAGAATAGATGCCATCATTAGATATTTATCATCTGATTGTACATGTTGTTAGTTGACCAAGCCTGCAAATAGCGTGTCTGTCATTTGCAGAATGAGGTCCCCAGAGGGTGAATTTAGTGACGCTACCCCGCATAGCAGGCTAGCATCACTAAATTCACCCTCTGGGGACCTCATTCTGCTTAGGCCCTCAACTGCTATGGTAGACCTAGGATCATGCAGATTGAAGTTCCCCAGTTGAAGTTGGTGATGTTCACCCATTGGGCACCTCGATTATGGATTTTATCTTCTGCAAATTAGGGAATAGATACTTCCCAGAAGATGAGGCCTAAGCAGAATGAGATCTCCAGAGGGTGAATTTGGTGGTGCTAGCCCGCTGTGCGGGATAGCATCACTAAATTCACCCTCTGGGGACCTCATTCTGCAAATGACAGACACGCTATTTGCAGGCTAGTGGTTGACAGTGCATAAAGTATGAAGTTCTCGATCTAATCCCCCTAAATTGAGGACTATTGCACTTTGTAGTGCATTACTTTCATAATTTTAAGCATCCATGTTGCTTCAGCTTAATATCGCTGCGGTGTTCCCTCTTCACTATGTCTCTGTTATAAAGGGACCAAAACCTTATTACACCACAGTGGAAATATAATGACTGAGAAACTAAAGTACAGACAACAGTTGAACTGCGTAGGCCAAAAGCTGTTTACCATGAAAACTGATGATAAATACTCCCAGACTCCGTCCTGTCTCGCCTGGTAAAATCACATGTTCACCAGTGAATGATAGCCATACCTTATCAATAGCATAATCCATCATATAATTCAAAATCTATGAAAATACACCATATTTTTACTGATAAATTGTAACAAAGATTGTGGGTGTACATGCCCTCTCTGGTGAGATTGGGAAATACCAATTTATTTTTGTGCGCAGCAGTCAGTGGGCCAATTAGATTTTTCATCAGTGGTGGTCTGGAGTTATTTATAGCGCTGATTCTCAGAAACATCCACTCATCTTGGATCTCCTCTAGAGACTAACAGACTCTATAGATTTTGATATAACATCAACGAGACTCCTGATGTACTTTTATACTTACAGTATGTGTCTGGAGTCATCGCTCAATTAATACAGATTTCTTAATATCATGGCTGAAAGAGGCGGCCGAGCATAGGGGAATATTCCCCCAACTTTTTCACAAATTTAGATCATGCCATGAATCTCTACTAATGCTAAACCGGAGTTAGCATTAGTAGAGATTCATGGCATGATCTATCACAAATTATGAGCACCTTTATAGAAGTTGTATAAAATGGTATGATAATTAATACTGACAAATTTTTAAGCTAGTGTGCCTTGAATTATGACTGCCAAAACCACCGAAATTGAACCCATTTTAAAACAAGACAGTCAATGACTGTGAAGTCGCTCATCAGAATATTGGGACTGAGAAGACTGGGAGTTTGAAGTCTACTGCAGTCTGCATAATTCAAAATAACCTTATAGCATATATGTTATCACATGTGTAACCTATTTTTGTTTGCCTGGTTTGTGCTTAGGTAACCAATACCATAGGTTAGCAGGAGAGTTACACAAACTGTTATAATCACTGCAACTGTTATTATTAACTACAGATGGGTTACTCATTGAACTACTGTGATAAATTTGAATGTCTCATTTTGGGACTCGATTCTGCTCGATTGAGCAAAAATTAAGGTGAGAATTAGTTATCGCGAGACCTGCATTTGTAAAACTTTGGCACAACCTGTTTTTGTTTGCAGCATTTTCATCTTAGATAACCTTCAGTCGTTCGCCTCAAATTTTTAGGCCTGTTATCAACTTCTCAGTCACTATCACATATGCTAAACTGAGTATTTCACAAGGATTGCATTGTCTTTTCTTTTGACCAATTATGATTCCATAATTATTTAAACCATGTCAAGTGATACATGTGCCCCAAAGGTAACAAACATTTTTAGGGAAAGGTCAATATTATCCATGGCATCCTACAGATATCATACTGTATAGAGATATGTTACCAACATACTAGTAATTGCTATACACCGCATTAGATAGACGAAAATGGTTTGCATCCTAAATACAGATGACATTATAACACCTACCAATATATAAACTAATAAGATATCAAACCATTGTATGATCCTAGGAATCTATACCAAACTTGAATTTAAACAGCACAAATAGTTTCTCTTGGGGGTGGGGGTTGTGTTAACGGGGTCAGGAGGGGGTGTCACTTGGAAAGTGTGACTCCAGCTCTGGCCATTTTTTTTACAAATCTGAATCCCTACCATCCAAGGCCCCTTCACACCATATGTCAGATTGTCAATCTCATTGATCAGCATGGTGCATGGTTCCTGAGAAACAGATGTTTTAAGAAGGCGCCCAATTCGTGAATTTTCCAAAAATGTCAAATGAGTCTCAGTGAGGGCCCGATTCCCTAATTCGGCCCCTTTTTGATCAGTCGACAAATCTGGATCTCAGTCACACAGGGCCGTCTGTACCAAATATAAGCTAAATAGGACTGATGGTTCTTTGGTATAGGTTGTTTTAAGAATTACCATGGAGGGAAAGAGTTATGTCCCTGGCTCCACTCTGGTGACCCAATTTGAATAAATCTGAAACCCAGTCACCTAGGGAACATCCATACCAAATATGAACCCATTCGATCTTATGCCACTGGAGAAGAGGTTTAAATAATTTTGCTGATGAATGGAACCAATCTCTACCAGAGCGCACCAGTCATACTTCCTTTCTGACTGTCACTGGTTGGGTACTAGTCTGTGTTTCTATATTTAGCATGGGATTTTCCAGCAAAAATGGCGAAACCCGATCACTCCAAAGTCAAATTTTCTATGTGCTATGAGAAAAATTCCCACACTAAAACATAATGGAAAATCAGTGCGGTAGGTTTGTTGATGATTTTCACAAGCTACTAGTCAAAATTGCAGCAAATTAGAACTCTTGTGTTTGACTTGCCGTATGAGTTGTGACAATGTCGTACACGTGCGTTTAGACTTTTGTTTTAATAAAATAATCGGAGAACCGAATCACACTGTCTTTTCAGACAAAAGGTTCTAAATTTACACAAATTTTGTTCGATATTTTGGGTGCTTAACAAGAGCAGCATGTTGCTTTGTTCGCTGAGTATATATCTTAATATTGCGGAAGTCCACCAAATGTGGGTAAAATGTCACCGATAGGCGCAGTCTTACCGAGTCATCAAGGGAGGTAAACCCTGCATGGAGTTTGGGATGCACCCTTAAAGCTCGACATTGAGGATGGACTGATGGACAGGGAGTGATGACTGTACTCCAATGGAGACTTCGTCTCAGGTGAGCTAAAAATGTCTTTGGGGAGCATACATGTACCTATGGACCCCCCAAACACCCAGGCCAACTGCCCCCCCCCCCCCCCAGTTTACTTGCACCCTTGACGCTTGAGTGTGTCACAAACTAATCTTTAGATCGTGGCTCACAGAAACCCCATAATCATTTCAGGCCAAGTTTTGTCCCAGAAAGCTGGATATAACATTTTGTGGGCCATCATAGTGTGCATTTGTGTGGAAAATCTTTTGTATTGAGAATTTTGAACTAATTAAGTGCACCACTTCCATTCACATGGGTGAGACGACTTTGCTTGCATAACAAAAGTTGGCAAATTCTTTTTAAGGAAATTGTATCCAAGGATCTGTTTCTCGTATAGATGGATACATGTAATTCATGAAAAGTCCTATAATCACCACGAAAATATTTTTTTGAAAGATGTTTTACAATTATGGGTAAAATTTAAGAAATGTCTATGTGTAAACTTGAATCAAGAAGATAATTTATCAACATGTGAGGCCTTACAATCCATCCATTTTTACGAGAATCAAAGCTGATTCACAAGTTTGAGGGTATGAGAATCAAAATCAAATACTGATTATGTCACAAGTTGGTTGAGAGGGGGATATGTTGTATTACTCGATCCATGTTAGAGATGGCTTGAAGGGAATCCCCCTGGGAAGTTTTGAAAATTCAATACACTGAGTCAATTTCACAACAGTAATATCTTTAAAAAGTTTACCCTCTCCCTGTATCTTCAGTGAAATGAGTTGATGTGAATGTGACAGGAATGCAACATTGCAATATTTATTGTACATGTATAGCTTTCAATTTTGAAAATTTATATTAACCAATTGAAAAACAAAACACCCTGGCCTAATACTGTAGCTATGATATTATGTCTTTATATAACAAAGCAGAGATAGACATATGTACAGTAATGCTCTAAGTAATCGACTCCTTAATGACAGCAGAGCTTTCCGATGAATGGCAACAAGCCATATTTCCGACTAAATCATGAAAAGTTACCCATAATTCTGCTGTCGTTAAGGAGTCGATTACTTAGAGCATTACTGTATGCGAGAATCAAAGTTGAGTGGCGAGAATCAAAGTTGATTCTAATGTTTCACTTTGCGAGAATCGAATCTGATTGTCTTACGAATTTTAAGCCTTGCATGTATATGGAATAATACATTGAAGTTGCACAACAAACAGATTTGCTATTTTTATTCACAATCCTTGAATATCATACAATGTTTCAAACTTTGAGATACAATGGTTCATATGCCCCAATATCTTGAGTTCCAGCGATGAATAATGGCTGAATTAACCCTTTTGAGTGCCAGGTCGATTTTTGTATCAACCCATATACCCTGTGCCAATGCATTCTCTTATATATGCGAGTCGACCATAGGTCGCCTCGCATATATAAGAGAATGCATTGGCCTAACATTTTTTTTTTTTACAATTTTAATAATTTATTCTTATATTCTTTAACAGACTTATTTTGTAGGTTTAGGGCCGATGAGATCGGCCCCTGGCACTCAAAGGGTTAATACAAGTGTGTTGAAATAGTACAGTATTCAGTATGGATGTATAGCATAATAGCAGCCAAAACGTTAACACTTTCATGACTGGAGCTTCCTGAATTTTTTTCGAAAACCCTGTGCCAAATTCCACTGCATTATCTTATATATGCGAGTCTCCCATTATAAGGGAGCCTTGCATATGTATAAGAGAATACATTGGCCTAACAATAGTTACCTTGACCTTGTAAGCCAGTGCATTCTCTCACATATATGAGACTCACATATATAAGAGAATTCACTGGCACAGGATCTTTAATGCTGCACTAGCCAAGCTTCTATTATTAAAGTGTTAAAACAACCTAAAAATTGCATTTTTCTGTTACTGGACACACAGCAATATTTATATTCTATAGTTTGAAGTAGTTTTTATTCACAAGTTAACCCTTTACCCAACAGAACGGCCCTGTGCCAATGCATTCTCTTATATATGCGAGTCGACCATAGGTCGCCTCGCATATATAAGAGAATGCATTGGCTTAACACATTAAAAATTATAAAATTGTTAAAGAATGTAAGAAAAAATGGTAAAAAGTGTTAAAAAAAGATTGTTTTTAGGCCAATGCATTCTCTTATATATGCGAGGCGACCTATGGTCGACTCGCATATATAAGAGAATGCATTGGCACAGGGCTAACTGTAACTATCACAATGTGGTCAAGGAGCCGGTTCCAATGATATCCATATGTGTATGGTTCTATTGAGACAGACCGAAGATATTTTAGGCTGTTGAAGCTTTATTTGGCCGGTTTTGGCCGTTTTGTTGGGTAAAGGGTTATAGGAAATAGATTCTGTTACGAAACATGTCTCCCATTGAGGATCAGCTTGTCAGTTGAATTGATTGTTTAATTTCGTTATCCGTTTTATGGTTTATGCCAAATGGCAAAGGTGATGTCAAGGCCTAGTAATCTACAAACTGGGTGGACTGCACCACACCGACCCCACGGACTAGCAGGAAAAAACTAGTATGGAAGATCGACTGGTAACCGAGGGCGAACCCTCGGCTATCTATAAGTCAACAAAGGATATAGAATAGTAAAATGACTGATAATTCTGTCGCTATAAATATAATTTTTCACGTGATACGTGCATAAAACGGGTGTGTGTATATCATGATGGAAAAGGAACGTAGCTGTAAAGCATATTAAAGATATGGGGGTGGTTTAAGGTTCTGTTGCCCAATTTGTACAGATACAGGTTTCCCCGTCCATCATGATATAAGATTTGTGAGGCATGATCCAGGAGCGGTTTACAGAAATTTGGAAAAGATTTGGAACGTACATACCAAAGTAAAGTTGAATAGCCAAAATAGATAATTTTGAACTTTAACAAAGAGCTCCCACATTTTGGAAAGATAGAATTGACACCGGAAGCGTCATCAGTTGCTAGCGCTTGATTCATGACTTCCTAAACGGTTGCCATGTTTATCCTTTTCGGCACTTCTGTTACGAAACATGTCTCCCATATTGAGGATCAGCTTGTCAGTTGAATTGATTGTTTCATTTCGTTATCCGACACTGTCGTCTATATCAGTTATTAGATGTCTGGGCCGAGATTGAGTATCGGAGAACTCAGCCAGGACTTAGCCAATATTTCATGACAAGGAAAACTGAATGAGCTAAAGGTTACGAACCACTCAAGGTTGACACAACTCTAACTATGATAGAGCACTCTGTTACATAAAGGAACCCAACATTTTCCATTCTTTATAACTACATAGAGAGGCTCAAACTATGATTGATATGACATTCAGTGAGTTAGGTATTCTCCAGGCGAAACCTTTTATATGGAATACATTGGAATGGTCTATTATTCATCTTTAGGGGTGTTCAGACATTCTATATAAATTTGATAATAAAGAAACTTTCCAGAAAAGATGAGGCCTATAAGCAGAATGAGGTCCCCAGAGGGTGAATTTAGTGATGCCAGCCTGCGGGATATTGTCACTAAATTCACCCTCTGTGGACCTCATTCTACAAATGACAGGCACCTTATTCTCAGGCCTGACACACTTATGACAGACACACATCTAGCTATACTATAGGTGGAGTTACAGCTAGGGTTGCCACGACTGAGTTTTCATAATCGACTAATCAGCAGCAATAATCGACGGTTAGTCGATTAATCGGTAATATATGCGCCCTGTATTACATCCAGGTAAACAATTGATACATGCGAAATTACGATGACTTCTTTACATCCATTTTGAAGAGTTATAAACTGTCGATGCTCCGTATTTTACACTGTATTTGTATATTTTGTATACAACACGGAACACTCATGCCCTCATAGTCTCATTCGTCCCGATGTAGTTTTCAACAGGCCCTTACTATTAAGTACTGCCAAGTGCCCATTGCCGATGTTTCTGGCAAAGATAGAGCAAACTGCATACACGACGTGACAGTAACTGCAAAATTGCACGAAGTAAAGCTAATCTCGATCGCGACTCCCAATCCGCCACTACGTATTCGGCAGGTCATGTGCATCACATTAATCGGTAAAATTGCGGCGAAAGGTGTGCACTTACGAGGACATAGGTAGACAGTGGGAGATATTTGAGCTTGTGTGTGGGACCCTGGGGGACGGGGATGCAGTCACATTTACTGCCGTGTATAACCTGGACATTTTCAATAAAGAAATGCAAGAAATAATGAAACAAATTAATAGTTTATATTATATACGTAACCGGCAGCCGCTTCGGAAATATATCTAGCACAGTAGCACTAATAGTAAATTAATATTCATAGTTAAAGAATAAACATAATTAACATTTCGATGTCGCACACATAATTCTTTGAAGATGACCGCCAAACGTCGGCGGCAACATCAAAGGCAGAGGACGACGCAACGGAATTGTGCTGCATAGGCAGTTAACAGTTACATCCAGGCATGACATCGATGAAAAGTACTGCTTACATACACAAGTTACACAACCATACCCACCCACCCCCTTCGGACGATTAGTCGACGAAAGTAAATAACCGTCGACTACGCCACTTGCCGAAGGTTAGTCGATTAATCGAATAATCGTGGCAAGCCTAGTTACAGCAATGTCCTAAATAATCGACTCTTTAACCACAGCAGAATTATGGGTAACTTTTCAGGATTTAGTCGGAAATATGGCTTGTTGCCATTCATCGGAAAGTTCTCAGTGAGAGCTTTCCGATGAATGGCAACAAGCCATATTTCCGACTAAATCCTGAAAAATTACCCATAATTCTGCTGTGGTTAAGGAGTCGATTACTTAGGGCATTACTGTAATTGTTATAGGACCCGAACAAAAAGTGCTGCTGTGCAGCATGCAGGCTGTAGGTCATGCAAAATCTAGGGATAATGAATTCACATTGATGGCTTTAACTACAGGGTGGGGTGCATAAGAGCACCAACAGAATGTCAATTACATCTATCATTTGAAATCCATATACTAATAACAGGATACATTACTCCTGGCAGTAATGTCAAACCAGTATAATTGGGGCACATGGAAGTAACTGGGTACAATATGCTACTTGAACCAATGCTGCACTGTATTGCCGGCAGTTATGATCTACTGAACAATCCAAGTTAAAGTGATGTGAAACACACTCCGGTACGATAGAAATAGAAATTGAGAATAATTTTGCTATTTTTACAACTATAATATCCAAATTGACCAGACACTTTGCCCACTGAAAGAATGTAGCATTCAACTAATATTACTGAAAATTATAGCCATGCGGATCTTACCATTTCAGAAAAAAAGCACATTATCTGATAGTGTTGAAACGATTAGTGAATTTCAGAGTCGACTAGTCGAGGCCCAAAAGTCACGTTGCGTCGACTAGTCGGTACCCAATATCAAAACTTTCAAACACAACATTGTATGGAAAATTCATCGTACATGGCGTTCACTGATGACTATATTATAATGCAATGACGGTCTATTGGGTTGCGCATTTCCCTGCATACACACCAATTTATTTGGGAAATAATACTGTAAACATCTTGATATTTATCCAACACACTGAATGTAATTATTATAATTAGACATGTGGTGGATAATTATTAAAAACACGATCATTTATACAGGTTTTAAATTTAATATCAGCGTTCGAGATTATTTCGTTTAGTCACATGATCACCAATAAACCGTTGCCGAGCGGTGTCACTATAAAATGTTAATGTTCCGACTAAATACGTACGCCCTATAGTATAGGCTATGTTGTAGAATACGATAGCCAGTTCTTAATGTCAGTATCATTTATATACGGTAGCACCAATGACGTCACCTTAAGGGACCTTCACCCAGCGTCGCATCATAACCCGATGTTGCGAGATCAATTGAAATATACACAGTGTCTATATCAAAGCGGTCTCGGACAAACGACAAAGCCGCGTCAATCGTTGCCATCATGTCTTTGACCTCAAACCACGAGTGAGACATTGTGTTGTCAATTTCATTCGTTCAATTAATAGTCGGGTCACCGGTCCGTGTGTGTCTATACTAGTAACACTGTCAATTCCGGGTGCCACCAAACGTTATACTTACCATAACTTACGCGCAGTTAACACCGTTTATGCCGGAATCTTGAAAACGTTATACATGAAACTAATACACTATATTCCGACTAGTCGACGGCAAAATTCAGAGTCGACGTTCTGACATTTCAGCGTCGTCTACGACTAGTCGATTAATCGTTTCAACCCTATTGTCTGAACAACGTACAATTGTCAAAATTTACTCCATATTTTGGGAAGAAAAAAAATGACCGTTAAATAAACAGCAGTGATTTTTCCATTGAGAGCCACAGGCCCCTAAAATACTAAAATACCAATATACATGTAGTCTATATTGGTATTTTAGTATTTTCACCAGGGGCCTTTGTTTATTTTGTACTCCCATATTTTCACTCAAGGGGAGTGGTCCACATCACAACTTAATTCATACCATGTGTGTTACGCTGATAGACAATACGCCTGTGTGAGGTACATGTATTAAGTTCAAAATCGGGATAGGGAAGAGCCTATATTCAGTTCAGGAGCAAATTCAAAACCTAGTGACTAAATCTACTAAATGCATGCAATTGCAATGTGTTACCCATACAAATATATAACCGACCACATGCAACTCAAAAATGCTATTACACACATGAAGAATGTAAAAGACCATAAATATCAGTCAAAAGGCTTTTAACCCACAATGACTGAATGTAATGGTAAATGCTAAAATGCAAGTCTGGATATAGTGTGTCTGACATGTGCAGAATGAGGTCTGCAGAAGGTGAATTTAGTGACGCTATCCCACACAGTGGGCTAGCATCACCAATTTTACCCTCAAGGGACCTCATTCTGCTTAGGCCTCATATTCTGGGAAGTGTCTATAGTCTCAAATGAACATTATTTTCAGTTACTTATTCTCTGTTCAGTTTATATATCCCCAATTTTTCAGAAGATAGATTGCATAATCAAGGTGACATTATTGAAGTATATATGCCGTATGAGTCTGTGTTAATAATAAATGGGAATAAAATAAAGTAACACCATTTAAGACTCATTTTAGTTTTTTTAAAACACGAGCTTTCGGCTATCTAGTAGCCTTTATCAAGTATATCTAGGTAATTAGGTATACTTTATAAAGGCTACTAGATAGCCGAAAGCTCGTGTTTTTTTAAAACTCAAATGAGTCTTAAATGGTGTTACTTTATTTTATTCCCATTTATAATCATTTATAATCAAGGTGACTAATGGGTGAACATCACCAATTTCAACTGGGGAACTGCAATCTCATCCTAAGTCTACCATATAGCGGTTGAGGCTTAAGCATAATGGTGTCCCCGGAGGGTGAATTCAGACCACTGTGCCGGATAGTGTCACTAAATTCACCCTCTGGGGAACTGATTCTGCAAATGCCAGACACACAATATCCTTTATACCTGCTTGGGTAAATGGTAAAAGGTAGATAACACAATTTCACCCAAGGAATAATTAAAAGTAAACCTCACCTTAGCTTGGAGTGCCCCACACAACATGTATCAATGCATAATAACCAACATGGAGGAAACAGTAATCCAATTCCATAGGTAGCACAGATAAATATTGAGAATTATGACGAATGCACTGACATTGCAAAATCACAGACAGTAAGAATTCCGGGGACTTCACGCTGCATGAGCATACACGATATAGACGGGATGTTTACATGCAATGTCAATCAATGGAGACCCAGAAATCAATAACTTTACTGAAGGACAGCTATAATTAGATATGGCTGGGGAAAACCCAATAAAACGGCCATAAGTTTCTCACATCTGATGCAGAAACTAGGTCAAATCACAGCAAGCATGTACAGCTGTAGGGTGGAGATTGATCTACAAGTACTTTGGAAGCTCAGTACAGATGGGGTGCATATGGTTCACAGATGCATTACTGCTGTGCTAATCATAGGCCATGTGGTTGCAAAATAATTCAATTTGTGTTTTGTCAGGTTTTGCAACATATTTTGTCAGATTGGAAGAAGCCACCTGTGGTGTGATTCATGCCATGGATGTCTGCTCTGACTACTTACGCCCTCAGATATCATACTCCAGTGTCAACTTCAAGAACCTGTGAACTTTTTTTGAATTCCATTTTGTTTCAATTTTGCTTCACTGACTCAAAATGCAAAACTTGGGCCTGATACGACTGCTCTAATAAAATATGCAGCACAAGTCACCCATCTAAATTCGATGGAATCTATAAATTCCATGCTCAGAATACTCATTAAAGTGGCATATAATATGCCGAATTATAAAATTGGCACATATCGTGCATGCCCATGCAAAAAAATGGTGCTACTGGCCTCGACAAATCAGGCCAATCACATTTAAAATAGGCATATATTATGCCGATCTATTTATCACGCCGTTCCCTGATGAAATTCCGCGTTATCACTATCATGCTATAGTGGAAAAGTGAATTGAAACATATGTACAATCTAAATTATGACTATCCGAGCGATGTAGGAACATGGAACACGGACCACTGGTCTGTTGCTAGCTTGTTGGGTATATTCCACAACCAACATATTTGATTAAAAACCAGAATAATTGGCAAATTCTAAGTAAAAAAAGTGGCATAACTCCATCTGAAATGGTCGAACCAAACCAAAATTATAAATTGACCTTTATTTTCATGCCATTAATCCACATACAAAATATGAAACCTATCATAACTTGAGTTATCATTTGGACAACAAAATAATCAGCAAATTCTAAGTCGATAAGGGGCCATAACTCTGCCCGTAATGGTCAGACCAAACCCAAATTTGAGGGGTACAACTTCAAGCAATATAACTTTTTTCAGTCAGTACTGTACTCCATTTAGCATATCAGACAAAAGTGAGGACATCACTGGCCACACAAATCATTTTCTCATGTGATCAAAGGAAGAAAGATGAGTAGACCAGTGTGTGACTAGGTCACTATATCTAGGTAATTAGGTCAGCTCATACCAATTTAAACCACCTGGTCCTCATATATCTGATCAATCTAATCAAAAGGATCTGTATTGATGCATTCCACTGCATACAATCAAATTAAAACCTAATACATGAAGGCCACTGACTTTAAATACAATGTCAAGCAGGGAAGCTTTGGGGACCATTATGCAGGAGTTGAATTATAAATGTAATGGAAATGTATGCACTGGTGAAATGTTCATTCCATAAGGTACAGTAATGCTCTAATTAAACGACCTCTTAACCAAAGCAGAATTATGGGTAACTTTTCAGGATTTAGTCGGAAATATGGCTTGTTGCCATTCATCGGAAAGCTCTCCCCGAGATTAATTAGAGCATTACTGTATTTACCAGGGGTGTACGTGACAGCAGGGAGGGAGCCCCCAGAGCTGCCCCTGTTGTCCTTCCTGTAGTGCATGAAAAATACTATATTTATATATTTTTTTGTATCTATGCTTGCACCTTCCAAGTGGCAATGAAGAAAAACAGCAATGTTTTTGATTGAGCAGGTATGCACAAACAGACCAGTATTTGACACACTGAATCCATGATGGTGTGATACTTCACAGTATAACAACGTCAACTGTCCTATGTGCTATTTCATCTGCGAAATGACATACATGTAGTTTCCACACCAAAGTACCTTTTATTATTCATATTTTGTTGAATGTATTGTAAAATAAATTGGCTATCGATCAACACCTTGTAGGTTCCTGATATAGGTATTCAACTGTTGCTACCTTCCCTGGGTCACAATTGACGAGTATGCCATATATGGCTGGTGTGGGGGAGGTGGGGGCGGGAACTGACTAGCTCATGCATGAATCTCTATATAATCTCAATAATGTCCATAGTCTGCATATATATATACTAGAAGGTGACCCGACTTCGTCCGGGCTATTCAAAAATTTCAAGTCGATTGCTCCACCCGTTTCCTAGATCTGGTCTGCGCATGCGCGAAGCTGGTGTCGCACGTGCTCGGCGACCCGATAAAATTCGTACCGGGGCAAGATACATTCACATACCAAATTTCAAGTCGATAGCTACACCCGTTTCCGAGATATATAGCCCAATGTCATTTGCGGATACCTCGGCCGGTGATGAGTTAACGCGACACAGTCAAATGCATCGGCAGGGTGAGAGTTAACGTAATCTAACTTTGTGACCTCTGACGAAGTCATAGAAGTTACGCATTGATTTTTATCCTGATAAAAGATCATACCACTTGTCCCTAATAATTGAGGCAGATAACTAAAACGGATACATACATATTATATATCGTTGGAAAGATGAAGCCACACAGATTCTAACCGTGTAAATTATATGACTGGCAATTTATTATTCGCGCTATATCGAATCGATTTGTGAGCACCGAACTGAAATATATTAGCGCAAAACGGCGTAAAAATAGATTTGACCTCCGCACGTGAAAAGTTGACCTCGCACGGACAAATAAATATGCCTATGTTCGTCTCCGGCCGAAAATACCCTAAAATACCAAATTTCATCGAAATTGGCTTAGTCGTTTTCGAGTCCATCGATTTCAAACACACACACACACAAACAAACACACACACAGATCTTTCAAAATATATAATAGATATATAGATATCATATTCCACCAGTTCAAATCCTGGGAATGTTTTTATGTTTCGACCAGTTCTGACAGGGAACTTTATAACATTGAACACACAAGGCTGGGAATATATATCTGTGTTCAGACTTAATTGTCCTCAATAATCTACTTCACATTAAGGGTGGTCCCAGCTCGAGAATGCATGCTTTTTTGTGACTTTTAAGAGCCGATATCGCAATAAACATTGAATTAATAATAACCTGGATAAATTCCATAATTGTAAACGACGCAAAGCAAAATCGCTCACAAAGTCACTTAAATCATGCAATTTCAAGTTGTGACCTTCACCTACAGTGAAGTACATTATTAAGGAACAAATAACTAAGAAATATATTACCTGCATTAATTTTCCATCTTTATAGGGTTCCCTGTCAAAACTTAAAAAATTTGCAAAGTTTTGTACTGGTGGAATATGATCTCTACGGGCGTTAAAACATGAAAAAATAAGTTTGATTCGGCTGTGACCTAATTGAAATGTGGTATAATTTCCGGTTTAGCGGTACACGCAATGTGTCTGTTTTACACGAAAATGAATCAGTTTACACAGAAAATAAAATCAGATGCATACTAATTTTGCAAAATTAAAATTAAAATGGTCAGGGCACCGGAATAGGGGCGGGCGGGTCACAAGAAACACATGTCTATTTATTTTGGCCTAATATACATATCCAGCCTGAGTGGGGTCAAACTTTAAACTGGAAGTCACAAAGCATGAAATCACCACACCCACAATAACACTAAAGTTACACTTCAACAAATGTGAGGTGCATAAACAGTAATTGGAGCTACTCCCCCATAAAACACCACCACATACACAGGAAATATTATATAGTAAATTTAATATGGCCATGAATTTGTCTAAAATGTGTGTATTAAGTCAAAAGAGAGAAGCCATTAATAATTTAACACTCTGATGTCAGTGATTGATTGTATATTTACCAGATGTTTTTTAGCAATCATCATTTCACAGGCTGTTTAAGGTGGTGGGGAGAAGATTAATTTCAGCATTAATAATGGACATTAAAACCTAAAGGCAGAGATGCTACATTAATGCCCTAAGTAATCGACCCCTTAACCACAGCAGAATTATGGGTAACTTTTCAGGATTTAGTCGGTGAGAGCTTTCCGATGAATGGCAACAAGCCATATTTCCGAATAAATCCTGAAAAGTTACCCATAATTCTGCTGTGGTTAAGGGGTCGATTACTTAGGGCATTACTGTATACAGTACACTCTGATAAATATCCAGACTCCCTCTCATTACTTTCATCTAAGTCTGATGACACTGGCATTCTAACTGATTTCAGAGATGAAGGGGGGAAATCCCCTTTTTTGTGATAGTTCATTAATATTCATGAAGCCAATGTTTATAAACACATAGATCTACACACCTTCATCTGAAACCATGTAAACATGCAAGAGTAGTCACTTTTCCTCCAACCAATTTCGTGCAATAAAATGTGTGTTTCAAGGTTTACTTCACTGTATGGAGAATACAAGTTTCGCCATTCAGATGCTATGTAATAAAGAAGAATGCAATGAAGATTTAGCAATAAGCAAGTTATCTATCTATATATATTATATCTCAGTGACTTTCGCGCATTCTGATTGGCTGCATAATGCTATATTATTTTATGATAGTACCCCAGTAGGATTCCTACATGTCTACTATTCTTTTTCTATTTATAGTAACAAACTCATTTCGTGCAATGGGGTTGCCACCTGAAAATTCGGCCAATCTGAATATCGGTATATCATTAGATTTATTGGTGAATTGTAATGATCTGACAAATAGCTATCCAATGTATTTAATAGTTTGTCCGTTTAGTTGGCAAGTGACCAGTCCTAATTTTGTAATGCCAGTAGACGTACGTTATTATACCCCCCGCAACGAAGTTATGGGGGGTATACTGGAGTCAGCTTGTCCGTCGTCCGTCCGTCGTCCGTCCGTGGACACAAATTTGTCCGGAGTTTTTCTCAGTCGTTTTTTGATCAATTTCCGTGAAACTTGGCACAGACATCAACCACCATGGGAACCTGTGCACATGCGAATATGACGTCTGTCAGACTTTTTTTTTGGAGTTATCCCCCCTTTTTCGACTTAGAATTTTTTCGCAAATGTATACTTTTGTCCGAGCTTTTATTCCTACATTTTTCGGTCAATGTTTTTAATCTTGGCACTGATATTTAGTACCATGGGAACCTGTGCACCTGCGATTATGACGTCTGTCCGACATTTTTATATGGAGTTATTCCCCTTTTTCGACTTAGAAATTTTTTCACAACATACATAATTTTGTCCAAGCTTTTATTCCTACATTTTTCGATCAATAGGTTTAAGATTAGGGTTATGGTTGTACACCTGCAATGGGAACTGTTATTTTATTATTTTAACTAAATGTTTACTGACATGTGAAACATCTTAGTATTTTAAAAACAGGGGGGTATCCGTAGTCCCATTGGGAGTCACACCTCTAGTTTATAACTTAATATAATCTATGCTGTTAGATGTGACTAATAACAATAGTTAAATAATGCTCCCCTACCATCGTCAAAAGAATGCTGTAAATTGTAAATCTGAGACCGATTTTCAAAATTCACGGTAAATAAAAATGTGACAAAATCAGACACCGTGAGAGAATTTACACCAATGTTCGATATAATATAATAAATAATGAATGTCTTGTCATTGACTGTGCCAAAATAGTGGTCCTCGAGGAGGAATAGTCAACGACAAGCCATTCATTATCTATATATATAATAGGTTTCTCCTAAACCTTCATTATGTTGAAGTTTGAAAGGACTTCGCTATAATAATATTACTGAGCTGTACCACAGTCATGTTGCATCACCTCCTTATTTGGAATACATGCATGACAATTTACGATACAATAGGTTAGCTGAGGTTACGAGAAAATACTAACTAGATTTAACCAATTTTGAATATCTTTGCAAATACGATTCTATTATGTAAACTTGTTCTGTCTGACCATTCTCCAATTATGAAGAAACATACGTTAGTTTTGATTTTGTACGTTTGGTCAATTAAGATACGTGACACAAACGTGTATTTTATTCGATAACTTTGTGAGTTTAGAGTCAAATACCGCGGGTGTGGCTTGTATAAATAATAAATGAACAAAGTCACCTGAACTCATGCCAGGATACTAGTAGCTATACTAGGGTTAAACATGTGGCAGATATTGACATATCTCAAGTGGCTGGGTACTAGCTCCCAGTCTAATAGAATGATATGGGTGTAACCCCATAGAATGACCCTGCTGTACTGATGGGTAAACAGTATGTGGTATATATAGCAAACAGAGGGGGATCCATAATGCAGATAAATCCATCAGTAACTACAGACATGTGGCCAGATGTGGCAGCAAAAAGCATTCTGATGCAATTATATAAAATCAGACTGATCAGGCTCCAACACAACAACTACACCCACAGATTATAGGCCAATGAAAATTACATACCTGGATAGGGGGTTACATGTCCGAAAAAAATGTCAGAAAAAATGTGAATGATAGGAGGGGTTTAAAGTAGTTCCCATAATAAAATTAAAGGCTATTCATAGACATTTTCGCATAAAATTTCAAGGTTTTCCAAGTCCGTCAATGTTTTTTCGAGGCCTTTTCTCAGAAATTTCTGAGTTTTTTCGAAGATCCCAAATTATGCGCTCAGCAAGCACTGTGTCAATGCTATTCAAACACTACTCCCCCCTCCATCCACCCCCCCCCCCCCCCCCCCCCGATATAACAATTTAAGCACTTTCCAGGCATTCAATGGTCATTTGTTGTCATTGTTATTCCATGCTTTCAATTTCAAAGCACTGTGGGAAGCCAATATCATATTTCAAATTCATTATTTTTGCTCTTATTTAAAAAAAAAAAAAAATAGATGTTAAATTAAATTTTCATTATTAGCCTGAGATTTAGTTTCACTGGGTTTTTATTGCATAATTAGAAAACTTTAATAACTGATTCTGAGAGCAGAGATGTGGCAAAGAGGTTTTTTTTATAGTTATCAGTCCAGTATGTCTAATATCATAAAATCAATTTAAAATATTTTCTTCATATGATATGAAAACAAATTCTGTGGTTTGATGGTATGGTAGGCTTTAAAATATGGTATAGAAACCACAAGTATTTCTGAGTTTGGCCTTAAGAAGGAGAATTCTTATACAATTTAACACCATATAGATCATAAGTCTGATGGATCCGCAGGGTAAACAAAAGTCATAGTTGGAAAAATGTGCATCATGGGTTTTTTTTTAATGAGAAAACCAGATTTTTAAAATATGCAAGATGCAATGAGACAGAATTGGGAAGTGATCAAATAAAAGCAGCACAAGAACCACAGAAGGCAGAAGGATGCATTCTCATTGAAGATAACATTACATAGATCATTGAAGACCAAGCCTTGAAATAGTGTGTCTGTCATTTGCAGAATGAGGTCCCCAGAGGGTGAATTTAGTGATGCTACCCGCATAGCGGGCTAGCATCACCAAATTCACCCTCTGGGGACCTCATTCTGCTTACAACTCAGCAGAATGAGGTTCCCAGCTGGTGAATTTGGTGATGCTAGCCCGCATAGCGGGCTAGCATCACTAAATTCACCCTCTGGGGACCTCATTCTGCAAATGACAGACACACTATTTCAAGGCTTGTTGAAGACTGGTAGGGATTACCATCAGCAGGGTATAAGATAAGGCTAAATTAACAACCACTGTTAGATAAAAGTACATCAACAGTGCTATTGATGAGAAAAACAGCTTTTCACAATTACATACTATGTTGCAGGGATCATTATTGGTGCAATAACTATTTGTCTTGTGTTTGGCAGATACACTTGATTAAGGAGAATCTGTTAGTACTCCAAGGTCAAACGAGATCATCATTTGTATTTTCTGATAAATGGACAAAATGAGGTGATACCTCAATATTTTTTCGTTACATTTAGAAAAGGGATCATTTTTTTCATCCAGTCGCTTTTTGTATGAAATCACGCAAACAATTTTAGAATGATGGGACATTGTTCAGTGCTATATCAACCAGTTCAGTCAGAAATATTCTACGAAGCCTAGGTATGGTCAATGATAGCTCTCCATGCAATTTAGTTTTAACTGAGAAAATCCACAGGCCGCTGGGGAAAATACTGGTATAGTCTATATTGGTATTTTAGTATTTTCCCCAGGGGCCTGTGATTATATCATGAAGGCATGTATAATATGGACAGAATTGGCATCATCCACCTGAAGGCAAGGATAATTGCTTTAAAAGGTTTAAATAATTGTAACCAAACTAGCATTATAAGTCATGATTACATTATTTGCAGTCAAACGAGCAGGTGCTCAGTGTCAAAAAATTATGTTATGATGTGGCCTAATCGACTACTAACTGACGAATTAACCATCGACTAGTGAATTCCTTAATTGTTTCAATGTACAAATTATGTATAAAAAATTTGAATTTGAAGGTTCGAAAAAAACATTTAAGCAAGATATTAGCTCTTTTCTTCTGAAAATCCTGAGTGCTTCAAAACATTTTTATGTGAGACGCAGAAAGTTCCCCCTGACCCTCCACATTCCAGATCGTTTGTGCTCTCCCTGGGTATGTGGTGATGAACAAAACACCTGTTGTCTGACAAATTATGTATACAAAATTTGAATTTGAAGGTTCCAACAAACCATTTAAGTAATGGTTAGAGCACTAGAATTGTTCTTTACCTGAATCAATCGAGTCGAAGATGAGATTTATTCTGGTAAAGAACTATTCGCGTGCTCTGACCGACTTAGAGCACAATTGATCTCACATGCAATCAACTGGATATGTGCCATTGAGCGTGTTTTGACGACGCCGCACAATCCATGCGCTGGCCGCGATTGGACACATGTATAACCAGATAAATAGCCCAACAACGTGATTAACATGAACTGATAGCCATTGAATGTGAATCATGATATGTCCGAAACAACACGGACTGATCCCACTTTGAAGCTCCCGTGCGATTTGTCTGTTATGAGTTGCGTGTGCCTAACAATGGGATAATCATTGAACTATATTCCTTCGCCAGCCTTGGAAATTGGTGTGATATACAAAAAATCAGGGAATGATTGCAACAATGGGATTGTGCTCTAAGCAAGATTATTAGCTCTTTTCTTCTGAAAATCCAAATCCAAAAAGTCCCCTGACCCTGCCACATTCCAGATCGTTTGAGCACTCCCTGGGTATGTGGTGATGAACAAAACACATGTAGTCTGATTATAAGTGAAGTAGAATGATAACAACAGTGTAATTATAACCTCTGGATACCTTGTAGAATGACAACACCAGGGTAATAACCTCAGCAATCATTGCCCTTGGGGAAGGATTATGACCTCCGCAATAACAATGCTTTACAATATATATAATTACTGACATATATACCATTCCATAGCAGCCTTGAAAAATGTGACAAACACCAAAAAAGTTAAAGAAGCAAGTTTGGTAATTTTGGAAGAAGTTGAGAAATTCAATGTAAGCCCCAGAGTGTAAGCCAGACGTTCACTTTTCACAATGCTTATACAATATAGACAGAACACAACGCAAATCTTAACCCTTCCATGACTGAAGCCTCCTAAAATTTTGTGAAAACCCTGTGCCAATGCATTCCCTTATATATACGAGTCTCCCATATATAAAAGAATATATTGGCCTATCAATATTTACCTTGACCTTGTAAGACAGTGCATTCTCTTATATATTTGAGGCTCCCTAAGGGAGACTCACACACATATATAACCAGAATGCACTCATGGCATATGATTGATTTATAATGCGCTGCACAAGTGAAGCTCCCGTTATGAAATAGTTAATCAAGAATCTGTTACTGAATGAGTTGTGGATGGCCCAAGGATATATTACATGAAACCGGAGCTTGAGTGAAATGTGACCATGCGCGATCTGAAAAAAGTTTTGTTATTCCACACCATTGTGTGGGATATGTTTATATTCCATGACTGTGACTACCATTGATACTATATAACTACCTCACCGAGAGCTTTCCGATGAATGGCAACAAGCCATATTTCCGACTAAATCCTGAAAAATTACCCATAATTCTGCTGTGGTTAAGGAGTCGATTATTTAGGGCATTACTGTAGGTGTAGTCTGCAACCAACATTGTCATCCTAACTTTCCTGTCAGATCTGCCATCTTGGTATTTTCTGTGTCCCCTTATCTATTGTATATACTTTTTGCATGTTTTTCTATTTATTGGTTTCAATGTAAACATTTATTTTTTGCCATTATATTGTTTGAGGAGAAGCCGGAATGTCCAGGGGCTGTGGCCAATCCTCGTAAAACAAATAAAGAATAAAATACTGATATGTGGAACCTCATGAAAAGTAAGCATAACCCCTATGTCTATCAGTTTGTCCAAGTTTGTCTGTCAATCAAAGATGCATCAGCAATGACTTTTGACTGCTGTTGCGGGCATACTACTTGTAGTTGTATATAAGGCCCTAAATAATCGACCCCTAAACCACAGCAGAATTATGGGAATTTTTTCAGGATTTAGTTGGAAATATGGCTTGATGCCATTCAACGGAAAGCTCTCGGTGAGAGCTTTCCGATGAATGGCAACAAGCCATATTTCCGACTAAATCCTGAAAAATTTCCCATAATTCTGCTGTGTTTACCGAGAGCTTTCCGATGAATGGCATCAAGCCATATTTCCAACTAAATCCTGAAAAAAAATTCCCATAATTCTGCTGTGGTTAAAGGGTCATATAATTCGTGAATTACTGTATGTGCTGTCAGACATGGTCTCTGCATATATTACATGTATCCTGGTTTATGAACTTACTGGTGCAACAACAGGGAGCACTGATTTAAATCTATAATGAATTGGACATGTTACCTTGTCATGCATTGAGTCTTATAAAACTGTAACTGTCATGTGAAGAGTGAGACAACATGTGATAATATGAATGGAGTATAGGGCCACCCACTCAAGTACACTTCATGGGACTATCAGCCACAGTAATAAATCTCAACTTTCAATATTGGATATGCTCAGTGACAGATACAGCTATCTGGGTGCAATATATAGTCCCCAATGATGAAGACTGGTGTGCAGTGATAACTTGTTTTGACCAGGTTTTCTTTAAATCGCCAAGAAAAGCAACTGGTTTGGCTATGGATGGAATCCAATTGCCACTGAAAAATGAAATATTTCTCAAACGCAATGTATATTTAAATCTTGAGTTGCTGATAATAAGTACAGTAATGCTCTAAATAATCAACTCCTTAACCACAGCAGAATTATGGGTAATTTTTCAGGATTTAGTCGATATATCGCTTGTTGCCATTGTCAGTGAGAGCTTTCCGATGAATGGCAACAAGCCATATTTCCAACTAAATCCTGAAAAGTTACCCATAATTCTGCTGTGGTTAAGGAGTTGATTATTTAGGGCATTACCGTATGCATCAACTCTCTTGTTGTTTTGAATTCAAACATTGTTCTTCGATTATTGAGAACTGATCAGGTAGGGTGGAGGGTCAGTTCACGTACAGGCAACAATTCGGTTCATCTGATGCACAGACTGTCCAGCCTGACTCATTAATAAAGGTAGCTGTTTCATAGTCCGTACATCTCACAGCAGTCCTCCCAAGGAGGAAAACACAACAAAAGCACTTATTTGCTCTCTCAATTGAGAAGACAGGTGTAATTGAGAGCCCATAATATAATCGTAAGTTGGGTTTTTCTCAAACAAACTGTCATTGTGGGATAGACCTATGCCCAGTTGCACTTTCACATGCGAGGCGACCTATGATCGACTCGCATATATAAGAGAATGCATTGGCACAGGGTATATGGGTTGATACAAAAATCGGACCTGGCACTCAAAGGGTTAACTGAGATTGGAAAGGTTCTAAATATACCTTCAAATAGATCATTATTGAATCAACGATTAAAGTGACCATAAACATTTTGCCAAGAGGGACGAGTGCAAATTTTAGAACCTGTGAATTAAATATTGCAAGTGCATACGGGTGCAAGAGCAATCGCTCCTGTCTCCTGTGAAGGACTGCCTCAGAGGGCTGCATTGACAATAGCATAGTAAAACTGAAGATGTAACCATAACCTAATTGGGAAAAGAGCATCTTCAACAATCAATAAAGACATCACTCATGAATGCTAAAGATCAAAGAGACATGGCCAGGGGCGCCGGAAGCATCCAAGGGCAGGGGGGCAGAGCCTACAAAAACGGCACTTTTCCGCAAAAAAAGGGCATTTTCTCCGCAAACTCGGGAAAATAACCATAAATTCATTGTGGCAAAAATCCCTATTTTAATGGTATTTGTCGGTTTTTATGGCCGTTTTGTCATAAAATTGACAAAAAATTAATATTCCTTGTGAAATTGGTGGTATTTGGACCAAAAAAGTCACATTTTGCTATAAAAACACGAGATTAAACACACAAAAAGCATTTTCTGTCTCCAGAAAAAGGGCAAGTCCTGCCCCGCTCGCCCTCTTGGTCAAGGGCAGGGGGGTCAGCTGCCCCCTCTGCCCCCCCTCTTCCGGCGCCCCTGGACATGGCCAATATATTAAAGAGGCATGCTATGCAATAATTATGTTTACAACAAATGCTAGGTGCAATGGTCCTTGAGGAGTGGTGAGGCATTACATTGTTGCAATTCAGTTTTCCTTAGATTGCATTAAGAAACAAGAGCTACGCTGGGCGTGCAAAATACGCCCTCTCTTGGGTCGGCGGAAACTGGTAAAAAAGGGGCATAACTCTGGTAAAAATTGGCGGACGGAACTCAAATTTGAACTTGACCTGTGTTTTGGTGGGAGAAAGTAATATACCAAATTATCATTGAATCCGATAAGCTCAAGTAAAGTTATCATTCGGACAACAAATTTCAGGGATTTTCTAAGTCAAATTACCAATTTTATTGAATTTGGTTCACTCTAACTAAAGATATCATATGGAAACCAGGTTAACGGACGGACGGACGCCCGGACGGATGGACCAATACTATAATACGGCCGTTTTTTCAAACGGGCGTATAATTAAGCAGCGCTCAAAACCGGGTGTCCAGTTTCTGTTTAACCCATTCATGATGGGAGCTGCACTGGTGCAGAATTAAAGACGCTGTGCCAGTGCATTCTCTTGTATATGAGAGTCTCCCATAGGGAGCCTCACATATATAAGAGAATGCACTCACATAATCAATGTAAATAATGCATAATAATAATCAATGAATAATAAATAATAATCAATGCATTCTCTTATATATGCGAGGCGCCCTATGGGCGACTCGCATATATAAGAAAATACATTGGCACAAGGTTTTCGCAAAATTTCAGGAAGCTCTAGTCATGAAAGGATTAAATGGGCAAGTACTGAGGGATTTCTTGGTAGCACTCTCTCAGGTGCATATACAGTAATCCCCTAAACCACAGCAGAATTATGGGTAATTTTCAGGATTTAGCTGGATTTAGTCGGAAATATGACTTGTTGCCATTCATTGGAAAGCTCTCAATTACACATAATTCTGCTGTAGTTAAGGAGTCGATTATTTAGGGCATTATACTGTATGCACTGTGCATTTAACTTGATTTAAGCACCCAAACTGTGTCCTATATATCACACCACTGCCCGGACAATGGAATTCAGTTGCAACAGTCCTGCATCAATATATGTATTCTGATGTCCATGAATATAAGTTTGAGCTCAGATAGCATCCCAACCATTGAAATCATTACAATGTTGTAGTTATAATAAAGAGATTTTGCATAGAATTATCATCAGATATACGATGTTCATGCTAATTGTATAGAAACAATGCACTATTGATCTGCATCTTATATAAGAATAAGAATTCAAAACAATGAGAGACATCCTTGTAAAAGTGCGAGGCACAGACATAGTCCAATTTCCTTCCATGTAAACCAGCTAGTGAAATCCGTTGGAACAATGCTGTTTTATGTCAAAGCTCCATGTGTATATCTTTCTATAGCAGACTTTATGCCCAGATCCAATGGCGGGTTTTTTGTCCGTTTTAATTTATTTTCCCTACAAATTAATACATGATGTACATGTATCTTATGGTCATAATGATATATTATAATCTAACTGTTTTTGTTAAATTGCACATAGAATATACCGTGTAATTAAAACTAACAACATGTAGGATTGTTTCCTTTTTAATTCACAGACACTTGACAAGGTCAAATGAGTTTTTATTGCATTTATATATTTTTCACATCACATTACTACTTTCAGTTGACAATTCTTGTGGAGTTCAGAACCAATATAATATTTTCTATGGTGTAAACTGGTAACATTTATTACAATTACTTTGAGATATGAGGTGAGCGGGTCAACAAGGCTAGACCCCGATATATAAAGATATACAGGGCTTTGATGTAAAACACCGAGCATTATAATTATCCAAACCGATTTTTACTAGCTGGTTTGCATTGAAGGAAAATTGGACTAGCAGACACAGGCACTGGAAGCATACAGGGCAAAATGGTAGACCTTCTAATAAAGGTCCCAGTCTTTAGTCTGCAGCAGAGCATAGTTCCTTTAAAGTCCAAATTGTGATACTAAAACTGTAATGTTTAAAGTTATCCGATTTAACATCCCTAATTTAAAATTTATTCCGCATCGTGTGCAAAAACATTTTTATTTGAGTCGAGGAACCTCACCCTTCAAAGCTCAAGATTATTGATTTCTATTTTTTTTATCTATTTATTTTCTCCACCTCGGAATACCGTATATCAACCTATACAAAATTATACCAGAAATATGTACGGACAACATAACAAGAGTTTGGGAGGTCACTCAAGCTAGGTCACGATTCGCAGTGGCTTAGGTACATGTAGATCGGAAATTATTTTGGAATAAAAGAGGACGAAATTATCGCCACAAACAAAATTGAATATATCTTGTCGATACACAGGTGTACATATTCCCCATTCATTAATCATGTTTTATTCATGGATATAGCTTGATTGATTGGAGTTTAATGTCGCTTTCAGGAACTAAGGCCATATCATGACATTGCCAGTTTTAGTGGTGGAGAAAATCAACACACTTACAGTGATTTCAATGGCTGATAAACTCATCGATTATGTGTGGCAAACCAGCAGCAATTGGCAAGTAACTGGCAACTCCACCAGATTACGATTTCAAGTTACAAAGTCCACGATGGAAACATGTGGATTTGAACCCTTATCCCCAGCGCTGGAGGGAGAACCAGCTGGGAGTTGTACCCCTAACCGAGGCCCCTATATTCATGGTTATAGACGAGTTATAATAATCACATATGAAAGAAGATGTTTGTTTATTTTTTGTGATGACAGATGATGGAGAATTCCAGTTGGAACAAGGATTAATCATAAATGGAATTCAAAATGGAAAAAATAAACAGATTTCAAAAATTTATATCTGATAACTCTGTTGAATTGTGGGTTTCTTGAATCAAATAAAATATTATTCACCCCGGAAGCTGAAGAAATAGTAATTTAGGGGTGTTAAATCGTACAGGCATTGTTGAACACAAGTATTAAGCTATCCATAACTCGAAGGGCAATATAAATGTTCTCATTTTGCCGATTGTCTTTCATAATTTCCAACCATTTTGTGAATTTCAGGACATTATCTGCAACAAGGGCAACCACTCTGCTCCCTTGCCCCTCGGGACAAGCAGACCTGGACCGAATCCCAGCACAGATATAAATGAAAGAAATTAAGATGACATGACCAGAATCCTGATGTAAACATCCCAAGATGGATTGCATCTATTTTTGGTATGTGCATAATGTAATTTCTATGCAGATGTTTTTTATTGTGGGAGTCGAGTCATATTGCCCCATAGGCAAAGTTAAAGTTTTCAATCATGCATGAAATCAGTAGTGGAAAAATGTAAATAAAACCACTGTGCATTTCTATAGATTATAAAAAATTATAAAGTCCTGGATAGTTTAATGCATTATGCATAGCAGACTTATATATAATGACCAATTATGAAATCACAATTATGGTCATATAATTATATATAACAAAATTTACTGAGAATTCACGTGAAAGAGACAACATACGGTATTTGAGTTTTAGAGCTTAAAGCTTTCTATAATAAACACTCATTGATGAGTAATTATGCCAAAGGAAATATTCAGATAATAATTTCTGTGAATAACTTTATGCAACAGAAAAGAGATTGAAATATGTGGAATAATTCCTGAATGAATTTCACAGAAAAAAATGTCCCCTGACCATTAAATAAATATATCATCAGCTGTTTAGCCTAGACAAATTTTCAGCAATTATAATATATATGTATGATAAGGGAATTGATAAAGAACTAATAGCACTGTTACCTTGTAGCAGTTGAAGAATTCTGCACCCCATTGTTTAATGAGGCCAGACAAATCATCGTCATAAAACAGTCAATCCATGATATCCACATCTATTAATGCAAGAGAACGAACTACCAAATCCTAAACTCAATTAGCAGCAGAAAATCAACATAAATCCAACAAAAGCATTCTCTGAAACATTATCAGCTCCAAAATAAAAACTCTTGCTCAGGATCGAAAGATTTTCGAAATAATCCAAGATCTGTTACCAGGCAGACTGAAGGGACACAGCATCAGAGATAGACTGGCAAATAAGCTACAGTAATCCTGTGGGATACACTCTGTGTTTAAAGTTTAAACTGTGGTCTATGTACACTGTGCATAAAATGCTTCAGTGGTTATCAATGGGTGGCAATGATATCAGGTATACTCAGCTCATAATTCTATCAAATTCCCCATCAGCCTGGCACCTGTCATCCTGACAAATGACATCACAACAGGTAGCGGCAGGTGCTACAATGGCAGATACCCATCAGGGTTGACTGAAGACTGTCACACTTAATTTTTACTCATGGTTATTCTTATGCTTTCAGTGATCATTGGATTAACTCTCTTCACTGCTAAATGATGTTATAAGGTCATGTGCTGGGCCACTGACATTATGGCTACAGTAATGCCCTAATTAATCGACTCTCTAACCACAGCAGAATTATGGTAACTTTTCAGGATTTAGTCGGAAATATGGCTTGTTGACATTCATTGGAAAGCTCTCACTGAGAGCTTTCCGATGAATGGCAACAAGCCATATTTCCGACTAATATGGGTAACTTTTCAGGATTTCGTCGGAAATATGGCTTGTTGCCATTCATCGGAAAGCTCTCCCCGAGAGCTTTCCGATGAATGGCAACAAGCCATATTTCCGACTAATTAAATCCTGAAAAGTTACCCATAATTCTGCTGTGGTTAGAGAGTCGATTAATTGGGGCATTACTTTATTTTCCAGTGGATAAATGTAACAGCAGATGAGGAAAGCAGAATGATGTCCCCAGACGAAGAATTTGGTGATGCTAGCCCACTGTGAAGGGTAGCATCACAAAATTCACCCTCTGGGGACCTCATTCTGCAAATGACCAGCACCATATTTTGATGCCTGGCCTTAGTGCTGACTAATCAACCAGGTGCAAGTCATTTCACCTGTCCATCATATAATACATCACTTCATCAAAGATGGGACAGACAGATATATGTATAATGACCATCATTACCCAAAGTCATAACTTTTTTATAGTTTTTTAATGATATCCTCTAACAGTAAACTGGAAATGGTTTTATCTTCCTTTTGACATCACAGTGTTGATGAGCTGATAATGTTTACAAACAGTTTAAGACATTTGTTCATCCCCTTTACCCACACCAAAAATGATTTTGTTCATATTTAATTTTTGGATGAACAATTCTTCTGCGAGATGAGCATGTACAAGTACAACATCAGTGAGGAAGGGACCAGGGTTATAGTGCACCTACAGCAGTACGGTAATCAAAGATATTGACAGCCTAATTCCAGGTGTGTGTGTGTGTGAGGTATGTAGGCAGATGAACAAATATTTCCTTGGTAATCTCACAGTATTTATAGCACCAATCTACCCAATTACTTTATACAAATATGGCTATTGTATTGCCTTATGGGCATAAAATTCACCAAAAGAAGTGTTTGTAAAACACTCGAATAGTAAGGTTATTCTCAGTTCAAGTGGCAGTGAATCAGGGGATCTATGAGGTGAAATGACATGAGTTTGATTGATAGGGAACGAAGATGGGGTCAATATAATTCCTGCCAAAAAGTTGCTGCATGCAGTTGAAGGCCTGTGTTGGTTTTAACCCTTTACCCAACAAACCGGCCAAATAAAGCTTCAACAGCCTAAAATATCTTCGGTCTGTCTCAATAGAACCATTCAAATATGGATATCATTGGAACCGGCTCCTTGACCACATTGTGATAGTTACAGTTATGCCCTGTGCCAATGCATTCTCTTATATATGCGAGTCGACCATAGGTCGCCTCGCATATATAAGAGAATGCATTGGCCTAAAAAAATCTTTTTTTACCATTTTTTCTTACATTTTTTAACAATTTTATAATTTTTAATGTGTTAAGCCAATGCATTCTCTTATATATGCGAGGCGACCTATGGTCGACACGCATATATAAGAGAATGCATTGGCACAGGGCCCTTCTGTTGGGTAAAGGTTTAAATCATGTTTTATGATTAGATATTTATCTACAGTTGGAAATAGTAAGAAAAAGGGCGTGGCAGAATACACCCATAGTAATTCCAAGCCTGAGTTTATTGTGCCTGTCATTTGCAGAATGAGGTCCCCAGAGGGTGAATTTATTGATGCTATCCCGCACAGTGGGCTAGCATCACCAAATTAACCATCTGGGGACCTCATCCGCTATGGGGAACATATAGACAGAGTACTGTGATGTACAGCTATTGGCAGTCGACATAAATTTCGACTCAGTATATCATATAAATTCATCTGACAAATGGCATGATTCTGGTCGGCGGCGAAATAACCGGTGCCGATATTCAGTGTTCTGTAAATCTCTGCCTCTCGTAACATTCCAATACAACCTTCCGTTAAAACATGTTTATTTTTTATACTATGTTCCAATCTTCCAGTTTTTGTAACATGAGTCCCTTCAAAAGAATAGTCGCGAAGCATACATGATTTAATTTCACTTTTTAAAATAAATTTAACAGGTGTCGGTACCGACGCAAGATGATTCCGGAAGCACGCTTTACTTTGTTTACTTAAATTGATTGACGCGCATAAATTATTCCTTGTTTGGAATGTCTGCGACATCAGTATGACGTCACGATATTGGGAGAAGCCCACGGTTCTGGAAATGGGTTTTTACATGAATTCGTGTCGACGTAATATTATAATTATTACGGAGATGTTTACGTCGACTGAGCTATTGGTAACCTTGATTATGCAATGTATCGTTTGCCAATTTGGGATATAAAGAAATTAAACTAAAAAATAAATTGAATCTATGTGAAGAATTAAGTTTCTACAGAAATTTTTAAATAAATAGAGGATATCTACACTGTTTGGTTGGATATTGGAATTATCTCATGAGTGATGACCCAAAAAAAATTAATTTCCACAAGTGGCTCTGCCACTAGTGGAAATTAATTTTGTTTTTGTCATCACGAATGAGATAATTACCATATCCAACCAAACAGTGTAGATGTTCTGTTTATTATAATGCTCCGCTCAGTTGACTCAAGTCGAAAGAAGAATAAAAAAAATGCAAATTTGTATACCCAAGCACAGCCATGGTAATGAGCTTGTGCAAGCCTTGAAATAGTGTGTCTGTCATTTGCAGAATGAGGTCCCCAGAGGGTGAATTTGGTGATGCTACCCCGCATAGTGGGCTAGCATCACCAAATTCACCCTCTGGGGACCTCATTCTGCTTACACCTCAGCAGAATGAGGTTCCCAGAGGGTGAATTTGGTGATGCTAGCCCACTATGTGGGGTAGCATCACTAAACTCACCCTCTGGGGACCTCATTCTGCAAATGACAGACACCCTAATAAGGCTTGAGCTTGTGCTTATAAAAATAGTTCCTTTTTCAGGCAGATTGGTTGAGTGATAAAGGGGCTAACATCATAGAATGTTTAACAAAAAAATTTAATTGTTCACAATGTTTTCAACTCTAGTTTTATGTAGCGAAGCGATGTTACCCCATCTAGTACCTAATCACTTTTAATTTTAGTGTGGATGGCTATGAGTGAGATATCGATATCTCACTAGACGGATAACGATTTTTATCTGATGCAAAAATAATAAAGGAACGTTCCAGAGAAGATGGGGCTTTACAGAATGATCGAGGTCCTCAGAGGGTGAAGTTAATGATACTAGCCCGCTATGTGGGATGGCATCACTAAATTCACCCTCTGGGGACCTCATTCTACAAATGACAGGCACACTAAACTCAGGCTTGATCTTATGCTTTATCTTAAGACATATTATGGACTTATTCGGGTGCATGAAACTGATACGTTAGTATTCAGGCGCTATGCCAACTGGTAGAATGTAGCATTCTACGAACATCACCGAAAATCTCAAGCAAATCGACCATAACACTCCATAGAAAACATCGTCTGAACTACGCTCAATTGTAAATATTTAACTATCAATTCGGGACGCAACTACCGGAAATAAACTATCTAAAACTATTTCACCATCGAGAGTCGCTACATTTAATTAATACGGTATATCAGAATGAGGGTGTGTCATGTCATTTTGGATATAATATTTGTATAACTACTTTTACTAAGATTATTCTCCATTTCTATTTCATCACCCTACCGGAGTGTTTCACATCACTTTAAGACTCGACTCAGTAATAAATGGAATCCTCCCAGTGAGTACATGCATCTTCCAAGGTTCAGTACATCAGTACTCTAATAAATACAAAGAAATTCTTCAAATTATTGATACTGTTTCTCAAGGGGATAATCTCAAGTGAAAGGAAAAGGTTATTGCTTGCACCACCAAGAAGATCAATTTAATTAAATCAGCTCCCCACACTATATGGAAGCAGTCTGGCTACGGAGTGAGAAAAAAATCAAGCCTGCAAATAGTGTGTCTGTCATTTGCAGAATGAGGTTCCCAGAGGGGGAATTTAGTGATGCTACCTTGGACAGCGGGCTGGCATCACCAAATTCACCCTCTGGGGTCCTAATTCTGCTTAGGCCTCATCTTCTGGGGAGTATCTATTGTCTCAAATTAACATTATTTTTAGTTACTTTTTTCCTTCTGGGAAGTTTCTATATCCTCCTTTGCAGAAATTAAAATGCATAATCGAGGTACTAAATGGGTGAACATCACCAACTTCAACTGGGGTTTCAATCTGATCCCAGGTCTCCCAAAGCAGTTGAGGCCTAAGCAGAATGAGGTAACACATGGGTTAATTTGCTGATGCTAGCCTATCATGCAGGATAGCATCGCTAAATTCGCCCACTGGGTACCTCAATCTGTAAATGTCAGACACACTATTTGCAGGCTTGAATAAATCCATCTTATAAATAAGCAGCCCCAGACTTTGTGGTGTATCAAGAGCATAATATTACAAGCCTATCATGTTATGCTTCTCAGGGCTTTCTGTACTCATCCAGAAATGGAATGTTCTCTTTTAATCAATCATATATCAATTGCAGACTTCATGCTATTAAAGGAAGAAACATTTGATGCACTAACAGTTCTGAATGGGTATCATATTGAGGATTATAATTTGTATTGAATGGAATTGATTCTTTTGTACTTTATTATTTTTACTCTGAACTAAGGATTTCTATCTTTTATTCTCTACTGTAAACAGTACCCCCAGTTGTGATGCACGATCATTAAAGTCAGGCAACTAAACCTATGGCCCTGCGAATCAATTTGATTTGATGTAATTTAGGAATCGTTTGTCTGATTCAATTCGATTCCAAATTGGCTGCCCTGATTAAAATTTTATCGAAACCTGTTCTCTCAGGGGCATTGACTGCATTCACATGGTTTCTATAGACTACAGATTACTTACATGTACACCATTACGCTTGAGCTAAGACACTTGTCAATGCATTCACACTCAGACAACACTATAGTAAATCATCTATTATAAATGGATCACCCAATTATTTAATTAATTATACTCTCAGTAAGAATGGTCAACTTCAACCCAATATGACCAAGCCTTGAAATAGGGTGCCTGTCATTTGCAGAATGAGGTCCCCAGAGGGTGAATTTAGTGATGCTACCCCGCATAGCGGGCTAGCATCACCAAATTCACCCTCTGGGGACCTCATTCTGCAGAGTTGTGAGACAGATTGTTGAGGAATAAAGGGGCTAACGTAATAGTATTGTTAACACAAAAATTTACTCGATCACAATGTTTTCAACTCTAGTTTTATGTGGCAAAGCGATATTAACCCATCTAGTACCTAATCACTTTTAATTTTAGTGTGGATGGACATGAGTCAGATTTCAATATCTCACTAGACATCTCACTAGAGGGATAACAATTTTTATCTGATGCAAAAATACTACTATTTGATAGCTTAGCATATAATAAAGGAACGTTCCAGAGAAGATGTGGCTTAAACAGAATGAGGTCCTAGAGGGTGAAGTTAATGATGCTAGCCCGCTATGCAGGGTAGCATCACTAAATTCACCCTCTGGGGACCTCATTCTGCAAATGACAGGCACCCTATTTCAAGGCTTGAATATGACTCCAGGAGTCCAGGAGTTGAATGTCACAATTAAATTACAGCCAATCTCATTCTGTAAACCTCATAAGTCTCCATTCCATATACTGCCATATGTAGGTCAATGAGTTCTGATTGATACAATTTAAATGGTCGATTTCAGTACAATTAACACAGAGATCGTCATTGAAGTTTGCAAACTACGAAAGTTCAAAAGCACATTGTAAAGATTTACTCCCCATCGACCACTCATCGCATTCAATGATTCGCACCCATCAGTATTTATGAGGAAAATGAGATGCATGTGTGTTGCACATAAGACACATTAATATCGTTATAGGTATTATAAAATCCAATGGTAATCAGTTATTTAGAAGTTATTGGTTATTTACAGTTATACCACTTTAATTGCTTCCCGAACTGATCAAAGTCTTCATTGTTGATACTCTTGATATAACTAATCGATTCGAGATTCAATTTGATTTTGAATCTCTTACCCGATTCGATTTGAGATTTGATTCGAAATGAAAACCCCTTATGCGCAGGGCCATAACTGAACCATGCAAAACTAGGATTTCACTATAGGATCAGTGATAGAATCTAAAATATTACTCTCACCTATTACTCTCACCTGCTGAATAATAGGGCAGGCATGATTATTTAATTTCAGACAATCCTGCACTATTATTATGAAATGAGACATACAGTGAAATTGCCGAATAATAGTGCAGGCACTATTATTAATTTCAGCCGAAAATACAGCCCTGCACTATAATTCTGCCTGCACTATAAATCGCCAGGTGATGGTATCAATACGATATCCATTCATTTATCGTGATGTGGGTATATCCATCAATAATCTGCATTCATGGCCTTTGAGAAACGTTCTCCAATCAGTTCATATCCAACACTATCCCCATTTGAAAAATGAAGCAATGAACTAAGGTTGTTTAAAATTCCAACCACATCGACTGTACCCATTTCAGAGAACACAACGGTTAAACTTAGGCATAAATGTAAATATTTACTACTTTATTCGGGACACATTATTAGGCATAAACATTACGACAAAGATTGCGCCAATTGTATAGTCACTGTGTGTAATTCGTTTTTAACAATGACGCTGTTTCTGACTATTTGGATATCAAATTTATGAAAATAAATTATTTTGGCATGACCGGTTATTCATTATTCCATTTGGAACACCTCAGCGAAGTGTTTCTCATCACTTTAAATCAATATTGCAAATTACTGATATCTTGAAGGAGTGGTGTTAACAAGATTACTGCCAGCCATTGCACCAACAAATGAACAATTCACACTTCTACCAAATTGTATCATCCATGGCATGCTCAATGTAAAAATTAGCCAAGAACTCATGAATGAATCGACACTTTGGCAGACCCACAGACACTAGATAAATTGTTGATACCAATCAGTGGATAGCTCAAGTGCATGTAACACTTCAGGGGATTAGTCAAGGACAGTTTTTTCTCATCAGATTACCTTCGAGTGATTAAGACCCAGCCAGACTGGTGGCGGCTGACACTGTGAATGAATTTGGTGCATGTGTTTTGAGGGCATAATTAGTGAATGAGTGATAACATATGGTGATTAATAACATGATGCAGGTAAATATCAGGTAAATGCAGGTAAACATCATTCAATGCATCCACTAAATGCATTGGCTTAAATGATCCATCATGTATGCCTTAACCCGTTCTACTTGAATTGGTCTCTCAGGCATAAACCATTGTGATAAGTTGGGTTGTTTACTTCTGTTATGCATCCCATTGCTGAGGATTTGCAACAATTGTCATGCGCATTTCCACCCCTGGTCAAGTGGTCCTGCTAATATGATATGATGCTGGTGGTCCTGCTGAATTGCTATGATGTGGGCACGTAGGGCAAAATGATGCCGTTACGAAAAAGTACCGTTATTTTTTCTAAAATTGTCATTTTCGCGGTGTTTTGCTAACTCGAGCGATTTGAGAAAAAACCAGTGTGTGTATGAAACATTCAAGAACATATTTATTTAAAAAAATATATAATAATGCCTGCGCTGGTGCTTGTAAAACGACGTGAATAAACATCTTGAATATAGTCGATTTTCAACAACTAATATACAACCGGTATTAACAATGTTTCGCAATAAATATATTTTTGAATGTTTGATACGCATAATGGCTTTTCTTGTATATGTTCAGATTATTGGAACACTGCGAAAAAGACTAATTAAAAAAAATATATCGGTACTTTTTGTTAACCCTTTGAGTGCCAGGTCCGATTTTTGTATCAACCCATATACCCTGTGCCAATGCATTCTCTTATATATGCGAGTCGATCATAGGTCGCCTCGGATATATAAGAGAATGCATTGGCCTAACAATTTTTCATCATTTGTTATTATTTTTTACATTTTTTTACAATTTTAATAATTTTTTAAAAATCTAAAAAAAAAGGCACTGAAAGGGTTAACAGCATCCGTTTGCCCTAACAGCATCATAGCAATTCAGCAGGACCCAACCGCATCATAGCACATTAGCAGGACCACTTGACCAGGGGTGATTTCAGGATATTGACTATGTTTTTTGTTTTTTTTGCGGGGTTATCATGTTGATTCAGCTGCTAGATCATGCCTGAATTAAGTGTGCCTGTCATTTGCAGAATGAGGTCCCCAGAGGGTGAATTTAGTGATGCTATCCCGCATAGTGGGCTAGCATCACCAAATTCACCCTCTGGGGACCTCATTTTGCATGGCCTAATCTGCTATGGGAGACATAGACTCAGATTGAAGTTTCCAAATGGTGAATATTGTTATGTACACCCATTGGGAACCTCGATTATGCAATGTGTCATCTGCCAATTTTGAGATATAGAGAATCTAAACTAAAAAAAATAGAATCTATGTGAAGAAGCTTCTACAGATATTTGATAATAAAGAAACTTTCCAGAGAATATGAGGCCTAAGCAGAATGAGGTCCCCAGAGGGTGAATTTAGTGATGCTAGCCCACTGTGCAGGATATTCATAAGGGATTTTTTTTAACAAGAGCATCGCTATGTCCTGGCAAGGGCCAAAACTATGATGAAAATTTGCAAACTTGACCTGTATTTTGGGTAATAGTAAACTCACATACCAATTTTCATTGTATTCAGTCTAGACTAACTAAAGTTATCATCCCGAAATGAAAATTGACTGAAAATTCCCACAAAATGGGCAATAACTCAGGTGAAAATTGGCAGGCGAATCCCAAATTGGAACTATAATGACCTGTATTTTGGGCTAGTGAAAACTCACATACCAAATTTCATTCCATTCAGTTCAGACTTACGGAAATTATCAGCCGGAAACTAAAAAAGCAAACAGACGGATGGACAGACGGACCACTAACTTAATAAACAAAAATTCAAATAGGGCGTATAAAAATGTAGATGCATGTGTTTCAAAGGAAGAGGGGCTGGAACCCCGGCATACCCACTGTTCCAGCACATTTAATAGAAAACAATGCATGGGTGTATGCTACATGCTATCACATGTTATATGACTCAATCGGAATGTAGTGCATGATTTATTTATTTGTTATAAAGCATTCTTGTGCAAGCTGTTGCTGACAAATGATTGGTATCAAACAACACTGTCTGATGATTGTTAGTGGATAAAATACCAAGCATACATTTCAGCATAAATACAGGCAGATCAGGAACAGCCAGAATGGGTGTCTCCCACAATTCAAAAGAAACCTTTCATCGGTTACAGTAATGCCCTAATCGACCCCTTAACCACAGCAGAATTATGGGTAACTTTTCAGGATTTAGTCGGAAATATGGCTTGTTGCCATTCATCGGAAAGCTCTCACTCACTCACCATCTCCTTATCGACCCCTTAACCACAGCAGAATTATGGGTAACTTTTCAGGATTTAGTCGGAAATATGGCTTGTTGCCATTCATCGGAAAGCTCTCACTGAGAGCTTTCCGTTGAATGGCAACAAGCCATATTTCCGACTAAATCCTGAAAAGTTACCCATAATTCTGCTGTGGTTAAGGGGTGGATTATTTAGAGAATGTAGAATGGGCCGTCTCCCACAATTCAAAAGAAACCTTTCATCAGTTAGTAATTTCTTGGAAACACAAGTCAGAAATTTTCAACTAAACATGTGATACAATAGTCTACCATCAAACAATACAGTACCTAGGACAAAAATACTTTTTTTCAGTTTGCAAAATAAATCTCTCCAGGTCAAGCCTCAGTTTAGTGTGCCTGTCATTTGCAGAATGCGGTCCCCAGAGGGTGAATTTGGTGATGCTATGCTCTCGGTGAGAGCTTTCCGATGAATGGCAACAAGCCATATTTCCGAGTAAATCCTGAAAAGTTACCCATAACTCTGCTGTGGTTAAGGAGTCGATTATTTAGAGCATTACTTTAACTTCATGAACTTTCATGACAGTGCATTGAAGTACTTGAAAAGTTCCTGAAAAGTTTCTGATATTATTTAATGAATAAATAATGAATTTTAATTGTGTAATAAGTGCTTCACCAAACATAATTATTTCTTATAACATATACATGTACTTTATAAACTGTCACTAAACATAGAATATGCACTGTCCGAACCAAGTTCGATAAAAGATTCTAGATTTTGGTGAAAGTTATGTTCTGCATTTATTCCACATCCTTGTATCAGATAAGTTTAATCCATGACTGTAACTACCATTAATATCATAACTACCTTCATTGTGATTTATTTAGTCTTAAGAAAAACTGTAATTGATATCATGACTACTTCCAATTTTAAATGAATGTGACATAGGAACTATATTGCTACTATGATGTACATGTAGTTTTACTATGGGTATAAAAGTTTAACACATGAAACTATGTTTGAACATTTACACAGTAGAAATTTATACCCACATTATAGGAAGCTGTATACCCACAGTAGGGTGTAAAGATGAACAAAATAGGTGTTATACACACAATAGCAGCAACACCGGAGAAGGGGGCATGCAGGGTCACTTACCCACCCCCCTTGCCCTGGCCCAGTGGAGTCCAGTGGGTACCCGCAAAGTGCCCTCCTGACTGGTTTGCCCCCCTTGCCCTTTGGTGCTTCCAATGTCCATGTACAATAGCATAGGCAATTATGGTATAAAACAATAGTTGTCTTCAATGGTTGGGAATCTGTTGAATACATGTGCCTCAAGTCAAAGGGCGTAGAATAATGTGTGATAGAAAATGTATGAATTGAAACTTTGACTATAGTAATGCCCTAAATAATTGACTGCTTAACCACAGCAGAATTACAGGTAATTTTTCAGGATTTATTCGTAAATATGGCTTGTTGCCATTCATCAGAAAGCTCTCACTGAGAGCTTTCCGATGAATGGCAACAAGCCATATTTCCGACTAAATCCTGAAAGCTCTTACTGAGAGCTTTCCGGTGAATGGCAACAAGCCATATTTCCGACTAAATCCTGAAATATTACCCATGATTCTGCTGTGGTTAAAGAGTTGATTATTTAGGACATTACTGTAGCTATCACAGGATAGAGCTGATCGATATTCAAATCTGGCCTGGATAATAAACGTAGTCTAGGATAAGGTTGGAAATCAAGACTCCAGAGATGGAAGATGTGACCTGGAAGTGCAGAATACAAGAACAATGTCATGACCTTGTGTTGGGGAGCATGCAGACATTTAGTTTAGCCCTGTGTTGCCAGTGAATATATGAAATCTTATCCAGAAAACAGAGTACATGGAGTGATACAGATTATATTATAGAATGAGTACATGGCGTCATACAGCTAAATTATAGAGACCGATCTGAATCTGCCAAAGGGTAAAGGAAATTATGTAAAGATTACATAATTAGTCTGTATATATGATAGGCTGGTTTGAAGGTCATTTGTAGCCTTCTGCATAAACAACATGTCTGATATCATGTAGTACAAGTGAAACACAATGTCAGCCCAAGCCTGCAAATAGTGTGTCTGTCATTTGCAGAATAAGGTCCCCAGAGGGTGAATTTAGTGATGCTAAACCACACAGTGGGCTAGCATCACCAAATTAACCATCTTACTTCAAAAATAAAATACTTAATCGAGGTGTCTAATGGGTGAACATGCATCACCAACATCAACTGGGGAAATTCAATCTGTTCCTAGGTTTCCCATAGCAGTTAAAGCCTAAGCAGAATGAGGTCCCCAGAGGGTGAATATGGTGAAGCTAGCCCATTGTGCAGGATAGAGTCACTAAATTCATCCTCTGGGGACCTCATTCTGCCTTGTTGCCATTCATCGGAAAGCCATATTTCAGACTAAATCCTGAAAAGTTACCGATAATTCTGCTGTGGTTAAGGAGTTGATTATTTAGGGCATTACTGTATACTGTGTCTAAGTTAACGAGAGCAAAAAAATAGGGGTGGCGCAGTAGTTATAAATTGTGTGCTTCAACCAATGGCCTCACAATAACTACTTGATCCTGAAAGTTGTTTTTTGAGTTCATTACATTCCAAAATATTTGCCATTTTGCCCGAGAACAGAGATACAGAGGCCACGATACGATACATGTTTCATAACGTTGTACACTGTAATTATAGTTCACCATATTTATGTCTATATATGGTACACATGACCTGTGAGCCCAGTGCATTCCGCAAGGTCAGTTTAACAGTTTCAGGACAGTGGTACGGTGGTATGGTGGTATGATGGCATACAGTACATTATTTAAACTTGAAAGAAAAACAAATTAATATCACAATAAAGGTAAGTACTAGTAATATAAGTAAGTAACACAGAGTTTAATTTTTAAAATACTTTAACACTAGACATGGAACTAAAACAGCCTAATATAACAAACAACCAGGGAGGTATTACAATTAAGCCAGTCTACTTGAACCTTCTGTCTATACAATACAACTCAGTGTGGTGACTGCACAAAATATAATGTGAACGTCTTTTGTTTAGAAAGAAGTTATGGGGCTTCTGCCAAGCTTTTTGAATGGAATCATTCACTCCAGTAATTGCGGCCTTTCTTCTATGTCCGCAACTGTATAACTCTATTCATCATAATTGCTTCACTTGAAAACTCCGGAGCTAAATTATCCTTCGATGACCTCTTGGTAACTGCCTATATCAGCATTTTGTGTATTGTAAAATACAGGATAATTTCCACTGAGATGGTGTTCCTAATCTTTAGAGATTCCCTGGGGCAGAAGATTTGGAATAATGAAACAATGACAATGTACAGTAATGCTCTAAGTAATCGACTTCTTAACCACAGCAGAATTATGGGTAACTTTTCAGGATTTAGTCGGAAATATGGCTTGTTGCCATTCATCGGAAAGCTCTCCCTGAGAGCTTTCTAATGAATGGGGGAGAGCTTTCCGATAAATGGCAACAAGCCATATTTCCGACTAAATCCTGAAAAGTTACCCATAATTCTGCTGTGGTTAAGAAGTTGATTACTTAGAGCATTACATGTACCTGTATATTGCTTTCATTATTCACTAAAGTAACTCCGTAATTTGTCTATAAGTCAGTTGATGATACCCTACCTTTTTGCAAAATTGAGAAACAATTGCTATCATTATATAACCCATCCTGTTTGGAAGAGTCCAGACACATGAAATTAAGTTCCAAGTCAAGTACGAAACATAATCCATATGAGGCTCAATATGGAATCGATAGAGCAGTTACTCCATAAGAAATTATGTCTGGGGGATTCTCAGTCGCGGAGAAAATGGAATGAGTCCGGGAAATTCTCGGTCACCGAGAAAATGGAATCAGTCTGGGATATCAGTCACTGAGAAAATGGATTGATTCTGAGGCAATTCATCGTCTTATTGATTGATTTGAAGCCGAATGAAATAAATTTGTTGCATAAGGGAAAGTATATCACTACTAGTTTCAATACAAAATGTGTCGCTTAAAGGGATACTGTACGCCATTTTCAATAAATTCCCGGTTTACAACAACGATCTAATATTGATAATATATGGAACAATAAGTAACTTGAGTCGAAGATTAAGTTATCTTAAAATCAAAGTTAATAATTTGATAAAAATTTCATTTATGACTGGAGCCATAAATTAAATAACGATTGTCCATTTACAAGACATAATCATTATTAATTGAAGGATAGTGGATTGGGTAAGGCATGGCACACATGATTGTGCACAACATAGTGACTATACATTAACCCAAATGAGTACATGGGATATGATATAACATTTATTTGATACATTTGCTTGAAAACTGTACAAAAATTACTCGACAACGACAATTTGTATTTTCTATTTCCGGCTAATCTGCCATCCGTAACATTACTTTGTACAGACTTTCAAATAATGGAAATCTGGTTCCTTTATTCTATGACTCAGAGACTATAGAAACCAACAACAATATTTGAGTACAGTATCCCTTTAACCCTTTCAGTGCCAAGTCCGATTTTTGTATCAACCCATATACCCTGTGCCAATGCATTCTCTTATATATGCGAGTCGACCATAGGTCGCCGCGCATATATAAGAGAATGCATTGGCCTAACAATTTTTCATCATTTGTTATTATTTTTTACAATTATTTACAATTTTAATAATTTTTTCTTATATTCTTTAACAGACATATTTTGTAGGTTTAGTGCCAGGGAATCTTACGTTTTTCATGGGCATAAAAATTACTACTATGAATACTTGGAGATAGTTTTGAGTTATAACATGCCCCTAAGGTTTTATCCAGTTTGTTTTTAAATTCGCTATAGCATGCTTAAGCATACCCAACAAAATTCAAGCCAAAAAAATCAAAAAATAATAATTTATTTTTAATTTATTTTAGGGCCGATTTTACAGACCATAAATTAGGGCTGATGAGATCGGCGATGAGATCGGCCCCTGGCACTGAAAGGGTTAAAGATGGCACAACACTTTCCTGAATTTTCTCCACTGAATCAGACGTATGAACAGGCCTGAAATTATGGTACCAGACATTTACAGAATGAGGTCCCCAGAGTGTAAATTTAGTGATGCTACCCCAGATGGTGAAGATGATGATGTGCACCTGATGTGCACCTCATTTATGCATTGTGTCGTCTGCCAATTTGAGGAAATAGAGGAATTAAACTAAAAAAGAAACATTCTAAACAAACTAAAACACTTGTCAATTTGATAATAACTGATACTTTCCAGAGAAGATAATGCCTAAGCAGAATGAGGTCCCTAGAAGGTGAACTCAGTGATACTAGCCCGCTAGTACAATTCACTGTTGGTGAAGGTCCCAACTCGAAATTTCATGATTTAAGTGACTTTATGAGCGATTTTGCTTCGCGTCACTTACAATTATGGAATTTCTCCTGGGTAATTAATTCAATGTTTATTGCGATATCGGCTCACAAAAGTCATGGAAAAGCATGCAATTTTCAGCTGGGACCTTCACCTACTGCGAAGTATATTATTAAGGAACAGATAATAACTAATAAATATCTTCCCCGTGTTATTTTTTTGACTTTATGAAGTTTCCTACCGAAACTTCAAAAAGTTTTTTGTACTGGTGGAATATCTCTACGGGTGATAGCCGTAGAGATTCATGACATGATATACAGGAAGATATAAAACATCTTTAGTATGTATGTGACCCGCCATATCAAATCCAGTCGTATGTCAGGATTTTTGTTACCCTGTGCCAATGCATTCTCTTATATATGCAAGTCGACCATAGGTCGCCTCGCATATATAAGAGAATGCATTGGCCTAACAATTTTTTACAATTTTAATAATTTTGTCTTGTATTCTTTAACAATTTTATTATTTCACCCATACAGAGCCCCAGACAAACATGAGCAGACAACACTCTTCTATATGCTTCTATATATGTGTGGGGCTCCCTGCAGGGTAATGGATGTATTTTATTTTATGTCCTAAAAATTGTAAGAACATTTATTTAAAAAAAATGATAAAAAATTGTTAGGCCAATGCATTCTCTTATATATGCGAGGCGACCTATGGTCGACTCGCATATATAAGAGAATGCATTGGCACAGGGTAAAAAAAATCCTGACATACGACTGGATTTGATATGGCGGGTCACATATTAACTCACAAGATTAATTCAGTTTAGAGAGACCAATCATCACAGTAACAACTCCTTAGAATAATAGTAATCCAAACTTGAAAAGGAACAAAAATGAAAAAAACATCTATGCACATGGGTAACAATCCCCATCACTAACAGCAAACTATTAATTGATTGACAGAATTGCACAGTAAAGCACATGACATATTTAAAATACTAGCCAACATGCAGTATGCATGTTCACAGCCTTGTTTAATTTAACCCACAACTTATAGCACATAAACAACTTCATTGAACTGCATGCAAGGTCTGATCAATGAATTTATTAGTAGCTACTGTAGAGAGGTGTGTATAACTACATAAAGACATTTGTACTGATATGAGGCCGACCATAGGGGCAGAGAAGGATCCAGGGCTGTTTTGATAAATTACAGGTTTGGGCGCCCAAACTCTGGAGGCCCAAATGTCCCCAAATTCCAATTGGATAGTATTTATTAAAGTTGGATTTTCCATATTTTCAAGGAATCTTTCTATTATTCAACAACATGTAATGCAAATCATCAGTCTGCAGACGATATAGTCTATTATATAGAGCCTTTATTTGCACAATCAAGTGTCCAGTACGGAATATTTTTAAATCCCAATTTATATAGGGACATCCACAAATACAGAACAGGTGTCCCCAAAAAATCTCTGGATTCTTCCCTGCATAGGGGTTGTATATAACTAGCAGTTGCCAGGAAAAGATATAACGCCTTTAATATGTATATAACTCACACGATAAATTCAGTTTTGAGAGACCATGCAATCATTACACAGCAGAGAACTCCTTAGAATAATATTCCAAACTTAATTGAAAAGGAACAAAAATGAAAAAAACATCTATGCACATGAATAACAGTCCCCATCACTAACAGCTAACTATTAATTGAATAACAGAAATTCACTGCACTGTACAGTCAATCTGAAGCACATTAAATATTTAAAATACTAGCCAACATGCAGTATGCATGTTCACAGCCTGCGGTCTGTGTAGAATTTAAACCACAAGGTACAGCAAATAAACAACTTCATTGAACTGCAAGGTCCGATCAATGAATTTATTAGTAGCTACAGTAGAGTGGTGTGTATAACTACATAAAGGTATTTGTACTGATATTTGGCTGACCATAGGGGTTGTGTATAACTAGCAGTTGCCAGGAAAAGATATAACGCCTTTAATATGTATATTAACTCACATGATAAATTCAGTTTTGAGAGACCATGCAATCATCACACAGCAGAGAACAACTCCTTAGAATAATATTCCAAACTTAATTGAAAAGGAACAAAAATGAAAAAAACATCTATGCACATGAGTAACAGTCCCCATCACTAACAGCAAACTGTTAATTGAATAACAGAAATGCACTGCACTGTACAGTAAATCTGAAGCACATTAAATATTTAAAATACTAGCCAACATGCAGTATGCATGTTCACAGCCTGCGGTCTGTGTAGAATTTAAACCACAAGGTATAGCACATAAACAACTTCATTGAACTGCAAGGTCTAATCAATGAATTTATTAGTAGCTACATTGGAGTGGTGTGTAGAGCTACATAAAGACATTTGTACTGAAGTGTGGCCAACCATAGGGGTTGTATATAACTGGCAGGCCTTAAGATCTCGTGATTAGGATAATTATCCGGGTAGCGGTAGTATTGTGACCTAAATATCAGTGCGTTAAGTTTCGTATTATTAATTGATGCGAACATACGGGGGAAAACGCATGTTAATATTGATCGGTTCGGGTGAATCGGGTAGATCACATCGCGGAGAGCCGACGATAAACAAGAACAATTGATGGATGAAAATGACATTAATTAAATGAGACAGCATTGCATGTTGGGAAACAAGTGGATATAATGTAGCTTTGAGAAATCTCAGCAAACTCGATCAGACTCACATATATAATAGTGCCTCTGATTACATGTTGTAGAGTTTCTATTTCCTATCCACCACCACCCAAATCCCACACCACCCCCCCCCCCCAGATACAACATAGCTCTGAGCAATGTGCACACATATATTACTATTTTACTGCTTTTACTGATCCTTGGACTAAGTTTTATGTGATCCGAAAAGGAAATAAAAATCAAATATAATTTTTTTTATTATTTTCAACACTGACCTTAGCTGTTTCTGATAACAAATTATCCAAACACATTTCACTGATGATTAAAGATACATAGGTCCCACCAAAGCACATTATGTTTAACAACCCTACTTGACAAAACAAGTGTCCAATGTCACTGCGGTGTATTTGCCGTTCGGCCGCGGTGTCAGAGTTTGGAACTGTAGTTGAGCACCGCGACCGAATGGCAAGTACACTGCGCCGAACGGCAAGTACACCATGGTCGAACGGCAACTACACAGCGGCCGGACCGCATGTACACCATGGTTAGATTTCTGGTTTGTATAATCTTTTTTCAGTTTAATGAACGTACACAGCGTAACTACACCATGGCCAAATGGCAACTACACGGCGACCCAACTGTAGTTAGCCGGTGGAGCCGCGGTGTAGTTGCATTTCAGCCGCGGTGGCAACGCTAACCGCACCGCGGTTAAGTGGACACTTGTTTTGTCCAGCAGGGTACATTCCCCATTACAACTGAGAAGTTAGCTTGAGTGCATATGCCTATACCATGCAGCAAGATTAACCCCAGATACCTGTATGTTTTCTATAAATCTTGACTTTTTATGAACTTGAACTCTTTAAAAACTAAAAATTTAAAAGGTCTTTAAATAGTAATAATTTGGTATTCCTGGGAATTTATGGTGATGTTTATATTTTTTAATTTTTTATTTATAAGATTTATTGCATACCCACCACATCCGGGATACAACATAACTATGAGCAATGTGCACACATATATACAGGTAATAGTGGGTCAGATTACCTGTCCTAGAGTTTCTATTCCTCCCCCACCACATCCGGGATACAACATAACTATGAGCAATGTGCACACATACATGTATATACAGGTAATAGTGGGTCTGATTACTTGTCCTAGAGTTTCTATTCCCCCCACCCCACCACATCTGGATACAACATAGCTATTGGCAATGTGCACACATATATAATAGTGGGTCCGATTACCATTCCTGGAGTTTTTATGTCCACCACGACCCCCCCCCCCCCCCCGGATACAACATAGCTCTGAGCAATGACAACACATAATTAACCCTTTCAGAATGGGAGCTGCACTGGTGCAGCATTAAAGATCCTGTGCCATGCCAGTAGATTCTCTTGTATATGCGAGTCTCCCATAGGGATTTATGTTTGTGATTAAACACAAGCTTTGAAATAGTGTGTCTATCATTTGCAGAATGAGGTCACCAGAGGGTTAATTTAGTGATGCTATCCTGCACAGCAGTCTAGCATCACAAAACTCACCCTCTGGTAACCTCATTCTGCTGAGGCCTCAACTACTACAGGAGACCTAGGATCAGATTGAAGTCACCTCGGGTTATGCAGATTATATTCTGCGAATTTGGGGGATATAGAAACCGAACAGAAGCGAAAAAGTAGCATCACTATAATCATCGCAAAAGTACCCATATTAGTCAGTGCTAAAATGGTCATGCATGGATATATCACTCTATTCGCTCAGATGTTCATCATGTGATGGATTGGAGGGACGTCTTTGGACCAGGACATATAACATAGCACTGACAAATTTCAGATTTCTCGAGATAGAATTGCATTTCATTCGAATATGTCATTTGATATATCGCTCTCCATTTGCTCCGACATTCGTCATGTGATGGATTTGAGGGTCATCATCGGACCAGAGTCTACACACTGACAGACGCACTATTTCATACCTTGTTTTGGGGAAAGCTCACATGCAGAGTTATGTCTTCTGAGAAATGTCAAGCTGAGGAGCAAGTCTGAGTTTAGTGCCTGTCATTTGCAGAATGAGGTCCCCAGAGTAGGGTTGGGCGGTATTGACGTTTAAAAAAAAAAAAAAAACAATTCCAAAATAACACTACGATATACGGTTTTATTGAATATTATTTTACTATTGAAAAATACCACGTAAAACAAAATTTTAAATGAGAGATATAACACTCTGGGTTTTCGTTATAAGGGATGTAGAATTGTATACACTATCGCCAGGCAGTAAATGATTTAAACTATTCTCAGAATGACATGTGCCCATTCTATAAAATTCTGGCCTTCTGGAATACGCAACAACATTAAGTGTATTACATGCTCACGTTATCCTGATTAATCCATTGTTTACATATCAGCACGCGATGCACATTCCCGTTACGTCATAGCACGTGCTCATAGGTTGATAGGGGACTTGGGCCAAGATGGTTCATTCTGGGCGGTCTGCAGTTTATCACACACAATGAATTACGGAACATTTTTAATTAACTTTTGAACACTGGAACAAGATAATCATCATTAATCATTGAACAGTAATACAATATTTCAGTTCGTGAGTTTATTTGTCCAAATTCTTGGCAAGGAACACTAACACGTCAACTCAAGATGGATTGAGACATGTTCGTTTCTGAGAAACAATATGTCCCGCAGTGCTGAATACGCACTCGGAAGCGCAACTTGTTGCAGGAATTCACAACTACTTGCAGGAAATCTTCGCTAAATTTGGGACATTTTTTGCATTCATCTTCCACCACGCTAAAGTATTCAACTCAGTATTAGATTGTATCTTGAAACCATCTTTTTAGGTGATAAAATTGCGGTTGCGATATATTGAATTTTTATTTTACACACGTTTTTTTTTTCTTCAAACCAACTATAGTCAATATATTGAAATATCGCCTAGCCCTACCCCAGAGGCTGAATTTAGTGATGCTATCCCGCATATCTGGGGACCTAATTCTGCTTAGACCTCATCTTCTCTGGAAAGTTTCTTCATTATCAAAGTTCTATAGAATCTTCTTCACATAGATTCTATTTCTTTTTAGTTTAGTTTCTCTATATCCCCAAATTGGCTGACGACATATTACATAATCGATGTTCCCAATGGGTGTACATCAAAATATTCACCATTTGGTTTATTCAAACTGAGTCTATGTCTCCCATAGCAGATGGGGCCATGCAGAATGAGGTACCCAGAGGGTGAATTTGGTGATTCTAGCCCTCTATGCGGGATAACGTCACTAAATTCACCCTCTGGGACCTCATTTTGCAAATGACAGGCACACTAAGCTCAAGCAAGCCGAGGAGACTACGATAGATTCATTATGTCACTATGACTCTTAAGTGTATGTTTACACTGACTAAGTTCTGAGGGGAGTAGGTACATCAGTTTAGGTACATCTGGTGAGTTGATCCCGGAACTGTATACTTTTATCAACGTTATCAATTCGGAGAAGGGGATGTGTGGGGGTGTAATATTATTTGAATCAGATAAATATCCAGACTTTGAACAGTCAGGCCTAAATTATTTATGGTTGGGGGTTTCCATTCGAACCCTAATGTAACCCTTTGATGATGGGAGCTGCGCTGGTGCAGAATTAAAGATCCTGTGCCAGTGCACATGCTTACAAGGACAAGGTAAATATTGTTAGGCCAATGCATTCTGATATATGGGAGGTTCCCTATGGGAGACTTGCATATATAAGAGATTGCATTGACACAGGGTTTTTGCAAATTTTCAGGAAGCTCTGGTCATGGAAGGGTTAAAAAATCATGCCTTATAGGGCCAGTCTAGAGGACGACATCTTATAGGGACCAGTCGAGAGGACGACATCTTATAGGGACCAGTCTAGAGGACGACATCTTATAGGGACCAGTCGAGAGGACGACATCTTATAGGGACCAGTCTAGAGGACGACATCTCCTCCCTAAGAGGCTAAGATGTGCCACTTCTCTATATTTTTGTCCCAGGGAGAAGTGACCTCTCTCATATACCAGCATGCATATGCAGACCTTATAATTGTTTAGCGGATTGCGCATGAATTCGTAGATCTAGGTATCATATTTGTCCACATCAACATGTCCAACAATAGACAGTTTATGACATCTTGGATACTAAGTCACTATTGAGAATTTGGACCGCCAGGTATTTCAGCACCCTGGTGAGGAAATTAATTATTGTATTCTGTAACCTGAGAGTGGTGAAACCATAAGTTTGACACAACAGTGGCTTGGTCGAATTAAAGATACAGTATCTGAATTAATGCTACTAAATTACTGCTTCTTTGGCTTCCGGGGTAAAAATATTTTGATTTGGGTCGAGGAACCCACCCATCAAAGCTCAGAGTGATTAAATATCGATTTTTGAAGTTTGTTATTTCTCGAGATGTTCAATTATTTGTGGCCCAGAAAAACGTGGTCAAACGGGCGATCTCAGACAAAATTGCGGATGAAGATGGATAACTCTAAAATCGAGTGTTAATATGACAAATTTTGTGATACTTAAGTGATATTACAGCCATATTTTGTTGAACAAAATGTTGATAAATAACACGTATTTGAAATTTGATACCATAGTTGAGTGGTTAGTATTATTTTGTTGCAATAAATCGATTCTAATAACTAAAGCAAATTTTTTTAAAATGTTTCTTTGAATGTGAATCCACACCTCAAATACGACGCACGGTGAGAGTTTTCCGATGAATGGCAACAAGCCATATTTCCGACTAAATCCTGAAAAGTTACCCATAATTCTGCTGTGGTTCAGAAGTTGATTATTTAGGGCATTACTGTATCTATTGGAGTGATATCAGTATATTGGTTTATGACAACATTAATTATGGATTAATTTAACAATTTCCGGTCTGCTTCACATTATAACTTTTACATTTGGAAACCCATAAAATCAGCCATCAATTCTGGCTTGTATATGTGTTTATAACTTCCAAATGACCAGAGGCAGTGAGGCACAAATTTATGTGTTAGCACACCTGTGAGATAATTTACACTATATATGGGAACCATAGAGGTTTTGTCAGTAACTTTCTCAATATTAAACTTTTAAAATAAAATTAAAAAAACCTTAAACACATGGGCAGTTCAGATATTGGTCATTCTCTTGAGTCAAATTTCTTTAATACTGGTATGTTTGCAGTCTGTTAAAAATTGTAAGCAAATATGCAAATAATAATGACATATTCAGTCCCTGATATTGCCCACAGCAATAAGCAATGCATTGGGAAATACACCGGCAACATGTGGAATCTATCATGCCTCTGCATTTAATTTGATGTGGGTCGTTTTTCCAAATTTTGAGGCTGCATATTTCTAAAATATTTGTGGTGGCCAAAATCTAATAAATATAGTTGTATTAGTAATTATACCCCCCATTCCACAAGATCTGCCAACATTTCATATGATAGTCTGTGCTCTGATCATATAACTGAAGACTGAAACCAACAAAAAAAACAAACAAAAAAAATAGTTTTAATATAATATATTTTTTTTTTAGCGAAAAGTCCCTCCATGTCTTTCCAATTTCTGCAGGTAGAGATCCGCCCAAACATATGACAGTTACATGTACCTTATCCCTGAAAAAACTGACTAATTTTACCACAATTAGAACACTCATCACAATAAATCTGACAATAACAAGAAATGATTCAGAGGATCTAAAAAAAAAAACTCACTTTTGACTTGATTGCTTATATCTCTCTGATCCAGAGATTATGAACTGTTTTAGTTCCTAGTCGTAATTCCTTCAACACAGCCAATGTCCCTCTCTAACACCTGAAGAATAATACAGGTAAATCACAGGTAAATGAACAGGTAAACGAGCATGTAAATGGCTTATAATTGGTCGGGTGGGTATGCAGTATATAATGTGTGCGACGCGAAAACAGTGCCAACGAAAACTGACGGAGAGTTTGGTGGAATGGGGATACCATCATATTACCATGTGGGAGTTAAGATGACTCAGAAACAATGGAGTGAATTAGAAGATAACCAAGGTGACCTCATCTAGCTATAAACACCTATTAACTGCTTAATGCCAAAGTTTCATGATAAAGGTTCTGTTTATTAGTGAGACAATACACGTTGTGTTGGCACTAATTAGAGACAGGTTTAACGCACCTGAATTGAAGTGATAAGACATAATATGAAGTGATGTGTCTGTATTCATCCAATCTTGATGAACATGTAAGCGGGTATCCCATATCCCCAGTGTGCCCAGTCCTCATCTGCGGTGCTGTAAGAAACTCTTCTATAAATGACCTGAAGTCTACATCAATTGAGTTTATATGGATGTGAGATTACTTTTAACCCTTTACCCAACAACCCGGCCAAAAACGCCCAAATAAAACTTCAACAGCCTAAAATATCTTCGGTCTGTCTCAATAACACCATACAAATATGGATATCATTGGAACCGGCTCATCGACCACATTGTGATGGTTACAGTTATGCCCTGTGCCAATGCATTCTCTTATATATGCGAGTCGACCATAGGTCGCCTCGCATATATAAGAGAATGCATTGGCCTAAACAAATTATTTTTTTAACACTTTTTACCATTTTTGCTTACATTCTTTAACAATTTTATAATTTTTTCTTACATTTTTTAACAATTTTTATAATATATTTCTACATTCTTTGACAATTTTATCATTTTTAATAGGTGTCAAGCCAATGCATTCTCTTATATATGCGAGGCGACCTATGGTCGACTCGCATATATAAGAGAATGCATTGGCACAGGGCCGTTCTGTTGGGTAAAGGGTTAACATTGTAATAAAGATTATTGGTTCTAATATGGTGAAAAAATGTTTGTTATATTATCGTCCCAAGTATATAATTTTTTTAATTTTAAATACTTTTAATGGTGAAATGTACCATAATTTGATACAAGTTGATAAATGAGCCAAAATATTTTTTTGCATATGAAAAATATTATCCACTTGATTAAACCTTTACTTGATTAACCTATTGTTATAGCAACGACTTTCATTGAACCATTATTGTTGCAACTAAATCATCTGATCGTATATATATATATATCTTACTGTTAAAATGCCAGGTATTTTCAAGTGTTCCCAGGTATAGTGTAACAATTTACTCCATTGTTATCCCTAAAACGATCATGCTTATAAGATCAATGTCCGATGACACGGTGGCTAACTGAAGGACTGGTTATGTTCGGAATAAAAGTCCCAAATAGTGAAAATCAACTAAGGCTTAAAGTGATGCGAAACACTCAGGCAGTGTGATCAAATAGAAATGGAGAATAATATTGCTCAAAGTAGTTATTTTTACGAATTTTAATCCAAATTTACAACACACACCGTCATTCTTATATATTAATTAAATGCAATAACCCTCGATGGTGAAATCATTTGCATTTGTTTATCGCCGATAGTTGCGCCCCGAATTGAGATGTAGATATTTACAATTGTGCGTAGTTCAGACGATGTTTTTTATGGAATTTCTTTGAAATTATCGGCGTTGTCAGTAGAATGCTGCATTTAACTCCAGTTTGCATAATGCCTGAATACTAACTTATCAGTTTCACGCACCCGAACAAGTCCATAATATGCCTTTAATACATTTCTTACAGAATTACCACGAACTTGAGAACCTTTTTATCATATATTATGTCACATTTTAGCAAGGAAAACGATCTCGAAACGGCTGGGGTTAAAAGAAAAATTATTATCGCTTTCCTTATCAAAACCCAAGAGGAAGTAAATAAACCTTCAGTTTTAAATGTGTCTTTTCATGTTGACAAATTGTTCAACCACTCTTATCACCCATGTTTATCTCACAGTCAACACTAAATAACTCAACACAAATTAATTAGCATAATTATATTCTCATTAGCATAATAATAACATTGATGGATATCATAGCACAAAAGTTCTTACGTCACTGAGTGTGAAGATAATACACGTGTGTCTTACTAAAAATATGAGGCAGGGTTTAGAGGCTAATTATGTGAGAAAAACCAGACCTCAAATTTGGCCAGGACAATAAGCAATCCTGTGGGAAATGCCATGGCAACATTTGGAATTAATAATTCCACAGCATTAAATTTTCCTTATTACATCTTTTGGCAAATTTCGAGGGCCAACATAAACTGTCATTTGCATTTGAGAAAGATCCCAAAAATGATCTGAAGCTTGTGAAGTACAGTAATGCTCTAAATAATCGACTCCTTAACCACAGCAGAATTATGGGTAACTTTTCAGGATTTAGTCGGAAATATGGCTTGTTGCCATTCATCGGAAAGCTCTCACTAAATCCTGAAAAGTTACCTATAATTCTGCTGTGGTTAAGGAGTCGATTATTTAGAGCATTACTGTATGTTTTCTTTCTATTTTTCAATTCTTTATCATGATTGAAGAATTAAGAAGTCAATAATAAGGTGTTACCAAGTTTAAGTTCATATATCCTTATCAGAGACTTGCATATCATGTGCACTCATGCTATGGATAATTTACACCGGTTGAACAACAAATTCAAAACACAGATAACAATTGCCCTATCTGTCAGATAGCATTCTGCCCATAATAAGTAATTATTTACCCTTATGGTGAAACAATGGTTTAGTTTGGTTGTACAATAATGCCCTAAATAATCGACTCCTAAACGACAGCAGAATTATGAGTAATTTTTCAGGATTTAGTCGGAAATATGGCTTGTTGCCATTCATCGGAAAGCTCTCAGTGAGAGCTTTCTGATGAATGGCAACAAGCCATATTTCCGACTAAATTCTGAAAAATTAGCCATAATTCTGCTGACGTTAAGGAGTCGATTATTTAGGGCATTACTGTAGCAGCTAGGCCATATCAAAATGACAGAATGAGAGTTTTATTGGTGGTCAATGGTGGAGCATTCTCAGCAAAACACAAAATAATCTTTGGGGTATCACCAGTATTCACTCCAAGGCTCAAAATAAATTTTTTGTTTTTTTTAACAAATTTCGGAAAATATCGTTGACTCCCATCTAGAAGTCACTGCGAAGATCCTTATGAAGTTTGGTAACGATCAATGAGTGTTCAGTATAGAAAGGGTTAACCCGGCTGGCTTGATTAACTGGGCTGGTTAGGTTGACCGGGCTGATTTGGTTGACTGGGCTGGCTTGATTAACTGGGCTGACTTGGTTAACTGGGCTGAGTTGGTTAACTGGGCTGGTTTGGTTGGCCGGGGTGGTTTAGTTGATCTGGCTGGCTTGGTTAGCTGGGCTGACTTGGTTAACTGGGCTGGTTTGGTTGGCTGGGCTGATTTGGTTGACCGGGCTGGCTTAACTGGGCTGACTTCCTATAAACATACCTATAGTTCCCTTAGCAGAAACACAGATGCCACAATTTAATTCCGTATAATTCACTGTATAATTTGCTTATTTCTTGTGCAAGAGTCAATAGAATCATATCATGCTACTCATATAATGATGTCCACATGTGTGACTGCACCCATCTATATAAACAGGCAGGCTGCATTATGCCTGCAAGCTGGGACAAGCCACCAGTGTCACAAGCAGCAAGCCTGAGTTTAGTATGCCTGTCATTTGCAGAATGAGGTCCCCAGAAGGTGAATTTAGTGATGCTATAACGCATAGCATGCTAGCATCACTAAATTCACCCTATTGGGACCTCATTCTGCTTAGGCCTCATCTTCATCATCTTTATCATAAAATTTCTATAGAAACTTCTACACATAGATTCTATTTCTTTTTTAGTTTAGTTTCTCTATATCCCGAAATTGGCATAATCGAGGTTCCCAATGGGTGTACATCACAATATTCACCATTTGGGAACTTCAATCTGAGTCTATGTCTCCCATAGCAGATGAGGCCTAAGCAGAATGAGGTCCCCAGAAGGTGAATTTGGTGATGCTAGCCTGCTATGCAGGATAGAATCACTAAATTCACCCTCTGGGGACCTCATTCTGCAAATGACAGGCACACTAAACTCAGACTTGATAAGCAGCAGCATAAATAAATAAAGCATGAAGTTCTGCATTTCAATTAATGCAGTTCATGTTATTAAGGCATTAACTCTCCGAAGGCAAGACGACACATAAATCCAGTTCAAACTACAGTAATGCCCTAAATAATCGACTCCTTAACCACAGCAGAATTGAGAGCTTTCTGATGAATGGCAACAAGCCATATTTCCGACTAAATCCTGAAAAATTACCCATAATTCTGCTGTGATTAAGGAGTCGATTATCGAGGGCATTACCGTAGTAATGTGATGGTCCTAGGAAGATTGATAGTTTAAATTGTGGTTGGAAATTGGAAAATGGTTAGTTCGGGTTATATACCAAATAAATACTGTGAATGGCTTTAAATTTGTTGGTATCTCAGTGAGCGCTTTCCGGTGAATGGCAACAAGCCATATTTCCGACTAAATCCTGAACAATTACCCATAATTCTGCTGTGGTTAAGGAGTCAATTATTTAGGGCATTACTGTAAGTCAGGTGAGAATCATTGCACAAATCCTGGATTCAAGCTTCTATAATTTTTGAGCCAATTCAACAACATATCAAGTTTGGTGGTAATCAACCAAGCCTATATGTGACTGTAGTTTAATATCAACAGGAAACCAGGAAAGTTTAAAAAGGTCCGTAGCTAAGGTAATGAAAGTTTCAATGACATGCTCAACTTGGAGAGACGATACTGTCATACATAAGTCAAAAGAGTGATAATGAATGCGGAAAGTTTAAATATTTAGGTAATTTTCCAGTTCAATCGGAAGAACCATTTGAAGTTTGGGGTCAATTTGATAAAAAATTGGATGTAGGGAGTGTTTAGTGAAGCAAAGATGACTGTTAGCAACAATGTTTTTGATTCAAATATGATAGCTCCCAACTAGGAGTGATCCTGAATATGTCTGTAAATTTTCAAAACATTTCTCTAAAAGTCAGCTGCATGGTGTTCTGATGGATAAATGTTAAATCCAAGATGACTGCTAGCGGACATGTTTTTTTTTATGGCTCCCATCTAGAGGTCACCCTGGAGATAGTGATGTACCGATTATCTGTATCTGATCGGGCCGATATATGTGGTATCGGAAAAATATAAGCATTGTCAAAATTTGGTCTCCTGGCCGATAAATCGACAAACAATACATGTTGTGTCCTTTGTGAACGTTGTGACACCAATTCCAACTTTAATATATCTATCTATATAAAAGCCAAGTGTTTGTATCTGTGTGATTATCTGTCACGATTTTCCATGTTTAAAAATTTCTCACCCCATGTACGATTGCGCCCACATTTTGACCATGTCCTGAGGCACATCTTTAGAATATGACACCCAAAATATCAAGCCAATCGGTACAAGAACACCTGTGCAATCCAAGGGGCATAACTCAATGACAAATTTTACAAAGAAGCTAAAGTACAGACAATAGATTACACCTACAATTTCTGTCGAAAATTAAAACATGCTTGTTCAGACCTATGCCAAAGATGAAAGTGTCAATGACACTGTAGCTCAACTTGGAAAGGGAATAATTTAATGTATTACACTCAATGGAGCGATTAGGAATGCAGAAAGTTGAAATGTCTAAGTAATACTAGATTATCAACATGAAGAGAATTCAAGAGATATACATGTATATATAAAAGTAAAATCCAAGATGGTTGCTGGCGGCTATGTTTTCCAATAAAATTCAAAAACATTTGATAGCTTCCATCTAGTAAGATCAATATCAAGATTAATATGAAGTCTGGAGATGATCGGATGAGGGAAGTGGACTGTAGGGTGTGCCAAAGGATTTAGTCATGCAAAGAGTAAAATCCAAGATGGCTGACAGTGGACACGTTTTAAGGCCGAATGACCCTAAAATGACTCGTTTCCTATCCAATGTCAACAGCCATGACAAATTTCATGATGATCCGACTAAATGTACTAATACGACCTGTAGCCCGTGCCAAAGGATTTAGTCATGTAGATGAGTGAGTTATTTATAAGAAACAGGCGACATATGCCCCGTGTTTTCTGCATGTATTTGAGATATGTGAATCATTGTTAAGCCTGAAAAAAAATACCTGTGTTTCTGCTAACCCGACCGACCCATGTCCGACACCGCCGACTGTCATAATTTTGGGCTAATTTTATTTTAAAAAACAAAAACAATAAACAAACAAAAACATTTTTTCATAAATATAATGTCTATACAGAAACATAATAAACCTGTATGAAGATTCAACGCAGATTCAAATCACAGTCATTCTAAATTCTCAAATCGACATTTAGAAGTGAAATTCTCAAATCGAATTTGAATCGGTGAGGACCTTCCAGTTCAAAATAAAAAACAGCCATAATCAGGGGCACACACATCCAAAATGAGCTACTAGTATATAGCTTATTTCATCTATCATAGCCCAGTTGACATACATTATTAAAGCGCTTTACGCGCCTCTGTACACTAGCATGAAAAAGCGCAATAGGAATTGACTTTCGTTAGTTGGGTAATACTATCACTGGGGAACAGAACTAATTGAGGTTAACATTCAGAATGCCTGGAGAGAATTCTACAAATTTGCGGACGAATTCATAGTGAATCATGTACCTGTCTATTCATATAAAGAGGGGAAAACAAAACAAAAACATCATTAGATGGATAAGGACACCATTTCGAAAGTAAGAAAGAAAAGAAAGGCTTATCGACGATACAGAAAAAATAGAACAAACGAAAACTATGAGACATACAAGAAAGCGCGAGAAAACTCAAACAAGATGTTAAAGGATACCAGAAAGAAATATGAATGCAAATTGTCATCAGAGTGCCGAACAAGTCCCAAACTTTTCTGGAATTACGTGAAGTCAAAAAGTAAACAGAGACAAGATGTGCCAGATCTGCGTTGTCCTAAATCCAGAAAGTTGGTGAGTCAAGACAATGAAAGGTTGGAAATTATGAATAACTATTTTGGGAGCGTCTTTACGAAGGAAAACTTGACAGAAACACCCAGGGCGACTATAAAAAATAACAGAACATTCATAACGGATTTACGAGTCACACCAGAAGCAGTGAGATACAAGCTGACTGGCCTGAATGTAACAAAAAGTTCGGGACCGGACAATATTCCAGCACGTTTTCTGAAGGAGTTGGCCTCAGAATTGAGTGCACCACTTTGTATCCTATTTAATCGATCGATGGAAGAAGGAGTACTTCCGGAAACTTGGAGAGACGCCACATTCACATGCATATACAAGAAGGGGTCACACATGGAATCGGGGAACTATAGACCCGTAAGCCTGACTTGCATTCTATGTAAAGTAATGGAAACATTCGTCAAGGACGCTATAATAAACCACATGGAATGCAATAAGCTGTTTACTCCATGTCAACACGGTTTCAGGAAAACGCGGTCCTGTAAAACACAGCTGTTAGAATGCGTTGAACATATCTCTTCGGAGTTAGATAAAAGTAATCCGGTAGATGTAATCTACTTAGATTTCAAGAAAGCATTCGACTCAGTGCCACATCAACGGCTAATTCAAAAGCTGTCATCATACGGGATTCAGGATACGATTCTGTCGTGGGTAAAGTCTTTCCTGGATGAAAGGAAGCAGTGCGTAAGGATAAATTCTACTTTCTCTTTGTGGCAAAATGTGACGAGTGGCGTCCCACAGGGAACTATTCTGGGACCCGCGTTATTCCTTATTTTCATCAACGATCTGCCAGAATTTGTAGAATGTTTGTGTAAAATCTTCGCTGATGATACAAAGTTGATTGTAAATCCATTCAAAGGTGATATGCAGAAATGCATAGATAATGTGTGCAAATGGTCTAAAGATTGGCAGCTACTAGTACATTTTAATTCCTCAAAAATCCATATTCTACATTTTGGACACAACAACCCAAAAATTCCTTATGTGATGACAGATAATTCAAACAGGCCACCTGTTATGCAATCTGAATGTGAACGAGATCTGGGAGTAATGTTCGACGACAAGCTGAAATTTAATCTTCACGTTGATGCAATCGTCGCAAAAGCAAACCAAAGGTTGGGAGTAATAAATCGTACCTTCTGCGATATATATTCATCTGTCTTCAAAAAACTCTATACAACCATGGTTCGACCTATTCTGGAATATTGTGATGTCGCATGGAAGCCATACTTTATGGGATTGTTACATAAGTTACAGAGGAGAGCAACAAGAATGGTACCGAGTCTGAGGAAGTATACATTGTAGTTACAACATGAGACTGCTAATACTGAACTTGCCTTCGATTAAATACAGGCTACTTAGAGCATGCAGACATGATCGAAACTTATAAAGTGTTAACGGAAATGTACAACATAGACCCGACACAGTTCTTTAAATACAACACCTATGCTGGAACACGTGGACACGAACTCAAACTACAAGTGGAGCATAAATCTAAAGATGTGCGGAAGTTCACATTCTCACAGAGAGTTTGCTCAGAATGGAATAGCCTACCCGCTCATGCAGTTAAATCGCCCACATTAACACATTTCATTGAACAAATTGACTTTCATCTAGCACCACGAAGGTTCATACATGACCTCAAGGACTAAATTTGGCATACATCATAATCAGATAATTCCAGGACGATCCGAATACGTAATGCCAAACATGGAATATGAACAATATGCTAGTTTTATATATCTTCTTTTTCTATTTGTATCATTGGAACCATAAATCCAAACTGGATTTGTTTCAATAAATTATACATACATCACGTTTAGAAAGAAACAATAAACCCAACGACTCACCGTGGCTTAAGTGCAAATGACGATGTTTTAATGAAGACCTGTTGGTGTATGGTAGCATGTTTTTCGAAAATATCAGATTTTGTTAGAAAAATAAGAAAGTTTCGCATTTGTATTCACATGTAATACCTTTTCGATGGTAATGAACATTAAATCGATCAGTCTTACCTTATTGGATAAAGCGAACAACTTCACTTGGAGGCGACTGTTTGTGAAATGTCAAGCGAACGTCCAGTCTAAATAAAATTAGATTTGAATCGAATATATTCAACGATCGATTGTGGCAAGCAAATTTATAACTAGTCGTACTTCAAGCGGGTAAACTCGATTTTGTTGCACAAGCATCTGTCAAATAAGCGCATACGTCAACCGGAAATAGTGACTGATTTAAAACTGTGATTTAGAAAACAGTACGGTACATCAATAAATATTGTCCTAACAATGGGATTGTTGCCAACCGAATGAACATACATGTAGATGCTAGATTGCTAGTCATTACATTATAAGCTGCCTGACATCCGATACATGCAAATTATTGTGGCCTGCAGTAATGCCAAGAATTGTGACATGGGGAAATGGGATTGAAAATAATACACTTTTAAATGGTAGGACACGGGGAGGGTGGGCACCATGGGTTTGTGGGGAAGTGAACTTTAAGAAGGTAGTGGTATGATTGACAGTGATTATGTAAGCACTATATTATATTGTAACTCATGAAGGAAATCAAATTGCTGTTAAGTTTTTAACACACGTTGCATTGTATACCGGTAATTGACAATGACACACTTGAAAAATTATTCCTATGTTACGGATTGCCCAGCGACAATTTTGAGATTTGCAAATTACGGAAATGGATGGGTGTCGTTTTATGAGTATAACCATATAAATGCATTTTGTGTGTGTCACGCTGACATTACACCCTTCCCAGTTATAAAACCACAGAAAGTTATTAAAGTAAGATATTAGGTGGCGTTCGACTTCAAGCAAATTAGTTCACAATTCATATATCGTACAATCAGTTTCTGTTTGTTAGTGTATCGACATCAATTCTGATCGACTGTTAGTTGAGATATTATTATTAACGAAGAACCACAGAATGAAGAGTTTACACCAGGATTTTCAACCATTTTTTAACCGAATTTGAATCGAATATTGAGACCGAATCGATAATCGAATATTCGCAGGACCCTAAGTCAAAGTAAGTGGCCTAATAGTAATAAACACCTGTCGTCCTGTGTATACAAAGTACAAAACTATCTCAGACCGGTACATCAAAAAGCATACTTGCCATACACTCCGTTACTGGTTTTTCCTGTATAACAACCTTTTCAGCTGAAATTGTAATAAAAAACATGACAAAAATTGCATTAGCACGAAGACATGTGATCGATGATACTTTCGGTTGGCGATTATTGCAATCACATTAAAAATATAAACTGATACTAGTGATAGAACTTTTTTTAGAAGCTCAATCGGGCTATGATCAGAATCCAGATGAAATAGGAAAACGAGCTATATACTATATCAGTGTCTATTTTATTTTTTATCAGTGTATATATAGCTCATTTTGGATGTGTGCCCGACCTGATAGCCTCCTGAGTGATAGTGATAATCTGATCATGCTGATATTATTAGTGACAATATTTTGCCTTTTATAGATTTCAATTATTATATTAATTAATTAATTATTTGAAATTTTGATGAACTTACAGTTACCAGGTCTGGCAAATGTGAGAATACAGCTACAATAGCTGTATTCAGCTAACCTAGCTGTATTCAGCTATAAATTATACTCTCAAAGCGGCTGTTTTTCGATAATAAACTAGAAGCGCTAATTTGCGCATCAAAATTAGGCTACCATATTCTCCGGTCACCCTCAACGAAATCAAAATCGTCGCTTGTGTTCTGACAAAGTGTTGCCTTTTGTCGACACGGCAATTCTGATTTTGTGTGAAAACTTACTACGGTGGTCGATGTCAGTAAATATTCTGGGGACTATTTTCTGCAAATGCATTCATTAACTAACTTATAAAATAAAGATCAAATTCATCCCAAACACTCGTTTACTTCTTCCCGATGCTAAACCGGTAGGGGGCGTTAGAATGGTGTACCTATATCGAGCATTTAGAATTACATACCACTAGCGGTTTGTGAGCGATACTGGTAACTATTCATAACGGTATATATACAGATATTGTGCGGCATATTGCAAATGTATGGCACAACATAGGGACAACTGAAATGAAAATGCGACTTATATAATTTCTGAAGTATTTCAAACATGAAGTCCTGGTCGTTAGCGAGTCAGAACTATTCAATCTGTTTTGGCGGGAAAATATATAATGTGTGAAAACTTACTAAACATAACATTGGTATTTGTATTTTAGCGATTCGACATACATGTATGCGTTTCCGTATTTTTGGAGAGAATCAGCTCAAGCAGTGAGTGGAACTCGCTCGGTTAAACTCTGGCTAGAGATGTTCCCCTTTTTACCTGTTTTAACGCACCAACCAAACTGAGTTTTACCAGCATCGACATATTGATACTTCCGGGAATGATTAAGATGTTCCATCTTCGGTGATAAATATTGTATTTTTCAAGGTATTCCGCATTGCATACTTTTAAGAGAGTTATTATTAACCGTTATGACCGACATCGACCGCCATAGTAAGTTTTCACACATAATCACATCGTCGTGCCGACAAATGGTAACACTTTGTCAGAACACAAGCGACGATTTTGATTTGGTTGAGGGTGACCGGAGAATAGGGTAGCCTAATTGGGAGCGGGTCGATTCGGTCCAGGGCTCTTTCGGTCTTCGACTTTTCGGTCCAGGGCTCTTTCGGCCCCTATTCAATTCGGGTAATTAGGTAGTGTGGGTGTTAATTGGACGGCATGTTAATTGCCTTTGATTTGGGACCGGTCTTTTGATGACAATGGAGATTTATGTTTGCAATTAACGTTTTATTCGCAACAATAGTAATGGGTATACACACATAGTAATTAACACTGCAACAAATTCGAACAATAACGTGAATATATGATGAAAGATATGAACATTTATTGATTAAAAACAAGTTAAAACAGTAAATATATACAGTTTACATGATAAAACATCTGGTTATTTAATGATTAAAAACAAGATAACACATGGAAAAATCAGTAAATACATTATTTATTTATAAATATTAAAACATTGCGTAGGTCTTCTTCTTTCTTCTTCTTCTTTGCGTAGGTCTTCTTCTTTATTCTTCTTCTTTATTTCTTGGATTGGCCATTCTTGTAGATCGCGTTCACATCCTTCAGGAATTCGGTTGTCTTGATGGTGCCGTCTTTGTATGATACCCATATCGCCACAAGGTCTCTGTCAATCTTCGTGTACTTCTGCTTTATGTCGGTTTCGAGGTCCCTCGCTGCTACAGCTACCTCGATATGTGCAGCTTCTTTTTGGAGCACTTGGATCAGCGGGTAGAAAGACAATCTGCTCCCCTTCATGTTAAGCCGCCTGTGCCAAGCTGTGAAGAAGACGAAATTTCATTAAATTTGTTTGTACTTTTGTAGTTCAATAAAAATATGGTGAAGAAGACGAAATTTCATTAAATTTGTTTGTACTTTTGTAGTTCAATAAAAATATGGTGAAGAAGAAGAAATTTTTGGTTTATATAATGTGATAATAATACTCTTGTTGTGATTGCATGAACAAGTCTCAACTCACCAACTGAGTGATTCTCAACTCAGATCAATCACCGTTTTATCTTGTCCAAACAAACATGCCAGAAGCCGTTCTGAGTGTAAAAAGGTAGATACAATCTATATAGTAACATATATCTACAACTTTATTATCATCTTTCTCACAGACAAATCACAGGTAAGAATATTAAATCAAATCATAAGATCAATATATATAATATAAACTAGAGCAATGCTACCCTTTTATACACTTTAATCAAAATATTAAACGCTTTATTATAATAATAAAATAACATACAAAAGAAAAATATATATAAACATCCAAATATCCTACTGATAAAAACATTTTTAGGTGAGACTGTTCGGCCCCAAACCATGGGCCGAACAAGCCCGGCCGAACAAGCCCAGCCGAAACAGCCCTGGACCGAATCGACCCCGACCCGCCTAATTTTGATGCGCAAATTAGCGCTTCTAGTTTATTATCGAAAAACAGCCGCTTTGAGAGTATAATATATAGCTGAATACAGCTAGGTTAGCTGAATACAGCTATTGTAGCTGTATTCTCACATTTGCCAGACCTGGTTACACTCACTTACAGTAAATTACACGTAACACAAGGTTCCAAATAACTTCCACATCTTTTTAAACACAAACTCATGCCATGTGGCAAACAATTGGCGAGTTGTCATATAGCCTATTAGAGGGAATGATTGGAAATAGTAGATTATCATTCGTTGAAAAACATGTTCGTTTTTAATTTCGCACTTTTAGTCAAATTAGTGTAATCTTGAAAGTCGTGAACGACGGTAAAAGTGCAATGGACCACAACACAATACCTTCCTTACACGGAATGTTTTGATTTTATTTTACGATTTTCGTACCATAGTTAGTACGTGCCAATATCCAGTTGAGTTGCGTGTTCCGCCCAGACCCTCGGTATGCTCAGATGCTCTATTCAAAACTCGCATTTAAACCCAGGCTTATTTAAACACTTGATGTTCTGAATGGATTCTCCTATTCAGCTATGAGAGTCTACTTTGGAACCGAATGATCTGTCAATATTATTCATTTGGAGGGATTTTCAGGAAATAAAAGCAGATAAGGGTAGACAGGTGTACTGGATGATAAACAGGTGTATATGAGGATATACAGGTGTATGGGCCGGAGGATAGACATGTGTATATATGGGAGGAAAGACAGGTATATGGTAAGATAGACAGGACTGGTGTATGGGAGGACAAACATGTGTATGGGAGGATAGACAGATGTATCTGCGCTTAAGCCCAATTGAATTGCCCGGCATCCTAATATTGAACACACAGGTGAGACCAGGGATGTGGCTAGAGGGTCTCCGCTGGGGGGGGGGGGCGGTGTCCACCTTGGGAAATTCCAACTGCACACCCCCCCTTGAGTCGGAATCACACCAACATAACTTTTTGCATAATTCCATTTGCACCCCCCCCCCCCCCCCCCCCCTTGAGTCGGAATCACACCAACACAACTTTTTGCATAATTCCATTTGCATCCCCCTTGTACCTCATGTTCAGGGCATAATTTCCTATATATTCATAAGCCATGCTTCTATGTTCCCAGTATGAGAACATTAAGATATTTTAACCTGAAAATTGCCCAAAACAAAAACAACTAGTGGTCTAATTCCAGACAAATGCACACAGCTACCGACAACAGACCAGGAAACTGGTGTGAGAAAATTTTGAAAACTATACAAGAAAATCGCAAATCCTAGCATCTAGACTGGCCTCAACTGAAGCTTTCCTAGTGTTGGAAATTTTAAACCTCATGCTCCCCCTCAGGTTGGAAA